>JASUAD010000012.1:26460097-27151697 GCA_037013555.1 Sextonia rubra | reverse complement strand
TTTTCTGTGGAGAGTTTTCAGAACCAATTCTTTAAAAACACCCGATTTAATACATTTCTCCTCCTTGAAAATGATCAAGGAGTGAAAGGACCAAAGAACGAGTCAAGGTCCAACCTGAACTCTAGATCTTAAGTCCAAGTATAACTTACAAGAAAAATATGAGGCCTGAGCCTATTCATCAAAAGCCCGAGAACAATTGAGGCCCGAGTTGAAATAAAGTCAATCTCATGAGGGCTTGGTATTTATCAGAAAGTTCTATGTATACCCACTCAAGTAAACCCGAAAGAAAAATAATGTGTATATTATTGTAAATTCCTTAGTATGAATCAATTAATATTATATCTAAAGAGTTTGGGGTCCAAGGCCCAACTCCAATGATATCTAGATCTTAAATTTGGGTTTGGACCTAGTCCCTTGGACAGAAAAATAAATCGACTATCAGCAATCCTGAGTTGGAAAAATTGCTATGGGTCCAAAATTCTCCTTGGCAAGGACCAAGCTGGTCAATGTCGTATGTGTAACGTATTTTTGTTATTACATCACTTAATCAAATGCTAAAATGTGCATTATATTTTTTTCTACGTAATAGCTCAATCATTTTTACATATAATATATGATGGAGTGGTATTCTGGACTATATGGGATGTGTAAATCTTTTTCTTTGGCAAATTCATGGGTTGGATAAAACTTGAGTCCATTAATATTGTATTTTATATATCTTTAAGTATGGACAATGGTTTGAGTCGCCGGGTGCACTAAAGTAAAGAAATAGAAGAAAAAGCGACAAATTGAAGTAGTTTTCTACGGACAATAAGAATTAAAAAGGTTATATCTCACAAAATGAGTGTTGGATATTGGCATGTGACCTACCATCAGACAGCTCGTTTCGAGAGGATTTTGTAAAACCTAAGATCACCTCAATCGGAGCTGAGACGAGAAAGTTATAGCCTCCGGAAGTTAGCAGGAAAATGCTAAAATTTTCACCCAGACAGAACCTTAATTCGACTGATAAAGTTATTTATCCAACCGATCGGGCAATTGCAGAAAGTGTACCGACTTGCAATTTTTTAGTCTGATTTAAAGAAGAACTTGCCTATTTGATGCCAACTCCTTTCCTGATCGAATTATACTTCTAAGGTACGAATCAGAGGCTATAAAAAAGATTTTTCTCTCAACCCTAAGGTGTAGAACAGAGATCTCAATATTCTAAAAAAAAGATTGCTTGTTGGAGATCACTTTCTCTATAGTTCTTTCATTGGAGAGCTGAAGGGCTGAAGTTCTGCTCTAGATATCTTTGTCTTCTACTTCTTTAAGTGTAGAAGATTGTTTTGGGGAATCAAGTACAGCATCTAGAAGGTGTCTAAATTCTTAGATCTGTCACAGAGAACGGCAGGGGGTCGTTGTAGCAAGAAACTGTGCAAGAGAGTCACAAGGTCCTTAGGTTGAGGAGCAATTGGCTAAGGGTTGTGAATATTCTCTTATAACTATAGTATGATTTATAGTGCTTGATTTTTTATCGTGGTTTTTCCCGGTTTGGGTTTCCATGAAAAGTCCGTGGCTTCTTGTGGTGTGTGCTTATGGTTTTTTTTTTTTTTTCCGCTGCGTGGCTAGTTGTTTGCACACATAATATTAAGATTGATTGAATTAATCCATTCTAGAGAATCTCTCTCCAAAAACCTTCAAGATGTGAGCCATTGATTGACTTTTTGCCTAGAATGAGAGAGTCCTCCTAGGCCCACCTCTAAAGGAGTTTTTATTGGTATGCCTTTCTATAATTATTATTATAATATACTAAAATAGATGTGGAGATAAGATATCAAGAAGTGGGGCCAGGCTCCAAATTGCAAAAACAAATATGCGACGACTTGATTTTTCATGTAAATTTTTATCTGGTCAAGAGTTGAATTTCTTCATTTTCTTGAGTAAATTGTTTATTAGTAGAAGAGCCCGGTGTGCCCTGGTCATCATGTCAAGCACCTGTTGACATTGTTGTTCTCTACTGATTCTTAAATTGCATTAAAATCTAACTCAATGATCAAAAGATTTTGTGAGCTTTTTCATGTTTCTTTTGTTCAGGGATATAAATTCTAGAGTTGGAAAACTGGGAACTACATGGAAAGTGCGGCCGGAAATGCAAATATCGATAGTCAATGATATTCATCACCACGTGGATGGATAGTGGTCTAGTCCAAAGTTGACATTTCCACGTACTGACCTTACATAAAACTACAATTAAACGTTGCCTCGCCCATGGAAGTGATTATTCAAAGTTGACCATGGACCAGTTAGGCCAAACAAAATTTATACTACATTTGTGTTCTACATTTGTAAAGATTAAATCTTTCAATTGTGGCCTCACCGAGAGTTTCAAATCTATAACAGACAACCAATTGGTATCGGAGGTCTCAATTCGAAGAGAAGATATGACCCAAGGTTTCAAATCTAAAAGATTACTTCCATATGTTAAAAATATGAATATTTGACGAATAGATTTGAGTTTTTTTATATATATCTCCCTAAGATTTCTAGAATTTGTAAATAAGCCTCTATGGTTTCAATATTTATATATACCCTTTTGACTTTGTTATAAAATGTATTATCATAAGTAGATGTCCATATTGAAACCTACATGAGATAAGAAGATTACTTAGGGTTTGAGTCATGATATATTAGATTATTTGGGAAAGAAGTAATTTTATTCTATAAATAAGATCCTTATCCCTTTTTATTACGTACATATCTCATTAATAAGAATTTCTCGATATATTTCTCCCCACTTCTTATTCTTGTATTTTCTTCTCATGAGTTTGATTTCTAATGCGTTATAAGCATGAGGCTCTACTTCCTTACAAAGATTTAATCCCGCATGTGCACAAGTGGAATTCAAAGATCAAGGTACTCTGTTGGTAAGCGGTTGTTCCTTGTTTGGTTTCTTTCTACTAAAACTAAATGGGCAAGAGGAGATCTAAAGAAAAGTAAAAAAACATATGTTGTCTTTGCCATCTTGTCGCTTGACAAGTGGTAAGAGAGTTTGATGAAAAAAAAAGAAAAAAACTTGTTGCTTTCAGTTTGTAGAACCCAAAGGAGTATTTGGTTTTCTTTTTAGGTGTCATACAACAAGAGAAAGACAAACTCCATCTTACCTTCTTCCGTCACACAGCCGGTACGTGTGGCCGCCCTCTTCGCCAGAGAGATCAATGTGAGGCTTTGTTGCTACAACAGCCCGCAGCTAGTCCATGACGCCTAAGAAAAGACAGGGCATGTGGTTTCCATTTCTAATTTGCAATAAAAAACGGAGTAGACAACAGGTTTTAGGAGTAGATTGCTGGAGCTTCGTCCAGATCAAGTTAGGTCAGACCTAAACCGTGGTCCGAGCCCAGTCTAGCAACAAAAACAGGCTAAGTTGGATCAAACTGACCCGTGAGCAGTGAAGCCCGGCCCAGTAGTGGATTGCAACACAGCGATCATGTCATTTAATGACATTAGGGCCACATAAGCACAGTATGGTCAAAGTGTTTGACTTAGATCGGATGACAAATATTTGTTTTATAGATATTTTGGCCATTCGAAATCTGATCGACAATCCATTTACACCAATGGAAAGCTCGTAAGTAGATTTATAAGATGGTGGATGCCCACCATATGGTTTTAATGAAAAAATTGTCATTAAATGGTAGTTACCCAAGAGGGAGTGTTATAAAATTATTATCATTGGTGGGAATTGGGACCAACTTAAGATAAGGAGATTACTTTATGTTAGAGTTCTATCATATTAAGTTGTTTGAGAGGAAGCAATCTTATTCTATAAATAAGATTCTCCTCCCCCCTTATTATGTACGATCTCATTTATAAAAATCTCTATATATATTTCTCCCTACTTCTTTTTGCATTTTCTTCTCATGGGTTTGATTTCTAATAGAATTTTCATTTTAATACCTTAATTGTCCCAAAATTAGTACCCTTATAGAATAATAAGTTTTTAGAGTAAAATGACACTTTTGTCCATCTCTTTATCCATATGTTCATAATTTCAAAGCATTAATTTATTTTTCTTTAATCCTTATAACACTAAAAATTACTATAGTACATTTAGTAGGAGGCAATATAGCCTTATATAAATCCATTTTTATTAATATGGGGCACATTCCATTAAATTTAAGTCGATTACACTGGCAATTAACATTGATACTTAGAATTGGCTGGAATTGACCCAATCCATGTACAACCCTCTCTTAGATTGATGAGAGTTCCAACTACATAGTTTGGCTTCATGTACATGTGAGAATTTAAGAAACTATTGGGACTTGTGAAAAAATAATGGTATTTTTATAATAATAACATATTGATATTTGTTTAATGAATTTACGGGCAAGGTTGTCATTTTCATGAAAAAATCAACACAAATCTTTCGATAGTTGCCTTTTCTCATTATGACTAATGATATTGGGGGTATAGAAGGTATTAAAATAAAAAGGAGGCTCTATGTAATTATTAAAACCAAAGGAGCCTATTTACAAATCCTATAAACCCTGAGGCATATACAAAAAACTCTAGATCTCTCATAGTATAATTAGCTTTAAGTATAAACCATTTAAGAGCCACATTCACCCATTTAAAAATAACCCACATCTTGAGTGACATTGACGTTCAAAAGTCTACTTAGCTTTAACCATGAACCATTTAATAGCCACATTCATATATTTAATCTTTTTTTTAATTTTGAATCTCTTTTACTCAATTAAATTAATGCACTTCACATCTTATTAAGGGTGTAACAGTTCGGTTAACCGTGAGTTTTGGGAAAATTGTTAACCGAGCCGTATTATATGATTTTCAATATTTAAGAACTATAACTTTACACTTAAAAACCATTAAAAAATTGAAATGTGATTAATTGTATTAGACAATTTGGTTATGGTTAAACATACTAAAAAAGGTTTTGAATATTGGACGAATGTAGAGGTTTTGTAATAAGAGATCAATGGTTGAATTTGATCTAAAAATATGACTTGGGATATAATGGTTCGGTTAACCGTATTCGAAGCGTAATCGTATGTTATAGTAACCATGAGTCAAGATTAAAAATCGAAACCAAACTGTGAAGTGCAGTTTTTCTATTTTAATTAATAACCATAATCGTAATCGAATCATGAAATATGGCTGTTAACCATCAGTTCGGTTTGATTCTGTCAATTAGATGGTTTTGTGGTTTTTTACACCCCTACAACTTATCTATGGTCTAGATTCAGGAATGGGAGATTCTCTCTCTATATGTTAGAACGGAATACCAGACATAAGTTTCGAATCCATTTCAAACCCAATCTGGTTCTAATTTATTGAGATAGATTACCATGTTTTCACCTTGGATATGACTCATTTGAGTCTTGGCGTAACCTATTTACTTAAGACATTCTTGCATTCTACTGAAAAGCAAAAGGAAAAGCAAAAGAGAAGAAGCAATCTCAGCCATTGGATTAAAGAACAACATGATTAAATCATTAATTTGTTGATGATTGACTAATATATTTATTTTTATGCACAAAAGGCCAACTTTTAATGATGTGGTTGTACATTATGTTCAATTATATCAGTAGCAAACAAATTCGATTAGGTATAAATTCGTTGATTTGAGAGAACGGTTGGTGTTTGAAACAAAACCTTTATTCAAGGTATAACGATCCGGGCCAACTACCCACATGATATTGTCCACTTTAGCTTCTATGATTTCAACTCCATATTGTCCGGAGACGACAAGGATGCTAAGAGCTTGGTGGCAACAACCAATATCATGTCATCATATTATGGGTCAAGGTGGACACCACAACTCAGCATGGACAATGTTGCATCAGCAATGTAAAAAAATTGAATGCAACATATAACAACCAATACGATATGTGGAGGCACAAGGCCAATTTTTGGTTAACCTTGTGAAAGAGAAGAAACAAATCACAAATGGCAAGTGGAAAGTTTTGTGAGGCTGTCTTCAGTCTTGACCTCTCTGCTAACAAGATGCAAGGGCGTGGGGGCGGGGGAAGGAAGTGATTACAAGAGGAGGTTCTTTTCTGCTTTTCTTCTTTAATTTTACCTTTCAATAATTTTCTCGTTTGAATGTGTAATCGTGTGGAACTTGGTTAAGGGTAAGGTCCTGCGGCCATCAGTGTGGTTTGATGGGAAGGGGGTTATTTTAAAATTTTATTTTGATATGATTTAATTTTTGACAAGTCCTTTCTTTTTTCAACAAAGAAAAAAAAATTATTGAGGGTTTGGCGTTTGAGTTTGTGGAAAGTCTAGTTTTCTATTGTTGTACGTTGTTCAATGCTTCTGTACAAATATAGAATACTTTCTTTTATTGATATTGTTTCGGGTTTTGTAATTGGATTTTTTTATTTTTATTTATCTATTTATTTTTGTGTGTGTATTGAAATGGGATGTTTTGGACTTCAGGGAGGTGGTCAGAGGGGACTAGAATTGCTTTTTAAAATCAAATCTAGTTAGCATGTGCCCCTCTGACCAATGTTCAAAATGAAATGCTAATGACCTGACTGATGGGAAGATTCTTTTTCGTGGAATTTAGGCTATAGAGAATTTCGAGTCTTCGTTTTCCCCTGTGCTTTGCTAGGGAAACTTCCCATTTGATGAGTGGGGAATTGTTGAAAATAAAAGGTTGAGACTTGCTGATGGATTTTAGGATTTATATTAGCTTTTTTGTATTTTTTGACTTTTTATTTTTTTTATCATGCATGAAGAAGGGAAAACCAACGATGTGAGAGCCTTGTGCTTTTCTGATCATAGACCAAAATGGATTGTGGACAAATTTTCATTTCTTCCATGGAAAGTTGGAATCTTTCCACTTTCCGTTTGTATGGGTTCTTTTCTTTTTTTCATTTGATTTTATATTTCTCTAAATCTATCCTTAAAACAAAAACTTTGGTTACATTAACTATCAAACGAGTGTGAATTTATACAAATGCCTCTCAACTTCTTGATTTCCAAAATTAGGTTGAGAGCATTTTTTACTTGTTAGAAATGCAGAGGCTATCATTGGGAATTCACAATTTCAAATTTGATTGGATTCAAATAATTGACAATTTCAAGCATCTTTTAGCATTTGCTTTTTGAAATTCTACTTATTGAGGAGAGCATATGGAGCCTATTTATTTGTTAGAATTTGTGACAAGAATTTGAGGTGTTTGGGTTTTTCAGACATGATGTCATAGCCTGCTCTCTTGCATTTGTGAATGTCTTATTTTTTAATTAAAATTTTAAATTTTCAAATACATAAAAGGTCTCAAATACACTTAAAAATCTGAAGATTCAGCTCTTTTACTTTTTGGTGGAATCTCTAATTGCTACAAGTTCCACTATGCCAATAAATTTAACTATGCTTAGAAAGGAATTCTGACCCTTACAATTCAAAGTTCTCCATAAAGTATATCTTCATATACTTGCAACCAACTAAGCCCTAATATCCAAACAAAGTATTTCATTAACATAATTTACAATTTCATATAAGAATATGGATGGAAGATTTATTAATTTTCAAAATCTAACATTTCAAGTTTTATTTATATAGTGAATTTGACCCTAACCCGATTATAAATCTTATGATAATGAGAGAAAATTTTTGAAGGCCCATCTAATAGAGCCATAATCCTTTTAATGCCGTAGAAGTGGGCCCATCCTCCTGACTGTGAGTGGACGCCTCGTAGGATCCACAGTCCTTTGAGAAAGAACTAAAAAACACACCTGTCTCCATACTGGCATGACTCTGGAGAGAGATCTATGGGTGCTGACTCTGTATGTCCCATTCTTGATGAAGTCAAATCAGATATAGAGAGGAGTAGGGCTTGGGTGTAGCGACCTGCTCCCACCCGTAAGAAATCGCCACATCTGTGGGAGAGGAAATTAAGAAGGCTGTTTTTTCGAAGTATTTTTCATTAACAACTGTCATTGAATGCCTTTATACTCTCTTTTCTAAATTACACTCTTTTCTAAATTACACTTAACCAATTCTTTCATAAACCTCTTTCCAAAACTATCCTTCACAGATTCTCCCATCGTATCAAGTTTAACTATCGGTCACATTATTGCAATTTGGAGCCTAGCCCCAGTGCTTGATAATATTAATAGGGGACTATTTGCCAACTTATTTATCAAAATGTTGATGATAGATGTTGATTGGATTTGACAATATCATGCAATAGCCATTTTCTGTGGAGAGTTTTCAGAACCAATTTCTTTAAAAACACCCGATTTAATACATTTCTCCTCCTTGAAAATGATCAAGGAGTGAAAGGACCAAAGAACGAGTCAAGGTCCAACCTGAACTCTAGATCTTAAGTCCAAGTATAACTTACAAGAAAAATATGAGGCCTGAGCCTATTCATCAAAAGCCCGAGAACAATTGAGGCCCGAGTTGAAATAAAGTCAATCTCATGAGGGCTTGGTATTTATCAGAAAGTTCTATGTATACCCACTCAAGTAAACCCGAAAGAAAAATAATGTGTATATTATTGTAAATTCCTTAGTATGAATCAATTAATATTATATCTAAAGAGTTTGGGGTCCAAGGCCCAACTCCAATGATATCTAGATCTTAAATTTGGGTTTGGACCTAGTCCCTTGGACAGAAAAATAAATCGACTATCAGCAATCCTGAGTTGGAAAAATTGCTATGGGTCCAAAATTCTCCTTGGCAAGGACCAAGCTGGTCAATGTCGTATGTGTAACGTATTTTTGTTATTACATCACTTAATCAAATGCTAAAATGTGCATTATATTTTTTTCTACGTAATAGCTCAATCATTTTTACATATAATATATGATGGAGTGGTATTCTGGACTATATGGGATGTGTAAATCTTTTTCTTTGGCAAATTCATGGGTTGGATAAAACTTGAGTCCATTAATATTGTATTTTATATATCTTTAAGTATGGACAATGGTTTGAGTCGCCGGGTGCACTAAAGTAAAGAAATAGAAGAAAAAGCGACAAATTGAAGTAGTTTTCTACGGACAATAAGAATTAAAAAGGTTATATCTCACAAAATGAGTGTTGGATATTGGCATGTGACCTACCATCAGACAGCTCGTTTCGAGAGGATTTTGTAAAACCTAAGATCACCTCAATCGGAGCTGAGACGAGAAAGTTATAGCCTCCGGAAGTTAGCAGGAAAATGCTAAAATTTTCACCCAGACAGAACCTTAATTCGACTGATAAAGTTATTTATCCAACCGATCGGGCAATTGCAGAAAGTGTACCGACTTGCAATTTTTTAGTCTGATTTAAAGAAGAACTTGCCTATTTGATGCCAACTCCTTTCCTGATCGAATTATACTTCTAAGGTACGAATCAGAGGCTATAAAAAAGATTTTTCTCTCAACCCTAAGGTGTAGAACAGAGATCTCAATATTCTAAAAAAAAGATTGCTTGTTGGAGATCACTTTCTCTATAGTTCTTTCATTGGAGAGCTGAAGGGCTGAAGTTCTGCTCTAGATATCTTTGTCTTCTACTTCTTTAAGTGTAGAAGATTGTTTTGGGGAATCAAGTACAGCATCTAGAAGGTGTCTAAATTCTTAGATCTGTCACAGAGAACGGCAGGGGGTCGTTGTAGCAAGAAACTGTGCAAGAGAGTCACAAGGTCCTTAGGTTGAGGAGCAATTGGCTAAGGGTTGTGAATATTCTCTTATAACTATAGTATGATTTATAGTGCTTGATTTTTTATCGTGGTTTTTCCCGGTTTGGGTTTCCATGAAAAGTCCGTGGCTTCTTGTGGTGTGTGCTTATGGTTTTTTTTTTTTTTTCCGCTGCGTGGCTAGTTGTTTGCACACATAATATTAAGATTGATTGAATTAATCCATTCTAGAGAATCTCTCTCCAAAAACCTTCAAGATGTGAGCCATTGATTGACTTTTTGCCTAGAATGAGAGAGTCCTCCTAGGCCCACCTCTAAAGGAGTTTTTATTGGTATGCCTTTCTATAATTATTATTATAATATACTAAAATAGATGTGGAGATAAGATATCAAGAAGTGGGGCCAGGCTCCAAATTGCAAAAACAAATATGCGACGACTTGATTTTTCATGTAAATTTTTATCTGGTCAAGAGTTGAATTTCTTCATTTTCTTGAGTAAATTGTTTATTAGTAGAAGAGCCCGGTGTGCCCTGGTCATCATGTCAAGCACCTGTTGACATTGTTGTTCTCTACTGATTCTTAAATTGCATTAAAATCTAACTCAATGATCAAAAGATTTTGTGAGCTTTTTCATGTTTCTTTTGTTCAGGGATATAAATTCTAGAGTTGGAAAACTGGGAACTACATGGAAAGTGCAGCCGGAAATGCAAATATCGATAGTCAATGATATTCATCACCACGTGGATGGATAGTGGTCTAGTCCAAAGTTGACATTTCCACGTACTGACCTTACATAAAACTACAATTAAACGTTGCCTCGCCCATGGAAGTGATTATTCAAAGTTGACCATGGACCAGTTAGGCCAAACAAAATTTATACTACATTTGTGTTCTACATTTGTAAAGATTAAATCTTTCAATTGTGGCCTCACCGAGAGTTTCAAATCTATAACAGACAACCAATTGGTATCGGAGGTCTCAATTCGAAGAGAAGATATGACCCAAGGTTTCAAATCTAAAAGATTACTTCCATATGTTAAAAATATGAATATTTGACGAATAGATTTGAGTTTTTTTATATATATCTCCTTAAGATTTCTAGAATTTGTAAATAAGCCTCTATGGTTTCAATATTTATATATACCCTTTTGACTTTGTTATAAAATGTATTATCATAAGTAGATGTCCATATTGAAACCTACATGAGATAAGAAGATTACTTAGGGTTTGAGTCATGATATATTAGATTATTTGGGAAAGAAGTAATTTTATTCTATAAATAAGATCCTTATCCCTTTTTATTACGTACATATCTCATTAATAAGAATTTCTCGATATATTTCTCCCCACTTCTTATTCTTGTATTTTCTTCTCATGAGTTTGATTTCTAATGCGTTATAAGCATGAGGCTCTACTTCCTTACAAAGATTTAATCCCGCATGTGCACAAGTGGAATTCAAAGATCAAGGTACTCTGTTGGTAAGCGGTTGTTCCTTGTTTGGTTTCTTTCTACTAAAACTAAATGGGCAAGAGGAGATCTAAAGAAAAGTAAAAAAACATATGTTGTCTTTGCCATCTTGTCGCTTGACAAGTGGTAAGAGAGTTTGATGAAAAAAAAAGAAAAAAACTTGTTGCTTTCAGTTTGTAGAACCCAAAGGAGTATTTGGTTTTCTTTTTAGGTGTCATACAACAAGAGAAAGACAAACTCCATCTTACCTTCTTCCGTCACACAGCCGGTACGTGTGGCCGCCCTCTTCGCCAGAGAGATCAATGTGAGGCTTTGTTGCTACAACAGCCCGCAGCTAGTCCATGACGCCTAAGAAAAGACAGGGCATGTGGTTTCCATTTCTAATTTGCAATAAAAAACGGAGTAGACAACAGGTTTTAGGAGTAGATTGCTGGAGCTTCGTCCAGATCAAGTTAGGTCAGACCTAAACCGTGGTCCGAGCCCAGTCTAGCAACAAAAACAGGCTAAGTTGGATCAAACTGACCCGTGAGCAGTGAAGCCCGGCCCAGTAGTGGATTGCAACACAGCGATCATGTCATTTAATGACATTAGGGCCACATAAGCACAGTATGGTCAAAGTGTTTGACTTAGATCGGATGACAAATATTTGTTTTATAGATATTTTGGCCATTCGAAATCTGATCGACAATCCATTTACACCAATGGAAAGCTCGTAAGTAGATTTATAAGATGGTGGATGCCCACCATATGGTTTTAATGAAAAAATTGTCATTAAATGGTAGTTACCCAAGAGGGAGTGTTATAAAATTATTATCATTGGTGGGAATTGGGACCAACTTAAGATAAGGAGATTACTTTATGTTAGAGTTCTATCATATTAAGTTGTTTGAGAGGAAGCAATCTTATTCTATAAATAAGATTCTCCTCCCCCCTTATTATGTACGATCTCATTTATAAAAATCTCTATATATATTTCTCCCTACTTCTTTTTGCATTTTCTTCTCATGGGTTTGATTTCTAATAGAATTTTCATTTTAATACCTTAATTGTCCCAAAATTAGTACCCTTATAGAATAATAAGTTTTTAGAGTAAAATGACACTTTTGTCCATCTCTTTATCCATATGTTCATAATTTCAAAGCATTAATTTATTTTTCTTTAATCCTTATAACACTAAAAATTACTATAGTACATTTAGTAGGAGGCAATATAGCCTTATATAAATCCATTTTTATTAATATGGGGCACATTCCATTAAATTTAAGTCGATTACACTGGCAATTAACATTGATACTTAGAATTGGCTGGAATTGACCCAATCCATGTACAACCCTCTCTTAGATTGATGAGAGTTCCAACTACATAGTTTGGCTTCATGTACATGTGAGAATTTAAGAAACTATTGGGACTTGTGAAAAAATAATGGTATTTTTATAATAATAACATATTGATATTTGTTTAATGAATTTACGGGCAAGGTTGTCATTTTCATGAAAAAATCAACACAAATCTTTCGATAGTTGCCTTTTCTCATTATGACTAATGATATTGGGGGTATAGAAGGTATTAAAATAAAAAGGAGGCTCTATGTAATTATTAAAACCAAAGGAGCCTATTTACAAATCCTATAAACCCTGAGGCATATACAAAAAACTCTAGATCTCTCATAGTATAATTAGCTTTAAGTATAAACCATTTAAGAGCCACATTCACCCATTTAAAAATAACCCACATCTTGAGTGACATTGACGTTCAAAAGTCTACTTAGCTTTAACCATGAACCATTTAATAGCCACATTCATATATTTAATCTTTTTTTTAATTTTGAATCTCTTTTACTCAATTAAATTAATGCACTTCACATCTTATTAAGGGTGTAACAGTTCGGTTAACCGTGAGTTTTGGGAAAATTGTTAACCGAGCCGTATTATATGATTTTCAATATTTAAGAACTATAACTTTACACTTAAAAACCATTAAAAAATTGAAATGTGATTAATTGTATTAGACAATTTGGTTATGGTTAAACATACTAAAAAAGGTTTTGAATATTGGACGAATGTAGAGGTTTTGTAATAAGAGATCAATGGTTGAATTTGATCTAAAAATATGACTTGGGATATAATGGTTCGGTTAACCGTATTCGAAGCGTAATCGTATGTTATAGTAACCATGAGTCAAGATTAAAAATCGAAACCAAACTGTGAAGTGCAGTTTTTCTATTTTAATTAATAACCATAATCGTAATCGAATCATGAAATATGGCTGTTAACCATCAGTTCGGTTTGATTCTGTCAATTAGATGGTTTTGTGGTTTTTTACACCCCTACAACTTATCTATGGTCTAGATTCAGGAATGGGAGATTCTCTCTCTATATGTTAGAACGGAATACCAGACATAAGTTTCGAATCCATTTCAAACCCAATCTGGTTCTAATTTATTGAGATAGATTACCATGTTTTCACCTTGGATATGACTCATTTGAGTCTTGGCGTAACCTATTTACTTAAGACATTCTTGCATTCTACTGAAAAGCAAAAGGAAAAGCAAAAGAGAAGAAGCAATCTCAGCCATTGGATTAAAGAACAACATGATTAAATCATTAATTTGTTGATGATTGACTAATATATTTATTTTTATGCACAAAAGGCCAACTTTTAATGATGTGGTTGTACATTATGTTCAATTATATCAGTAGCAAACAAATTCGATTAGGTATAAATTCGTTGATTTGAGAGAACGGTTGGTGTTTGAAACAAAACCTTTATTCAAGGTATAACGATCCGGGCCAACTACCCACATGATATTGTCCACTTTAGCTTCTATGATTTCAACTCCATATTGTCCGGAGACGACAAGGATGCTAAGAGCTTGGTGGCAACAACCAATATCATGTCATCATATTATGGGTCAAGGTGGACACCACAACTCAGCATGGACAATGTTGCATCAGCAATGTAAAAAAATTGAATGCAACATATAACAACCAATACGATATGTGGAGGCACAAGGCCAATTTTTGGTTAACCTTGTGAAAGAGAAGAAACAAATCACAAATGGCAAGTGGAAAGTTTTGTGAGGCTGTCTTCAGTCTTGACCTCTCTGCTAACAAGATGCAAGGGCGTGGGGGCGGGGGAAGGAAGTGATTACAAGAGGAGGTTCTTTTCTGCTTTTCTTCTTTAATTTTACCTTTCAATAATTTTCTCGTTTGAATGTGTAATCGTGTGGAACTTGGTTAAGGGTAAGGTCCTGCGGCCATCAGTGTGGTTTGATGGGAAGGGGGTTATTTTAAAATTTTATTTTGATATGATTTAATTTTTGACAAGTCCTTTCTTTTTTCAACAAAGAAAAAAAAATTATTGAGGGTTTGGCGTTTGAGTTTGTGGAAAGTCTAGTTTTCTATTGTTGTACGTTGTTCAATGCTTCTGTACAAATATAGAATACTTTCTTTTATTGATATTGTTTCGGGTTTTGTAATTGGATTTTTTTATTTTTATTTATCTATTTATTTTTGTGTGTGTATTGAAATGGGATGTTTTGGACTTCAGGGAGGTGGTCAGAGGGGACTAGAATTGCTTTTTAAAATCAAATCTAGTTAGCATGTGCCCCTCTGACCAATGTTCAAAATGAAATGCTAATGACCTGACTGATGGGAAGATTCTTTTTCGTGGAATTTAGGCTATAGAGAATTTCGAGTCTTCGTTTTCCCCTGTGCTTTGCTAGGGAAACTTCCCATTTGATGAGTGGGGAATTGTTGAAAATAAAAGGTTGAGACTTGCTGATGGATTTTAGGATTTATATTAGCTTTTTTGTATTTTTTGACTTTTTATTTTTTTTATCATGCATGAAGAAGGGAAAACCAACGATGTGAGAGCCTTGTGCTTTTCTGATCATAGACCAAAATGGATTGTGGACAAATTTTCATTTCTTCCATGGAAAGTTGGAATCTTTCCACTTTCCGTTTGTATGGGTTCTTTTCTTTTTTTCATTTGATTTTATATTTCTCTAAATCTATCCTTAAAACAAAAACTTTGGTTACATTAACTATCAAACGAGTGTGAATTTATACAAATGCCTCTCAACTTCTTGATTTCCAAAATTAGGTTGAGAGCATTTTTTACTTGTTAGAAATGCAGAGGCTATCATTGGGAATTCACAATTTCAAATTTGATTGGATTCAAATAATTGACAATTTCAAGCATCTTTTAGCATTTGCTTTTTGAAATTCTACTTATTGAGGAGAGCATATGGAGCCTATTTATTTGTTAGAATTTGTGACAAGAATTTGAGGTGTTTGGGTTTTTCAGACATGATGTCATAGCCTGCTCTCTTGCATTTGTGAATGTCTTATTTTTTAATTAAAATTTTAAATTTTCAAATACATAAAAGGTCTCAAATACACTTAAAAATCTGAAGATTCAGCTCTTTTACTTTTTGGTGGAATCTCTAATTGCTACAAGTTCCACTATGCCAATAAATTTAACTATGCTTAGAAAGGAATTCTGACCCTTACAATTCAAAGTTCTCCATAAAGTATATCTTCATATACTTGCAACCAACTAAGCCCTAATATCCAAACAAAGTATTTCATTAACATAATTTACAATTTCATATAAGAATATGGATGGAAGATTTATTAATTTTCAAAATCTAACATTTCAAGTTTTATTTATATAGTGAATTTGACCCTAACCCGATTATAAATCTTATGATAATGAGAGAAAATTTTTGAAGGCCCATCTAATAGAGCCATAATCCTTTTAATGCCGTAGAAGTGGGCCCATCCTCCTGACTGTGAGTGGACGCCTCGTAGGATCCACAGTCCTTTGAGAAAGAACTAAAAAACACACCTGTCTCCATACTGGCATGACTCTGGAGAGAGATCTATGGGTGCTGACTCTGTATGTCCCATTCTTGATGAAGTCAAATCAGATATAGAGAGGAGTAGGGCTTGGGTGTAGCGACCTGCTCCCACCCGTAAGAAATCGCCACATCTGTGGGAGAGGAAATTAAGAAGGCTGTTTTTTCGAAGTATTTTTCATTAACAACTGTCATTGAATGCCTTTATACTCTCTTTTCTAAATTACACTCTTTTCTAAATTACACTTAACCAATTCTTTCATAAACCTCTTTCCAAAACTATCCTTCACAGATTCTCCCATCGTATCAAGTTTAACTATCGGTCACATTATTGCAATTTGGAGCCTAGCCCCAGTGCTTGATAATATTAATAGGGGACTATTTGCCAACTTATTTATCAAAATGTTGATGATAGATGTTGATTGGATTTGACAATATCATGCAATAGCCATTTTCTGTGGAGAGTTTTCAGAACCAATTTCTTTAAAAACACCCGATTTAATACATTTCTCCTCCTTGAAAATGATCAAGGAGTGAAAGGACCAAAGAACGAGTCAAGGTCCAACCTGAACTCTAGATCTTAAGTCCAAGTATAACTTACAAGAAAAATATGAGGCCTGAGCCTATTCATCAAAAGCCCGAGAACAATTGAGGCCCGAGTTGAAATAAAGTCAATCTCATGAGGGCTTGGTATTTATCAGAAAGTTCTATGTATACCCACTCAAGTAAACCCGAAAGAAAAATAATGTGTATATTATTGTAAATTCCTTAGTATGAATCAATTAATATTATATCTAAAGAGTTTGGGGTCCAAGGCCCAACTCCAATGATATCTAGATCTTAAATTTGGGTTTGGACCTAGTCCCTTGGACAGAAAAATAAATCGACTATCAGCAATCCTGAGTTGGAAAAATTGCTATGGGTCCAAAATTCTCCTTGGCAAGGACCAAGCTGGTCAATGTCGTATGTGTAACGTATTTTTGTTATTACATCACTTAATCAAATGCTAAAATGTGCATTATATTTTTTTCTACGTAATAGCTCAATCATTTTTACATATAATATATGATGGAGTGGTATTCTGGACTATATGGGATGTGTAAATCTTTTTCTTTGGCAAATTCATGGGTTGGATAAAACTTGAGTCCATTAATATTGTATTTTATATATCTTTAAGTATGGACAATGGTTTGAGTCGCCGGGTGCACTAAAGTAAAGAAATAGAAGAAAAAGCGACAAATTGAAGTAGTTTTCTACGGACAATAAGAATTAAAAAGGTTATATCTCACAAAATGAGTGTTGGATATTGGCATGTGACCTACCATCAGACAGCTCGTTTCGAGAGGATTTTGTAAAACCTAAGATCACCTCAATCGGAGCTGAGACGAGAAAGTTATAGCCTCCGGAAGTTAGCAGGAAAATGCTAAAATTTTCACCCAGACAGAACCTTAATTCGACTGATAAAGTTATTTATCCAACCGATCGGGCAATTGCAGAAAGTGTACCGACTTGCAATTTTTTAGTCTGATTTAAAGAAGAACTTGCCTATTTGATGCCAACTCCTTTCCTGATCGAATTATACTTCTAAGGTACGAATCAGAGGCTATAAAAAAGATTTTTCTCTCAACCCTAAGGTGTAGAACAGAGATCTCAATATTCTAAAAAAAAGATTGCTTGTTGGAGATCACTTTCTCTATAGTTCTTTCATTGGAGAGCTGAAGGGCTGAAGTTCTGCTCTAGATATCTTTGTCTTCTACTTCTTTAAGTGTAGAAGATTGTTTTGGGGAATCAAGTACAGCATCTAGAAGGTGTCTAAATTCTTAGATCTGTCACAGAGAACGGCAGGGGGTCGTTGTAGCAAGAAACTGTGCAAGAGAGTCACAAGGTCCTTAGGTTGAGGAGCAATTGGCTAAGGGTTGTGAATATTCTCTTATAACTATAGTATGATTTATAGTGCTTGATTTTTTATCGTGGTTTTTCCCGGTTTGGGTTTCCATGAAAAGTCCGTGGCTTCTTGTGGTGTGTGCTTATGGTTTTTTTTTTTTTTTCCGCTGCGTGGCTAGTTGTTTGCACACATAATATTAAGATTGATTGAATTAATCCATTCTAGAGAATCTCTCTCCAAAAACCTTCAAGATGTGAGCCATTGATTGACTTTTTGCCTAGAATGAGAGAGTCCTCCTAGGCCCACCTCTAAAGGAGTTTTTATTGGTATGCCTTTCTATAATTATTATTATAATATACTAAAATAGATGTGGAGATAAGATATCAAGAAGTGGGGCCAGGCTCCAAATTGCAAAAACAAATATGCGACGACTTGATTTTTCATGTAAATTTTTATCTGGTCAAGAGTTGAATTTCTTCATTTTCTTGAGTAAATTGTTTATTAGTAGAAGAGCCCGGTGTGCCCTGGTCATCATGTCAAGCACCTGTTGACATTGTTGTTCTCTACTGATTCTTAAATTGCATTAAAATCTAACTCAATGATCAAAAGATTTTGTGAGCTTTTTCATGTTTCTTTTGTTCAGGGATATAAATTCTAGAGTTGGAAAACTGGGAACTACATGGAAAGTGCAGCCGGAAATGCAAATATCGATAGTCAATGATATTCATCACCACGTGGATGGATAGTGGTCTAGTCCAAAGTTGACATTTCCACGTACTGACCTTACATAAAACTACAATTAAACGTTGCCTCGCCCATGGAAGTGATTATTCAAAGTTGACCATGGACCAGTTAGGCCAAACAAAATTTATACTACATTTGTGTTCTACATTTGTAAAGATTAAATCTTTCAATTGTGGCCTCACCGAGAGTTTCAAATCTATAACAGACAACCAATTGGTATCGGAGGTCTCAATTCGAAGAGAAGATATGACCCAAGGTTTCAAATCTAAAAGATTACTTCCATATGTTAAAAATATGAATATTTGACGAATAGATTTGAGTTTTTTTATATATATCTCCCTAAGATTTCTAGAATTTGTAAATAAGCCTCTATGGTTTCAATATTTATATATACCCTTTTGACTTTGTTATAAAATGTATTATCATAAGTAGATGTCCATATTGAAACCTACATGAGATAAGAAGATTACTTAGGGTTTGAGTCATGATATATTAGATTATTTGGGAAAGAAGTAATTTTATTCTATAAATAAGATCCTTATCCCTTTTTATTACGTACATATCTCATTAATAAGAATTTCTCGATATATTTCTCCCCACTTCTTATTCTTGTATTTTCTTCTCATGAGTTTGATTTCTAATGCGTTATAAGCATGAGGCTCTACTTCCTTACAAAGATTTAATCCCGCATGTGCACAAGTGGAATTCAAAGATCAAGGTACTCTGTTGGTAAGCGGTTGTTCCTTGTTTGGTTTCTTTCTACTAAAACTAAATGGGCAAGAGGAGATCTAAAGAAAAGTAAAAAAACATATGTTGTCTTTGCCATCTTGTCGCTTGACAAGTGGTAAGAGAGTTTGATGAAAAAAAAAGAAAAAAACTTGTTGCTTTCAGTTTGTAGAACCCAAAGGAGTATTTGGTTTTCTTTTTAGGTGTCATACAACAAGAGAAAGACAAACTCCATCTTACCTTCTTCCGTCACACAGCCGGTACGTGTGGCCGCCCTCTTCGCCAGAGAGATCAATGTGAGGCTTTGTTGCTACAACAGCCCGCAGCTAGTCCATGACGCCTAAGAAAAGACAGGGCATGTGGTTTCCATTTCTAATTTGCAATAAAAAACGGAGTAGACAACAGGTTTTAGGAGTAGATTGCTGGAGCTTCGTCCAGATCAAGTTAGGTCAGACCTAAACCGTGGTCCGAGCCCAGTCTAGCAACAAAAACAGGCTAAGTTGGATCAAACTGACCCGTGAGCAGTGAAGCCCGGCCCAGTAGTGGATTGCAACACAGCGATCATGTCATTTAATGACATTAGGGCCACATAAGCACAGTATGGTCAAAGTGTTTGACTTAGATCGGATGACAAATATTTGTTTTATAGATATTTTGGCCATTCGAAATCTGATCGACAATCCATTTACACCAATGGAAAGCTCGTAAGTAGATTTATAAGATGGTGGATGCCCACCATATGGTTTTAATGAAAAAATTGTCATTAAATGGTAGTTACCCAAGAGGGAGTGTTATAAAATTATTATCATTGGTGGGAATTGGGACCAACTTAAGATAAGGAGATTACTTTATGTTAGAGTTCTATCATATTAAGTTGTTTGAGAGGAAGCAATCTTATTCTATAAATAAGATTCTCCTCCCCCCTTATTATGTACGATCTCATTTATAAAAATCTCTATATATATTTCTCCCTACTTCTTTTTGCATTTTCTTCTCATGGGTTTGATTTCTAATAGAATTTTCATTTTAATACCTTAATTGTCCCAAAATTAGTACCCTTATAGAATAATAAGTTTTTAGAGTAAAATGACACTTTTGTCCATCTCTTTATCCATATGTTCATAATTTCAAAGCATTAATTTATTTTTCTTTAATCCTTATAACACTAAAAATTACTATAGTACATTTAGTAGGAGGCAATATAGCCTTATATAAATCCATTTTTATTAATATGGGGCACATTCCATTAAATTTAAGTCGATTACACTGGCAATTAACATTGATACTTAGAATTGGCTGGAATTGACCCAATCCATGTACAACCCTCTCTTAGATTGATGAGAGTTCCAACTACATAGTTTGGCTTCATGTACATGTGAGAATTTAAGAAACTATTGGGACTTGTGAAAAAATAATGGTATTTTTATAATAATAACATATTGATATTTGTTTAATGAATTTACGGGCAAGGTTGTCATTTTCATGAAAAAATCAACACAAATCTTTCGATAGTTGCCTTTTCTCATTATGACTAATGATATTGGGGGTATAGAAGGTATTAAAATAAAAAGGAGGCTCTATGTAATTATTAAAACCAAAGGAGCCTATTTACAAATCCTATAAACCCTGAGGCATATACAAAAAACTCTAGATCTCTCATAGTATAATTAGCTTTAAGTATAAACCATTTAAGAGCCACATTCACCCATTTAAAAATAACCCACATCTTGAGTGACATTGACGTTCAAAAGTCTACTTAGCTTTAACCATGAACCATTTAATAGCCACATTCATATATTTAATCTTTTTTTTAATTTTGAATCTCTTTTACTCAATTAAATTAATGCACTTCACATCTTATTAAGGGTGTAACAGTTCGGTTAACCGTGAGTTTTGGGAAAATTGTTAACCGAGCCGTATTATATGATTTTCAATATTTAAGAACTATAACTTTACACTTAAAAACCATTAAAAAATTGAAATGTGATTAATTGTATTAGACAATTTGGTTATGGTTAAACATACTAAAAAAGGTTTTGAATATTGGACGAATGTAGAGGTTTTGTAATAAGAGATCAATGGTTGAATTTGATCTAAAAATATGACTTGGGATATAATGGTTCGGTTAACCGTATTCGAAGCGTAATCGTATGTTATAGTAACCATGAGTCAAGATTAAAAATCGAAACCAAACTGTGAAGTGCAGTTTTTCTATTTTAATTAATAACCATAATCGTAATCGAATCATGAAATATGGCTGTTAACCATCAGTTCGGTTTGATTCTGTCAATTAGATGGTTTTGTGGTTTTTTACACCCCTACAACTTATCTATGGTCTAGATTCAGGAATGGGAGATTCTCTCTCTATATGTTAGAACGGAATACCAGACATAAGTTTCGAATCCATTTCAAACCCAATCTGGTTCTAATTTATTGAGATAGATTACCATGTTTTCACCTTGGATATGACTCATTTGAGTCTTGGCGTAACCTATTTACTTAAGACATTCTTGCATTCTACTGAAAAGCAAAAGGAAAAGCAAAAGAGAAGAAGCAATCTCAGCCATTAGATTAAAGAACAACATGATTAAATCATTAATTTGTTGATGATTGACTAATATATTTATTTTTATGCACAAAAGGCCAACTTTTAATGATGTGGTTGTACATTATGTTCAATTATATCAGTAGCAAACAAATTCGATTAGGTATAAATTCGTTGATTTGAGAGAACGGTTGGTGTTTGAAACAAAACCTTTATTCAAGGTATAACGATCCGGGCCAACTACCCACATGATATTGTCCACTTTAGCTTCTATGATTTCAACTCCATATTGTCCGGAGACGACAAGGATGCTAAGAGCTTGGTGGCAACAACCAATATCATGTCATCATATTATGGGTCAAGGTGGACACCACAACTCAGCATGGACAATGTTGCATCAGCAATGTAAAAAAATTGAATGCAACATATAACAACCAATACGATATGTGGAGGCACAAGGCCAATTTTTGGTTAACCTTGTGAAAGAGAAGAAACAAATCACAAATGGCAAGTGGAAAGTTTTGTGAGGCTGTCTTCAGTCTTGACCTCTCTGCTAACAAGATGCAAGGGCGTGGGGGCGGGGGAAGGAAGTGATTACAAGAGGAGGTTCTTTTCTGCTTTTCTTCTTTAATTTTACCTTTCAATAATTTTCTCGTTTGAATGTGTAATCGTGTGGAACTTGGTTAAGGGTAAGGTCCTGTGGCCATCAGTGTGGTTTGATGGGAAGGGGGTTATTTTAAAATTTTATTTTGATATGATTTAATTTTTGACAAGTCCTTTCTTTTTTCAACAAAGAAAAAAAAATTATTGAGGGTTTGGCGTTTGAGTTTGTGGAAAGTCTAGTTTTCTATTGTTGTACGTTGTTCAATGCTTCTGTACAAATATAGAATACTTTCTTTTATTGATATTGTTTCGGGTTTTGTAATTGGATTTTTTTATTTTTATTTATCTATTTATTTTTGTGTGTGTATTGAAATGGGATGTTTTGGACTTCAGGGAGGTGGTCAGAGGGGACTAGAATTGCTTTTTAAAATCAAATCTAGTTAGCATGTGCCCCTCTGACCAATGTTCAAAATGAAATGCTAATGACCTGACTGATGGGAAGATTCTTTTTCGTGGAATTTAGGCTATAGAGAATTTCGAGTCTTCGTTTTCCCCTGTGCTTTGCTAGGGAAACTTCCCATTTGATGAGTGGGGAATTGTTGAAAATAAAAGGTTGAGACTTGCTGATGGATTTTAGGATTTATATTAGCTTTTTTGTATTTTTTGACTTTTTATTTTTTTTATCATGCATGAAGAAGGGAAAACCAACGATGTGAGAGCCTTGTGCTTTTCTGATCATAGACCAAAATGGATTGTGGACAAATTTTCATTTCTTCCATGGAAAGTTGGAATCTTTCCACTTTCCGTTTGTATGGGTTCTTTTCTTTTTTTCATTTGATTTTATATTTCTCTAAATCTATCCTTAAAACAAAAACTTTGGTTACATTAACTATCAAACGAGTGTGAATTTATACAAATGCCTCTCAACTTCTTGATTTCCAAAATTAGGTTGAGAGCATTTTTTACTTGTTAGAAATGCAGAGGCTATCATTGGGAATTCACAATTTCAAATTTGATTGGATTCAAATAATTGACAATTTCAAGCATCTTTTAGCATTTGCTTT
The DNA here is from genome assembly GCA_037013555.1 of Sextonia rubra. NCBI lineage: Eukaryota > Viridiplantae > Streptophyta > Magnoliopsida > Laurales > Lauraceae > Sextonia > Sextonia rubra. The sequence goes on along the minus strand of JASUAD010000012.1, from coordinate 27,128,166 downwards.
TTGAAATTCTACTTATTGAGGAGAGCATATGGAGCCTATTTATTTGTTAGAATTTGTGACAAGAATTTGAGGTGTTTGGGTTTTTCAGACATGATGTCATAGCCTGCTCTCTTGCATTTGTGAATGTCTTATTTTTTAATTAAAATTTTAAATTTTCAAATACATAAAAGGTCTCAAATACACTTAAAAATCTGAAGATTCAGCTCTTTTACTTTTTGGTGGAATCTCTAATTGCTACAAGTTCCACTATGCCAATAAATTTAACTATGCTTAGAAAGGAATTCTGACCCTTACAATTCAAAGTTCTCCATAAAGTATATCTTCATATACTTGCAACCAACTAAGCCCTAATATCCAAACAAAGTATTTCATTAACATAATTTACAATTTCATATAAGAATATGGATGGAAGATTTATTAATTTTCAAAATCTAACATTTCAAGTTTTATTTATATAGTGAATTTGACCCTAACCCGATTATAAATCTTATGATAATGAGAGAAAATTTTTGAAGGCCCATCTAATAGAGCCATAATCCTTTTAATGCCGTAGAAGTGGGCCCATCCTCCTGACTGTGAGTGGACGCCTCGTAGGATCCACAGTCCTTTGAGAAAGAACTAAAAAACACACCTGTCTCCATACTGGCATGACTCTGGAGAGAGATCTATGGGTGCTGACTCTGTATGTCCCATTCTTGATGAAGTCAAATCAGATATAGAGAGGAGTAGGGCTTGGGTGTAGCGACCTGCTCCCACCCGTAAGAAATCGCCACATCTGTGGGAGAGGAAATTAAGAAGGCTGTTTTTTCGAAGTATTTTTCATTAACAACTGTCATTGAATGCCTTTATACTCTCTTTTCTAAATTACACTCTTTTCTAAATTACACTTAACCAATTCTTTCATAAACCTCTTTCCAAAACTATCCTTCACAGATTCTCCCATCGTATCAAGTTTAACTATCGGTCACATTATTGCAATTTGGAGCCTAGCCCCAGTGCTTGATAATATTAATAGGGGACTATTTGCCAACTTATTTATCAAAATGTTGATGATAGATGTTGATTGGATTTGACAATATCATGCAATAGCCATTTTCTGTGGAGAGTTTTCAGAACCAATTTCTTTAAAAACACCCGATTTAATACATTTCTCCTCCTTGAAAATGATCAAGGAGTGAAAGGACCAAAGAACGAGTCAAGGTCCAACCTGAACTCTAGATCTTAAGTCCAAGTATAACTTACAAGAAAAATATGAGGCCTGAGCCTATTCATCAAAAGCCCGAGAACAATTGAGGCCCGAGTTGAAATAAAGTCAATCTCATGAGGGCTTGGTATTTATCAGAAAGTTCTATGTATACCCACTCAAGTAAACCCGAAAGAAAAATAATGTGTATATTATTGTAAATTCCTTAGTATGAATCAATTAATATTATATCTAAAGAGTTTGGGGTCCAAGGCCCAACTCCAATGATATCTAGATCTTAAATTTGGGTTTGGACCTAGTCCCTTGGACAGAAAAATAAATCGACTATCAGCAATCCTGAGTTGGAAAAATTGCTATGGGTCCAAAATTCTCCTTGGCAAGGACCAAGCTGGTCAATGTCGTATGTGTAACGTATTTTTGTTATTACATCACTTAATCAAATGCTAAAATGTGCATTATATTTTTTTCTACGTAATAGCTCAATCATTTTTACATATAATATATGATGGAGTGGTATTCTGGACTATATGGGATGTGTAAATCTTTTTCTTTGGCAAATTCATGGGTTGGATAAAACTTGAGTCCATTAATATTGTATTTTATATATCTTTAAGTATGGACAATGGTTTGAGTCGCCGGGTGCACTAAAGTAAAGAAATAGAAGAAAAAGCGACAAATTGAAGTAGTTTTCTACGGACAATAAGAATTAAAAAGGTTATATCTCACAAAATGAGTGTTGGATATTGGCATGTGACCTACCATCAGACAGCTCGTTTCGAGAGGATTTTGTAAAACCTAAGATCACCTCAATCGGAGCTGAGACGAGAAAGTTATAGCCTCCGGAAGTTAGCAGGAAAATGCTAAAATTTTCACCCAGACAGAACCTTAATTCGACTGATAAAGTTATTTATCCAACCGATCGGGCAATTGCAGAAAGTGTACCGACTTGCAATTTTTTAGTCTGATTTAAAGAAGAACTTGCCTATTTGATGCCAACTCCTTTCCTGATCGAATTATACTTCTAAGGTACGAATCAGAGGCTATAAAAAAGATTTTTCTCTCAACCCTAAGGTGTAGAACAGAGATCTCAATATTCTAAAAAAAAGATTGCTTGTTGGAGATCACTTTCTCTATAGTTCTTTCATTGGAGAGCTGAAGGGCTGAAGTTCTGCTCTAGATATCTTTGTCTTCTACTTCTTTAAGTGTAGAAGATTGTTTTGGGGAATCAAGTACAGCATCTAGAAGGTGTCTAAATTCTTAGATCTGTCACAGAGAACGGCAGGGGGTCGTTGTAGCAAGAAACTGTGCAAGAGAGTCACAAGGTCCTTAGGTTGAGGAGCAATTGGCTAAGGGTTGTGAATATTCTCTTATAACTATAGTATGATTTATAGTGCTTGATTTTTTATCGTGGTTTTTCCCGGTTTGGGTTTCCATGAAAAGTCCGTGGCTTCTTGTGGTGTGTGCTTATGGTTTTTTTTTTTTTTTCCGCTGCGTGGCTAGTTGTTTGCACACATAATATTAAGATTGATTGAATTAATCCATTCTAGAGAATCTCTCTCCAAAAACCTTCAAGATGTGAGCCATTGATTGACTTTTGCCTAGAATGAGAGAGTCCTCCTAGGCCCACCTCTAAAGGAGTTTTTATTGGTATGCCTTTCTATAATTATTATTATAATATACTAAAATAGATGTGGAGATAAGATATCAAGAAGTGGGGCCAGGCTCCAAATTGCAAAAACAAATATGCGACGACTTGATTTTTCATGTAAATTTTTATCTGGTCAAGAGTTGAATTTCTTCATTTTCTTGAGTAAATTGTTTATTAGTAGAAGAGCCCGGTGTGCCCTGGTCATCATGTCAAGCACCTGTTGACATTGTTGTTCTCTACTGATTCTTAAATTGCATTAAAATCTAACTCAATGATCAAAAGATTTTGTGAGCTTTTTCATGTTTCTTTTGTTCAGGGATATAAATTCTAGAGTTGGAAAACTGGGAACTACATGGAAAGTGCAGCCGGAAATGCAAATATCGATAGTCAATGATATTCATCACCACGTGGATGGATAGTGGTCTAGTCCAAAGTTGACATTTCCACGTACTGACCTTACATAAAACTACAATTAAACGTTGCCTCGCCCATGGAAGTGATTATTCAAAGTTGACCATGGACCAGTTAGGCCAAACAAAATTTATACTACATTTGTGTTCTACATTTGTAAAGATTAAATCTTTCAATTGTGGCCTCACCGAGAGTTTCAAATCTATAACAGACAACCAATTGGTATCGGAGGTCTCAATTCGAAGAGAAGATATGACCCAAGGTTTCAAATCTAAAAGATTACTTCCATATGTTAAAAATATGAATATTTGACGAATAGATTTGAGTTTTTTTTATATATATCTCCCTAAGATTTCTAGAATTTGTAAATAAGCCTCTATGGTTTCAATATTTATATATACCCTTTTGACTTTGTTATAAAATGTATTATCATAAGTAGATGTCCATATTGAAACCTACATGAGATAAGAAGATTACTTAGGGTTTGAGTCATGATATATTAGATTATTTGGGAAAGAAGTAATTTTATTCTATAAATAAGATCTTATCCCTTTTTATTACGTACATATCTCATTAATAAGAATTTCTCGATATATTTCTCCCCACTTCTTATTCTTGTATTTTCTTCTCATGAGTTTGATTTCTAATGCGTTATAAGCATGAGGCTCTACTTCCTTACAAAGATTTAATCCCGCATGTGCACAAGTGGAATTCAAAGATCAAGGTACTCTGTTGGTAAGCGGTTGTTCCTTGTTTGGTTTCTTTCTACTAAAACTAAATGGGCAAGAGGAGATCTAAAGAAAAGTAAAAAAACATATGTTGTCTTTGCCATCTTGTCGCTTGACAAGTGGTAAGAGAGTTTGATGAAAAAAAAAGAAAAAAACTTGTTGCTTTCAGTTTGTAGAACCCAAAGGAGTATTTGGTTTTCTTTTTAGGTGTCATACAACAAGAGAAAGACAAACTCCATCTTACCTTCTTCCGTCACACAGCCGGTACGTGTGGCCGCCCTCTTCGCCAGAGAGATCAATGTGAGGCTTTGTTGCTACAACAGCCCGCAGCTAGTCCATGACGCCTAAGAAAAGACAGGGCATGTGGTTTCCATTTCTAATTTGCAATAAAAAACGGAGTAGACAACAGGTTTTAGGAGTAGATTGCTGGAGCTTCGTCCAGATCAAGTTAGGTCAGACCTAAACCGTGGTCCGAGCCCAGTCTAGCAACAAAAACAGGCTAAGTTGGATCAAACTGACCCGTGAGCAGTGAAGCCCGGCCCAGTAGTGGATTGCAACACAGCGATCATGTCATTTAATGACATTAGGGCCACATAAGCACAGTATGGTCAAAGTGTTTGACTTAGATCGGATGACAAATATTTGTTTTATAGATATTTTGGCCATTCGAAATCTGATCGACAATCCATTTACACCAATGGAAAGCTCGTAAGTAGATTTATAAGATGGTGGATGCCCACCATATGGTTTTAATGAAAAAATTGTCATTAAATGGTAGTTACCCAAGAGGGAGTGTTATAAAATTATTATCATTGGTGGGAATTGGGACCAACTTAAGATAAGGAGATTACTTTATGTTAGAGTTCTATCATATTAAGTTGTTTGAGAGGAAGCAATCTTATTCTATAAATAAGATTCTCCTCCCCCCTTATTATGTACGATCTCATTTATAAAAATCTCTATATATATTTCTCCCTACTTCTTTTTGCATTTTCTTCTCATGGGTTTGATTTCTAATAGAATTTTCATTTTAATACCTTAATTGTCCCAAAATTAGTACCCTTATAGAATAATAAGTTTTTAGAGTAAAATGACACTTTTGTCCATCTCTTTATCCATATGTTCATAATTTCAAAGCATTAATTTATTTTTCTTTAATCCTTATAACACTAAAAATTACTATAGTACATTTAGTAGGAGGCAATATAGCCTTATATAAATCCATTTTTATTAATATGGGGCACATTCCATTAAATTTAAGTCGATTACACTGGCAATTAACATTGATACTTAGAATTGGCTGGAATTGACCCAATCCATGTACAACCCTCTCTTAGATTGATGAGAGTTCCAACTACATAGTTTGGCTTCATGTACATGTGAGAATTTAAGAAACTATTGGGACTTGTGAAAAAATAATGGTATTTTTATAATAATAACATATTGATATTTGTTTAATGAATTTACGGGCAAGGTTGTCATTTTCATGAAAAAATCAACACAAATCTTTCGATAGTTGCCTTTTCTCATTATGACTAATGATATTGGGGGTATAGAAGGTATTAAAATAAAAAGGAGGCTCTATGTAATTATTAAAACCAAAGGAGCCTATTTACAAATCCTATAAACCCTGAGGCATATACAAAAAACTCTAGATCTCTCATAGTATAATTAGCTTTAAGTATAAACCATTTAAGAGCCACATTCACCCATTTAAAAATAACCCACATCTTGAGTGACATTGACGTTCAAAAGTCTACTTAGCTTTAACCATGAACCATTTAATAGCCACATTCATATATTTAATCTTTTTTTTAATTTTGAATCTCTTTTACTCAATTAAATTAATGCACTTCACATCTTATTAAGGGTGTAACAGTTCGGTTAACCGTGAGTTTTGGGAAAATTGTTAACCGAGCCGTATTATATGATTTTCAATATTTAAGAACTATAACTTTACACTTAAAAACCATTAAAAAATTGAAATGTGATTAATTGTATTAGACAATTTGGTTATGGTTAAACATACTAAAAAAGGTTTTGAATATTGGACGAATGTAGAGGTTTTGTAATAAGAGATCAATGGTTGAATTTGATCTAAAAATATGACTTGGGATATAATGGTTCGGTTAACCGTATTCGAAGCGTAATCGTATGTTATAGTAACCATGAGTCAAGATTAAAAATCGAAACCAAACTGTGAAGTGCAGTTTTTCTATTTTAATTAATAACCATAATCGTAATCGAATCATGAAATATGGCTGTTAACCATCAGTTCGGTTTGATTCTGTCAATTAGATGGTTTTGTGGTTTTTTACACCCCTACAACTTATCTATGGTCTAGATTCAGGAATGGGAGATTCTCTCTCTATATGTTAGAACGGAATACCAGACATAAGTTTCGAATCCATTTCAAACCCAATCTGGTTCTAATTTATTGAGATAGATTACCATGTTTTCACCTTGGATATGACTCATTTGAGTCTTGGCGTAACCTATTTACTTAAGACATTCTTGCATTCTACTGAAAAGCAAAAGGAAAAGCAAAAGAGAAGAAGCAATCTCAGCCATTGGATTAAAGAACAACATGATTAAATCATTAATTTGTTGATGATTGACTAATATATTTATTTTTATGCACAAAAGGCCAACTTTTAATGATGTGGTTGTACATTATGTTCAATTATATCAGTAGCAAACAAATTCGATTAGGTATAAATTCGTTGATTTGAGAGAACGGTTGGTGTTTGAAACAAAACCTTTATTCAAGGTATAACGATCCGGGCCAACTACCCACATGATATTGTCCACTTTAGCTTCTATGATTTCAACTCCATATTGTCCGGAGACGACAAGGATGCTAAGAGCTTGGTGGCAACAACCAATATCATGTCATCATATTATGGGTCAAGGTGGACACCACAACTCAGCATGGACAATGTTGCATCAGCAATGTAAAAAAATTGAATGCAACATATAACAACCAATACGATATGTGGAGGCACAAGGCCAATTTTTGGTTAACCTTGTGAAAGAGAAGAAACAAATCACAAATGGCAAGTGGAAAGTTTTGTGAGGCTGTCTTCAGTCTTGACCTCTCTGCTAACAAGATGCAAGGGCGTGGGGGCGGGGGAAGGAAGTGATTACAAGAGGAGGTTCTTTTCTGCTTTTCTTCTTTAATTTTACCTTTCAATAATTTTCTCGTTTGAATGTGTAATCGTGTGGAACTTGGTTAAGGGTAAGGTCCTGCGGCCATCAGTGTGGTTTGATGGGAAGGGGGTTATTTTAAAATTTTATTTTGATATGATTTAATTTTTGACAAGTCCTTTCTTTTTTCAACAAAGAAAAAAAAATTATTGAGGGTTTGGCGTTTGAGTTTGTGGAAAGTCTAGTTTTCTATTGTTGTACGTTGTTCAATGCTTCTGTACAAATATAGAATACTTTCTTTTATTGATATTGTTTCGGGTTTTGTAATTGGATTTTTTTATTTTTATTTATCTATTTATTTTTGTGTGTGTATTGAAATGGGATGTTTTGGACTTCAGGGAGGTGGTCAGAGGGGACTAGAATTGCTTTTTAAAATCAAATCTAGTTAGCATGTGCCCCTCTGACCAATGTTCAAAATGAAATGCTAATGACCTGACTGATGGGAAGATTCTTTTTCGTGGAATTTAGGCTATAGAGAATTTCGAGTCTTCGTTTTCCCCTGTGCTTTGCTAGGGAAACTTCCCATTTGATGAGTGGGGAATTGTTGAAAATAAAAGGTTGAGACTTGCTGATGGATTTTAGGATTTATATTAGCTTTTTTGTATTTTTTGACTTTTTATTTTTTTTATCATGCATGAAGAAGGGAAAACCAACGATGTGAGAGCCTTGTGCTTTTCTGATCATAGACCAAAATGGATTGTGGACAAATTTTCATTTCTTCCATGGAAAGTTGGAATCTTTCCACTTTCCGTTTGTATGGGTTCTTTTCTTTTTTTCATTTGATTTTATATTTCTCTAAATCTATCCTTAAAACAAAAACTTTGGTTACATTAACTATCAAACGAGTGTGAATTTATACAAATGCCTCTCAACTTCTTGATTTCCAAAATTAGGTTGAGAGCATTTTTTACTTGTTAGAAATGCAGAGGCTATCATTGGGAATTCACAATTTCAAATTTGATTGGATTCAAATAATTGACAATTTCAAGCATCTTTTAGCATTTGCTTTTTGAAATTCTACTTATTGAGGAGAGCATATGGAGCCTATTTATTTGTTAGAATTTGTGACAAGAATTTGAGGTGTTTGGGTTTTTCAGACATGATGTCATAGCCTGCTCTCTTGCATTTGTGAATGTCTTATTTTTTAATTAAAATTTTAAATTTTCAAATACATAAAAGGTCTCAAATACACTTAAAAATCTGAAGATTCAGCTCTTTTACTTTTTGGTGGAATCTCTAATTGCTACAAGTTCCACTATGCCAATAAATTTAACTATGCTTAGAAAGGAATTCTGACCCTTACAATTCAAAGTTCTCCATAAAGTATATCTTCATATACTTGCAACCAACTAAGCCCTAATATCCAAACAAAGTATTTCATTAACATAATTTACAATTTCATATAAGAATATGGATGGAAGATTTATTAATTTTCAAAATCTAACATTTCAAGTTTTATTTATATAGTGAATTTGACCCTAACCCGATTATAAATCTTATGATAATGAGAGAAAATTTTTGAAGGCCCATCTAATAGAGCCATAATCCTTTTAATGCCGTAGAAGTGGGCCCATCCTCCTGACTGTGAGTGGACGCCTCGTAGGATCCACAGTCCTTTGAGAAAGAACTAAAAAACACACCTGTCTCCATACTGGCATGACTCTGGAGAGAGATCTATGGGTGCTGACTCTGTATGTCCCATTCTTGATGAAGTCAAATCAGATATAGAGAGGAGTAGGGCTTGGGTGTAGCGACCTGCTCCCACCCGTAAGAAATCGCCACATCTGTGGGAGAGGAAATTAAGAAGGCTGTTTTTTCGAAGTATTTTTCATTAACAACTGTCATTGAATGCCTTTATACTCTCTTTTCTAAATTACACTCTTTTCTAAATTACACTTAACCAATTCTTTCATAAACCTCTTTCCAAAACTATCCTTCACAGATTCTCCCATCGTATCAAGTTTAACTATCGGTCACATTATTGCAATTTGGAGCCTAGCCCCAGTGCTTGATAATATTAATAGGGGACTATTTGCCAACTTATTTATCAAAATGTTGATGATAGATGTTGATTGGATTTGACAATATCATGCAATAGCCATTTTCTGTGGAGAGTTTTCAGAACCAATTTCTTTAAAAACACCCGATTTAATACATTTCTCCTCCTTGAAAATGATCAAGGAGTGAAAGGACCAAAGAACGAGTCAAGGTCCAACCTGAACTCTAGATCTTAAGTCCAAGTATAACTTACAAGAAAAATATGAGGCCTGAGCCTATTCATCAAAAGCCCGAGAACAATTGAGGCCCGAGTTGAAATAAAGTCAATCTCATGAGGGCTTGGTATTTATCAGAAAGTTCTATGTATACCCACTCAAGTAAACCCGAAAGAAAAATAATGTGTATATTATTGTAAATTCCTTAGTATGAATCAATTAATATTATATCTAAAGAGTTTGGGGTCCAAGGCCCAACTCCAATGATATCTAGATCTTAAATTTGGGTTTGGACCTAGTCCCTTGGACAGAAAAATAAATCGACTATCAGCAATCCTGAGTTGGAAAAATTGCTATGGGTCCAAAATTCTCCTTGGCAAGGACCAAGCTGGTCAATGTCGTATGTGTAACGTATTTTTGTTATTACATCACTTAATCAAATGCTAAAATGTGCATTATATTTTTTTCTACGTAATAGCTCAATCATTTTTACATATAATATATGATGGAGTGGTATTCTGGACTATATGGGATGTGTAAATCTTTTTCTTTGGCAAATTCATGGGTTGGATAAAACTTGAGTCCATTAATATTGTATTTTATATATCTTTAAGTATGGACAATGGTTTGAGTCGCCGGGTGCACTAAAGTAAAGAAATAGAAGAAAAAGCGACAAATTGAAGTAGTTTTCTACGGACAATAAGAATTAAAAAGGTTATATCTCACAAAATGAGTGTTGGATATTGGCATGTGACCTACCATCAGACAGCTCGTTTCGAGAGGATTTTGTAAAACCTAAGATCACCTCAATCGGAGCTGAGACGAGAAAGTTATAGCCTCCGGAAGTTAGCAGGAAAATGCTAAAATTTTCACCCAGACAGAACCTTAATTCGACTGATAAAGTTATTTATCCAACCGATCGGGCAATTGCAGAAAGTGTACCGACTTGCAATTTTTTAGTCTGATTTAAAGAAGAACTTGCCTATTTGATGCCAACTCCTTTCCTGATCGAATTATACTTCTAAGGTACGAATCAGAGGCTATAAAAAAGATTTTTCTCTCAACCCTAAGGTGTAGAACAGAGATCTCAATATTCTAAAAAAAAGATTGCTTGTTGGAGATCACTTTCTCTATAGTTCTTTCATTGGAGAGCTGAAGGGCTGAAGTTCTGCTCTAGATATCTTTGTCTTCTACTTCTTTAAGTGTAGAAGATTGTTTTGGGGAATCAAGTACAGCATCTAGAAGGTGTCTAAATTCTTAGATCTGTCACAGAGAACGGCAGGGGGTCGTTGTAGCAAGAAACTGTGCAAGAGAGTCACAAGGTCCTTAGGTTGAGGAGCAATTGGCTAAGGGTTGTGAATATTCTCTTATAACTATAGTATGATTTATAGTGCTTGATTTTTTATCGTGGTTTTTCCCGGTTTGGGTTTCCATGAAAAGTCCGTGGCTTCTTGTGGTGTGTGCTTATGGTTTTTTTTTTTTTTTCCGCTGCGTGGCTAGTTGTTTGCACACATAATATTAAGATTGATTGAATTAATCCATTCTAGAGAATCTCTCTCCAAAAACCTTCAAGATGTGAGCCATTGATTGACTTTTTGCCTAGAATGAGAGAGTCCTCCTAGGCCCACCTCTAAAGGAGTTTTTATTGGTATGCCTTTCTATAATTATTATTATAATATACTAAAATAGATGTGGAGATAAGATATCAAGAAGTGGGGCCAGGCTCCAAATTGCAAAAACAAATATGCGACGACTTGATTTTTCATGTAAATTTTTATCTGGTCAAGAGTTGAATTTCTTCATTTTCTTGAGTAAATTGTTTATTAGTAGAAGAGCCCGGTGTGCCCTGGTCATCATGTCAAGCACCTGTTGACATTGTTGTTCTCTACTGATTCTTAAATTGCATTAAAATCTAACTCAATGATCAAAAGATTTTGTGAGCTTTTTCATGTTTCTTTTGTTCAGGGATATAAATTCTAGAGTTGGAAAACTGGGAACTACATGGAAAGTGCAGCCGGAAATGCAAATATCGATAGTCAATGATATTCATCACCACGTGGATGGATAGTGGTCTAGTCCAAAGTTGACATTTCCACGTACTGACCTTACATAAAACTACAATTAAACGTTGCCTCGCCCATGGAAGTGATTATTCAAAGTTGACCATGGACCAGTTAGGCCAAACAAAATTTATACTACATTTGTGTTCTACATTTGTAAAGATTAAATCTTTCAATTGTGGCCTCACCGAGAGTTTCAAATCTATAACAGACAACCAATTGGTATCGGAGGTCTCAATTCGAAGAGAAGATATGACCCAAGGTTTCAAATCTAAAAGATTACTTCCATATGTTAAAAATATGAATATTTGACGAATAGATTTGAGTTTTTTTATATATATCTCCCTAAGATTTCTAGAATTTGTAAATAAGCCTCTATGGTTTCAATATTTATATATACCCTTTTGACTTTGTTATAAAATGTATTATCATAAGTAGATGTCCATATTGAAACCTACATGAGATAAGAAGATTACTTAGGGTTTGAGTCATGATATATTAGATTATTTGGGAAAGAAGTAATTTTATTCTATAAATAAGATCCTTATCCCTTTTTATTACGTACATATCTCATTAATAAGAATTTCTCGATATATTTCTCCCCACTTCTTATTCTTGTATTTTCTTCTCATGAGTTTGATTTCTAATGCGTTATAAGCATGAGGCTCTACTTCCTTACAAAGATTTAATCCCGCATGTGCACAAGTGGAATTCAAAGATCAAGGTACTCTGTTGGTAAGCGGTTGTTCCTTGTTTGGTTTCTTTCTACTAAAACTAAATGGGCAAGAGGAGATCTAAAGAAAAGTAAAAAAACATATGTTGTCTTTGCCATCTTGTCGCTTGACAAGTGGTAAGAGAGTTTGATGAAAAAAAAAGAAAAAAACTTGTTGCTTTCAGTTTGTAGAACCCAAAGGAGTATTTGGTTTTCTTTTTAGGTGTCATACAACAAGAGAAAGACAAACTCCATCTTACCTTCTTCCGTCACACAGCCGGTACGTGTGGCCGCCCTCTTCGCCAGAGAGATCAATGTGAGGCTTTGTTGCTACAACAGCCCGCAGCTAGTCCATGACGCCTAAGAAAAGACAGGGCATGTGGTTTCCATTTCTAATTTGCAATAAAAAACGGAGTAGACAACAGGTTTTAGGAGTAGATTGCTGGAGCTTCGTCCAGATCAAGTTAGGTCAGACCTAAACCGTGGTCCGAGCCCAGTCTAGCAACAAAAACAGGCTAAGTTGGATCAAACTGACCCGTGAGCAGTGAAGCCCGGCCCAGTAGTGGATTGCAACACAGCGATCATGTCATTTAATGACATTAGGGCCACATAAGCACAGTATGGTCAAAGTGTTTGACTTAGATCGGATGACAAATATTTGTTTTATAGATATTTTGGCCATTCGAAATCTGATCGACAATCCATTTACACCAATGGAAAGCTCGTAAGTAGATTTATAAGATGGTGGATGCCCACCATATGGTTTTAATGAAAAAATTGTCATTAAATGGTAGTTACCCAAGAGGGAGTGTTATAAAATTATTATCATTGGTGGGAATTGGGACCAACTTAAGATAAGGAGATTACTTTATGTTAGAGTTCTATCATATTAAGTTGTTTGAGAGGAAGCAATCTTATTCTATAAATAAGATTCTCCTCCCCCCTTATTATGTACGATCTCATTTATAAAAATCTCTATATATATATTTCTCCCTACTTCTTTTTGCATTTTCTTCTCATGGGTTTGATTTCTAATAGAATTTTCATTTTAATACCTTAATTGTCCCAAAATTAGTACCCTTATAGAATAATAAGTTTTTAGAGTAAAATGACACTTTTGTCCATCTCTTTATCCATATGTTCATAATTTCAAAGCATTAATTTATTTTTCTTTAATCCTTATAACACTAAAAATTACTATAGTACATTTAGTAGGAGGCAATATAGCCTTATATAAATCCATTTTTATTAATATGGGGCACATTCCATTAAATTTAAGTCGATTACACTGGCAATTAACATTGATACTTAGAATTGGCTGGAATTGACCCAATCCATGTACAACCCTCTCTTAGATTGATGAGAGTTCCAACTACATAGTTTGGCTTCATGTACATGTGAGAATTTAAGAAACTATTGGGACTTGTGAAAAAATAATGGTATTTTTATAATAATAACATATTGATATTTGTTTAATGAATTTACGGGCAAGGTTGTCATTTTCATGAAAAAATCAACACAAATCTTTCGATAGTTGCCTTTTCTCATTATGACTAATGATATTGGGGGTATAGAAGGTATTAAAATAAAAAGGAGGCTCTATGTAATTATTAAAACCAAAGGAGCCTATTTACAAATCCTATAAACCCTGAGGCATATACAAAAAACTCTAGATCTCTCATAGTATAATTAGCTTTAAGTATAAACCATTTAAGAGCCACATTCACCCATTTAAAAATAACCCACATCTTGAGTGACATTGACGTTCAAAAGTCTACTTAGCTTTAACCATGAACCATTTAATAGCCACATTCATATATTTAATCTTTTTTTTAATTTTGAATCTCTTTTACTCAATTAAATTAATGCACTTCACATCTTATTAAGGGTGTAACAGTTCGGTTAACCGTGAGTTTTGGGAAAATTGTTAACCGAGCCGTATTATATGATTTTCAATATTTAAGAACTATAACTTTACACTTAAAAACCATTAAAAAATTGAAATGTGATTAATTGTATTAGACAATTTGGTTATGGTTAAACATACTAAAAAAGGTTTTGAATATTGGACGAATGTAGAGGTTTTGTAATAAGAGATCAATGGTTGAATTTGATCTAAAAATATGACTTGGGATATAATGGTTCGGTTAACCGTATTCGAAGCGTAATCGTATGTTATAGTAACCATGAGTCAAGATTAAAAATCGAAACCAAACTGTGAAGTGCAGTTTTTCTATTTTAATTAATAACCATAATCGTAATCGAATCATGAAATATGGCTGTTAACCATCAGTTCGGTTTGATTCTGTCAATTAGATGGTTTTGTGGTTTTTTACACCCCTACAACTTATCTATGGTCTAGATTCAGGAATGGGAGATTCTCTCTCTATATGTTAGAACGGAATACCAGACATAAGTTTCGAATCCATTTCAAACCCAATCTGGTTCTAATTTATTGAGATAGATTACCATGTTTTCACCTTGGATATGACTCATTTGAGTCTTGGCGTAACCTATTTACTTAAGACATTCTTGCATTCTACTGAAAAGCAAAAGGAAAAGCAAAAGAGAAGAAGCAATCTCAGCCATTAGATTAAAGAACAACATGATTAAATCATTAATTTGTTGATGATTGACTAATATATTTATTTTTATGCACAAAAGGCCAACTTTTAATGATGTGGTTGTACATTATGTTCAATTATATCAGTAGCAAACAAATTCGATTAGGTATAAATTCGTTGATTTGAGAGAACGGTTGGTGTTTGAAACAAAACCTTTATTCAAGGTATAACGATCCGGGCCAACTACCCACATGATATTGTCCACTTTAGCTTCTATGATTTCAACTCCATATTGTCCGGAGACGACAAGGATGCTAAGAGCTTGGTGGCAACAACCAATATCATGTCATCATATTATGGGTCAAGGTGGACACCACAACTCAGCATGGACAATGTTGCATCAGCAATGTAAAAAAATTGAATGCAACATATAACAACCAATACGATATGTGGAGGCACAAGGCCAATTTTTGGTTAACCTTGTGAAAGAGAAGAAACAAATCACAAATGGCAAGTGGAAAGTTTTGTGAGGCTGTCTTCAGTCTTGACCTCTCTGCTAACAAGATGCAAGGGCGTGGGGGCGGGGGAAGGAAGTGATTACAAGAGGAGGTTCTTTTCTGCTTTTCTTCTTTAATTTTACCTTTCAATAATTTTCTCGTTTGAATGTGTAATCGTGTGGAACTTGGTTAAGGGTAAGGTCCTGTGGCCATCAGTGTGGTTTGATGGGAAGGGGGTTATTTTAAAATTTTATTTTGATATGATTTAATTTTTGACAAGTCCTTTCTTTTTTCAACAAAGAAAAAAAAATTATTGAGGGTTTGGCGTTTGAGTTTGTGGAAAGTCTAGTTTTCTATTGTTGTACGTTGTTCAATGCTTCTGTACAAATATAGAATACTTTCTTTTATTGATATTGTTTCGGGTTTTGTAATTGGATTTTTTTATTTTTATTTATCTATTTATTTTTGTGTGTGTATTGAAATGGGATGTTTTGGACTTCAGGGAGGTGGTCAGAGGGGACTAGAATTGCTTTTTAAAATCAAATCTAGTTAGCATGTGCCCCTCTGACCAATGTTCAAAATGAAATGCTAATGACCTGACTGATGGGAAGATTCTTTTTCGTGGAATTTAGGCTATAGAGAATTTCGAGTCTTCGTTTTCCCCTGTGCTTTGCTAGGGAAACTTCCCATTTGATGAGTGGGGAATTGTTGAAAATAAAAGGTTGAGACTTGCTGATGGATTTTAGGATTTATATTAGCTTTTTTGTATTTTTTGACTTTTTATTTTTTTTATCATGCATGAAGAAGGGAAAACCAACGATGTGAGAGCCTTGTGCTTTTCTGATCATAGACCAAAATGGATTGTGGACAAATTTTCATTTCTTCCATGGAAAGTTGGAATCTTTCCACTTTCCGTTTGTATGGGTTCTTTTCTTTTTTTCATTTGATTTTATATTTCTCTAAATCTATCCTTAAAACAAAAACTTTGGTTACATTAACTATCAAACGAGTGTGAATTTATACAAATGCCTCTCAACTTCTTGATTTCCAAAATTAGGTTGAGAGCATTTTTTACTTGTTAGAAATGCAGAGGCTATCATTGGGAATTCACAATTTCAAATTTGATTGGATTCAAATAATTGACAATTTCAAGCATCTTTTAGCATTTGCTTTTTGAAATTCTACTTATTGAGGAGAGCATATGGAGCCTATTTATTTGTTAGAATTTGTGACAAGAATTTGAGGTGTTTGGGTTTTTCAGACATGATGTCATAGCCTGCTCTCTTGCATTTGTGAATGTCTTATTTTTTAATTAAAATTTTAAATTTTCAAATACATAAAAGGTCTCAAATACACTTAAAAATCTGAAGATTCAGCTCTTTTACTTTTTGGTGGAATCTCTAATTGCTACAAGTTCCACTATGCCAATAAATTTAACTATGCTTAGAAAGGAATTCTGACCCTTACAATTCAAAGTTCTCCATAAAGTATATCTTCATATACTTGCAACCAACTAAGCCCTAATATCCAAACAAAGTATTTCATTAACATAATTTACAATTTCATATAAGAATATGGATGGAAGATTTATTAATTTTCAAAATCTAACATTTCAAGTTTTATTTATATAGTGAATTTGACCCTAACCCGATTATAAATCTTATGATAATGAGAGAAAATTTTTGAAGGCCCATCTAATAGAGCCATAATCCTTTTAATGCCGTAGAAGTGGGCCCATCCTCCTGACTGTGAGTGGACGCCTCGTAGGATCCACAGTCCTTTGAGAAAGAACTAAAAAACACACCTGTCTCCATACTGGCATGACTCTGGAGAGAGATCTATGGGTGCTGACTCTGTATGTCCCATTCTTGATGAAGTCAAATCAGATATAGAGAGGAGTAGGGCTTGGGTGTAGCGACCTGCTCCCACCCGTAAGAAATCGCCACATCTGTGGGAGAGGAAATTAAGAAGGCTGTTTTTTCGAAGTATTTTTCATTAACAACTGTCATTGAATGCCTTTATACTCTCTTTTCTAAATTACACTCTTTTCTAAATTACACTTAACCAATTCTTTCATAAACCTCTTTCCAAAACTATCCTTCACAGATTCTCCCATCGTATCAAGTTTAACTATCGGTCACATTATTGCAATTTGGAGCCTAGCCCCAGTGCTTGATAATATTAATAGGGGACTATTTGCCAACTTATTTATCAAAATGTTGATGATAGATGTTGATTGGATTTGACAATATCATGCAATAGCCATTTTCTGTGGAGAGTTTTCAGAACCAATTTCTTTAAAAACACCCGATTTAATACATTTCTCCTCCTTGAAAATGATCAAGGAGTGAAAGGACCAAAGAACGAGTCAAGGTCCAACCTGAACTCTAGATCTTAAGTCCAAGTATAACTTACAAGAAAAATATGAGGCCTGAGCCTATTCATCAAAAGCCCGAGAACAATTGAGGCCCGAGTTGAAATAAAGTCAATCTCATGAGGGCTTGGTATTTATCAGAAAGTTCTATGTATACCCACTCAAGTAAACCCGAAAGAAAAATAATGTGTATATTATTGTAAATTCCTTAGTATGAATCAATTAATATTATATCTAAAGAGTTTGGGGTCCAAGGCCCAACTCCAATGATATCTAGATCTTAAATTTGGGTTTGGACCTAGTCCCTTGGACAGAAAAATAAATCGACTATCAGCAATCCTGAGTTGGAAAAATTGCTATGGGTCCAAGATTCTCCTTGGCAAGGACCAAGCTGGTCAATGTCGTATGTGTAACGTATTTTTGTTATTACATCACTTAATCAAATGCTAAAATGTGCATTATATTTTTTTCTACGTAATAGCTCAATCATTTTTACATATAATATATGATGGAGTGGTATTCTGGACTATATGGGATGTGTAAGTCTTTTTCTTTGGCAAATTCATGGGTTGGATAAAACTTGAGTCCATTAATATTGTATTTTATATATCTTTAAGTATGGACAATGGTTTGAGTTGCCGGGTGCACTAAAGTAAAGAAATAGAAGAAAAAGCGACAAATTGAAGTAGTTTTCTACGGACAATAAGAATTAAAAAGGTTATATCTCACAAAATGAGTGTTGGATATTGGCATGTGACCTACCATCAGACAGCTCGTTTCGAGAGGATTTTGTAAAACCTAAGATCACCTCAATCGGAGCTGAGACGAGAAAGTTATAGCCTCCGGAAGTTAGCAGGAAAATGCTAAAATTTTCACCCAGACAGAACCTTAATTCGACTGATAAAGTTATTTATCCAACCGATCGGGCAATTGCAGAAAGTGTACCGACTTGCAATTTTTTAGTCTGATTTAAAGAAGAACTTGCCTATTTGATGCCAACTCCTTTCCTGATCGAATTATACTTCTAAGGTACGAATCAGAGGCTATAAAAAAGATTTTTCTCTCAACCCTAAGGTGTAGAACAGAGATCTCAATATTCTAAAAAAAAGATTGCTTGTTGGAGATCACCTTCTCTATAGTTCTTTCATTGGAGAGCTGAAGGGCTGAAGTTCTGCTCTAGATATCTTTGTCTTCTACTTCTTTAAGTGTAGAAGATTGTTTTGGGGAATCAAGTACAGCATCTAGAAGGTGTCTAAATTCTTAGATCTGTCACAGAGAACGGCAGGGGGTCGTTGTAGCAAGAAACTGTGCAAGAGAGTCACAAGGTCCTTAGGTTGAGGAGCAATTGGCTAAGGGTTGTGAATATTCTCTTATAACTATAGTATGATTTATAGTGCTTGATTTTTTATCGTGGTTTTTCCCGGTTTGGGTTTCCATGAAAAGTCCGTGGCTTCTTGTGGTGTGTGCTTATGGTTTTTTTTTTTTTTTCCGCTGCGTGGCTAGTTGTTTGCACACATAATATTAAGATTGATTGAATTAATCCATTCTAGAGAATCTCTCTCCAAAAACCTTCAAGATGTGAGCCATTGATTGACTTTTTGCCTAGAATGAGAGAGTCCTCCTAGGCCCACCTCTAAAGGAGTTTTTATTGGTATGCCTTTCTATAATTATTATTATAATATACTAAAATAGATGTGGAGATAAGATATCAAGAAGTGGGGCCAGGCTCCAAATTGCAAAAACAAATATGCGACGACTTGATTTTTCATGTAAATTTTTATCTGGTCAAGAGTTGAATTTCTTCATTTTCTTGAGTAAATTGTTTATTAGTAGAAGAGCCCGGTGTGCCCTGGTCATCATGTCAAGCACCTGTTGACATTGTTGTTCTCTACTGATTCTTAAATTGCATTAAAATCTAACTCAATGATCAAAAGATTTTGTGAGCTTTTTCATGTTTCTTTTGTTCAGGGATATAAATTCTAGAGTTGGAAAACTGGGAACTACATGGAAAGTGCAGCCGGAAATGCAAATATCGATAGTCAATGATATTCATCACCACGTGGATGGATAGTGGTCTAGTCCAAAGTTGACATTTCCACGTACTGACCTTACATAAAACTACAATTAAACGTTGCCTCGCCCATGGAAGTGATTATTCAAAGTTGACCATGGACCAGTTAGGCCAAACAAAATTTATACTACATTTGTGTTCTACATTTGTAAAGATTAAATCTTTCAATTGTGGCCTCACCGAGAGTTTCAAATCTATAACAGACAACCAATTGGTATCGGAGGTCTCAATTCGAAGAGAAGATATGACCCAAGGTTTCAAATCTAAAAGATTACTTCCATATGTTAAAAATATGAATATTTGACGAATAGATTTGAGTTTTTTTTATATATATCTCCCTAAGATTTCTAGAATTTGTAAATAAGCCTCTATGGTTTCAATATTTATATATACCCTTTTGACTTTGTTATAAAATGTATTATCATAAGTAGATGTCCATATTGAAACCTACATGAGATAAGAAGATTACTTAGGGTTTGAGTCATGATATATTAGATTATTTGGGAAAGAAGTAATTTTATTCTATAAATAAGATCCTTATCCCTTTTTATTACGTACATATCTCATTAATAAGAATTTCTCGATATATTTCTCCCCACTTCTTATTCTTGTATTTTCTTCTCATGAGTTTGATTTCTAATGCGTTATAAGCATGAGGCTCTACTTCCTTACAAAGATTTAATCCCGCATGTGCACAAGTGGAATTCAAAGATCAAGGTACTCTGTTGGTAAGCGGTTGTTCCTTGTTTGGTTTCTTTCTACTAAAACTAAATGGGCAACAGGAGATCTAAAGAAAAGTAAAAAAACATATGTTGTCTTTGCCATCTTGTCGCTTGACAAGTGGTAAGAGAGTTTGATGAAAAAAAAAGAAAAAAACTTGTTGCTTTCAGTTTGTAGAACCCAAAGGAGTATTTGGTTTTCTTTTTAGGTGTCATACAACAAGAGAAAGACAAACTCCATCTTACCTTCTTCCGTCACACAGCCGGTACGTGTGGCCGCCCTCTTCGCCAGAGAGATCAATGTGAGGCTTTGTTGCTACAACAGCCCGCAGCTAGTCCATGACGCCTAAGAAAAGACAGGGCATGTGGTTTCCATTTCTAATTTGCAATAAAAAACGGAGTAGACAACAGGTTTTAGGAGTAGATTGCTGGAGCTTCGTCCAGATCAAGTTAGGTCAGACCTAAACCGTGGTCCGAGCCCAGTCTAGCAACAAAAACAGGCTAAGTTGGATCAAACTGACCCGTGAGCAGTGAAGCCCGGCCCAGTAGTGGATTGCAACACAGCGATCATGTCATTTAATGACATTAGGGCCACATAAGCACAGTATGGTCAAAGTGTTTGACTTAGATCGGATGACAAATATTTGTTTTATAGATATTTTGGCCATTCGAAATCTGATCGACAATCCATTTACACCAATGGAAAGCTCGTAAGTAGATTTATAAGATGGTGGATGCCCACCATATGGTTTTAATGAAAAAATTGTCATTAAATGGTAGTTACCCAAGAGGGAGTGTTATAAAATTATTATCATTGGTGGGAATTGGGACCAACTTAAGATAAGGAGATTACTTTATGTTAGAGTTCTATCATATTAAGTTGTTTGAGAGGAAGCAATCTTATTCTATAAATAAGATTCTCCTCCCCCCTTATTATGTACGATCTCATTTATAAAAATCTCTATATATATTTCTCCCTACTTCTTTTTGCATTTTCTTCTCATGGGTTTGATTTCTAATAGAATTTTCATTTTAATACCTTAATTGTCCCAAAATTAGTACCCTTATAGAATAATAAGTTTTTAGAGTAAAATGACACTTTTGTCCATCTCTTTATCCATATGTTCATAATTTCAAAGCATTAATTTATTTTTCTTTAATCCTTATAACACTAAAAATTACTATAGTACATTTAGTAGGAGGCAATATAGCCTTATATAAATCCATTTTTATTAATATGGGGCACATTCCATTAAATTTAAGTCGATTACACTGGCAATTAACATTGATACTTAGAATTGGCTGGAATTGACCCAATCCATGTACAACCCTCTCTTAGATTGATGAGAGTTCCAACTACATAGTTTGGCTTCATGTACATGTGAGAATTTAAGAAACTATTGGGACTTGTGAAAAAATAATGGTATTTTTATAATAATAACATATTGATATTTGTTTAATGAATTTACGGGCAAGGTTGTCATTTTCATGAAAAAATCAACACAAATCTTTCGATAGTTGCCTTTTCTCATTATGACTAATGATATTGGGGGTATAGAAGGTATTAAAATAAAAAGGAGGCTCTATGTAATTATTAAAACCAAAGGAGCCTATTTACAAATCCTATAAACCCTGAGGCATATACAAAAAACTCTAGATCTCTCATAGTATAATTAGCTTTAAGTATAAACCATTTAAGAGCCACATTCACCCATTTAAAAATAACCCACATCTTGAGTGACATTGACGTTCAAAAGTCTACTTAGCTTTAACCATGAACCATTTAATAGCCACATTCATATATTTAATCTTTTTTTTAATTTTGAATCTCTTTTACTCAATTAAATTAATGCACTTCACATCTTATTAAGGGTGTAACAGTTCGGTTAACCGTGAGTTTTGGGAAAATTGTTAACCGAGCCGTATTATATGATTTTCAATATTTAAGAACTATAACTTTACACTTAAAAACCATTAAAAAATTGAAATGTGATTAATTGTATTAGACAATTTGGTTATGGTTAAACATACTAAAAAAGGTTTTGAATATTGGACGAATGTAGAGGTTTTGTAATAAGAGATCAATGGTTGAATTTGATCTAAAAATATGACTTGGGATATAATGGTTCGGTTAACCGTATTCGAAGCGTAATCGTATGTTATAGTAACCATGAGTCAAGATTAAAAATCGAAACCAAACTGTGAAGTGCAGTTTTTCTATTTTAATTAATAACCATAATCGTAATCGAATCATGAAATATGGCTGTTAACCATCAGTTCGGTTTGATTCTGTCAATTAGATGGTTTTGTGGTTTTTTACACCCCTACAACTTATCTATGGTCTAGATTCAGGAATGGGAGATTCTCTCTCTATATGTTAGAACGGAATACCAGACATAAGTTTCGAATCCATTTCAAACCCAATCTGGTTCTAATTTATTGAGATAGATTACCATGTTTTCACCTTGGATATGACTCATTTGAGTCTTGGCGTAACCTATTTACTTAAGACATTCTTGCATTCTACTGAAAAGCAAAAGGAAAAGCAAAAGAGAAGAAGCAATCTCAGCCATTGGATTAAAGAACAACATGATTAAATCATTAATTTGTTGATGATTGACTAATATATTTATTTTTATGCACAAAAGGCCAACTTTTAATGATGTGGTTGTACATTATGTTCAATTATATCAGTAGCAAACAAATTCGATTAGGTATAAATTCGTTGATTTGAGAGAACGGTTGGTGTTTGAAACAAAACCTTTATTCAAGGTATAACGATCCGGGCCAACTACCCACATGATATTGTCCACTTTAGCTTCTATGATTTCAACTCCATATTGTCCGGAGACGACAAGGATGCTAAGAGCTTGGTGGCAACAACCAATATCATGTCATCATATTATGGGTCAAGGTGGACACCACAACTCAGCATGGACAATGTTGCATCAGCAATGTAAAAAAATTGAATGCAACATATAACAACCAATACGATATGTGGAGGCACAAGGCCAATTTTTGGTTAACCTTGTGAAAGAGAAGAAACAAATCACAAATGGCAAGTGGAAAGTTTTGTGAGGCTGTCTTCAGTCTTGACCTCTCTGCTAACAAGATGCAAGGGCGTGGGGGCGGGGGAAGGAAGTGATTACAAGAGGAGGTTCTTTTCTGCTTTTCTTCTTTAATTTTACCTTTCAATAATTTTCTCGTTTGAATGTGTAATCGTGTGGAACTTGGTTAAGGGTAAGGTCCTGTGGCCATCAGTGTGGTTTGATGGGAAGGGGGTTATTTTAAAATTTTATTTTGATATGATTTAATTTTTGACAAGTCCTTTCTTTTTTCAACAAAGAAAAAAAAATTATTGAGGGTTTGGCGTTTGAGTTTGTGGAAAGTCTAGTTTTCTATTGTTGTACGTTGTTCAATGCTTCTGTACAAATATAGAATACTTTCTTTTATTGATATTGTTTCGGGTTTTGTAATTGGATTTTTTTATTTTTATTTATCTATTTATTTTTGTGTGTGTATTGAAATGGGATGTTTTGGACTTCAGGGAGGTGGTCAGAGGGGACTAGAATTGCTTTTTAAAATCAAATCTAGTTAGCATGTGCCCCTCTGACCAATGTTCAAAATGAAATGCTAATGACCTGACTGATGGGAAGATTCTTTTTCGTGGAATTTAGGCTATAGAGAATTTCGAGTCTTCGTTTTCCCCTGTGCTTTGCTAGGGAAACTTCCCATTTGATGAGTGGGGAATTGTTGAAAATAAAAGGTTGAGACTTGCTGATGGATTTTAGGATTTATATTAGCTTTTTTGTATTTTTTGACTTTTTATTTTTTTTATCATGCATGAAGAAGGGAAAACCAACGATGTGAGAGCCTTGTGCTTTTCTGATCATAGACCAAAATGGATTGTGGACAAATTTTCATTTCTTCCATGGAAAGTTGGAATCTTTCCACTTTCCGTTTGTATGGGTTCTTTTCTTTTTTTCATTTGATTTTATATTTCTCTAAATCTATCCTTAAAACAAAAACTTTGGTTACATTAACTATCAAACGAGTGTGAATTTATACAAATGCCTCTCAACTTCTTGATTTCCAAAATTAGGTTGAGAGCATTTTTTACTTGTTAGAAATGCAGAGGCTATCATTGGGAATTCACAATTTCAAATTTGATTGGATTCAAATAATTGACAATTTCAAGCATCTTTTAGCATTTGCTTTTTGAAATTCTACTTATTGAGGAGAGCATATGGAGCCTATTTATTTGTTAGAATTTGTGACAAGAATTTGAGGTGTTTGGGTTTTTCAGACATGATGTCATAGCCTGCTCTCTTGCATTTGTGAATGTCTTATTTTTTAATTAAAATTTTAAATTTTCAAATACATAAAAGGTCTCAAATACACTTAAAAATCTGAAGATTCAGCTCTTTTACTTTTTGGTGGAATCTCTAATTGCTACAAGTTCCACTATGCCAATAAATTTAACTATGCTTAGAAAGGAATTCTGACCCTTACAATTCAAAGTTCTCCATAAAGTATATCTTCATATACTTGCAACCAACTAAGCCCTAATATCCAAACAAAGTATTTCATTAACATAATTTACAATTTCATATAAGAATATGGATGGAAGATTTATTAATTTTCAAAATCTAACATTTCAAGTTTTATTTATATAGTGAATTTGACCCTAACCCGATTATAAATCTTATGATAATGAGAGAAAATTTTTGAAGGCCCATCTAATAGAGCCATAATCCTTTTAATGCCGTAGAAGTGGGCCCATCCTCCTGACTGTGAGTGGACGCCTCGTAGGATCCACAGTCCTTTGAGAAAGAACTAAAAAACACACCTGTCTCCATACTGGCATGACTCTGGAGAGAGATCTATGGGTGCTGACTCTGTATGTCCCATTCTTGATGAAGTCAAATCAGATATAGAGAGGAGTAGGGCTTGGGTGTAGCGACCTGCTCCCACCCGTAAGAAATCGCCACATCTGTGGGAGAGGAAATTAAGAAGGCTGTTTTTTCGAAGTATTTTTCATTAACAACTGTCATTGAATGCCTTTATACTCTCTTTTCTAAATTACACTCTTTTCTAAATTACACTTAACCAATTCTTTCATAAACCTCTTTCCAAAACTATCCTTCACAGATTCTCCCATCGTATCAAGTTTAACTATCGGTCACATTATTGCAATTTGGAGCCTAGCCCCAGTGCTTGATAATATTAATAGGGGACTATTTGCCAACTTATTTATCAAAATGTTGATGATAGATGTTGATTGGATTTGACAATATCATGCAATAGCCATTTTCTGTGGAGAGTTTTCAGAACCAATTTCTTTAAAAACACCCGATTTAATACATTTCTCCTCCTTGAAAATGATCAAGGAGTGAAAGGACCAAAGAACGAGTCAAGGTCCAACCTGAACTCTAGATCTTAAGTCCAAGTATAACTTACAAGAAAAATATGAGGCCTGAGCCTATTCATCAAAAGCCCGAGAACAATTGAGGCCCGAGTTGAAATAAAGTCAATCTCATGAGGGCTTGGTATTTATCAGAAAGTTCTATGTATACCCACTCAAGTAAACCCGAAAGAAAAATAATGTGTATATTATTGTAAATTCCTTAGTATGAATCAATTAATATTATATCTAAAGAGTTTGGGGTCCAAGGCCCAACTCCAATGATATCTAGATCTTAAATTTGGGTTTGGACCTAGTCCCTTGGACAGAAAAATAAATCGACTATCAGCAATCCTGAGTTGGAAAAATTGCTATGGGTCCAAGATTCTCCTTGGCAAGGACCAAGCTGGTCAATGTCGTATGTGTAACGTATTTTTGTTATTACATCACTTAATCAAATGCTAAAATGTGCATTATATTTTTTTCTACTTAATAGCTCAATCATTGTTACATATAATATATTATGGAGTGGTATTTTGGACTATACGGGATGTGAGCCATTGATAGACTTTTTGGCTAGAATGAGAGAGTCCTACCACGCCCACGTTTAAAGGAGGTTTTATTGGTATGCCTTTCTATAATAATTATTATAATATACTGAAATAGATGTGGAGATAAGATATCAAGAAGTGGGGCCAGGCTCCAAATTGCAAAAACAAATATGGGACGACTTGATTTTTTATGTAAATTTTTATCTGGTCAAGAGTTGAATTTCTTCATCTTCTTGTGTAAATTGTTTATTAGTAGAAGAGGCCGGTATGCCTTGGTCATCATGTCAAGCACCTGTTGATATTGTTGTTCTCTACTGATTCTTAAATTGCATTAAAATCTAACTCAATGATCAAAAGATTTTGTGAGCTTTTTCATGTTTCTTTTGTTCAGGGATATATATTCTAGAGTTGGAAAACTGGGAACTACATGGAAAGTGCAGCCGGCAATGCAAGTATCGAAAGTCAATGGTATTCATCACCACGTGGATGGACTTTTTCACGTACTCACCTTGCATAAAACTACAATTGAACGCTGCCTAGCCCAGGGAAGTGATCATTCAAAGTTGACCATGGACCAGTTAGGCCAAACAAAATTTATTCAACATTTCTAAAGATTTAAATCTTTCAATTGTGGCCTCACCGAGAGTTTCAAATCTATAACAGACAACTAATTGGTATCCGAGGTCTCAATTTGAAGAGAAGATTTGACCCAAGGTTTCAAATCTAGAAGATTACTTCTACACGTTAAACATATGAATATTTCCACATATGTTGAGGAATAGATCTTTGAGTTTTTTTCATATATACCTCCCTTAGGTTTTTAGAATTTGTAAATAAGTCTTGTGGTTTCAATATTTGTATATACTGCTTTGACTTTGTTATAAGATGTATAATCATAGGTGAATGCCCACATTGAGATCCACATGAGATGAGGAGATTACTTAGGATTCGAGATGTTATATTAAATTGTTTGGAAAGTAAGCATTTTTATTCTATAAATAATATTCTCCTCCCCCTTATTATGTATATATCTTATTAATGAGAATCTCTCTATATATTTCTCCTTACTTCTTCTTCTTGTATTTTCTTCTCATTAGTTTAATTTCTAATGTGTTATCAGCATAAGGCTCTACTTCCTTGCAAAATTTGATCCCGCATGTGCACAACGAGTGGAATCAAAGATCAAGGTACTCTATTGGTAAGCCGTTGTTCCTTGTTTGGTTTCTTTCTACTAAAACTAACTAGGCGAGAGGAAATCTAAAGAAAAGAAAAACCATATGTTG
The DNA here is from genome assembly GCA_037013555.1 of Sextonia rubra. Lineage (NCBI taxonomy): Eukaryota > Viridiplantae > Streptophyta > Magnoliopsida > Laurales > Lauraceae > Sextonia > Sextonia rubra. The sequence goes on along the minus strand of JASUAD010000012.1, from coordinate 27,100,520 downwards.
TCTTTGCCATCCTGTTGATTGACAAGTGGTAAGAGGGTTTGATGAAAAAAAAAAAAAAAACCTTGTTGCTTTCGGTTTGTAGAACCCAAAGGAGTATTTGGTTTTTTTTTTAGGCGTCATAGAACAAGAGGAAGATGAACTCCATCTTATCTTGTTCCATCACGCCGCTGGCACGTATAGCCGCCCTCTTTGCCAGAGAGATCAATGTCAGGCTTTATCACTACAACAGCCCGCCACCGGTCCACGGCGACTAAAAAGAGATAGAGCGTGCAGTTTGCGTTTTTGGTTGGAGACCAGAAACGGAGAAGACAATAGGTTTTGGTACTCGGCTGCTCGAGTTTCAACTAGGTCAGGTTAGGTCAAACCTAACCCATGGTCCGAGCCCGGTCTAGCACCAGAAATAGGCTAGGTTGGATCAGATAGACCCGTGGGCAATGAAGCGCAGCCTAGTAGTGGATTGCAACACAGTGATCATGTCATCTAGTGACGTTAGGGCCACAGGAGCACAGTACGATCAAAGTGTTTGACTTGGATCGAACTACAGATATTTTTTTTTATAGATATCTTGGCCATCAGGAGTCCGATCGACGATTCGTTTGCACCTATGGAAAGCACGTGAGTAAATTTATAAGATGGTGGATGCCTGCCATATGGTTTTAATGAAGCAACTGTCATTGAATGGTAGTCATCCAAAGGAGAGTATTATAAGATGTATTATCATTGGTAGGCATTGGGACCAACTTGAGATAAGGAGATTACTTAATGTTAAAGTTCTATCATATTAGGTTGCTTGAGAGGAAACAATCTTATTCTGTAAATAAGATTATCCTCCCCCCTTATTATGTTCGATCTCATTGATAAGAATCTCTATATATATTTCTCCCTACTTCTTTTTGCATTTTCTTCTTATGGGTTTGATTTCTAATAGACTTTTCGTTTTAATACCTTAATTGTCCCAAAATTAGTACCCTTATAGAATCATAAGTTTTTTGAGTAAAATAACACTTTTATCCATCTCTTTATCCATGTATTCATAATTTCAAAGCATTAATTTATTTTTCTTTAATGCTTATAACACTAAAAATTACTATACTACATTTAGTGGGAGAGAGTAGCCTTACATAAATCCTTTTTTATTAATATGGGCCCATTCCATTAAATTTAAGTTAATTATACTGGCAATCAACACTGATACTTAGAATTGGCTAGAATTGACCCAATCCATGTACAACCCTCTCTTACAGTGATGAGAGTTCCAAGTACATAGTTTGGCTTCATGTACACGTGAGAATTTAAGAAACTATTGGGACTTGCGATAAAATAATAGCATTTTTATAAATAATGATAAGCTGATATTTGTTTAATGAATTTAAGGGCAAGGTTGTCATTTTCATAAAAAAATCAACACAAATCTTTTGATGGTTGCCTTTTTTCGTTGTGACTAATGATATTAGGGGCATAGAAGGTATTAAAATAAAAAAGAAGGAGGGTATATGCAAATACTGAATCCAATGGGGCCTATTTACAAATCCTATAAATCCTAGGGAGGTAAATACAAAAACCTCTAGATCTCTCATACTATAATTAGCTTTAAGTATAAACCATTTAATAGACACATTCACACGTTTAAAAATAACCCACGTCTTGAGTGATATTGTCGTTTGAAAGTCTACTTAGCTTTAACTATGAACCATTTAATAGCCACATTCATATATTTAATCTTTTTTTTTTAATTTTGAATCTCTTTTACTCAATTAAATTAATGCACTTCACATCTTATTAGAGGTATAACAGTTCGTTCAACCATGAGTTTTGGGAAAACTGTTAACTGAACCGTATTATATGGTTTTCGATTTTTAAAACTATAAGCATACACTAAAAAATTGTTAAAAAATCGAACTGTGATTAATCGTATTAGACAATTTGATTACGGTTAATCATACTAAAAAGGGTTTGAATATCGGACGGATATGGAGGTTTTGTGATAAGAGATCAACGGTTGTAATTGATCTAAAAATATGACTTGGGGTGTAATGGTTCGGTTAACCATATCCGAACTATAACCGTATGTTATGGTTCAGTTTGATTAATAACCATAAGTCGAGATAGAAAATCGAAGCCGAACCATGAAGTATGGTTTTTATATTTTAATTAATAACCGTAATCGTAATCAAATAGTGAAATATGGTTATTAACATTTGTTTGGTTTGATTCGGTCAGTTAGATGGTTTTGCAGTTTTTTTACACCCCTACATCTTATCTATGGTCTAAATTCAAGAATGGGAGATTCTCTCTTTATTTGTTAGAAGGGAATACTAGACATAAGTTCCGAATCCATTTCAAACCCAACCTGGTTCTAATTTATTGAGATAGATTACCATGTTTCCACCTTGGCTATGACTCATTTGCGTCTTAGCGTCACCTATTTACTTAAGATATTCTTGCATTTTACTGAAAAGCAAAAGGAATAGCAAAAGAGAAGAAACAATCTCAACCATTGGATTGAAGAACAACATGATTAAATCATTAATTTGTTGATGATTGACTAATACATTTATTTTTATGCACAAAAGGCCAACTTTTAATGATGTGGTTGTACAATATGTTCAATTATATCAGTAGCAAACAAGTTCGATTAGGTATAAATTCGTTGATTTGAGAGGACGGTTGGTGTTTGAAACCAAACCTTTTTCCAAGGTATAACGATTCAAGCCAACTAGTCACATGATATTGTCTGCTTTAGCTCATATGATTTCAACTGTATATTGCCTCACAATTAAAAGGCCTATTCATGTGGCCTTAGGGGCAGGTCACATACATATATACCTAGTATGAAGATTTGCGTGCTTCCAATGTGGGACTTATGCACCACCGCATATTGATGAAAATGTTTGTTTGTGTGAATTGAATTATAAAAATTTATTATCAAACGAGCCCTTTGGTTCTCATGGAATTGGGATGCACAGGAATTCAAAGATAGAATGGGCTTGTTTATTTGCAAGTCATTGGAATACATAAAGTAATTAATTCAATATGATTTATTTGTTAGCATGGAATTGTAATACAAAAGAATTCATTCTTAAATTTTCCTCATTTGTTTGTATGGGATTTGAATACATATGGATACAAAAATTGTTCATATGTAATTAATTTAAAACATTTATAGACATGCACGAAGGAAAAAATACTCTCTGCGAGTGGACCATACTTGTAGTCCAACTCTATTGGAAACTTAGGCCAACATTTAATCAATTCAACCCTTTTATACTCTTATCAGCCCATGACTTAGTGTAATGCCTAATTTTACAATCATCTAACATTTACTTGGTTTTTCTTTTTTTTTTAGGAAAAATATCAAAAGAAAGCCCAACACACCACAAAACGCCATCATCCCAGAAGGTGTCAACCCCACAAAAAATTCATGTTCCATAGAGTAGCTCAACTTTGCAAGTCAATGAGCAGTAACATTTAGGTTCTCAGGAATAAAAATAAAATTAACATGAAAAAACTCAAAAATTAGAGCTTTAGTATCCAAAATAATGGGGTTAATGCCCAAATTGAACCCTCTATTGATTGCCTGAACTGCCTCCTTGGCATCTGAGAAAACACAAACTTTTGATCGATCTATAGCTTTAGCATTCAAAAGGGCTAAGTAGATCACCCTCGTTTCGGCCTCCTTTGAGGAGAAGACCTTTGGCCCTTGAGAAGCACTTGCATCCACAATAATATTATTAAGTTTTAGCACAAAACAAAAGCTGAATTTGCCATCTGCAACTCTAAAGGTGGCATTAGAGAAGATAAGAACATCCTGTCTAATAATAGTCACTATAGGAATAGGAGCCAAATACTACCTATTGGATCATCATAGTAGGATGTGATGTAACATCCTTTATAAGCCTCCTTACCAATAAAATCAGCCTAGTTGAAGGGGAAGCCCCCAAAAAGGAAATCACACCCGGCTTTCCAAATTGTCCACCATATGGAGAGGATCCATATTTTTTTGTGACTGATATTTATAGGAGAAGTCTATGGGTCATGGTCACATAACCCATTCCACCATCCCATAACATTTTTTCACTATTGGAATTTTCTCAAAAAATCTTTGGTTAAAATACTATTAAATCAGAAGCTAAGATAACCTCTTGGGAATGACTTTTTAGCTTACCCTTATGCATTAGGAGACACTTCCATCTACCCTCCCAAAACTCATAAACATGCTCTAAGTGGGCTTTATGAGGTGGACTACATTTGAATCATGTGTAGTCTGCTCGTAGTAGAACATTTTTCAACATACATATGCATATTACAATGAACAACATAAAATATGCACACACATATACCAATATGGAGAAGTGATCCTATGGCCGCAACATGCATGGAATGGGCCCACTTTCTGGCCCACCTCAGGATGGGACCTAGCTGGGGCCATCCTATTTACAAAAAATCAAACTGATCCTATCATCCTAACCATATCATCTATGGCTCACAAGTCCAATCTATTTGGATGGGTGATCAATTGATCCATCAAGCTAATATTCCATTCAGATAAGTCCAAACCTAGCGGGGGTGAGAACCATAAGAGAGGGTTTTTCCACTTAGATGGACCATTAGGTGGGCCTTATTAGGGTTGTCACTATGGACAAGGTATGCATAGGATAATTTTTGTACCAATATGGTGTTATTAATGTGCCGAGCTTGGTCTAGCACTATCCAAACCTTGGGTTGGGCCAGGCATGGTCGAGCACTATCCAAACCTTATGGTGGTAGGTTTTTAAAAATGGGGCCATAGTACCAACTAAGCTAAAGGATAAAAAAAAAAGCCCTCATTTTTGCAGACTTGGATGTGCCGAGCCCCTTGTAAAAGGACCAAATTAACACGCTTAAGAACAACAAAAATCTAGTAAGCCAACAGTGTATGAGATCCACACAAAACTATTCTCCATTAGGCCTAGAACCCAAACACCACACAGCACACAATGAACCATGTTACATGTCTACTTCATTGGTCCTTGTAGTTATGGACATCAAAACTGTAATGTTTTGTAGCCTAAATATGAATATTTATTAATTAAATAGTATTTTAACTAATTAAGACCTGTTGGAGTCTACGAAAGTTCAAATTAAAGTTAGTATCGTCTGTGGGAAGTCTAATCAAGTTTAGAGCTTGTTTAAGCACTATAGGAGCTAGTTCGCAATTCTAGGAAGTTATAAGCCCTTTTTTGTAATTTTTTGATTTGTGAGGTTTTGAACTCATTGGGTAGGTAGCCTAATTCTAATAAGTTTTTCCTTTTACCCCGACGCTAATCAAGACCATCTTGATCATTAAAAGTGGACCCAACCAAAACTAAGCCCTTCTTTGTAAATACCTAAAACCCAAATTCTTATAAAACCAAACCCTAAAGCCCTAAATTCATTGCTTCTCTCCCACAACCAATCCTCTCTCTCTTTCTCTCTCTCTCTCTCTCACGTCCATAGCCACCAGCCACCGGTCCAATCGTTGTCTAATCTCTATCTCCACCGTTCATCTTCTACCCTAAGTTTCTCAATTTACAAAAATACCTTTTTCAATTCTTTTTCTTTGCCGAACAAACCCAAGTTATCTTCTAATCTTTTCAATTCTAGGGTTTTGTAAATTTTAACCTTTAGATTTAATTTTGAGGACTCACACAAGTCTCTTCTATTATTTAATAGATTTGAAATAGGTAGGATGCGCATTTGGAGCTTCGATTGGGCTTCTTTGGCTTGGTTTTCTTCTCGTTTTCCTACCATCTTTATCTAAGGCAAGCAGATTACTATGGCTTAATGATAATGTGCATTCTTTCCTATTGACTCTTGCATGTATTGTACACCTTGATGATCTATGTTTTGCCCAAAATTAATGAAATTGAAATCACATATTAGATCTAGGTTTGGATTTGATGGAAAATGAATGGAGTAGATTTAAAGTGGTTTTACATTAATGATTGGAGAAGGCAAGGCCCTGTTTTTATATAGGATGAAAGGGTATGGATGGTAAGGAATGCCTTTCCCCCAAAAACAAAGGAATAAAACAGGGAGTCCCATTTTCGTGTTTGATCGAATTTGTGTTCTACCAAGGGTGTGATTTAAGGCTTATGGGTCAATGGTGAGGACCGTTTTAGGTTCTATGCAACCTATAATTTCCCTACATGTGTATTTTAACCCTATTTTAATTTTTGGATCCCATTGGACCTGATTTTTGATAAACCTACCTTAAACTATTATGTAAAAGGCATAATTGCATCCCTCTTACTAATCATCCAGTTCACGTACAATGTATAAACTACTTTGAATTCGGTTGAAATGAGACTTGGGATAATGCACCTGGATAATTTTTTCTAAATATCCCAACCTCACCTCATCTTGGTTCAAGTAGAATTGTCGGGTGCGTAAATTGAGATCATGAATTTAAAAATTGGTTTGTAATATGTTTCTTGGCCTTCAGGTATACATCTTTGCATTTATCGATACATTGTATACTTGATGTATATGCTTGCTTCCATTTGAGTGTACCCGTTGTATTGACTTAGGCTTGACATTCATTACAATGGATTGTAAAAGGACTACCTATATTGATTTTGTGTGAACTATGATTCTGGAGTAGTCTCTCTATTTACTAACCACTTCTAAGTCAGTTTATATGTATGTTATGTATTTTGAGGTCATTTTGATGACTATTGCAGATCTATTTCGATTTCGAATGGTTGATCACCCCCTTTGATGGGATTGCTTGTCATCATATGATTTGACCGCACTTCTGGATGATTGACAGGATTGACCACCTGGTTTCGACCGGGATGTTTTTAGATGGACCGCCGTATTATTGGTTTATGGGCTCACTTATTTAGGTTTTGGATTAGAATATTCGTACTTTTTTATTACTAAATATTTTTTATTCTTATGATTTACTGTCTTTACTCACCTTTGATATTGTATGTCGATTATAATACCGTCTATCTACTTGTCGACTTGTATTTTGATATTGCTTAACTTAGTGTATAGATATCAAGCCCGGCTATCCCAAGAAATAGGTGGAGGGTTAAGTAGTATTTTGATACTGCTTAACTTGAGACCGTTGATGAGACCGAGTGGGGTGCACATGATGGTTATTGAATCATCTAGTCCTATATATGAGTGACTCACATACATTGGATTTATATTTTAGTTTAGACTTTATTTATATGGCCAAGTTGTTAGTGGGGCTTATCAGTTAATCGCATTTATTTATTTCTGTAACTTAAAACCTTAGATTTAATACTCTTTGAATGTGCATACTCAATCAATATTTGGTACCGATTGACAAATAATGTTTCCGCAATTATTTGGTATTTGTTGAGTGTTATGAACTTCATCATGGACCTAAAGTCCTGTGTGCGATTCGATTGGGAGCCACGTGTTGTTTTAAACACGAAAAATTTTAATTGGCCCATAATTTCACATTAAACCCTTGTTTCATTTTGGGGGACATAACACAAACCCTAAACAAATAAAAGCAAGCATAAGTCGATACTCAAACTAGTCTGCACTGGGCTTAGGATCCACTATTAGGTGCCAATCACTTACAATCCATTTTCATCTACCTAGAATTCCCATCCACAGCTTAAAATTAACTAGCCACCCCGTCACATTTTGACACTCTAGCCACCTTTTGCCACTTGGTAACCCAATTAGAACTGCAAACAGTTTTAAACACCCCTGGTTGGACAATAATTCAAACACCTATAGTTTTACCCAAAAACAATTCATACACCTATAGAAATACCAGCCCACAATGTCCACCTAGTGTAGCGAAAGTATGCTAAGAAGGCCAAGAAAGAGGATTAGTGTTTTTAACCAAATATAACACTTCAAATCTACAAGAGATGTGAGAAACCCTAAAATAAATTGAAATTCATATAATTCCTTAAAGAGAAGCATCACACTTTTTATAGAGTCCTGAAATCCTAAATCACCCAAAATAGCACACTTTCTAAAAGTAGTAAAAAAATAAAAAATTACATTAAAGCCCTTACATCATCCCTAAATAACTTTTTAAGACTTTCAACACGACTTGAACTAAAACCGAGTAAAACAAAACTTGCTATAAATAATATGTATTGGATAGAAATTGTATTCTGACATTTAAAACAGCCTAATTTGGCCTCCGATAGCTCCAACCTCCTTTGGCAGTTGTCCAGGGCATAAATCTTGACGATAGCTTCGAAACACATGGTTATGGACCCCATGACGATACTCGGATCAAAAGTTATGGCCATAAAAACAACACTATGGATTTGACCTTCTAACTTGACTTCCTGCAATCTTCTTGGTATAGAAATTCTTTATGACTTGTTCTACATCACCACAAATAGCAGATAAAAGCTCATGTGACAGCAGACAGTGCTCACTAATGTTACATTTTTTTTTTTCCTATTAGCTAGCCAAGGAGGCTGGGAATCACAAGAGAGAAGCGTGCTCCTACAAGAATGCCTTCTCAGGCAAGGAGGGGATCAATGGGTCAATCCCCAATGTGCATCTGGGTGAGAAACGAGTATCTAACCAACTGGGTTGTCCCTAGTTGTCACCTTCAATTGCTAAGTTGAGCTTGTAGGGTTCAAGTCTCGTGGCAACCCCACATTTTTTTTTACTAGGCTATGGGGGATGGGACCAATGAAAGCACCCATATGTGAGGACGAGGAACCCACACAGGGAGGGAGATCACATCCACACACATTAAGACAGGGTGCCCACATAAGAGGAGAAGAGCACCCACACGGGGGGGGGGGGGGGGGGGGGGGGGGTGTGGATTTGGTTGGTTTGTGTAGAATTCTTATGGATTTGAACCTATGCAACCAGGCATGAGGTACGGTTCCCCACAAACTGCGCAAACCCTCGTTGTCACGGCCAGATCAACATTGCGATCAAACTGAGCAATTTCATTTTGTTGCGGTTAGAACCCAGCACCGTATGAGTCCCATTAGGCACTGCTTTTTGCAACTACAGCAATTATTATTCAAGCCAATCAAAGCACCCAGAACCCAGGGTAGGTAAAGTAATCACACCAATCCCACTTTAGAGTTTCAAATTTGTTATAGGCACCATTTCATAGGTCCAATAACTCAAAACGAGTTTAAGGAACTTTGGGTTCTCTACTAGCCTTCGGCCCAGAATTTACAATGGTAAACATGCTAACATTGACCCATGATTTGGGCCCTTGCAACAGATCGTATCAGTATGTGACAAAACAATTGACTCGGCTCTGGAAAATCAGACCACACCAAACATATCGGGCAATTCAGAATTCCTGAGTCACGTTTCCTTAATATTTGGTTGGGTTTCTGTTGACAGATGTGACCTGATTAATAAATGGGTTTAACCCCATATCCTAACCCAAACCTGACAAATAGCAAGATGGTGCACCAATCCAACCTGTTAATTTAAAGGGTCAGGTGTAGCATTTGAACTTGTGGATTGAAATTCTGTCTACTTTTATTGAATTTATGTCTACTTTTAACCAAGTTATTAAATGGGCCATGCTCGTATTGAGCCTATTCATTTTACACACACAGCTTAACACAACCAGCATGACTTGTTGCTACCACTAGTCCATTGTTATCAGTAAAGCTACTGTAATAGCAGTTTTGGGTATTGATTTCATGAACAATGATTTGGTCAATGGAAGCAGTAAAATTTCTCTTATCCGCGCCTTAAATTTTAGTCGAATCAAACACAAAGAAAGTGGAAGTTAAACTTAGGGCTCTCCAACAAGCCTGATTATTCTAACAAAAAAAAAGACAAAAAACAAAAGCGGCCGGATTATATTCTATACTACTAATTAAAATCTATGTATTACTGTAGTTTAAAGGGCCTTATATCAAGGCCCAAGCCCAGGTCAGCATTAATGTTGACATTTAACAATGTCCAAGCCTCCCGTAGGGCCCATTATGCACTCTGAGTCCTCTAGCACAAGATACAAAGTTGAGCAGTTTCGAGCCAAACCTCGATCCGCTAATGACCCTATTAATAGGCTTTACATCGGAACTGGGCTCTGGTTCCACTTTGAGGCGCTTTTTCATTAAAAAAATAAAAATATAAAGAGTGGACAAGAGCTCTACTATTTTCCTCAAGAATGGTCTAGCCACTTTTTCCGGGTCTTTCCTTACAGGGCCACATTTGGGGGCATGACAAACCCACCAGTTTTTATTGCTGGTCCCAAGCGCGGGTAAAAGAGGAGGGTTGCGTTAGATAAGTCGACAGCCAGCATAAAACTTTGTCACAACCCAAACATGAATTCTGAGATAAGTTAACTGTGCATATTCAAGAAGAAATACCATTATGTATGTTGTTTACAGATGATATAGTATTGATCGATAAATCAAGAGATTGTGTAAATGCAAAACTCGAGAAATCGCGGAGGGCATTAGAATCTAGGGGCTTTTTAAATAAGTCGTACAAAGATGGAATATATGGATTGCAACATCAGTGAACATATACAAAGTGTTAAAACTACTATCAAAATTGAAACTCATGAGATACCACGTAAAGATTCTTTCGGTACCTAAGCTTGATAATTAATGAGGATGAGGAGAATAACGAAAATGTGGAGCATACGATAAGAGCTAGATGACTGAAATGGAGATTAGCTTTTGGAGTGCTTTGTAATAGACAAATGTCAATGAAATTGAAAAGCAAATTTTACAAGACAATGGTTAGACCAGCTATGACATATGGAGTAGAATGTTGGCCAATTAAGAAGACGCATATACATAAAATGGATGTAGTGGAGATGAGAATGCTTAGGTGAATGTATGGTAAAACTATAAAAGATAAAATTAGAAATGAGCACTTTCGAGAGCATTTATAGGTAGTACCAATAGGGATAAGATTAAAGAAACCTGTTTAAGATGATTTGGGCATGTTGAGCGTAGGTCGGTAATAGCACCAGTGAAAAAAAGTTTGGCTATACAGGTGGATGGCCCATCAAAAGGTAGGAGTAGGCCGAAAAATATATTGATGGAGGTCATTGAATCAAATTTAAAGAAGTTTAATTTATCTAAGGATGTGGCTCAAAATATAACAAAATGGAGAAACAGAATTCATGTAGCCAACCCCAACATGGTTGGGATAAGGCTTTGACGATGATGATGATGACAAACCATAAAGATGTAAGGATTTGAAAGATCACAAACCTCAGGTAAGGTAAACACATGCCCTTTGGTGAGGGAGAATCTACCTAGATTTAAACCCCAGTCAAGCAGGTAAGAACTATTACCTTTTCCCGGTTAGTTAAAAACTTCAGAACTTATATGCAGAGAATTAAAACAATTAATCAACCACACAAAAGACAAGAGACATCCAATTTTACATGAAAAATCCAAACAAAAAAAAAAAAACCACGAGTTTAACAAAGACCAACTATCAAATAATAATCACAAATAGTTACAAAATATACTCACAACCCTTATCTAATTATTCCTTTAACTTAAGGACTAAGTTTTTCTTCCACAATTCCTTACCACGACTCTCATTTGCCGTGCACTGCTCTTTACTAGATCGCACCACATCTTGATCACACAAGATGCCCTCAAACTTCTATAAGAGATATAGAAGCAACATTTTCTACCACAAATCTTCAGCACAATCTTTCCAATAGAAGTTCTAGAGAAGTAAGGTAATCTTCAGTGTGTATTCTCAATCTCATAATAGGAGATTGATGCCTTCGGGTTAAGAAAGGAACCCTTTGAATAACCAACAATTCATTCCTTAAAGAAATACTCTCTGTCGAATAAGAACTAGTAGTTCTGGCATCAACAGGAATCAATTCTATAGAAACAACTGGATTTTCTCCGTCAATGCCCTTGAGCACGTGAAAAAATCTTACTGTTATTCAACTAAGAGCAATTTCTGTCAGTCAGGCTTGAGCACGTAAACATCTAGTTTGAGCACGTATACTACCCTGACCATCCCCCTCGAGTGCATGTGCACTATTTTCTAAATTCTTCATTCAGCTCTTTTGGCGATGCGAGTCACAACCCATTCTAAAAAAATTATAAAATGCAATTCAATGGACTCAGATTTTTGTCCAACTAATGAATTAGCCAATTACAAAAATTCTTATAGAAAGGCCAATTAAAATTGAATGTTCAGATGGGGGCCTGGAAAATTTAGATTGAATATTGGCTAAATTGTAGTGCTCATGGACTTCGATTGATCATAAGAGAAAAGAAGTGTTTGTGGGGGGGGGGGGGGGTTGCCTATGGGCTCCACTGGGTGAACTGTTCCCGTCACCTTACCGGAAGATTCTCTGCTTTGTATTTTTTTTATTTTTTTTGATATTTCAATTGTAAAATTATCATTTTTCTTTTCTCTGGAATATGTCAACACATGAATTCCATGTTTGATTCTTGCTGTGCATTTCTTAGGTTACAATTTGATAATGATACGATTTAAGCATTTCCGGAATCTTGATCCTCTCATTTCCAGCATCAGATAATTTCTGTGTTTGCCATTTACTGTGCACAATGCGTCATCTACGCATAAATTTCTTTATGGCAGCATTAGAGGTCTATACTTCGTCATTACATCATATATTATATAATGAAAGCATATTTATTTATAAGCTCTTATACTCTAAATACATGTATTTCTTTTAATAAAATATCTGGGCTTCTAAAGAAATGTCATTAAATCACATGGTACCAGGGATCATTGATGATCCTGATCAGCCATCAGTTAGGTCTATCTCAGCAAGCAGCGCGCTTTCCCCTTTCGTCTGATATCTAGTGCATTTCTCTGTTCTCCCCTCAACACAAATGCACTGCCTTCCGAAACTCACAAGGAAACTGACCTGACTCCAATGGACCCGTTCAAAATTCAGATATCAAAATATGGATATATGTAAAAAATGCATTCATTTGGGTGACTGATCAAAATAATAGTAGCAATACTTCTACCAATCAACATTGTATAAATAATAACAATATAATATTTACAAATATATCTTTTATGTAATATATAGCATTTCATGGATTTTCCTCTAACCAGATAAATAATTCAAAGTACCCAAGTAGCAATTGGGTTGAAAGAAAGGGCCCATAGAGAAGTATTTTGGGTAACCACGTAATCGTAGGTCCATTAACGGGCCTCTTAAGCTTTCATGTCCTCTCATCCAATCTTCAATGTACACAATGTTAGCCGAGTGAGTCCAGACCAATTGGGTTCAGTATTTTGGGTGGTTTCCCTAATTATATTAGGAATTTCCTGTTTATTAAATAGTAGTTTCTTAATAGGTTAAGACTTTCCTTTTTTGTAAGATAGAGTTCTTGGGAGATAAGAAAGTGATGATTTTATATATGATGTAATCTGTAACCCTGGATAGGAGCTGAATTTCCAAGGCTGTGGTTTCACAGATTAGAGGAGAATCTAGTGAAAATTGGTTTCCTATGGACTAGGCATCTTTGCTGAACCACATAAATCTCTTATCTTCTTGTGTGGTTGATTGTTGATCTTAGTTGCTTATGCACACACGCGCATAACACACAACCTATCATCAAGCCCAATCCGCCTTCACTTGATCTTTCCAACCCATCTCAGCCAGTGATTCCCTATTATACATATTATTGTTGTTTTGAACGGGAGAAAGGGACTAAAGAAAACTATATGGAAAACAAACTTAAGCTGTGTACAGTTTTATCGTCCTCCATTTTCTTCATATTGTTTACCTCACCCAAGCAACCTATTACACTGTCCAACATGAGAATTTGCAGCATTTTCATCATTATTCCAGCTCTGAACTAGTAATTAGCAAACCATGCAAGCTGAAGCACAGCGTACACTAAGTGAAACATAAAAAAAATGTTGGAAAGGCAACCCAAAAATAGGTTTTGTATGATCATTATTAAAAATTGAGGATTTTACCGGAAAAGCCCCTTAGATTTGCATTAAATACAATTAAGTCCAGTTTTTCAATGTATATGAATTGGATCAATTAGGCTCGAATTCGTGTAAAAAATTTTTATATGTTGGGCCGAGTGACATTGTGCATAAAATAATAATAATAATAATAATCATCATCATCAAAGCCTTATCCCAACCATGTTGGGGTCAGCTACATGAATTATATTTCTCCATTCCGTTCTATTTTGATCTAAATCTTTCGATAAGTGCAACTTCTTCAAATCTGAATTAATGACTTCCATCCATGTTTTCTTCGGCCTACCCCTACCTCTTGATGGACCCTCCACCTGTATATCCAAACTTTTTCTCACCAGTGCCATTACTGGCTTACGCTCAACATGCCCAAACCATCTTAAATGAGTTTCTCTAATCTTATCTCCTATTGGTGCTACCCCTAAATGTTCTCGAAAGCGCTTATTTCTAATTTTATCTTTCCTAGTTTTATAACGCATCCACCTAAGCATTCTCATTTTCGCTGCATCCATCTTATGAATATGTGTCTTCTTAATTGGCCAACATTCTGCTCCATATGTCATAGCTGGTCTAACCACTGTCCTGTAAAATTTTCCCTTCAATTTTATTGGCATTTTTCTATCACAAAGTACTCCCGAAGCTAGTCTCCACTGCAGCCATCTAGCTCTTATCCTATGCTCCACATCTTCGTCAATCTCCCCATCCTTCCTAATCATCGAGCCTAGGTACTGAAAAGAATCTTTACGTGGTATCTCATGGGTTTCAATTTTGACAGTGGTTTCAACACTTTGTATATGTCCACTGAAATTGCAATCTATATATTCTGTCTTTGTACGACTTCTTTTAAAGCCTCTAGATTCTAATGCCCTCCGCCATCTCTCAAGCTTTGCATTTACACCCTCTCTTGATTCATCCACCAATACTATATCATTTGCGAACAACATACACCATGGTACTTCTTCTTGAATATGCATAGTTAACTCATCCATAATTAATGCAAAGAGATAAGGGCTTAACGATGATCCCTGATGTAAGCTTATAGTCACGGGAAATCCGCCCGTTTCTCCACATGTGGTTTTTACATTTGTTATTGCACCTTCGTACATATCCTTTAAAATTTCAATGTAACCTCTTGGGACATTCCTTTTCTTTAAGACCCACCAAATTAAATTCCTCGGTACCCTATCATAGGCTTTTTCCAAATCGATAAAGACCATATGTAGATTTTTTCTCTTTGCTCGGTATTTTTACATTAATTGCCTAAGTGAAAAGATAGCTTTCATAGTTGATCTCCCTAGCATAAAACCAAATTGATTTTCCGAAATCTTAGTCTTTTTTCTCAGTCTTTGCTCTATTATTCTCTCCCATAACTTCATAGTGTGACTCATAAGTTTAATCCCTCGATAGTTGGTACAATTTTGTATATCTCCTTTATTCTTATATATATGTACTACAATGCTTCTTCTCTATTCATCCGGCATTTTCTTTGTCACAAGTATCTTATTGAATAGTCTACATAACCAACTTACTCCAACCTCTCCTAAGCATTTCCATACCTCTATCGGAATACCATCTGGACCTGTTGCCTTTCCTATCTTCATTCGCTTCAATGCTTCATTCACTTCCACCCCTCTAATTCTACGGAGAAAAATATACTCTTGTAATAAAGTATCCCCCTCCACTCTTGTATCGCCCAAATATTCTTCATTTAAAAGTTTACTAAAATATTCTTTCCACCTTTCTATAATATCGTTGTCATTCACAAAAATATTTTCCTCATTTTCCTTGATACATTTGACATGATCTAAGTCCCTACTTTTCTTTTCTCTTATTTTTGCAAGCTTAAAAATATCCTTTTCTTCTTCTCTTGTTTCCAACCTATTATAAAGGTCATCGTATGCTTTGAATTTTGCACTACTTACTACTTTCTTAGCTTCTTTCTTTGCCTTCTTATACAACTCAAAATTTTCTATACTCTTAGTCCCCTACCAAACTTTGTAGCAATGTTTTTTTTTCGAATAACTTCCTGAACCTCCATACTCCACCACCATGTTTCTTTATTAATATGTCTCTTCCCTTTTGATTCTCCAAGTACCTCCTTTGCAACATTTCTAATGCAATTAGCCATTTGGTTCCACATTACTGTAGTTTCTCCTTCAATATTCCATTCTCCTTTCTCAATCATTTTGTCCTTAAATATATTTGCTCTTTCCCCCTTCAAATTTCTCCACCTTGTTTTAGGGTCCATTTTGTTTACTACTGCTCTCTTTTTACTTCTAATGCAAATATCTAAAACTCCAAGCCTATGTTGCGTAGTCAAACTCTCTCCTGGAATAATCTTACAATCTTTACAAGCCAATCGGTCCTATTTTCTAACTAGAAAAAAGTCTATCTGACTCCTATTACTCCCACTTTTATATGTAATTAAATGCTCATCTCTCTTTTTAAAGTAAGTATTTGCTACTATAAGATCAAATGTCACTGCAAAGTCCAATATAGTGTTTCCGAATTCATTCTTTTCTCCAAATCCATGCCCTCCATGCACTCTCTTATATCCTCTATTATCTCTTCCTATATGCCTGTTTAAATCCCCTCCAAGGAAAATTGTCACAACCCGATCCCAGAAATCGGGGGTTAGCGAAAAGCCACACCAGTGACACACGTACTCCCGTGCACGTGCATCCAAACCCAGTCCAAATGCACACACACAATGGATCTAACACGTGCGAACTAAGCGTACGCGGAAGCTGTACATATCATAGCAAGCAACAAAGGAAAATAACGGAAGCCAAACAATGCGAAAAACAAATACGGAACGGAAAGTCAAAGCGAAATACCATACATGAAAACCAAGTACAAGCCTGAGTACACAACAAATAAAGGTGTACAAATATACAAAGTACAAAGTCCAAAGTCCAAAACACAAATCCCCAAAAACCAAAACTCAAAACAAAAGGCCACTGGTATGCATGCACGCACTCGGCAGAGGTGATCAGGCCCACTCTGCCAAACCAGAGGGCGCCTCTACACTCGGCCCTGCAGCCTCCTCGACCGCCGGGGAACTGGGCAAGGGATATGTGCCTGCAACACCACAGACAACACAATGAATACAACGATCCAGCAAATACAAGTAACAGGGGTGAAACACTCATAGTATCAAATAGAATAAGGACAGAATAATAATTTCAGAGTTTCATCTTAGTATGCTAAGCAAATCATGCGTAGAAGTAAAGCATGATATGTGAATCAAAACATAGAAATACTGAACTAAGTGTAACACTCCGACCCAGCTTGACCCAGTTTAGCGGCTAGTTAATCTCGTTTTCGTTGCTAATCGTGTTTTGTTTGTGTTTTATTTTCGTTACGGGTCATGGATAGGTAGTTGGGTTGAGTTTGACCTGGATTAAGTAGACCAAGCCCTTTTTCGTAATTTTAGCTTTTCTTAGACATGGTCATTTTTGCATCATCTTGATGTCAACACATGTCTTTCGTTGAGCTCGTTAACTTTCGTAACTACGTCATTTGCAACCGAGGTCGTGTGATTCGTTTGGACCTGGATTTGACTCAAACTGAAAATAACATTCTAGCTTGGACTTCTTCACAAATTTGATCAACCCATTACTTATATATACTCTCACCCATCGACCAAAAACACCAAACACTCTCGTTCTCTCTCATTTCTCTTCTTCAACTGCACGTGGAGTCTCTCTCCCTCCTTTACTTGATTTCTCTCCATCGATCAAGCTTGTGGTTCTTGCATGTGCAATTGAGGTGAGTGGAAGTCTTCCATTCTTCTCATCTCCATTCTCTATCTCTTCTCCTTCTTGTTTCTTTGCATGGTGTGTCTGTGTGTTTTGGATTTCCTTCCAATTCTCATGCATGCATGTGGTTTGACTTGTATTAGGTTGTGTTTGGATCCAAGGGCTTCCATTGTGTAATTGATTTCCAATTTGAGGCAAGTATAACCATAACATTGAGAACCCATGTTGGTATGCATTGAATTTGGTTGATCTTACATGAATTGACATGGAAACATGTGTTTACAGCCCATTTGATACTCATTTGACTACTACTTTGTCTATCTCCCTTGATAAATTGCAATTTGGATGCTTTCCCAGACATTCTGTACAGGTTTCAGGAATTTAAATTCGTGTAGTTACGGCTAAGCCGTATAGCACCTACGGCTCACAATCCAGAGAGGAGAAAAACCCAGTTTTCCTCTACGGCTAGAGCACGGCTAAGCCGTGGATTGCCCTACGGCTAAGCCGAAGCCCAACCGTGGCCCAGCCGTAGAACAATACAGGGTGCATTTTCTGGAATAACTGAGAGTCAGCAACTGACAGGTCTTCTACGGCCCAGACACGGCTAAGCCGTAGACCACACACGGCTAAGCCGTAGCACACACACGGCTAAGCCGTATCCACATTAGACTAATGAAAGAAAAACAAAGATAGGTGTAAAGAAAAGACCGATATGGCCTTCATGATAGAATGTAGAGTACCTAGACTTGCCCAACGGAATGTGATATATGCGTGAATGATCTCGAGGGCTGCGAATCATTCATGTTCGTTATCCGGATGTTAAGCACCTCCCCATGGGTGTTGGTTTAAGGGACTTCGTGCACCGCCCGATTCAAGGCAACACTAGACAACGGTGCATCGAATAACTTAAAACTATGTCATCATGCACGGTTAGAAACACCGGATAACTAGATTAGAATTGGTTTGTAAAGCAAGATGATTCGATTTCACATGATTTGTTGCATAACATATTGCATTCGATCATTGATCTCAACACTCTACATGATTACGTATGTTTCGTTACTTTCACATTTTGGTCTATTTACCCTGAGTATGCATGTATGATATGTTCACTCACAGATCTGCACGTATGATATGTTGTCACGATCTACTCAGGATTTTCATGATTGACTCTGTATGGTCAGGCTCTACTTAGCCTCAGCCTTAGGATCCCGACGGGGTGAATTTGGTATAGTTTATAAGGACCTGCTGCAGTATGGATTTGTCTTGGGGAACCGGACCCCAGGAAACCGAGACCCATTGTACCCTGGCCCGGACAATGGTGTTCTTTGCATGTTATAAGATCCCTCTTTTGGGAGCATATGGTAATGTAGTAGCCACTAGTCATGTACACAGCATGTATTCATTGATACACATAGCATATTTCCTTCTGGCATGACAGCCTAGTATACGAAAATGCTTTCTTTAATCACATGATGTTCTTATTCTGTTAGACACAGCGTGTGTTAACTTGCTATGGTTTATACTTTGCTGAATCTTCGTATTCACAGTTGTTTTTGGTGTTGCAGGCCCAGATCCCCCTGCCGAACCCCCGCAGGTCGGCCAGGCTCCAGATGAGACCCCCGGGGCCCCATCAGGCCTAGAGGAGTGGATGTGATCACTCCGCGGGAGAGCGTTCATGGCATGCATATCTTTGGAGTCTCGTTCTTGTTGTTGTTTTGAGGATTTCAGACTTGTGTATATGTCATGACTGTATATGTTATTTTGTTCGTTTTGTAAAACTTTCATATGTAATTATGTCAGTCCTTTCTTTGTATCATCTTCTTGCATTGTTAGTTTTATGTTTCTGATATTTGCAGCTTCCGCGTACTTGCTTGGCACGTGTGAATGTTCCCTTGTGCGTGTGCATTTAGACTCGGTCTACGTGTGCATGCACGGGAGTACGTGTGTCATTAGGTTTGGCTTTTGCTAACCCCCGAACCCTGGGCTCGGGTTGTGACATACGTATTGTATGGTATCAGAGCATTCCTTGCTCATTCCTTGTTCTAGATGATAAGCATGTAGGCATGTATAGGATCGTGGTGAGGATACGATTATTTCTTTGTGCTCTTTCTAGACCTTGGGGTTTGTTGGGCGCTATTGTGTTGTGTTTGTGTCTGACTCTTTCCATTTTACAGGATGGCATCAGGTTCTGGTTCGCAGCAGAACGCCGGAAATAACGAGAGCGGATCTGCACCGTCACCGCCGGCACAGAATACAGATGAACGCATCCTCATGCTATTTCAGTCCCTTCAGGCACAATCGCAATCAATGCAGAACTTGCAAGCCCAAGTTACAACGATGTTAGACCGACAAAGTCAAGCCCCAGTTCAGTCGCATGTAGACCAGCAGGTGATCTTACAGCCTCGAGAGAGTGACCCGAATGCCCTCTATGGGAAATTTCGCAAGCGAGGAGCCATTGAGTTCTATGGAACCGAAGAGCCACTGAAGGCAGAACAGTGGTTAGAGCAGACAGAAGATGTTTTTGAGACCGTCGTGTGCACGAACCGGCAGAAAGTCGGACTAGCAACTTCTATGTTCAGAGACGTCGCAAAAACTTGGTGGAAGAGCGTGAAAGATTCATACAGAGACATTCCTAGTGCTACGGTGTGGGAGATGTTCAAGCAACAGTTCAGGAGGAAGTTCATCCCGGCACATGTGTTTCGAGCCAAGGAGGTTGAGTTCCTAGCTCTCCGCCAGCAGCAGATGACAGTAGCAGAATACGTGAACAAGTTTATGCAGTTGTCGCATTTTGCTCCGGACATGATCAGTACCGAAGAAAGGAAGGTGAACAGGTTTGTTGAAGGTTTGCATCCCCGGTACATGCATCACGTGACAGCGTTTCAGCGTCCGGCTACGTTCGACGACGCAGTGGACAGGGCCTATTCTGCCGAGGCCATCCACCAAGCTGCGAGAGCCGTTGAGCCTAAGCGACAGCCGCCCTTCAGTGCGCGAGGACAAGTACAGAAGAAGACCAAAGGCCAGCAGAGTACTTCTAGTTCTGCAGGAGTGACTTGTGGCTATTGTGGCAAGAACCACGCGACTGATGCGTGTTGGAGGAAGGCCGGTGCTTGTTTCATTTGCGGTTCGAGGGAGCATATGATCGCCAATTGTCCTCGACAGAGAGCCTCCGGTGCAGCTCCATCTGGTCCTACTTCCGGGGCAGTTCCTAGCAGACCCAGTGCACCTACAGCTCCGAGCAAGCCACAGTCAGCTCGTCCAGGCTCGAGACAGCCTCGCCAGACAGCCCGTGCTTACGCTGCTACTCACGAGAGTGCCGAGGATCCACAGGTGGTTGAAGGTACTGTTTTGATTTCGCGCGTCGAGGCTTTAGCTTTGTTCGATTCGGGGTCTACACGGTCTTATGTAGCACCTCATTTCGCCGAGCGGTTGCATCAGCCGTCTAAGCCGTTGCCATATGTGCTGGTTGTATCCACCCCAGTTGGCAAGCGAGTGGAGTGTAGTATGTACTACCCCCATTGCGACGTGCAGATTGCAGGTCATCAGTTACCTGTTGATTTGATCCTGTTGTCGATGCTGGACTTCGACGTGATCCTTGGTATGGATTGGCTCGCTCGATATCGTGCCTGTGTTAACTGTTACAACAGGACGATCTTCTTCGATTTAGGCAAGGGCTTCCGTTTCGAGGGCAGTCTGCAAAGATGCCCCAGACGTGTGATTTCGGCGTGTAAGGCAGATCGCTTGATCCGCCGAGGGTGTGAAGGCTTCATTGCCTTTGTCTCAGCGAAGAAGGAGACGAAGCAGCTAGGTGAGATCCAGGTGGTCTGTGACTTTCCCGATATCTTCCCAGACGAAGTGCCAGACTTACCCCCGGCTCGAGATGTGGAGTTCGCCATTGAGCTTGTTCCCGGCACGGCACCGATCAGCAAGGCTCCGTATTGCATGGCCCCAGCAGAGTTGTCAAAGCTGAAGAAGCAATTGCAGGAGCTTTTGGATAAGAGTTTCATTCGCCCGAGCGTTTCACCTTGGGGAGCACCCGTCTTGTTTGTCAAGAAGAAGGACGGTACGTTTCGGATGTGCATCGACTACAGACAGTTGAACAAAGTGACGATCAAGAACAAGTACCCCCTACCCAGGATTGATGAGCTGTTTGATCAACTTCAGGGTGCAGCATATTTCTCGAAGATTGATTTGAGGTCTGGATATCACCAGTTGAGAGTCAAAGAAGATGACATTCCCAAGACTGCCTTCAGGACTCGTTATGGTCATTATGAATTCCTCGTGATGCCTTTTGGACTAACCAACGCACCTGCAGCGTTTATGGCATTGATGAATCAGATCTTTGCTCCTTTCTTGGACCAGTTCGTAGTTGTGTTTATTGATGATATCCTGATCTATTCTAGGTCAGCAGAGGAGCATATGGAGCATTTGAGAAAAGCCTTGTCGTTGTTGAGAGAACATCGATTGTTTGCTAAGTTGTCGAAGTGTGATTTTTGGCTTGAGCAGGTGGCATTTTTAGGTCATATCATTTCACGAGAGGGATTGGCAGTTGATCCATCCAAAGTAGAGGCAGTAGTGAATTGGCCTAGCCCCAAGACAGTGACAGAGGTTCGCAGTTTCCTTGGTCTAGCAGGTTATTACCGTCGATTTGTCCAGGACTTTGCTAAGATCTCTTCTCCTTTGACGAAGTTGACCAGGAAGAATGCACCATTTGAGTGGACTGAGGAGTGTGAAGCCCGTTTCAGGATTTTGAAAGAGAAGTTGACTACGGTCCCAGTGTTAGCCTTGCCAGATGGTAGTGAAGGATTCGTGGTTTATTCAGACGCTTCTCGAGTTGGTCTAGGCTGTGTGTTGATGCAGCATGGGAAGGTTATTGCATATGGATCGCGACAGTTGCGAGAGCATGAGAAGAATTACGCCACCCATGATTTGGAATTGGCCGCCATCGTGTTTGCGTTGAAGCTGTGGAGACATTATCTTTATGGCGTGCAGTTTGAGGTTCGTTCTGACCACCACAGTTTACAGTACTTATTTACACAGCAGGAGCTGAACATGAGACAGCGGAGATGGCTTGAGCTTATTAAGGATTATGACTTCCCGATCAAATATCAGCCAGGCAAGGGGAATGTGGTGGCAGATGCGCTTAGCAGGAAAGCAGAGTCAGTGCAGCTTTTGAGCAGTTTCCTCTTAGAGTTCCATGGTCTCTCTGTTGAAGTTAAACTAGTGGATAAGTGCGTGACTTTGGCTAGTACGCTAGTGTTTCAGCCTGAGATGATTCAGCAGATTAAAGACAGGCAGTTTGAAGATCTAACTTCGAAGCGCATTATGCTCGATATGCGATGCATCCAGGCAGCACGAAGATGTTTCGGAATCTCAAGGATCGCTTCTGGTGGAACAACATGAAGAGAGAAGTAGCAGGCTTTGTTGCTCGCTGTTTGACATGTCAGAAGGTGAAGGCAGATCATCAGAGACCGCCAGGCTCGTTGCATCCGTTGCATATACCGCAGTGGAAGTGGGAAAACATCACCATGGACTTCGTTTCCGGATTACCGCCGACGAGCAGGAAGAACAACGCCATTTGGGTAATTGTAGATCGATTGACGAAGTCAGCCCATTTCATTCCTTTTCGAAAGGGTATGAAGTTTTCAGAGATGGCTAGGAAGTTCGTGGATGAGATCGTCAGGCTCCATGGTACCCCCGTGTCGATTGTATCCGATCGTGACAGCCGTTTTGTTTCCTCGTTCTGGAGAGCATTCCAAAAGGCTTTGGGTACGAAGTTGAGTTTCAGCACGGCATACCACCCACAGACGGATGGGCAATCAGAGCGGACGATTCAGACTTTGGAGGACATGTTGCGAGCCAGCGTGTTGAGCTACGAGAAAGAATGGGATCTTCATCTATCGTTGTGCGAGTTCGCCTACAACAACAGCTTCCACGAGAGCATTGGGATGGCACCATATGAAGCATTGTACGGGAAGAAGTGTAGAAGTCCGGTTTGTTGGGAAGAAGTTGGAACTCGAAGTTTTCACGGACCGACGATCATTGCCGAGACTACGGAGAAGGTACAGAAAGCCATTGAGAACTTGAAAATTGCTCGGTCGAGACAGAAGAGTTATGCAGACACCCGCAGACGACCCTTAGAGTTTCAGGTGGGCGAGTGGGTTTTTCTGAAGGTCTCACCGATGAAGGGTACAATCCGTTTTGGCCAGAAAAGCAAGCTAGCTCCACACTATGTCGGACCGTTCGAGATCAAGAGTCGAATTGGTGATTTGGCCTATCGATTAGAGCTTCCCGAGATGTTTTCAGGAGTACACAACGTTTTCCACGTTTCGATGCTTCGGAAATATGTTCATGATCCCTCCCATGTCATTCGTTACGACGAAGTTCAGATCCAGCCGAGTGCTGCATACATTGAGCGACCGCTCCATATCGTGGGAACCCGAGAGCAGATACTTCGCACCAGGACGATACGATGGGTCAAAGTGCTTTGGGAGCATCACAGTCCCGATGAGGCTACGTGGGAGTTAGAAGAGCAGATGGCGCGTCAGTACCCCGATTTGTTTTCCCAGGTATGAGTGAGTTAGTGTGCATTCCGAGGACGGAATGATTCTCAAGTAGGGGAGGATGTAACACTCCGACCCAGCTTGACCCAGTTTAGCGGCTAGTTAATCTCGTTTTCGTTGCTAATCGTGTTTTGTTTGTGTTTTATTTTCGTTACGGGTCATGGATAGGTAGTTGGGTTGAGTTTGACCTGGATTAAGTAGACCAAGCCCTTTTTCGTAATTTTAGCTTTTCTTAGACATGGTCATTTTTGCATCATCTTGATGTCAACACATGTCTTTCGTTGAGCTCGTTAACTTTCGTAACTACGTCATTTGCAACCGAGGTCGTGTGATTCGTTTGGACCTGGATTTGACTCAAACTGAAAATAACATTCTAGCTTGGACTTCTTCACAAATTTGATCAACCCATTACTTATATATACTCTCACCCATCGACCAAAAACACCAAACACTCTCGTTCTCTCTCATTTCTCTTCCTCAACTGCACGTGGAGTCTCTCTCCCTCCTTTACTTGATTTCTCTCCATCGATCAAGCTTGTGGTTCTTGCATGTGCAATTGAGGTGAGTGGAAGTCTTCCATTCTTCTCATCTCCATTCTCTATCTCTTCTCCTTCTTGTTTCTTTGCATGGTATGTCTGTGTGTTTTGGATTTCCTTCCAATTCTCATGCATGCATGTGGTTTGACTTGTATTAGGTTGTGTTTGGATCCAAGGGCTTCCATTGTGTAATTGATTTCCAATTTGAGGCAAGTATAACCATAACATTGAGAACCCATGTTGGTATGCATTGAATTTGGTTGATCTTACATGAATTGACATGGAAACATGTGTTTACAGCCCATTTGATACTCATTTGACTACTACTTTGTCTATCTCCCTTGATAAATTGCAATTTGGATGCTTTCCCAGACATTCTGTACAGGTTTCAGGAATTTAAATTCGTGTAGTTACGGCTAAGCCGTATAGCACCTACGGCTCACAATCCAGAGAGGAGAAAAACCCAGTTTTCCTCTACGGCTAGAGCACGGCTAAGCCGTGGATTGCCCTACGGCTAAGCCGAAGCCCAACCGTGGCCCAGCCGTAGAACAATACAGGGTGCATTTTCTGGAATAACTGAGAGTCAGCAACTGACAGGTCTTCTACGGCCCAGACACGGCTAAGCCGTAGACCACACACGGCTAAGCCGTAGCACACACACGGCTAAGCCGTATCCACATTAGACTAATGAAAGAAAAACAAAGATAGGTGTAAAGAAAAGACCGATATGGCCTTCATGATAGAATGTAGAGTACCTAGACTTGCCCAACGGAATGTGATACATGCGTGAATGATCTCGAGGGCTGCGAATCATTCATGTTCGTTATCCGGATGTTAAGCACCTCCCCATGGGTGTTGGTTTAAGGGACTTCGTGCACCGCCCGATTCAAGGCAACACTAGACAACGGTGCATCGAATAACTTAAAACTATGTCATCATGCACGGTTAGAAACACCGGATAACTAGATTAGAATTGGTTTGTAAAGCAAGATGATTCGATTTCACATGATTTGTTGCATAACATATTGCATTCGATCATTGATCTCAACACTCTACATGATTACGTATGTTTCGTTACTTTCACATTTTGGTCTATTTACCCTAAGTATGCATGTATGATATGTTCACTCACAGATCTGCACGTATGATATGTTGTCACGATCTACTCAGGATTTTCATGATTGACTCTGTATGGTCAGGCTCTACTTAGCCTCAGCCTTAGGATCCCGACGGGGTGAATTTGGTATAGTTTATAAGGACCTGCTGCAGTATGGATTTGTCTTGGGGAACCGGACCCCAGGAAACCGAGACCCATTGTACCCTGGCCCGGACAATGGTGTTCTTTGCATGTTATAAGATCCCTCTTTTGGGAGCATATGGTAATGTAGTAGCCACTAGTCATGTACACAGCATGTATTCATTGATACACATAGCATATTTCCTTCTGGCATGACAGCCTAGTATACGAAAATGCTTTCTTTAATCACATGATGTTCTTATTCTGTTAGACACAGCGTGTGTTAACTTGCTATGGTTTATACTTTGCTGAATCTTCGTATTCACAGTTGTTTTTGGTGTTGCAGGCCCAGATCCCCCTGCCGAACCCCCGCAGGTCGGCCAGGCTCCAGATGAGACCCCCGGGGCCCCATCAGGCCTAGAGGAGTGGATGTGATCACTCCGCGGGAGAGCGTTCATGGCATGCATATCTTTGGAGTCTCGTTCTTGTTGTTGTTTTGAGGATTTCAGACTTGTGTATATGTCATGACTGTATATGTTATTTTGTTCGTTTTGTAAAACTTTCATATGTAATTATGTCAGTCCTTTCTTTGTATCATCTTCTTGCATTGTTAGTTTTATGTTTCTGATATTTGCAGCTCCCGCATACTTGCTTGGCACGTGTGAATGTTCCCTTGTGCGTGTGCATTTAGACTCGGTCTACGTGTGCATGCACGGGAGTACGTGTGTCATTAGGTTTGGCTTTTGCTAACCCCCGAACCCTGGGCTCGGGTTGTGACACTAAGTGGCTACTACGTTAACCATATTCTCTCCAATAGAGAGCAGAGCAAAGCAGAGCAGAAGAGAACACCACTGACCGGGCCAGGGTACAAGTGGGTCTCAGGTTCCTGGGTTCCGGGGTCCCAAGACAAAGCGACACTGCAGTGATACAGAGATACAGAGATCTAAGCCAGAGGTAACCCCGTCGGGCATCCTAGGGCTGAGGCTGAGTAGAGCCAGACTAACGCCAATCAAATCAAATCTAAAAGAAGGGAGATTATCCGCTTTGGACTCACCGATGACAAAGACCGGATCTTATCCTCACGTATTAATCTCTGGGCAGAGCCACCCGGGAATACCCAAACCAAACAGAGGTATTCAAAGCCAAAGACAGAGCATAGATTAAGTCGAAACACAGCATAGATCAAAGCATAGTGCAGAGCGAAGAATAATACAGATATACAGGACGAAAGCAAAAATGACTGCGGAATGCATAACATAAATTAACAGAACAGAGGGCAAAACTATAAACAATATGCAATGCATCTCAGATTAATACGGAGTCAATGTTTATTACAAGCCAGTCCTAATCTAGTTGTTCACTGTCACTAACCGTGCATGTTGATGTAGTTTTAAGTTATTCGATGCACCGTTGCCATCCTAGTGTTACAATATAATCCTCATGTGCACCGAAGTCCCTTAAACCAACACCCATGGGGAGGTGCTTAACAGTAAATCAACACTCACATGGATAAGTCACAGCCTAACAGACTATTCATGCGATCCAAGAAATCCATTGGGCCGGTTTACGTGTATGGTTTCATGTATATAAGCCCTACAAAGTCAGACCATTATCCTAAGTTTAAGTCATAATTTTACAGGTCTTACGGTTTAGCCATGGGTGACCTACGGCTTAGCCGTATGCATCTTACGGCTTAGCCGTAACATGCACTACGGCTTAGTCGTGGTTCCCTTCAGAACACGGCTAAACTGTCATCTTCCACCTCTAATCTGATCCATCTCACGGCTGAGCTACGGTGGAGTCAACGGCTTAGCCGTAGACCATCACGGCTTAGCCGTAGCTTCACCGTAAGAGTACTGATAACAGAAAAGTTTCGACTGATCAGATATTTAATTCACGGTTGGGTTACGGTTGGGTCACGGCTAGCTTACGGCTTAGCCGTAGGACAATTTACGGCTCAGCCGTAGCCTAGCCGTAGAACAAAATCGAAATTTTCAGTCTCTGGAACATGAGCCGTAGAAACTTACGGCTTAGCCGTACAATACAGAACACGAATTCAGGATAGTTACAGAAACTGAAATTTGGTACAGAAAAGTCTCAAAACAAGTTACAGAGGTTCCAATTCACAAAAATTGGCTGTAAAACATTCTATACAAAGAGTAAGAGAGAATCAAAGCAATCAAACAAAACACCCATATGTGTTATCAAAGCCTGTACTTATACTTGCCTCAAATTCTGACAATCCACTGAATCAAGCTCCAAATCAACTAAAATCAAAGCAAATCAAAGAAATAAACCATGCATGAGATGTAGACACAGCATAGAGAAAGAGAGGTGCAATTGGAGATGAAGAAGAAAGAGCTTTGGAGAGAACCCACTTACCAAAGCCACAGACAGAGATGAGAGAAGAAACCCAAGTCACACTCACACAAACCAGAAGTGAGGAAGAGAAAGAAGTAAGAAGAAGAGAGAGATGAACGTGGAGGGAGCTTCTCCTGGAGATCTTCTTGCATGCAACGTTGAGGAAATGAAATGAGCAGGAGAGAGAGACACCTGGAGGATGACTCATAATGTAGGTTTGGAGTTTAAGTCAAAGTCCGAAGAGTTTCACCTATTTACAGTTCAAGTCACACGAAGGTCCAACTTCTCCAATTGACTCCAAACGGATCTGACTCAGTTACGGAAAATAACGAGCTCAACAAAATACACATGCTGACACCAAGATGATGCAAGGATGATGCAAGCAAAGCAAAAGCAAAATTACGAAAAAGGGCTTAGAACTACCTATCTCAGGTCAAAGGTTACTCAACTACCTATCCAAGACCCAAAACCAAGTCCAAAAGAATAAAACAACAGAAAAACACGCTAATGAGCCACTAATCCGGCTCAAAGGGGATCGGAGTGTTACATCCTCCCCCACTAGGAATCATTCCGTCCTCGGAATGACTACCTACCTGCGCAAAGAGCTGTGGGTACTGGCGCGCTAGCTGTTCCTCTAGCTCCCATGTAGCCTCATCTGGACCATGATGCTCCCACAACACCTTAACCCATCTGATAGTCCTGGTCCGGAGCATCTGCTCTCGGGTGCCAACGATGCGAAGCGGACGCTCAACGTAAGTTGCATTAGGCTGAATCTGAATATCATCGTAGCGAATCACATGGCTCGGATCTGGCACATACTTACGGAGCATCGACACATGGAATACATCGTGAACACCGGAGAACTCAACTGGAAGCGTCAACCGATAGGCTAAATCTCCAACTCGGCTCTTGACTTCAAACGGTCCTACATATCTCGGAGCTAACTTTCCCTTCTGACCAAATCGAACTGTGCCCTTCATCGGAGAAACTTTAAGAAATACCCAATCTCTGACTTGGAATGCCAAAGGTCTCCTCCGAGTATCCGCATAACTCTTCTGTCTGGATCGAGCAATCTTCAGATTCTCTATCACTTTCTGCACTTTCTCTGTCGTCTCAGCTATGATTGTCGGACCATGGAAACTTCTTGTTCCTACCTCTTCCCAGCACACTGGGGTCCTGCACTTTCGTCCATATAGAGCTTCATATGGTGTCATACCAATGCTCTCGTGGAAGCTGTTGTTGTAAGCAAACTCACACAATGCCAGATGCGTATCCCATTCCTTCTCAAAGTTCAGCACACTACCTCTGAGCATATCCTCCAACGTCTGAATGGTACGCTCCGACTGTCCGTCAGTCTGAGGGTGGTATGCCGTACTAAAACTCAGCTTCGTACCCATAGCTTCTTGAAATGCTCTCCAGAATGAAGACACAAAACGACTGTCGCGATCAGACACAATCGAAACTGGAGTGCCATGCAATCTGACTATCTCGTCAACAAACTTCCTGGCCATCTCTGTGAATGTCATCCCTTTCTTGAACGGAAGGAAATGTGCTGACTTGGTCAATCTGTCCACTATTACCCAGATCGCATTGTTTTTTCTACTGGTCGGCGGAAAACCGGAGACGAAATCCATCGTGATGTGCTCCCACTTCCACTGCGGAGTGTGCAATGGATGCAATGATCCTGGAGGTCACTGATGGTCAGCTTTTACCCTCTGACAGGTCAAACATCGAGCTACGAACCCTGCGATCTCCCGCTTCATATTGTTCCACCAAAATCTATCTTTCAAGTTCCGGTACATCTTCGTACTCCCTGGGTGCATCGCATACCGGGCATCGTGCGCATCTGTCATCAACTTATCTTTCAGCTCGTCCACAGCGGAAACACACAATCTATTCCTGAAGTACAAAACTCCATCTACCAAGCTGAAATCCGGTCGATCTGCAATCCGATCTCTGAACTTCACCAGGAGAGGATCCTCAAACTGGCGATCCTTGATCTGCTGAATCACCTCAGGCTGAAACACGACGGTAGTAGCTAATGTCACCAACTCACCTACCATCCGAACCTCAACAGGCTGATCATGCACAAGCATATAGAATCCTGCCAACACCTGAAGACTATCCGTCCTCCTGCTAAGTGCATCTGCAACTACATTGCCCTTGCCTAGGTGGTACTTGATCGGAAAGTCGTAGTCTTTGATAAACTCTAATCACCTCCGCTGCCTCATATTCAAGTCATGCTGATCAAACAAGTACTGCAGACTGTGATGATCGGAATGGACCTCGAACTTCACACCGTATAAGTAATGCCGCCACAACTTCAGTGCAAATACAATGGCTGCTAGCTCCAAGTCATGTGTGGCATAGTTCTTCTCATGCTCTTTCAGCTGTCTGGATCCATAGGCAATCACTTTCTGATTCTGCATCAGTACACAGCCTAGTCCAACGCGAGAAGCATCGGAATAAATCACGAATCCCTCATTACCATCCGGGAGAGTCAACACTGGCGCCGTAGTGAGCTTTTCTTTCAACATCTGAAAACTACGCTCACACTTCTCTGTCCACTCATACGGGACCTTCTTCCGAGTCAACTGAGTCAGTGGGGCTGAAATCTTCGAGAAGTCCTGCACAAACCTGCGGTAATATCCCGCCAATCCCAGAAAACTCCGAATCTCTGTCACGGATCTAGGACGGGGCCAATGGACTACTGCCTCAATCTTAGCCGGATCCACCATCAATCCCTCTCTAGAAATCTTATGACCCAGAAATGCAACTTGTTCTAACCAGAAATCACACTTAGACAACTTTGCATACAACTTGTGATCTCTAAGCAGCTGCAATGCTTTCCTCAGATGGTCTGTATGTTCCTCAGCAGTCTTCGAATAGACCAATATGTCATCTATGAAAACCACAACGAACTGGTCCAAAAAAGAAGTAAACACCCTGTTCATCAACACCATAAAAGCTGCGGGTGCGTTCGTCAAACCAAATGGCATGACGAGGAACTCGTAGTGTCCATACCGAGTCCTGAAAGCTGTCTTAGGAACATCCTCATCCTTCACCCTGAGCTGGTGATACCCTGACCTCAAGTCAATCTTCGAGAAGTAAGCTGCACCCTGAAACTGATCGAACAACTCATCGATCTTAGGCAATGGATATTTGTTCTTGATAATCACTTTGTTCAACTGCTTGTAGTCAATGCACATCCGGAAACTGCCATCCTTCTTCTTAACAAACAATACAGGAGCTCCCGAAGGTGAAACACTTAGGCGTATGAACCCTTTATCCAACAGATCCTGCAACTGTTTCTTCAATTCCAACAACTCTGCAGGTGCCATACGATATGGAGCTCTACTGATGGGTGCTGTACCTGGTATCACGTCAATCGAGAACTCTACCTCTCGAACTGGAGGCAACTCTGGCACATCCTCTGGAAAAACATCCGGAAACTCGCGGACTACTGGGATCTCACTGAGCTGTCGCTGATCTTTCTTTTCTGAAACGAATGCAAGAAATCCCTCACATCCCCTACGAAGCATCCTATCTGCCTTGCAAGCAGAGATCACACGCCTTGGGCACTTCGTCTGGCTGCCCTCAAATCGAAAACCGCTACCCAGATCAAAGTAGATAGCCTTGCTGTAGCAATTGATACATGCATGATATCTTGCAAGCCAGTCCATACCAAGAATCACATCAAAATCCAGTGTCGTGAGCAACACGAGGTCTACCTGGAGCTGATGACCAGCTATCCGCACATCACACTGAGGGTAGAAGACACTGCACTCCACCCGTTTATCAATGGGAGTGGATACTAGCAACAAGTATGGAAGTGGTGTGGGTCGCTGTCGAAGCTGCACAGCAAAATGGGGTACTACGTACGAACGCGTAGACTCGGAGTCAAATAAGGCTAAAGCTTCAGCATCAGAAATTAAAATTTTACCTTCCACGACCGTGGCTTCCTCCGCGCCCTCATGCGTAGCAGCATAGGCTCGGGCTGTCTGGCGGTTCTGCTTCCGGACTGGGCGAGCTATCTGAGATTTGCCCTGCGCTGTAGATCCTGCATATCTCGTCTGTGGAGAGGACTGAAACTTCGGGCATTGGGCCCGCTTGTGGTCCGTGGAGCCACAACCAAAACAAGCCCCACTCTTCCTCCAACATTTGTCTGTTGGGTGATCCTTCCCACAGTGACCACAAACCACCTGGGAACTGCTCGAACTGCCCTGCTTACCCTTGAACTTCTTCTGGAACTGACTTCTGCCACTAGAACCTGCCGCCCTCTTAGCCTCTGTTCGCTCCTCCTCAAATATGGCCTCTGCATCATAGGCCCTGTCAATAGCGTCATCCAATGTAGTCGGCCACATGCAAGCAACCACGTGGCGTTTATTCTCGGATTCAGGCCGTTGACGAAGCGAGTCACCTTCTTATGCTCAGTGTTCACCATGTCCTCTGCAAAATGGGACAACCTCTGTAAACTTGTGTACATAATCTGCAACTGACATCTGTCTCTGCTGAAGGTTGAAGAATTCCACTTCCTTGGCTCGCTGAATATGGAGAGGCATGAACTTCCGACGGAATTGCTGCTTGAAGGTCTCCCAAACTGTGGCACTGGGCATAGTCTGGAATGAGCTCTTGACACTCCTCCACCATGTCTTAGCTACACTCCGAAGCATAGAGGCTGTGAGCACTACCTTCTGTTTGTTACTGCACACAATCGTATCAAATAGCTCTTCAGTCTGCTCCAACCATTGCTCAGCCTGCAATGCATCCTCTATCCCATGAAACTCGGTCGCCCCTCGCTTACGGAACTTGTCAAAAAGAGCATTTGGATCTGATTCCTTGGGCTGGAAAATCACTTGCTGGTCTATACGAGGTGATGCTGCTGCGGCAACCTAACTCTGCCTATCTACCATGGATGCCATCTGTGCCGGTAATGACTGCATAGACTGCATCATCATCATCATGCGCTCCTCACTACTGATATGTGGGAGTATCGATCCACTATCACTGTTATGGCCCTGTTGATTCTCATCCCGCGATCCTGATCCTGATGCCATCCTGCAAAAAGAAAAGAAACACAGTACACAAATATAAAATGCCCTGAGTTAGTCAAATCCCAAAAGTCAACCTATTAGACTTCGAGTCAAATAGTTGATAGCGTTATCTCACCACGATCTTAGATGCCTACATGCTTATACTAGCAAAGCTCTGATACCATACAATACGTATGTCACAACCCGAGCCCAGAAATCGGGGGTTAGCGAAAAGCCACACCAGTGACACACGTACTCCCGTGCACGTGCATCCAAACCCAGTCCAAATGCACACACACAAGGGATCTAACACGTGCGAACTAAGCGTACGCGGAAGCTGTACATATCATAGCAAGCAACAAAGGAAAATAGCGGAAGCCAAACAATGCGGAAAACAAATACGGAACGGAAAGTCAAAGCGAAATACCATACATGAAAACCAAGTACAAGCCTGAGTACACAACAAATAAAGGTGTACAAATATACAAAGTACAAAGTCCAAAGTCCAAAATACAAATCCCCAAAAACCAAAACTCAAAACAAAAGGCCACTGGTATGCATGCACGCACTCGGCAGAGGTGATCAGGCCCACTCTGCCAAACCGGAGGGCGCCTCTACATTCGGCCCTGCAGCCTCCTCGACCGCCGGGGAGCTGGGCAAGGGATCTGTGCCTGCAACACCACAGACAACACAATGAATACAACGATCCAGCAAATACAAGTAACAGGGGTGAAACACTCATAGTATCAAATAAAATAAGGACAGAATAATAATTTCAGAGTTTCATCTTAGTATGCTAAGCAAATCGTGCGTAGAAGTAAAGCATGATATGTGAATCAAAACATAGAAATACTGAACTAAGTGGCTACTACGTTAACCATATTCTCTCCAATAGAGAGCAGAGTAAAGCAGAGCAGAAGAGAACACCACTGACCGGGCCAGGGTACAAGTGGGTCTCAGGTTCCTGGGTTCCGGGGTCCCAAGACAAAGCGACACTGCAGTGATACAGAGATACAGAGATCTAAGCCAGAGGTAACCCCGTCGGGCATCCTAGGGCTGAGGCTGAGTAGAGCCAGACTAACGCCAATCAAATCAAATCTAAAAGAAGGGAGATTATCCGCTTTGGACTCACCGATGACAAAGACCGGATCTTATCCTCACGTATTAATCTCTGGGCAGAGCCACCCGGGAATACCCAAACCAAACAGAGGTATTCAAAGCCAAAGACAGAGCATAGATTAAGTCGAAACACAGCATAGATCAAAGCATAGTGCAGAGCGAAGAATAATACAGATATACAGGACGAAAGCAAAAATGACTGCGGAATGCATAACATAAATTAACAGAACAGAGGGCAAAACTATAAACAATATGCAATGCATCTCAAATTAATACGGAGTCAAGGTTTATTACAAGCCAGTCCTAATCTAGTTGTTCACTGTCACTAACCGTGCATGTTGTTGTAGTTTTAAGTTATTCGATGCACCGTTGCCATCCTAGTGTTACAATATAATCCTCATGTGCACCGAAGTCCCTTAAACCAACACCCATGGGGAGGTGCTTAACAGTAAATCAACACTCACATGGATAAGTCACAGCCTAACAGACTATTCATGCGATCCAAGAAATCCATTGGGCCGGTTTACGTGTATGGTTTCATGTATATAAGCCCTACAAAGTCACACCATTATCCTAAGTTTAAGTCATAATTTTACAGGTCTTACGGTTTAGCCATGGGTGACCTACGGCTTAGCCGTATACATCTTACGGCTTAGCCGTAACATGCACTACGGCTTAGCCGTGGTTCCCTTCAGAACACGGCTAAACTGTCATCTTCCACCTCTAATCTGATCCATCTCACGGCTGAGCTACGGTGGAGTCCACGGCTTAGCCGTAGACCATCACGGCTTAGCCGTAGCTTCACCGTAAGAGTACTGATAACAGAAAAGTTTCGACTGATCAGAGATTTAATTCACGGCTGGGTTACGGTTGGGTCACGGCTAGCTTACGGCTTAGCCGTAGGACAATTTACGGCTCAGCCGTAGCCTAGCCGTAGAACAAAATCGAAATTTCCAGTCTCTAGAACATGAGCCGTAGAAACTTACGGCTTAGCCGTACAATACAGAACACGAATTCGGGATAGTTACAGAAACTGAAATTTGGTACAGAAAAGTCTCAAAACAAGTTACAGAGGTTCCAATTCACAAAAATTGGCTGTAAAACATTCTATACAAAGAGTAAGAGAGAATCAAAGCAATCAAACAAAACACCCATATGTGTTATCAAAGCCTGTACTTATACTTGCCTCAAATTCTGACAATCCACTGAATCAAGCTCCAAATCAACTAAAATCAAAGCAAATCAAAGAAATAAACCATGCATGAGATGTAGACACAGCATAGAGAAAGAGAGGTGCAATTGGAGATGAAGAAGAAAGAGCTTTGGAGAGAACCCACTTACCAAAGCCACAGACAGAGATGAGAGAAGAAACCCAAGTCACACTCACACAAACCAGAAGTGAGGAAGAGAAAGAAGTAAGAAGAAGAGAGAGATGAACGTGGAGGGAGCTTCTCCTGGAGATCTTCTTGCATGCAACGTTGAGGAAATGAAATGAGCAGGAGAGAGAGACACCTGGAGGATGACTCATAATATAGGTTTGGAGTTTAAGTCAAAGTCCGAAGAGTTTCACCTATTTACAGTTCAAGTCACACGAAGGTCCAACTTCTCCAATTGACTCCAAACGGATCTGACTCAGTTACGGAAAATAACGAGCTCAACAAAATACACATGCTGACACCAAGATGATGCAAGGATGATGCAAGCAAAGCAAAAGCAAAATTACGAAAAAGGGCTTAGAACTACCTATCTCAGGTCAAAGGTTACTCAACTACCTATCCAAGACCCAAAACCAAGTCCAAAAGAATAAAACAACAGAAAAACACGCTAATGAGCCACTAATCCGGCTCAAAGGGGATCGGAGTGTTACAAAAATTTTATCACTATTTGGGATTTCTCGCATTAAATCATCCATCTTCCCCCAAAATTGTCTTTTCACACTTTCTTCTAATCTTACTTGGGGAACATATGCACTAATGATATGAATTATGTCTTCCTCTAGTACTAGTTTAATTGCTATAATTCTATCACCAAACCTCTTTACCCCCACAATTTTCTCTTTTTAATCCTTATCTATAATTACACCCACTCCATTTCTTGTATTACTCTTTCCTGCATAGAAAAGCTTATACCCATCCATGAGCTCCTTAGCTTTATTCCCTTTCCACCTTGTCTCCTGTATACAAGTCACACTAATTCTTCTTCTTTTCACTACCTCAACCAACTCTATGCTCTTGCCTGTCAAGGTTCCTATATTCCAAGTAGCAAGTCTAATTTTCCTATTCCTCCTCTTCTTCTCATGGACTAACTTCTTTAACCGCATTAGCCCAAAGTCATGCAGTAGCCCTTGCACACTTTTCACTGCAGCCAGGTGATGCTGCAATGCGTCGCTTAAAGCGGGGAACGCCCTAGCCTTATCGTGAAATATCATTTGTTCAGAATTCATGTTTGGGTTGTGACAAAGTTTTACGCTGGCTGTCACCTACCTAACGCAACCCTCTTCCTTTACCCGGGCTTGGGACCGGCAGCAAAACTGGCGGAGTTAAAAATATCACCTGCCAAGAGTATATAATAATAATAGTAATAAAAATAAAAAAAAACTCAAAGTCCAGTTTTTCAATGTATATGGATTGGATCAATTGGGCTTGAATTCGTGTAAAAAATTTTTATATGTTGGGCCGAGTGACGTTGTACATAAAATAATAATAGTGATAATAATAATAAAATAAAAACGCAAAGAAGAAAGGAATAAGAGAGAGGAGAGGAGGAAGAAAGAAGAAGAGAGAGGAGAGGAGGAAGAAACAAGAAGAGAGAAGAAAGGAAGGAAAAGAAGAAGAAGAAGAAGAGAGAAAGGAAGGAAGAAAAAGAGAGGCAAAAGAAGAAAGGAAGATGAAGAGAGGAAAGGTAAAAAAAAAAAAAAAGCCTTAATATTACACCCTTTCCTTCTTCCCCTCCTCT
The DNA here is from genome assembly GCA_037013555.1 of Sextonia rubra. Classification (NCBI taxonomy): domain Eukaryota; kingdom Viridiplantae; phylum Streptophyta; class Magnoliopsida; order Laurales; family Lauraceae; genus Sextonia; species Sextonia rubra. The sequence goes on along the minus strand of JASUAD010000012.1, from coordinate 27,063,029 downwards.
TCTTTTCCTTTCCTTCCTTCCTTCCTCTCCTCTTCTTCTCCCTTTCCTGCCTCCTCTCTTATTCTTCATATCTTCCTCTTCTCTTTTTCCTCTCTTCTTTCTCCTTTTTTCCTCTCTTCTTCTTCCTTTCCTTCCTTTCTTCCTCTCTCTATTTTTCTTCCTTTTCTCCTCTCTTCTTCTTCCTTTCTTCTTTCTTCTTTGCAGTTTTTTTTCTATGTACTGCTAAATGACGCTAGCATCACTTAGCCTGACATACAAAGAGGAATTTTTTTACACAAATTCGAGCCCAATTAACCTAATTTGTGCACATTAAAAAATTGGGCTTAATCGTATTTAATGAAAATCAAAGGAGCTTTTTCCCATAAAATCCTTTTAAATATTAGAAGCATGAAAAGGCATGCATATCCAAGAATGAAAAAACTAGTTTCTAGGTGTTACAATAAGAAGAACATAGAAGCTGATTTTTCTATCACCAATTAAGAAAATTAGAAGGCACATATACAGCTAGGCGCTAACACTGTTAATGAATTCATGAATTAAAAAACTGGACAGCTAAAGATCTGAATGATGTCCGACTCTATGGCTATAGTTGGAGAAAAGGTTCTCTCCGACCATTAAAAAAATAAAATATGAGGCAGATTCAGAGAAAATGAGTTCTTTGATTCAAAAGAAGAAAAAAAAAAGTCGGCTAAATATTTTGAGGACACCTGCATGTATTATAGTTGTAAAAGAAAATGCACGAACATCACACGCGCTAACCACTTATATTAGTGCTAATGAAAAACATTGATAATTTTTTTTAAGAAAGCTACAAAACCAGAGAAGGAATAATAATTTTTTCTAGTGGTAGGAAACCATTTCCTTTTAGACATACAGAAAATTAACAATGGCAACAATTAGCAACTGGTCAGTTTACATTAGGTATGTCAATTTGACCATGAGATAAGGGGCCTAGGCCTGCCCTCAAAAAGCCCTTGAAATTAGGGCTTATGTTTCTAAGGAAAACCAGTAAGACTGGGCTTGGACAAGTTTTTGTAGGCCCTGAGATTTGAGGGCCGGACTTGTATAGTGCAAGCCCGGCCTGGCTCTGGCCCTAGCCCTCCTACTTTCTTTATATTATATTACTACATTTATACATACAAATATATTTATTTATATATATGCACACGAAAATGTACATATAACAGTCACATAGTAGTAATAAAATATAAGATATGAAGGCAATTTCATACCCCCCATACCCATTACAAAATGCCCTACAAACGCATGCGCACATGCTTAGTTCATTTAATCCCTATTTAATTATTTGAGTTATATATTATACTTAATACAAAAGAAATAACTACTACACATTTGTTTATGGTTTATTCTAGTTTTATTGCTTCTTATTTAGGTTTTTTATATTATATTTGATCATTCTTATTTGTGCAAGTACCCTTATTAATAAGGGATGCATTTTCCCTTCTACAGTGATTTGGGATGCCAACAGATTTATAAAGATAGTTTGTAAGTGTATGAAGCTTCAGTGAAATGGAGCGATCCAAATATCATTTCCATTAGTTAATTATAACTCCCAATTTTTAAAGTCTAAAATAATAATGATTTTTATGTGCATTTATTTTAGTGACTAAAATCCAACAATGCTTAGCAATCACATCAATGTTAAAAATAGGTGAGTTAGATGTTTTAAAGTTTCTCAAAGATAAGATTCTATTGATTTGGTACATAAAAATTATTAACAAATGTGTGTGATATAACAAACTCTTTAACAAACCAAGTAACAAATGCACGTATAATTTTGTTTGATAAAACAAAGTTTTTAAAGACAACTCCAAATGTTCTCTTATAATAGTCACCTCGTAATAAAAGGTAGAGAAAATAACACACAATTAAAACTCTATTCTTGGTAATAATGTTTAAAAAATTACATAATCTTTTTCTTGTTTGGATGCACTAAACTCATCCCAGCCATGACCTTCAAGGGTAAAGTAAGAACTTAGGTAGTGCATGCCTTTTAAGGGCATTTGCTCACCTAGACCCAACCCTACCTATGTTGAGGGTAGGGTTTGGGACATCCCGGCCCAAGGGGTAGGGGTGTGTTTTGAAACTTGTGTGTAGCAAATCCACTATAGTTGAGTGGTGTGGCTCCCCACCCCATCAAAACGGCCTTGGATGGTCCCTAGCTCACTATACAACTGTTAACCCATCCCCCACCAGTACTCTAGGCATCTTAGGTAACAAATAGAATTTTATTTTGATTAGTTGTAAAACCCTAACTCTTTTGTTGGGTTTATATCTTGTATTCCATGTTCAACAGATTAGTCTATTGAGTTAGCTATGAATCAGGCTTTGAGTCAGGGGTATTTTGGAATTTGTATCGGGCTTTCTTAAGGGCTAAGAAAGATATAGTTATATATACAATGTAACTTGTAACCCTAGATCGAAGAAAAGTGTAGTAAAGAGATAATGAGTTTTCTATGTCTGTGGATGTAAGCACATCGTTGAACTATATAAATATCTCTTGTGTGTGCTCTTGTATTGCTTTTTCTCTTCCTGTGTGTGGTTTGATTGTCGATCGCTTGTTTCATGCTTTTGCATATGCACAACAATTGGTATTAGAGGCTGAGTTGTTCCATGAGATTGACAAAGAAGAAAACTAGGTCAGATTCTGATCTAATCAAAGGCCACGGTTTTGGATTTGGTTCTTGCTTGATCAAAGAAGAAAGAAAGGGTTCTGGCTTGCTAGTTGAGATTGTCAGAAGGTTCGACCTAGGCCTTGTTAGAGAACAGCGAAGACGGGACTTAGAGGGTCCTATTTCACTCTATGTAGATAGGATTCTTTATCAGAATCTCAGGACTTGGGCACTTTGAAGTCTCGTCTAAAGAAGAAATGGAGAACAGAGCATCTGATTTCCAAATCTAAAGAGAAGGTCTGTTGCAGACTGGAAGTAGAGAGATCTCAATACTTGACTGAGATCGGGTTCGGTCGGAGTTTATCTCTATTCAAGTTTTGTTTGTCCTCGAAACTATTAAAGAAGAATTGCATCTCAGCCAGGATTTAAAAAAAAAAAAAACTCACCGAAAGGTTCACTGGAATCCCTACCTCCACACACCGTCGATGGAGAGGGAGCTTTCTGTTACCACCTTTGTCCACCGCTTGTTCGCCAGTGGCCGCTGCTGAGGAGGAAAGAAGGAAAGACTAAACCTTATTTTCATCTATAGTTACAGAAAAGAGAGATATGGGCCAGTGTACAATCGGGCTAGGTCTGGGTCAATTCGAGTCAACTTCAACCTGAACCAAAGCAGTATCCCAACTAGAAAATGTGCAGACTGGGTCGAGTTGGGTTGCACCAGACCCATTTTCAAAGCCTAGCCCTGGAGGAGTGCAATGTTGACATCAGTAGGTTACGTCAACGTCCATACGGTCAGAGCCAATTTTGATCAGGGATAGACGGCTGAAATTATTTCTGTGATATCTTGATCATTCGATATTCAATCGGAAATCCATTCGCACCTACGAGCTCATTTCGAGTAGGTCTACACAGTAGAAGAAGAAGATTGAAAGTTTAAAGGTCAAAGATTATGTGTGACCAATCAGAGCGCAAAAACCCATTTATGTAATATTGGAGCGATCCGAAGACAAATTTCAAATCTATTTCTTCCAACTTGCTCGTGGTAGCGAGATCTACAGTATAGTGCTGAAATTTTGTAAGAACATAAGCAAATTTTGAAATTAAAAAAATTCAATGGCAGGAATGACTCCAGCCTATATCGTATGAAGATGAATGCATTGCTAGTTCAAAAGGTGTTGCAGAAAGCAATGAAAGGAAAAAATGGCCTTCTTGAGACGTTGTCAGAAGGAAACAATGAGGATATGATGGAAAAAGCATATGGAACGATTTTGCTATGCTTAAGCGACAGGGTGCTGTGAAAGGTTACTTAAAACTGCTGCTGGATTGTGGCAAAAATTAGAAAATATGTATATAACCAAGTCTCTGACGAACCATTTATACTTAAAGAAACAATTGTTCACTATATGTGTAAATGTCCCTTGATACCCATCTTGATGCATTTGATAAAGTTGTTATGGATCTGGGAAATATAGATGTTCAAATTGATGATGAGACCAAGCTCTTATGTTTTTATGTTCTTTACCAACCTCATATGAGTATTTTCTTAATACCATGATATATGGTAGAGAAACTCTGTTAAAGAAGTATGTTGAGGCAACCTTAAAGTCTAAGGAGTTTAAGAAAAGTTTGCATTTGAAAAAATATTTATAACTTGGGTGAGGTTTTGGTTTCAAGAGAAAGAACAAAAGACTCCAATAGAAAGAGCAACCATATATCTAAATCTAGACCTAACAAGAAAAACATTGATTGTTTTTATTGCCATAAGAAAGGGCAAAAAACTGAACTGTCCTAAAAGGCAGAGAAAAGTGAAAGAAATTAAATATTCATCCTTTGATAATTCAGTCAGTGTTGTAGAGGGAAGATTAGATTTTAATGCCGATAGTGCATTTTCTATTTTACAAGTGGCATTCATCGTCAGGATGAACTGTATTTTTTATTCTGATTATTCTTACCATGTGTATCCCAATAGAGACTGGTTTATCACTTATAGTGAAATCAATGGTAGTAGTGTCTTAATGGGCGATAATGCTACATATAAGATGGTTGGGATTGGAACAACTAAATCAATATGTATGATGGAATCTTCAGAACATTGGGAGAGGTTTGGCATGTTCTAGATTTGAAAAAAAATCTTATTTCTTTGAGTGCTTTGGACACTGACGATTGTAAATTCTCAACCAAAGATGGAGTTATGAAGGATGTGAAGGGTGCTCTAGCTTTTATGAGAGGGAATAGAGTTAGAAACTTGTATGTTTTGTCCGAAAATACTATGTTAGGTGGAGTTGTACTGTCTTTATTAGATGACCATGAATCTATACCAATGTGTTTATGGAACTTGCACATGAGTCACATGAGTAAGAAAGGTTTGATAATGTTGCGCAAGCGAAATTCACTATGTGGCGCAAAAACAGGCAAGTTGGATTTCTGTGAGAAATGCATCTTAAGAAATCATCACAGTGTCATTTTTAAAATGGGAATTCATCACACAAAAGGTAACCTTAATTATGTTCATTTAAATGTGTGGGGTCCTTCTACGGTTTATTCCAAGGGTGGATCTCAGTATATGTTGACTTTCATCAATGATTATGCAAGGACAGTCTGAGTTTATATACTGAAGTCGAAGGATTAGACCTTTAGAACATTCATGCGGTGAAAAGCAATGGTTGAGAAATAAACCGGCAAGAAGGTAAAGAAATTGAAGAGAAATAATGGCAACGAATTTAGTTCGAATAGTGTTTGAAAAGTTTTAGAAAGATAGAAGCATAGTTCGGCATTACACTGCTACTAGAATGCGACAACAAAATAGAGTTACAGAAAGGATGAATAGAACGATCTTGGAAAGAGTTTGTTGTATTTTGTTTACTGTAGGATTATCCAAGGATTTTTAGGCTACGGTAATACATGCTGCAGGCTACTTGATTAATCGGTCTATACACACGGAGATTGGTTACAAAACACCTGAAGAAATGTAATCAAGTAATCCAGCTGATTATTCTAACTTGAGAATTTTCGGTTGTCGAACATATGCTCATATGAAAACCTATAAGTTAAAATCAAGGGCTGTGAAGTGCATCTTGGTAGATATGCTTCTAGGGTGAGAAGATACAGGTTGTGATGTACTGATCAGAATTCACCCAAATTTATCATCAGCAAGAATGTTACATTTCATAATGATGCTTTATTCGATGCAAGAAACCAAGTGGAGAATATAGAGGTAGGTAGCAATAGTTGCTCCATTCAGGTGTAGTCAAACATCCTAGCTATGAAAGAGAGTTCATCCAACTCCTCACAAAATACAGAGAATAGTTAGACTGAGCAGCACATAGGTAGATTGCAAAGAGTTAAGAAACCACCAGTCAGATAAAGTTTCAAAGATATGACGACATATGTATTTACATATGATATGGTTGCATATACATTGAAGGTCGACTCATACATGTATCCGGAGTTAGTGGAAGGGCGAGAAAATGGTCAACAGGCAGCAATCATAGATGAAGAGATGGAGTCTCTTGATGATGGAAATCAGGCCATCAAATACAAGCGAGCCATCAAGAAAAGGAATGAACTTCCAATGTAGGTAAAGTGAATTTTCATATTCTTGATCATGCATGCAATTCAAAGAAATCATTGTACAAGGCGAAGTAAGCTTTTGGACAATAGTACAAGCAATTTGATGCATTCATGATGAGTCTTGCTTTGACGTAATCCAAGTCACTTATCATTGAAAAGTGAAGACTATGACCAGTGATCATCATTGGACACGGGGACGTACCTTTCAACGAAGTACGTAAGATTGAAGATATTGCCCGTTGTTCTTCTGACGGCTTGAGTTATACTGGATTTAAGCCAATGTGAAGATTGTTAGGTTTATATATTGTATTTTAGGTTCACCGAATTGATCCATTAGGTCCATTGGGTTAGCTGTGGACTGAACTTTGGGTCAAGGGTTCTTTGGTCTTTGTATTGAGCATTTTTAGGGGCTAAGAAAAAGATAGTTATATATATCATGCAACTTGTAATCCTAAACGAAACTAGAGTACATTAAAGAGGTAGTGAGTTTTCTCATGTGTGGTTTGATTGTTGATCGTTGGTTTCGCACTTTCGCACATGCACCACATCTTTAAAGAAATCATCTGAACCAGGAGTGGGGCATAAGTTTTATTGGAATCCAGATTTGGCGTTTTTATCTACCATTCTTTGGAGTGCATTGTTTAAGAACTATAGTTTTTCTTGAAGTGAGAGAGTAGTTCTTTCTTTTGATAGTTTTAATTTAATTTTTGTTCTTCTTTCTGCTTTTGCTTTCTGCTTTACCTTTACTTTGTTGATTATTTATCCTACCAAACTCTTCACGGGAGAAACTTCTCAGACTTGTGAGCTGTTTCTCTATTTATCTTGACCGAACCAAATGTTCATATTCTTTCTTTACAATTTGTATGTGCTTTGACAAGTATTCGTCAAATGCTTTTCTTTAGCAGGTAAAGTGAACAGTGGATATCATCCAAGTGTTTTACCCATCTTATGATCTTCCACAACTCTCTTTGATCATCTGACTGCTATATATGCTCCCAGTTCTCTGTGCTCCAAGATCTTGGGCCCCTTACAAATTGTTGTGATTGTTGTCATTGTGATCAGTGGCATTCTCTATCAATTCTAATTCATTCATGTCTCAAAACATATCAAAATGCACAAATAAAAAGATGATGCAGAGCGAGGACATGGACCGTCCTATCGTCGTTGTGATGTTGGTAACTGTTGGGTTATGTCTTGTATTCCGGTTTAGCCGGATCGGTCGTCTGGGTTAGCCAGAACCGAGGCTCAGGGTTAGGGGTATTTTAGTCATTGTGTATGGGTTTTCTTGGTGGCCAAGAAAGCGGGAACTATATATGCTGATGTATTGTAACCCTAGATCCTGAGGGGATTGAGATGGGATCATTGTAGATGAGTTCTCTCCTCCCGTGGACGTAGGCATGTTGCCGAACCACGTAAAACTGCTGTGTCATGTGTGTGATGCTTGATGGGTGTGATTGCTGTATGTTCATCGTGGTAGATCCGTTGATCGCGGGTTGTTTCGTTGCGCCGCTTTTCCCAACAGTGGTATCAGAGCGAGGTTGAGATCGCTCGGATTTGCGATTAACGGATCTGGGATTTCTGTGTGTTGTAGAAGCTCATCGGAAGAAGAGATCTGCTGCGATCTCTGTTTGTGCCGCTCGATTAGGGCAGATAGAGGTGGGTTCTTTCCTTGGCTGTCGGTTTTGACGAGGAAGACCGGAAGAAGAAGAAAACAGAAGAAGACCGGAAGAAAACAAAAAAAAAAAAAAAATTCTGTAATCACCGGTCGCCGGCCGTTCGCTGCACATCGTCAAGCCACTGCCGCCGCTGCTACCCCGCTCGGATCGCCGGAGAAGACGCACGCAGAAGCCGTCGCCGCCCACTGCACCGTTGCTGCACGCAGCCGCAGCGATCGAAGTTCTGTCCCGGGTTCCGTCGTGTTCCGACCTGTTCTGGAACCGCTGCGAGCGCCGTTCCGTTCCGTCCCGGGTTCCGTCGCCGTTGCCGTCGCAGCTGTCGCCGCCGCCGGTCCCAAGTTGCCGACGCCGGACCAGGACGCCAGAGCCACAACCGCCGCGGCCGCTGCAGCGCAGCGTCTGCAACCGGGTTGCAGACGCAGCGCCCGCCTGGGTCGTTGAAGACGACCCAGTTTACCGGGTCGATGGGCTGGGTCGGGTCCGCTTGACCTGACCCGCTGTGCAGAAAACCCAAGCAGCAACAGGTCAGTTCCAGGTCCGTTGGGTCAGTTCGACCTGACCCGCGGTAGAGAAGCCCAGTGACAGAAGAGCAGGTCAGTTCCGGGTCAGGTCGGACCCGAACCTAGTTCGGCAGAGAAGCCCAGCGCCAGATTCAGTTCAGTTCAGTTCCGGGTCAGGTGAACCCGACCCGGATCCGTTTCAGAAGCCCAGTTTGCCAGCAAGCCGTGACGTCAGCAGTGACGTCAGCTCGGTCAACAGGCAGGTTTGACCAGATTCAACGGCTGAAATTGTTTCTGCGATATCTTGATCGTCCGATATCCGATCGGAGATCCGTTTGCGCCTACGGACTCGTTGTGAGGAGATCTACGCGTTTGTGGAAGAAGATGGGCTGGTCAACGGTCAACATGGATGTTTGACCAATTGGAGTGTAGAGAATTAATTCTGCGATATCAAAGCCATCCGGAGTCGGATTTCAGATCCGTTTCTTCCAGCGTGCTCACGGTGACGAGATCTACGAGGTTGATAAAAGATATTGGCAGTTTGATGGGCAGAAAATTGGGGGACTGAAGAAACTGACAGATTCACGATGATAGCAATGGACTCAAGCATCACGGGCCAGATTGAAGTGTTTGATGGAGAAACGACTTCAGAGATTGGCAGGATAGAGTGTTAGACTCCGTGATACAGTAATGATTGAAAAGTGTTACTTGATGTCGTCAAGAATGGTAGATTGCTCCAGAACTTTGATGGAAAGCTTAGATCCGCGTCGAAGGGATCAGGAAGGAGCGACATGCCAAAGTGGAAGAAAAAGCAAAAGGAATCAGAATCAGAAGGAGGTTGTGTGCAACAAAGCTCGGATTCGGTTGACAGGGAATCAGTTTTGGTCGCTACAGGTATGGATCCGGTTGTTGATTCATGGTATTGGGATTCAGATTCTTTCTATTATATGTTCGCGTAGAGATTCGTTTGATGCAAATAACTATTATGGTTGATGGATTTGTTCTTATGGGGGATAATGCCACTAATGACCATTTGAGATAAGAACGGTAGAAATCCAGATGTATGATGATGTTATTCAAACCCCAACGGCTGTGATATATGTTCCGAGTTAACGAAGAAATAGGATTTCTTTGTGTGCCTTAGACTTCAAAGGCTGCAAGTGCACTGTAGCGGGTGGAGTTACGAAGGAGGAAAAGGGAACATTGGTCATCATGGAGGGTGAGATGGTCAGAAATCTCTACAGGTTGATAGGGTATGCTTTTTCAGGTGGAGCAGTGTTGGTGACATCAAATAACATGAGAGGAAATCTGTGGTTCAGGTGGAGTTAGATGCGACGGATCATCGGAAGATGGATTGATGGATCTTCGATGATATCATCTAGTGGAAATCCAGGAAGCCCTGAACAGGAGATGATTTTCTCGGGAAAAGGTAGTTTTGTTCAGGTCGGAGTAAGCCGGTTTAAGCATTGGGTCATACTTAACCCGCATGTACTGTGCCCAACCCACCAGAACAGACTAGAACAGGACAGTTGCAGGTTTGACGGAAAGAACACCGGGATGGAGACAGAAGGAAGGATTCACAAGGTACCAGTGAGATCCGGATTCGGGGAGGTCTTCAGTTTTGTCTTGACGGATGGAAGTTAGGTTCATTGTGTTGCAAGGATGCATGCATGTGGCAACAAATAGAGAGCACTTCGAAGGTTCAAGACGGTGGTGTTGAGGTCAAAGGAGGCAACTGTGGCCACGCTAGGTCATAGCGTGTGCGGAGACGTACCCTTCAGCAAGGTGCGTGAAAGACATTACCAGGTATCTCAAGGTGGCTCTGAGGATTTGCGGAATCCAAGCCAAGGTGGAGATTGTTGGGTTATGTCTTGTATTCCGGTTTAGCCGGATCGGTCGTCTGGGTTAGCCAGAACCGAGGCTCAGGGTTAGGGGTATTTTAGTCATTGTGTATGGGTTTTCTTGGTGGCCAAGAAAGCGGGAACTATATATGCTGATGTATTATAACCCTAGATCCTAAGGGGATTGAGATGGGATCATAGTAGATGAGTTCTCTCCTCCCGTGGACGTAGGCATGTTGCCGAACCACGTAAAACTGCTGTGTCATGTGTGTGATGCTTGATGGGTGTGATTGCTGTATGTTCATCGTGGTAGATCCGTTGATCGCGGGTTGTTTCGTTGCGCCGCTTTTCCCAACAGTAACAATTTGCATCACCCCAGCATTGTTGGCACCAGCGGAGGTGCATCGCTTTCATCTGGCCATTATAAGTGTTGCAATAATAACATCATCCTACGACTTCATCTCAGCAACTAAAGTCATGGTGGAGTTTTTCTCATACCAGTACAAATTACCATTGTTGACCTTGAGGACGTATAATCTTCTTCGGTGATTAAATACAGTGTAATAAAACATAATGAAAACAAAAATGCCTTACTTTTGCATAATTTGAAAAAGCTTACCCTTCTCTACTTGGATGAACTTGTCAGCAACGAACTTGGGCTCCAAAAATCATTGAGAAACCGGGGGTGAACTGAATTTAGCACAACTCTCAACTTGCTTCTTGAAAAAGAACAGTAGCCCTTGCCTTCTCAACCTGAGACTGAAACAGAGAGATGGAAAATAAAGAAACTTGCTTCCTCAAAAAGAACAGTAGCCATTGCCTACTCAACCTGAGACAAAAATGGAGAGGAAAAAAAAAATAGAAGAAGAAAAACATCAAAAGATCACCACAGAGAGAGAGAGAGAGAGAGAGAGAGAGAGAGAGAGAGAGGTTTGGGTTGAAACTAATGGTTCTCATGGACTGGGCCTGCCCAAGGTCACATGGGCCCGAACGCTTTGGATCATTCTTGGGCCTTCCTTTGTAGAACTTGGGGTTGGCTTGGATCAAGTGGTTGAGAGACATGGTCCAGCCAGGCCCGCCTAATTATAGTGTCAAATTATGTTTACTACAGTAAATGAAAACGACATTAATTTTAAGTTGTTTGGTTCACTCTAATAGATAAAGCCTTTAATTTGCAGTTCTTTAGTCCACTATAAATAATGATGAAGCCCTTAATCTTCAGTTATTTGGACTTTGGATGGATTTTCTTTGTGGAGCAATATGAGCATTTATTCAGTTGTTTATACTTCGAATGAAAGCCTCCTTATTGAGAAATGTGAGCACCTACTTGTACCGCTGAATGCACAACCCTTTGTGGGCTTTGATTTCCACGGCAATGTTTATTGAGTAGAAAACAAGGCTTGAATTGGGCTTCTAATGGGCTTAAGGCCAGATTAATTAATGGGATAGGCTTGGGCTTAACAATGTTTAGGTGGGCTGGGTTAGGGCCAGGCACTTTAGGCCCGAGTCAGGATTGGGCATATGCTATTAAAGAAGGCTCGGGCCTGGATATTCCTCATGCTGGCCATGAACATCCTTAGTTGAAACCGAAAGAAACTAGGGGAAAGAAAAAGGGGTCTCATTCTACGCTGCCGTTGCTCATTGTTGATTGAGAGGAAAAGGATTTTGATGGAGAGGGAAGGGTTTTGCATTCTGTCGATTTGGGAAAAGGGTCATTTCCGAACCAAAGTGTGTGTTCTTTGGAACTTGGGGCTTTGAGCCTTGTAGGGTGGGGCGGGATAAGTTTTGGAATAGGCCTTGGGCTACATATCCCATATCCCTCAAACGAATTTTCCCAATCTACCTAGTGTGACCACACCCACATGACACAACTAGGATCCGCCCTGCTTAAGGACCATTTTAATATAATGAAAATCATAGGCAGAGATTGCTCCTAAGGCGAATAAATTATAAGAGAAGTAGGGTGAAAAATCTCCTTGTGAAGAATCACCACTTTTCTTTAGTGAGGATTCTCCAATTTGTTTAGATTTGAATTGAGAAAACAGTGCAATAGAAAATCATTTTAAAAATACAATGCAGTGAAAAACAAATCTGTAATTAGTTAAACGTGATTGTTTTTTCAATATCAAATCAGTTTCACAAAAGAAAACGGTATTTTCTCCATCCCCTCTATGCGAAAGTCTTTTCCCATAGTTTTTACCAAAAGTTAGTTAAAATCAAAATTACTTTTCTTTTTAGAAATAGATTTAAAGAGAATCTATTTGATTAGAGAAAACAAAAAGAAATCCCATCCTCTTTCTCTTTACATCCAAACATGAATTGGTCTTTGACAAACAAAACCATCCATATGCAATGATGGTGTGTACTTAATCATAGAGTGGTTGTAGGCGCATTATAGAAAGAGTTGTTGTGGACATATTCCTAACTGTAGTTAATAGGAAGAACAAACCACACGTCCATTCAGAAACCTAACCGGTCCACCCTAATACAACAAGGTCCCCTTCTCAAATCTAGTTGGACCCATTGACGTTAGGTACGGGTCAGCAACAGAATACAAGGAAACTTAATTAATGAAGAAACAAATGCTGCCACAATAAAATCTAAAACACTGCTGAGTGCCGACAATACTATGTGTAAAATACATAAATTACAAACAGATGATGCCAATTCATTATAATTAGAATGAAATTGGTCCTACCGGTGGTGTTAGTTGTGTTTATTTATGCTTTGGTATGGTGTTTTAAAGAATAAAAAATTGTGAGAACAAGCAGCGAAGTTTCACAGTTGATAGTAAATTATACTCGGGTGTGATTTTAACTAAAAATTATAATAACCAATTGCATTAGAGGTGAGATATATTGTTAGATTTGAAACTTAGGTGGGATCAGACCTTAACTACATGACCCAATCAGACCAGAAAAGAAATTATGGTGTATTCGAGTTTCTGTTGGGCTAATCCTGGATATTGGAATCAGCATAGAAATTCAACCTTCAGGTTCGATTTGCATGTGACCCACATATTCAAGTTATTGAACCATTTTTTTACGAAACGGCCAGACCGCTCCTGAGGTAGAAAATGATGTGGGATCATAGAGCCGAATCAAAAGCATGGCAACCATGGTGGGCTTGAAAGATCCCCTGCAACCTCATTAGGAGGGCTCTGAAGTAGTAAAAATCATAGGCACTAGATAAACAAGCTTAGGCAAGGTCTAGTTCCAAACCCCTTCTTTCTTCCTTGTGCAGAGTAAATATGTTTTGTTCCAAAACTTTACCTAATTATATATTAACACATGTATATGTAGTTTACACTTCATACATAGGATTTATATTTTGGATAAGAAGTTTAGAAATTTCTAATTTTTTTATATGCTTTATATAAGATTTGAAAGAAAAAAAAAACCATACACACATAAATCTAAAATATGAGTCCATGACCAAGTCAAGCCAACCCCACTCAACCGAATTGCCCTCGAGTAGGGAATTTGCAATTCGAGTTGAGGTTATGTACGGTTTATGTAACAATCATTTCAGATTGGGTTAAGAAATTGGATACGGTCACAAGCATTTTGGGTTAGCCTCAAGTTGGGTCAGTCCCAGGCTTCCAGCTTAACTTCCTCGAGTAGCACCCTTACCCTTCTAAACATTGGCTGGTATATTGATCCTATAGGAAAGAATAGAGGGCATGTCTGGCAACCAAGTTTGACAATTGTTTTTGTGGATTTGGATTAGTGGTGATTTTTTTTTAGGATTTTCACCCTTCTAAGATTTAGTTGTATGAGACCTTGAGTAGGCTAGAGTTTGATTTGCTAGGATAATGGTTGGGTATTCACATCTCTTCTTTCTATGATTCCAATAAGAGATTATTTTACAATGACCCTTTTATATTTGCTTTCCTTTTTACATTCATCACTCTTAGAAATACAAGTTTTAAAATTTTAGATATTTTAATTGCATTAAACCCCATAAATAATTAAATTATAATAAATACAAAAGTATTTTTACTATAAAAGCCCCTTAAACCCTTCAAAGATGATAAAGAGCTCAACGATTTCATATTGACGTCCAATGCTGTCCCTCCAGTTTTTTCCTTTTCTTTTCTATGTTGCCCATATCGCAGATGCCCAAGCATGTAATCCTATCTTTATTCTTTATCATTCTTCCTTTTGGGGGAAAAAATAATAAAGGTAAAAATAGAAAGTAAAAATTTGTGGGAGGTCCTCGGTCATCAATATGATCAAATGTTGGGCCCTCTAAAGTTTTTTGAAGGGTTTTAAAGGCTTTTCCCATGCAAATCCCTAATTCAAAATAGAAGTAGAACTTAAGAACAGCTAGTCGGGCGTCGATATGATCACATGTTGGGCCCACTACTGTCTTTTGAAAGGTTTAAAGGGCTTTTCTCATATAAATCTTCAATTTAACATTAAAGCAAAACTTAAAAATGGCTTATTACTTAAGTGGTAAAGAGAAGTAGTTCTTTCATAGTAATCTAAGAGTTCGAACCTAGGGTACTCTACTTTTTTCAATGCGTGCGCACCTTGTTTGGGTACCAAAAAAATAAATGTAAAACTTTGAGAGTATACATTAGAGTATTTTTCATATTTAGTTTGAATCATTCTGTTATTGGGCCAGTGAATGTAATTCTGTAATGGCTGGTAGCGTGCCTAGCTCTTACGTCTGACTGATGTTCATTACAATGGTAGGATTGGAGCCCTAAAAATCTCAAAGAACACCCCAGCAAATTGACTTCCTCTGTTTTCTGGTTTTGGCACCTCACGGAGTAAGTTCGATTGAGAAGCCACGACAACCAATTGATGGGCGTTCTGGCTTCATGATTGAATTTGAACCACTAAATCCAAAGCAGATGGCTCCAGGAGAGATTAGAAAAAAATTTCTGGTGCGGCTGAACTATTTTTAGCCTTGGAACGTTTTGAACCTGTCGCCTCATCTAAGTTCTAAACCGCCTATAGTGAATCGAATCTTTTATCTCTTTTATGGTAGATAGAAAAGAGACCATTGGATCAAAGTAAAATAGAAATACATACCTTTCCTAATTCGAGGCTATGCTACCTTATCAGATGGCTTTTCCACTTCAACCTGAGGTGTACTGTCCTCACCAAAGGTCTCCCTCACCCTAAGGTTACGGGGCCCAATCCCTTTAAGCTGGGAAAACAAAAACACACATACATCAATAGAGTGATATAGACATCCATTCCGGAGAGTCCTCCATTTTTTAATACAAACCACCACCACACAGCAAACCCTCTTTCCAGTCAGGTAAGCAACACCACAAAATCCCTAGGGATATGACCAAAACTTACTCAATCAAAACACGAAGCCCATCCCGATATATTAGAGATCTGGGGGGGCCCAACAACCCGTCCATATACTCATTAATAGCCCCAGTTACTTCAAGTGCATCAGAAAAGAGATGAATTCTTCACAGGCCTCTTTCCTTGGCCATATATTCTCAATGCAAGGAGGATCGTGCGTATTTGGACTTCTTTTGACGATTGAGTTCTGGGTCCCTTAATACACCTGTACACACGGGAGCCCCTTTTAAGAACATCTACTCCCTTAGCAAACTATGCTAATACCTCCCTCAATTGTCGTCATCCTAGATCTATTTGTCTCACTTAATTGTACAAAATTCGGCATGTGTCGAACTCTATGTAATGGTCAAAGAATGGACAACTTGGAGGCCAGGCTCTCAAAACTAAGGCGAAGATCAATAAATGACTGTTTAAATGTTCTTCTTAATTGAAAATTAATAGCCAACCATCACCTTCTTAGGTCGGATCCAATGGCAGTAAATTTTCCATTTACTTCTCTATCTTATATCATACACGTCTCACATCTTTAATAATCCATTGTCCAAAGTTGGAGCCATTTCACCATTAATTATTAGGAATTCAATTTCATGAAAATAAACAAATACTAAAGAGGTAAGGATCCTTACCAAGTCACTTCAGATGGCTTTTCAAGAGAAGGTAGAAGTATAAAGTACTAATTAGGGAGAATTTTAAATAAGGCCTTAAGTTTTTATCTTATTTAAAAAAAGACAAAAGTTTTTTATACTTTTCATATCAGTCCCTAAGTTTTGCACAAAGTTGTCAATTAATGACATCCATATTTTTCTAGTGATGTTTTCTCTTGATTTTTTTAAAATACCTAAATTATCCTTCATTTAAAGTCATAACATGGTTCCCGCAACCACTACATACAGTCAATCACCGTAGAGATGTTAATTGTTCTTGATCACCGTGAAAATGCCAATGAAGGAACTAATGAGAATATAGAAGAAGTGAAGAAAAGTTTTATTTCAATAAAGGGTAATTTGAATATTTTAAACAATAGTGAGAGAAAAAAGTTACTAGAAAATAGCTTTAAATGGACAAATGTCCTTAATTGAGAATTTTTTCAAAAACTTAGGGACTGATTTGTAAAGTTTTGAAAGTTATGTCCTTTTTTCAAATTAAGCAAAAACTAAAGGCCTTATTTAAAATCTTCCCTACTAATTATGAGGTAGAAAACCAAGAGGTAGGATACTAAAGGATAAATGAAGTTGAATACTAAATAAAAAGGTACCCTCTTTAGGATAACTGACACTTCAAATAGGTGAGAAACCATTCATACTAAAGAACTAAGAAACAATTAAAGCTTTAAAGCCTCGAAATCATTTATTAGTTATTTGTAAATACTTGCATAAAGTTTATAGGATTCGTAAAAAAACATATGTGGTTCTAATATTTGTAAATAGGCCCCTTCTTTTTCATTTTAATACCTTTTGTATTCCCAAAATCAATAGACTTTCAACCACCATAATTTTCTACAGTGAAATAATACTTTTGCCTATCTATTTTATCCATATATGCATAAATTAAAGCATAATATTTTTTTCTCTCATAAAATTAAGAGTTACATTTAGTGGGAGAGTATTCCCCATATAAATATAATCATATCGATCTATGACCCATTTTATTAAGTTTAAATCCATCGTGATAACAATCAACATATGTACTTATAACCAATTCTTATTCATCCTATGCATAGAGGAGCCACCATTTGATTGGTGGAAGTTTTAAAATACATTATTAGACTTTATATGCATGAAAGAGTTATTGAGAAAAAGGGCATTGGAACTTAGAGAAAAATAATAATATACTCATTTTTTGTTTAATGGGTGTAAGGGTAAATCAATCATTTTTATAAAAATTAAACACAAACATCATGATAGTTGCCGATTTTTGTTAGAAATATTTATTCTAAGGACTTGGTAGGTCTTAAAATGGAAAAACAGGAGCCTATTTACAAATACTAAAACCACATACGCATATTTACAAATCCTATAAACCTTAGGAGGGTATTTATAAAAAAAAAGCTCATCAATTATTGCAATAATTTGATTGGGATGTTTATGCCTAATATGACATCCACAATAAGACCTTTCCATCATACTGCGTCAAATGGTTATTATACATCCAAGTAGGTACTCATAATGGCAGAGATTTCAATCCTTCATTAGGCCATGAGAAGTACCTCTCATGAGAATATAAAAAGCATACATAACATATGGTTGTCACATTATTATGAAAATCGTAGACCTATTCCTGGCTTTCATTCCAATCAATATAGTTTATCAAAATCCAATCTCAAAGAATAGTCCAACAACTAGATCTATAGCCCACTTTATGCTGTTAAGCCAGTGACTCAATTGGTTTAACCCATGACTTAGCTCCCCAAGGTCTCGACTCTTGCCTTTATATTATGGGGGTATTATGTGTGCTACACCCAAAGAATAGTTATTGCTCGTCAGATCAAATAATCATCAGGCTGGAGGCTAAATGTTTGAAGTTTGAATTCTCGAGAGGAATATTTGGAGTCATAAAAAAAATTATTTGGAGTCATAAAAAAAATAATAAAGTAACAAAAGCCCATTTTTCATCCTCATGAAATGCTAGTAAGGATGGGTTTTAGGATCTCAGCGAATATCCTTGAATATGGCGTCTTTCATTCATCATCATCATAATCTCCTCTTTTTTATTTTCTTCTTCTCTCGCTATTACAAGGATTTGAACTCACGTATATGCACACTCTACATACATATGTCCCTGATTAGCTAGTAAACAATGAGAGAAAACCATAACCCCCTTTGACTGGATTAGTTTGTGACCGACTTGTTTTACTTAAGATAGTAAGAGACCAAGAAGAAAATTTTATTCCACGGTGACTGCCTCAGTTCCTACTTGTTTAAATTCTCCATAATTTTGATAATGTTTCCGTCCCTAACTTTCATAATTTATAACAGTCCTTCTTGTGAAAAGGCTAGGAGTGTTTACGGCCAGGCTTGGGACGGGGCTGATAGTCGTATGTACGGTCACTAAATTAGAAGTACCCTTTATTTGGTTAGGCGGGCCTTTTGGCTTTCAATTACTTAATTCAAGCCCAACCCAATATTAGTGGGCCTAAATTATCTATCTGGGCTGTCCAGGAAGATTGAGCCTTATTTGGCCTGGGATGGCCTAGTCCATGAGTACCCCTATAACCGGAGAATAAATTATAAAATTTCTCCTCTAAGATGAAGAAATTTTGTTCTTTCAATGTGCCGATTGCAACCTGACCGTAATATATGTGCGTTGGTCACAAGTTAGAGGGATGTAACCGCAATAGAAACAGATCCGGGAAAGCTTGGCCCACCTAACTTGTCCAAATTTTTTCATTTCTCATAATTTATCTATTACGCTTAAAATATTGCCGTTAATGATATCTATAGGAGGTTAATCAGCAAATTCTTATGATCCTGACATGTTTAGATTGGCCTTGACTTGTTTGCCACCCTGTTAGCAATTACCAGGGTAAAAACCGTCGTAGCCAAAAGAAATTAAACAAAAAAGAAAAGAAAAGACAAAAAAATCAACAATGAACATCATTCAAGCCGCATGACCCATTTTATCAAACAGGTGCGCTGCTTCATTATGTTTTTTGGTACGCCAATGGGGGAGCTAGGACCCAAGTGAGCCCATTCGAGTGGGATGAAAGCTGAAGCCCAAAAAATGGTAAGAGTGGCAAACCTTTGAACTGACCTTGGGCACCCAGTTGACAGACAGGATTACCAATCAACTGAGCATCTCTCATTGTCACCATTGCAAGATCTAGAAACAATGCAAAATCGAAAAGAGATATGGCATGGCACTCGGCCTAACTTCTTCGGCCGTAATGGCCTTCAGTCCTATGTAAGACCTGCACCAACCAACAATTCATTAAACATCATCACATGGATGAAAGCTGAATCATCATTAGCAGCATTAAAAGGCTGGATCCGAGAATTAGGCACAAAGTTCCTACTAACCTTTGTCCTAAATCCTGTGATCGAAAAAGTTGTAATAAGTTGTTGGAACAATAGTAATTAGTAAGGCCATGCTTTTGCTATACCCTTAGCTGATCAAGGTTCAAAACTTCATGGGCATAAAAAACCAAGTGCAGTTTTACATATCGTAGGATATGTGCAGAATAATGTCTATGCTAGTAAAGATTTGGTCCAAATACTCACGTACGTGTATCCAATTGCTGGATGAGAAGACTAATTAATTTCCAACATCAAATTTTCTCTATAGGACTTGCATATTAGCACTGTGCATAAACAGAAAATCCTCCCTCTCCAGCACGATTGGTTTTCATATGATAAGTCATAATCTTCATATTATTAGGCTCCTCCACGGTTCTCAGTAGACGTATATCTTACTTTGGTCTATCTATGTTCATTGTGCATACTCAACTATAAAGTTAAGGTTGTTCTTATCAATTTAATTTTAATCAAGTTAAGTATTAACTCTAAAACTTGAAACCTTCAAAACTTGAAGGACTCTATGTATTGTATTGTACTTAGGGTAAAAAAAAACCCTTTTTTTATAGCAATAATTTGTGTATTAGTTTTGGATACTAAATCCAAGTGAAACATGTAGTTCTGACACAATTAGGAAAGAAATCCGTGCAATTCGCTGGGCTTTTGCCACTTACCAGCTCGAGCACGTGCTACGCGCATCCAGTTACTTTTCTATACACCCGTCATACTTGAGCACGGTCTTCATGAGCTTAAGCGCAATCATCTCTGTCTGAACCCACTCGAGGGTGTGAGCATGTTTGCTCGAGTGTGTGCAGGATTTTCTATTTTCTTCAATTCAGCACTTCTTTGCAACACAATCAATAGTCCTAACTTAAAAATATAAAATCTAGATTCTTGAAACAAGTTTTGTCTAAAACATGAATTACTAAAAACCTTACAAATAAAGCCCATTAAAATTACCCGAAGGACAAAAGGCAAGTTTGAACATAAATAGGAAGGGCTGTTTATCGTTAACTGGGCGATATCCAATAGTGCATGCCAGATTACTATAGACACGATGAATCAAGAACCATGTCGCCGGTTAATGGCAGATTATTAAAGAAATATTACCAAAAAGTCTAAAATAGCATGCTCCTAATTGCATGGGCTTAAACTGCACGAGACGTGGCATTGAAGCCGGCCATTTTATTTTTTTTCCAAATATTTTGTAATGATTCTTTCAAATAATAAAAAAATATGAAATGAAGTAGAATCTTTGGAGCGAATGATCTTTTTATTAAATTTCATTCGTTACTAATCCTACCAAAATTTTAAAGTATTAGTAAGTACCAAAAATATTTTCATCGTGTGAAATCCTCTCATTACACGCGTTTCAGCACTGATGGTTTCTTTTGGGATTCAAACTCATGAATATATATATATATATATATAAAGCTAGTTAGATAGAAGAAGACACGAATAAACACAATATAAATACATAAGAAGAGTACAACATCATGTTCAGAAATTTGGGTTGGGATAAATTGAAACGGTAACGGAATTCAAACAACCCATCCTCATATAATAGGAATTTCATTTTTTTTTTCTTTATTTGTTTACCATTTCAAGAGTGGCACTTAAACTTGATAGTCGAGGGAGCACTCTTGCCACATACAGAATGCCCAACTATACGTCATCTGTAACCAGTAGCCAGCATGGTTAAAAAAATCGGCCAATACCGGTCCGTATCGGCCGATACGAACCGGTATCGGCTGGTACCGAGACGATATTTTGATGTGTATCGGTCTCGGTACCGGTCTCGCCAAATATCGCCAATTTATCGCAATATATCGGCCGCTTTTTCAATTTATCTGCAGAATCGATATATCAGCTGATATTTTCAAAATATCGGCCAATATTGTATATAAACCGTATAACCTTAATTTTTCCCCCTTTCTCCCCCTCTACTCATCCTCCTCTACCCAAAGTCGGCCATCTTGCTGCTCCTCCTCCATTAGCCTCCAGAAGCATCACAAAATTATTTTTTTTGGTGGATTTGGCTTATAAAAGTAAAGGAAATACATTTATAAGGTAAGTATATTAAATTTCTTTTTTTTGTTAAATATTTGTTTAGTAGGAGCTTAAAAGTAATCCATGATAATGATTCCACTTGTTTTATGTTATGGATTTACATGTTGTGATTTATGAGTGTGGATCTATTATTTGGTTTTTTAAAATATTAAGATTTTAACATTTATTAAGATTCAGAGTCTTTTAATGTTAAGTATTATTTTTAATTTTATTAGTATGGAAAAACATGATTTTATAAAGCAAGTTTGATAGATTTAGTAGTAGAAGACATAGATCCACAAGATGTGGACATTTTATGTTTATTTATTTTCGGATTTTTAAATATTTAAATATTAAAATAAGATTTTTTGAGGATTTAATCGCAAATTTGTTATTTTATTGTATACTTCATGTATGATATGAATATGGTAAGTTTTCATGTTTTTCAAAACATTATGTAAATAGTTTTATATTTTCAAATTTTATTTTCTTGTATGGAATAATAATTTAATATTTAAAACGAATATTTTGAGGATTTCACATTTTCATTATAATTTTTTTAAAGTAAGCATAATCTTTGTAAACTTCATGTAGGATTACTTTTTTTTATTGTTCTTTAATGTAATTAGTTTTATATTTTTTTAATTTATTTTCAGATTTTTTTAATTTTAGATTAAACTATTATATATTTAGATTTTCATTATAAGTATGATTTCCTGATTTTATATAATCATTGTATAGTTCACATATGCTAATTTTTTTATGGTTGTCTCATCATTTATATGAATATGTAACATGTCAATATTTTTTATATTTCTGAATTTATTTTTGGATTGTTAGAACATGGAATTAGAAAAATTAAATAATTAATGTATCATTTAAAATGTTTCCTTTTGAGATTCTACTAACTTTTATATGAATGTATTAATTTCTTTGTTTTTATTATATTTTGGATCTTAGTTTAAATGTTATAAATTGTGCCAATGTGTTCTTTTGTTTTGAAGAAGCGAGATTAAAATAGTGCGTGACATTGATCCAGCATGGAACCATTGTAAAGAAGCTGGAAGCAAATACAAGATTAAATGTAATTATTGCCAAAAAATCATAAATGGAGGGATAACTAGATTGAAGCAATACTTGGCTCATAGGCAAGGCCAAGTAGCAAAGTGTCCTCATGTACCACCTAATGTGAGAAAGGAAATGCAAGAGTTGTTGGATGCAGAAAAATAGAAAAAGGTTGTCAGAGAGAAAAGAAAAGAGGAGGAATTTGAAGCATGTAGGGAAGAAGTTTTTGAGTATAGGGAGGGAGATATTATTTCCTCCGATGATAATGAGGATCCAAATTTAAGCAAGGCTAGAAAATAAAGTTTGAGGTCACTTCAGGAGGAAGAAGAAAGAAGAAGAATGCAGTATGAGGCAGCTATGAGAGGTGGCCAATATGATGAGGGTGGCTCATCTGGATCTAGGGGAGGGGTTTGCATCGAGCATTTAGTCAAAGACAACCCCGCCCAGTAGATATTGAGGATGATGATGAACCTTCTACACAGGCACCTCGTAGGCCAAGTGTGGCGGTTCCAATGGACCCATTTGCATATAGAAAACCAACAACCAAGCAACTGAGCATTGTAAAAGCATTGAAGGGAAAATTTAATAAAGCAAGAGATAATTTGATAAGAGATACTGAAAAGTTCTTTTTAGATCAGCTATTCCACCACATAAGGCAAACTCTCCTTATTTTACCACTATGTTAGATGCAGCAGCGGAACATGGTCCTGATATAAAAGCACCCACTCCATATGAGATTGGTCATCTCTGTATTAAAAAAGAATATGAGGAGTTACAGCTCTTCGTGGAAACTTTTAAGAGGATTTAGAGAGAAAGGGGCTGCACACTAATGTGTGATGGGTGGACAACCCTTACAAAACGTCATCTCTTGAATTTTCTAGTTTATTGCTCTTTGGGAACAGTTTTTATCAAATCAGTTGATGCAACTGATTATGTTCAAGATGCTAGATACATCAATAAATTGTTTAATGAAGTGATTAATGATATTGGGGCAGATTGTGTAGTTCAAGTTGTCACCGATAACGCTGCAAACATGAAGAAAGCAGGACTGATGCTTATGCAGCAGAGGCCAAATATTTTTTTGTCACCATGTGCAGCACATTGCATAGATTTAATGCTTGAAGAAATTTCCAAACGAAAAGTCATGAAAAAGTGATTGAAAAGATGAAGAAAATCATTAATTTTTTCTACCAGTCTTATAGACTTGTTTCAATGATGAAAAATTTATAAACAATCATGAACTACTACGACCTGACATTACTCGATTTGCCGCCCACTTCATAGCCATCGAGAGTATTTACAAGTATAGAGGAGGGCTTCTCCAACTCATCAAGTCAGATGAATGGCTGAATTCTAAGTGGGGAAAGCGGCCAACTCCCCTAGCAGAAGAAGTATGCAAAACTATTGAGTCCAATAAGATTTGGCCTCATGTTAAAAATTGCTTAAATGTTTTTGAGCCTCTAATAAAAGTTCTTCCATTGGTTGATAGTGATGATAAGCCAACTATGGGCTTTTTATATGAGGCCATGGAGAGAGCAAAGATGGCTATTAAAGCAAACTGTAGATATTATACTAGACATTGGAAAATCATCGATAGCCGTTGGGAGCGTCAATTGCATCATGACTTACACACTGCTGGTAAGTGGAGACTGATTTCTTATTGACTTTCATTATTATATTAAATTCTTTTTAATACATTACTCACGTAAATTTTTGCATTTAATAGGTTACTTTCTCAATCCACAATGTCGATATGAATCTTTGGATCGAAATATAACTAATGAAATTCGAGTGGGCATGAAAAATGTTATTGAAAGACTAACAAATGATGCCGATGAGGCTATTAGGGCAACAAACCAAGTAAGTAAATTAAATTAAAAAGTAAAGATCTTATATAATGTATATTGTTTTCTTCAATTTAATTTATATCATTATTCATTCATAAGTCATACTAGTTGATATTGATAATTATTTTTCTTCTTTAATGCTATTAGATTGATGTATATAATGAAGGAATAGGAAGTTTTGGCACCACCATTGCTCGAAGAGCTGTCACACAAACATATCCTGGTAAGGATTGTATAATATAAATAGTAAATTATATTTTCATTATTTGAAAATTCAAAAATTGAATGTTTAATATTATTTTCTTTTATTTTCAGCTGAATGGTGGATAAATTATAGAGAGAGTGCTTCAGCATTAAGGACGATCGCAATTAAAGTTCTCAGTCAAACTACATCTTCGTCAAATTGTGAAAGAAATTGGAGCACCTTTGCTTTTATCCACACAAAAGTAAGGAATAAAATCACGATGGATAATTTGAACAAACTGGTTTACATTCACTATAACCTCAAGCTCTGTAGTCGAAATCGAAGAAGAAGAGCATTTGATGATCAATAAGATTACTTCTGCCCAATTAATTTAGACTATATATTTTTAACAGAAGATGATTTGTTAGGTGAGTAGCTAGAGGAAGCAGAAGAACTATTATTAGATGGAGATCCAGAGCTAGCAGAAATGGTTGAAGACTTGACTGGGAAGCAATTTGAGCCAATGAAAGCCTCTGAAAGATTACAAGAGATTAATTTGATACAACAACAGAGGGGTACTACGGTTGATCCTACAAAAGCAAGAGGAAAAGAGGTGGGTGAGGAGAATGAGTCAAGTATCTTTACATCTTCCTCTTCAGCAGGAATTCCTCCTGATTCTCCTGGGACTGATGGTCATTATGGAGATAATGAGCCACAAATGTATAAGACAGTTGAGTATTTTCCTGGTGCTACAGACTTAGATCCCCATCGTGGTTATGTAAGATCTATCTCACAAACTAAGACAGAGATTGGTAATAGCATCGGTCAAGGAGGAGGGTAAGGTACTTCTGCAGGCAATGTTAGACAACAGCAGGCTACGTATGGTCCGTATGGATACAACCCTCATTGGCCAGCTTAACTACCTTTAATTCCACCGTTACAACCGTAGTATGAGTATGGACAAGGAATGATCCAACGTGAACCCCAAGGTCCCCAACAAGCTATTTTTATTCCTCATAAATTTTATAATTTAAATTTGTGCCCCCAGTCATCTCAATCTACTGAGGATAGCTCATCATATTATGAAGGGATCTTCGCTTCTCAGCAACAATATCAATATGGCCAAGGGTATGAGAATGCAATGCAAGAGTTTAGAACATATGATTATAACCCATACCAAAGAAGAAGAAATGATGATGATGATGATATCGAGCCTGAAAGACACTTCACTTGGAATTATGGTATGTATTGATTCTCTCCAATTGCTTTATGATTTATTTTACTGTCATTATGTCATATACTATGTTAATATCCATGTTCTTGAATTTTACAACTTGCTTGATAATTGAATGATAAATTGATGGTTAAGGAATGATGAATGATAATTGATGACTGATAAATAATGATTATATACTATATAAGATACAAGTATAACTTACAAGTGTACAACACTACAAGTTTACAACCACTATATATAAATTAAAAATAAGTTGTATTCTCTAAAATTTTATATTAATAGATAGTTCATATTTTTATAAGTCAAAATTATGGTTTTTATAAAAAAAAAATCACAATTTCGGACAAGACAGCGATATAGGATACCATAAGTTAGGGGGACCGATATTTTGATTTATATGTGTTACTAATGAAAAAAAATATTGTTTTCCAGTATTTTCTAATATTTTGAATTTTTTAGATATTTTTTTAATTTTTTTTTAAAAAAAATTCACACCGCGATGACCGCAATGGACCGCAATGGACCGCGACCAATACTGATACCGTATCGATTTTTTGGACAGATCGATACTGCGATCGATACTGTAACTTTTATCCATGGTAGCCAGTAATCACGGTCATCGGAGCGCAACCAGATCAATGTAATGTGCACTCAATAAAACCCGGGCCCACATGCATGCATTCCTTCTCAAGCTCCGCGCTACAGCCTACGGCCCTACACGGTAATCTCCCAGTGTCATTCTCGTAATTTATAGAATTCTCATGCCCATTTAGACGCACTTCTTTCGACAAAAAGCCTCCTCCTCACACAGCCTGAAATCCAAAGCAGCAAAAGCAATAGCCTTCTCAAATCTCAATCACTAAGACCTCCTCCTCCTCCTTGTCCTTCTTCTCCGTGACCGGCGAAGCAGTAGTTGCAGCGGCACCGATGAGGAAAGACGGAGGAGGAGGCCCCGCCGTCTCCCTCTACCAGGGCTGCTTCGAGATGAAGCCCTTCATCGCCACTCTCGTCGTCCTCACCGTCGTCATCGCCCTCTACCAGCTCCCTCCTCCCACCCCCGCCTCGCTCACCTCCCTCCGCCACCCCCCGGAAAAGAAGCTCTCCTCCCCCCTCGAAACCGCCTACCCCGCCACCCGCCTCCCCAAACCCACCACCCCCGCCGACCCCAACAAGCGCATCTTCCCCTCCTACGGCAATGCCGCCGCCCTCTTCGTCCAGATGGGCGCCTACCGCGGCGGACCGTTCACGTTCGCCGTCGTCGGCCTCGCCTCCAAGCCCCTCCACGTCTTCGGCCGCCCCTGGTTCAAATGCGAGTACATCTCCAACAACCGCTCCACCCAGAGCCTGAAAGCCAAGTCCTTCAAGATGCTCCCCGACTGGGGCTACGGCCGCGTCTACACCGTCGTCGTCGTCAACTGCACCTTCTCCCAGAAACCCAACGCCGACAACGCCGGCGGCAAGCTCATCCTCTACGCCTACTACGGCGAATCCCCCAAAAAGTACGAAAAGATCGTAGCTTTACAAGAAGAACCCAACTCCTTCAACGAATCCAAGTTCCAACCCCCTTTCCGATACGAGTATCTCTACTGCGGCTCCTCTCTCTACGGCAATCTCAGCGCCGCCCGGATCCGGGAGTGGATGGCCTACCACGCCTTCTTCTTCGGCCCCAGCTCCCACTTCGTCTTCCACGACGCCGGCGGGGTCTCCCCCACTGTGAGGGCCGTGCTCGAGCCGTGGATTCGGAAGGGCCGAGTCACGCTGCAGGACATCCGGGCTCAGTCCGAGTTCGATGGGTATTACTACAATCAGTTCCTGGTTGTCAACGACTGCCTGCATAGGTACCGGCACGCTGCGAACTGGACTTTCTACTTTGATGTTGATGAGTACATATATGTGCCCGGTGGGAACACTTTGGAATCGGTTTTGCAGGAGTTTTCCGATTATACCCAGTTCACCATTGAGCAGAACCCCATGTCGAGTAAGCTCTGTGTGGCGGATCCAAACCAGAATTACACCCAGTAAGTATCCGTTACGACCAACTGATACTAGAACGTTACATAAGTTTCCACATTTGATTTGATGTGAAATTAATGTCAATGGCTGTCGTAAGCATCAGCGGATGCGGTTGAAATTCACCCCACCCCAAATTGATCAAAGTCTCCGCTTTTTTTCGCTGTTGCGGGAAATTGGGTAGACCGATACTTGCCGGGCGTTTCGGGATTTGGATACCCAATTCAGAGTCTGCTTTGCTTTCCTGATCTACTTCTTTCCAATGCCCTAGATTCGTTGTAGTTTTCTGGAATCATGAGAAAACCCAAATGGGATTTCCTAAAATTCCCTTCTTTTACAGTTCAGAACTGCGAATTTGGGAAAAAGATTGCTGATTTCATGTGATTTTGTGTGTTGTTGTAATCAGGCAATGGGGGTTCGAGAAGCTGGTATTTCGGGAGTCCAGATACGGGATCCGGCGAGACCGAAAGTACGCGATACAGGCGAAGAACGCGTACGCTACGGGAGTCCACATGTCGGAGAATGTAATAGGAAAGACCCTCCACAAGACGGAGACCAAGATCCGTTACTACCACTACCACAACTCCATATCGGTAGCGGGCGAGCCGTGCCGGGAGTTCGTGCCGATCCCTCCGAAAGGGGGCGTAACGTGGTTCGAGAAGCTTCCTTACGCTTACGACGACAAAATGAAGGGCCTGGCCGACACCATCAAGAGATTCGAGCAGGAGACGATCGGGACCGTACACGTGTAGCGCGTAGATCTGATCTCTGCGACATGCGGAACGGTCGGGCCACATGCCAGTGTCGGTGGGGTTGGACGTCGCTGTCTGCGGACTGAGAAAGATTGTTATAATTTTCTTCTTTTTTCTTTTCACAGGGGTTTGTAATAACCATCATTGGATCACATGGTTTCTCATTTGGACGGTGAAGATTGAGTATGAAGGAGAAGATGAGAAGAGGGGCCCACTCAGAATTGGAACTGATTTATATGTAAAGGTGTGGATTTACTTACTTTTATTTTACATTCCTTTGATTTCATGTAAAGGTTATTTAGTGTCTTCAAGTGTCTTAATTTTTTTTATTTATTTTTTGGCCTTTATGCCTTCTCTTTCTATCCGTTTGCTTTTAATCATGTACCCCACTGTCAAAAGGCTATCAATGGAACCATGAATGAATACATAAAGATATTAGTCAAAAAATGGAGTCAGCGAATCTGGTAAGAAAGAATAGCTAGCTTTAACCACTGGAACAGTCATTTCTCACAGTGGCCCATCTATGATCAATCAGATGTTTTACCAATCTACCCTCCTGAGAATTAGTATGTGATTCAATGCTGCATTGATTTGCCCATCTTTTCTTGATGAAGAATCTATAAAGAAAGAAAGAAAAAATTGGGACAGCCTGTGCTGTGTGTGACTGCGAGCTAGATAAAAGCTGCCAGGTTGGAATAATTAGTTGGAATGATGTGAAATTCCATGAGGGAAGATCCAGTGCTGGATCCGTGGAGGGAGGTTTGTAAATTCAGGAAAAATGTGTACACATGTCCTTGCTGTCTTTTCCATTTAGGAGGTGGTCCTGAGGCCACTTGTGGAATGGAAAGTGCCCGTGCCAAAGACCTGGTGGAAACAAGCCACTAATGTGATTTGTCAGTGTCTCGTTAAATTCTACCCTTTTTAAGTAGGTCTGTGGATGAATAGAGCTGATTAGGGCTTCACTTTGCCCAAGCTTGACTTACTTGTACTCAAATTACATAGTTGAAGCGGCTCTTTGATTATAACCAGAGCTCATGGTTGGCTGAGAAGGATTGGATTGAATCTAGACGAGGCCAAAATTGGATTTAATGAATGTTAGCCTCAGCTCAATTTATTTTAAAATTAGATTAGCTTGTTTGGAACATCTTAACCCAAAAATGCCCTCTCTACTATAGTATGATGTGATTGTGATATGAATCATTAAATGGAGAAAACGAAAAAAAAAAAAACGAAAAAAAAAAAAAAACTTAAATTAGTTATCAGAGCGATTGACGTTAAGCTTGAACATAAATTATTCATATAGAATATCAAATGGCATTGCTTTACACTGAATTAAATTTTGGACTGGGTGTAAAATAGGTACAAGGTAACAGGCAAAGGACCCATATTAGGTGGAGATGTAGATGCCAAATTAACTTACACGTAATATAATTTATTAAGGTGATGGGTGCAATGGTGAAAAATTTTTAGAAGAAATTATTAGAAGTTAAACATGAGGTGTGGCCCCTAAAAAGTTTTATAAAAACCTAAAAAAAAGTTTTAGGATATTTGATGTGTCTCTTTAAATATGATTCCCCCAAGAATTTATACATAATAACACCTTGAAAAAAATATTCCTTATTCCACCACTAGCAATTGGGCAATTATTTTCCACAAAAGAGTAGATAATTTGATGGTCATGTGAATTTTTACTCTTATTTATTCAAGTTTAGCCTTAGAAGAAATACATTTATTAAAAGTGGAGAAATACATTTCACGAAGGTCAAGATCCGTAAACGGTAGACAAACAGTCTCTCTTTAAATGAAAATTAAATATCAACCATCACCCTAATAAATTAAATTTTAGAAAACCTATACCATTGTCATCTTACCTCTTTAATAGTGTTTTTAAAACTTATTTTACCTTATATTCATATTATTCCAATTTTGTGAAAATAAATGGGCCTTAAACAATAACATGGACGAAAATTGCTGCCCTTTTATTATTTATGATAATATATATTGAGTTGAAATTGTGCCTGAGCTTTAGAGGAGCAGAGCCACTTTATGAGCCGATCTCAACATAAGCGCCTTGCTCAAGCTCTTGTTGTGTTTTAAATGTCATAACAGCTTCGCGTCAACCAACCCCTGAGTCTAGACTACCAACCTAGGCAACGTAACAGGGACCACATTGGTCATTCTTAGTGAAGAGAGAGAAGGCGGATACCATGCTGATGGAGCATTCTTAAATAACCCGCGGAAAGTAGGAAGGCCCTTTGTTTTAAGTGGCTGTGGGATATGGCTACTCTCGTTAATTTTTTAAGGAATGTGCTGAATGAACAATAAAAGCATCTCACTACACTCATTTCCTTTATTTGAAAAGAAAAGTAAAGTTACCTAAATTATCACAACCCGAGTGTAAAAATCGGGGTTTAGAGAAAACCTGACCAATGACACATGTACTCTTGTGCACGTACACCTAGACCTCGTCCAAGTGTACACACACAAGGGATCAATCACACGTGCAAACAAATGTACGCGGAAGCTGTAAGTATCAAGGCATACCACAAGATAATAAAAAACATGATGATTACAAACACAGGCACGATACCGCGCTAGCCAGTCCATTCCAAGGATCACATCAAAGTCCAACATCGACAACAAGATCAAGTCAACTGGTAGCTGACGACCCTCAATCAACACATCACACTGAGGATAGAACACAGTACACTCCACTCACTTGCCCACAGGAGTGGACACCACCAACAAATATGGTAGTCGCTGCAGAGGCTGCAGTAACCGCTCAGCAAAATGAGACGCTACGTACGAACGCGTAGACCCCGAATCAAATAATGCAAGTGCTTCAGCTTGAACAATGAGAACCTTACCTTCTACCACGTTCGCATCTTCTGCACTATCACGGGAGGCTGCGTACACGCGAGCAGTCTGACGCTGCGGCTTCTGACTTTGGCGAGATGGCTGGGGATTACTTGAAGCTGCATAACTCATAGACCTGGATGACTGAGAAGTCTTGGCTTTCCGGCACTGAGCTATCTTATGCTCCATGGATCCACAGCCTAAGCAAGCGTCGGTCTTCTTCCAACACTTATCCGTCGGATGTCCCCATCCACAAAACTCACATCTGATCCCAGAGAAACTAGAAGTTCGTTGCTTCCCTTTCCATCTCTTCTGGATCTGTCCCTTGGACCCCACCGGTGCACTTCTCTTGAGGTCCGTAGCTCTCTCTGCTAAGTAGTTAGCTTCCGCAGCATAAGCTCTATCGACCACATCGTCAAAAGTAGTTGGTCTCTAGAAGGCGGTCACATAATTAGCATACTTAGGATGCAGATCGGTAATAAAGCGATTCACCTTCTTTTCCTCCGTATTGATCATGTCCTCGGCAAAGTGGGACAGCTGGGTGAATCGGTGAACATACTCTGCCACGGTCAGCTGCTGCTGCTGTAAGGCCAAAAACTCAACTTCCTTTACTCGCTGAACATGGGCACGGATGAACTTCCTCCTTAACTGCTTTTGAAATGTCTCCCACACCGTTGTGTTAGGCATGGTCATATGGGCATTGCTGACGCTCTTCCACCAAGTCTTTGCCACCTTCCAGAACATCGATGCCGTGAGCATAACCTTCTGCCAGTTATTACAGACAATGGTAGTGAATAGATTCCCGGTGTGCTCTAGCCACTAATCAGCCTTCAACGCATCTTCATTGCCGTAGAATTTTGTGGCTCCAAGTTTCCTGAATTTATCGTACAACGCGTTCGGGTCACTCTCCTTGGGCTGGAAAACCACTTGCTGCTCTATGTGCGGCTGAACTGACGCTTGGCTCTGCCGATCTACCAAGGAAACCACCTGTGCTTGCAAGGAATGAATAGCCTGCAGCATAGCCAAGAAACGCTCATCAGGGTTCGCAGCTTGTTGTGAGGCCGCTGAACCACTCTCATTATCACCTTGATTATTGTTTTGCGTACCAGATCTGGATGCCATAGTGATGTGAATTTAATCAATCTACTTAAAACTGCAAGTGCACAGTTGTCTTGTTGAGACAGTGGCAAATACAGGTCGATCCCACAGAGAGCACTTTTGAACTTTTTAATTAACAATTTGAATTTTTTTTCAAAAGAAAAGCAATAATAAAAAAAATGTGATATGCAAATTAGAAACTAAATAAATTAATAATAATGATAAGAAATAGATCAGAGCAGCCAGAATCCACTAAATTATTTAAAATTCCAATTTATGTTATTAATTTACCTTTTTGTCTCAATTATTACTCAGATCAGAAACAAGTCAATGTTTCTGATCCGGATGATTTGACTATTGCAAAAACCAACTTTAATTAAGAAAAACAAAATCAATACCCAAGACCTCCTTCACCTCATAAAAGAATGAACATCCTAAGTATCACCTATCAAACTAAGCATAGACTATCAAAGATAACTATAGATCTAAGCATAATCTATCAAAGTAAGTATAAATGATCAAAATTTATTCATTAAGAACACAAATCAGAGGTTTGCCTTTGGCATGAAGACAGATCTATTATTATATTTTAAAAGCACATTAACAAGAGACAATCAGAAAAGAGTAAAATAATAAATATAAATTAGAACATTAAAATACTTAGCTTCATCTTTCGCTCTAATCAGAAACTCAGCCCACCATTGCAAAGAACATCAAAAATAACTTCATTGATTCCTTCTTCTTATACAATGGTCTCTCAGAATTCTCTCTTTTAGATCCTAGTTTCTGGAACAAGGCTCCAGAATACCTTTAAAATAAAAATAGAAATTAATGGAAGGGAGAGGTGGAGAAGAGAGAGAGAGATCTGGGACCTCCAAATCTGGCTGGGAATGAGGAAGAGCCTCCCATGACCTCCTTTTATAGTTTTCTAGCTCCTTGGGTTCATTGAATCTGGACCTCTTTTTGGTGGATTGAGAGATAAGATCAGCTGCATGTTGATTGGGTTTATCTCCTTAGATGAGAGAGATTTAGAGATAAGATGAAGTGGAAGCTTTCAGTATTCTTATCTGATCTTCTTATGGGCTCCACAAAGAAATGTGCAACAGTTGTACTTCAATGGTGTAGATGCAATTGCAATCCCGTCTAAAAATGTACATGCAACTTCTCAGGCCCATAACTTTCTCATTTTAGCTCCGATTTGTGCAATCTTGGGCTCCACGGATATCTACTCTGAAAGAGCTTTCCAACGGTGGGTCATTTGCACTGATCCGACGTCTGGATTGAGAGTTATGATCATTTTAAGATAGGCTATTTTGAGAAAAACGGGATTGTATTTTAATTTGCAATGGACTCTATCTCTAAGAATATTTCTTGGTTCAATAGGATGAGATAAGATTTTCTGGAAGCCTTAGCTGATCTTCAGATGGGATCCACGGGCAGATGCACTCTAAGAGTGTGGATCTTCAAGCAGTGGGACCCAAATCATCCTAGGGTTCTGTGGGTCCTACTAATTTCATTTTCTGCACATTCTGATTGAACACATCAAATACTGAAGAGCCCACATTGAAGTGGAACCCGTCCGGACAGAGTTCTACTCCAACTGGGGTTCTTCGGAGAAAAATTGCAAACATTCTTAATTAATGCATAAAATGTGCAAAAATTGTACAAATTCCAATAATTAGGTGAAAATGCATGAAATGATGAAATTAAATGAATAATGATGCATTTAACCTAATTAAGTCCCTAATCCAATCTAAAATGATGCCTAAATTGTGCAAATTCATGGACGTAACACACCCCCCAACCAGCATTTTGCTAGTCCCTTAGCAAAAGTTGCGAATAAAAAGTTTGAAGTTCTTTGACTTAATCTAAGAAAACAAGTAAGAATGAAAACAAAACCACTTTCGCTGGTACTTTCGGTTGCATTTAGCATATGCAACAAGCCCTTAAACCCCTAGGTTCCCCCTAGTGGACGAGTTGTGCCTCGTGAGGGTTTGCAGTGAATATACCCACAAAATTCTTTTTTTTTTCAAAAGTAGCCAAAAAAATTTTTTTTTTTTTTCAAAAGAAAATCCACTCCTATCGAATACTTTCGAAATCCGGAATGATCAAGAATTTAGACTTTTCAAAATCCGGTCAACTATTCTATTTTCAAAAACTTTCTCAAATTCATACCAAAACTTGTGTGCACGGTGAAAAATGTATACATAACTATCAGTTTCGAATATTCCACACCAATGCCACTTAAACAGAATTCTTCTTTAAATCGTCTGATCCCCCAAAAATCTAGCCAAAATAAATTTCTCCTCTCAAGGCTACTATGACGGCTTCACACTGTTGTTAAGGGTCAGAAAACTTCTCCATTCTTCTCCCCTTTTTTTTTCTTTTTTATTATTTTTTTGTTTCTTTTTGTTTCTTCTTCTTCTTTTTCTTTCTTTTTTTTTTTTTTTTTTGAACACACACCATTTTAATCTTATGTGACTGTGCAATGCCCAGGTCCCTTAAGCTTTCTAATTAACCCATGTAACAAGCGTTAGGCCAATGACTCCCAAACCAGATGGCTTTAGGGCACTCGGTATGGATATACCCCTACGGGCTTACTAGCTCGAGTTAAAAAGGCTACGAACCCAAACTAGTCACAAAACATTATTCATCACTTTTTTTTTTTTTTTTTTTTTGCAAAGAAACGTGGAGAAGCACTTTGATCCCCGAACAAAAGGCAGCCTTTTTCAATTTGCCCGAATTAATTCCTTTTGATGAACCAGGAGAGAAAATATTTGTAAACTAAATATCAGGTTCTCATCGAATCCTCAGAGAAATTCTGAAAGCAACCACTTTAGCTTCCTATTCAAACTTCAAGAAATGTAAAGTGTATATAGTAGGGACAAATTTAGGTAATCCTCTAATAAGCTTCTCATTCAGAAAAAGTAGACTTTCTTTTTACTTCCGTCCAAAAGTACGAAAATTCCAGATTCCTTATATATTTTCAATTTGCTTCAATTCCTTTGAAAAATTCTTTTCCTGAAAAAAAACTAAATAAAATAAAATAAAATTTGAAAAAAATAAAAAATTTTACCTAAAAAAATAGAGAAGTAGGGAAAAACTGAGGAAAAAGAAAAAAAAAGTTTTAAAAAAAATAAATGGACAAGTGTGCTTGTTCCCACCCCCCAACCTAAACTAAACATCGTCCTCGATGTTATACATGGAATGCGACATCGAAATGAATGAAATAACATCGGGAATAATTAAATGATGGCGGGAAATGCGAAAGTAAGCACCTAATGAAAAGGAAAGAAGCTATTCTACTAAAAAAAACAATACTAAAAATAAAAAGGTACACTACTGGATCTAAAGCTTGGGGTCCACCCGGATCCCAAATGAAATTTTCCTTCACACAAAGCACAAGAAGCACTAAAAAGGATGTAAGCATAAGAATATTGAGCTCAATGAACATGAGAACCACATGTTGCCTATGATTTGATGAAGAAAATACCACCATAAAGAATGTCTCCTTCTCCCCTAAGAATGGATCTTTGAATTTTATGAAAAGAGGTGGCAATGAGAAATGGGGTGGTGGTTGGTCCTCCTATGCCAATATTTCTATAAAATTAATTTTTCCAGTTTCCCCTGGTATGGGTATACAAATGTTAGTGGCAACCTCTTGATTTGAAACTGTAAACAAAGCCACATGTGTAGTGAAAATTTTAGACTTAGGGGTCTGAATCGGGTCAATTTCCTCAAGTTCTAAATATTTTTCTAAACAATGGGTTTCCTCGTCTTCAGGCAATTTATGGAATTCAAGAGTTGGATGGGTAATTTCCTTAAGACTGATATCATCTAGTTGCACAGTCATTGCCACATCATTTTCCACAAAGACAAGTGTTTCTTTGTCAATAATGCATCTAATTGGATCATCCAATGGGATCTCATGAGGAATCTCATAGTATGAGCAATCCAAAACAATTGAATCCTCAAAATCCTGATTAATTTGGGTAACCTGTAGAGGTATTATTGTCATAGACCCATATAGCTCAGATGCCGGCTCACACATCATACCCGCATCCACAAGCTCATTGTTATCCTCAAATATCCAATTTGTATTTGTGTGATCCACATACGTAGGAGTTGCAATAATTGTTGGATCATGTCTCTGAAATTCTACTTCACCTCTAAGGATGGCATTGATTTTTTCTCCAAGTAGACTAATTGAGTTTAGTCTTTCTAGGGCTTGCATTTTTAGGCTTTCTATAGCTTTGATGTTGGTTGCCATGGATTGTGTATTTTGTCTGATTATAGAAAGAAAATCCTCCGAAGATTCCTCCATTGGTAGTGGTGGTGGTTCATATGACCATTTGGGTGGAGGAGGATTAAGTGGTGCATATGACCATGAAGATGGGGGTGCATATGGCATATCCTGGGAAGGATACTCATACAACCCACCCGGAGTAAACTTGTGAGGACAATATTCTTGATCCATAATGGGCCCATTGTTCCAATTATAAGGAAAGTAATTTTGCCAACTTGAATCAAACATGTTACCCATTTCACAAAGCCCATTTCCCCACATGTCCATATTAGGAGGGAATGATTGTGTCGGATATGAGTAATCATGTGGGGCCCTCATCGGTTGATCACTATCAATTTCTTGCCCACTAGATTGCCCATTATATGCAAAAAATCCAGCCATACTATTCCATGGATGATCATAATTATTGCGTTCCCCCTTGTTCATGTATTCATATTGGTCCATGATGTAAGAGGAAAGGGTTGGCCAAATTTGTTTTAGTATATATATATATATATTTTTTTTTTTACACAAAAGGAGGCAACTAAAGCTAACCTACATGCAAGGTCCTAATAATCCTAGTATGATGCACAAGCAGTCATGCACAATCATTGAGCACAAGAAGGTTCATAGGGTTATCCTAGATCACTAGACAGCTCCTAACTGGTTGAAGAGAACACGTGGGCCTCCAATTCGATCTTATGAAACCTCAGTTGACCAGGTGAGCCACCAGGGAGTGGTGGGGATGAACCCGCTTAAGAACCAGTACCCTGAACAGACAAGCTGTCGCACTCTCAGGAGCAAAGGCTTTTCTAGACATCAACTTTGGTCAAAGAACACAACTGGTGCAACCGTCAGTGGTCTTCGTCCTACTGAGCTCGAGTCCTATGGTCTCGTTGCTACTTGATTTTAATTTAAATTAGGTGCTAGTGTGAAATGATTAGACTTAGGTGGGCAAGGATCTGGTGATGAAATCCAGTCCTTATCTTGTTTGGATAGCCTGCCCTTAACTAAGTGTGTGGGTCCAATTTAGTTTGTGTGCCAAGCAAGCAATCACAATTTGAGGAAATTTAAATCACACAAGCCCACTTGCAGATAAATATTCGTGGGTTAAAGATAGAGAATCTTACAACCAATCCCAGCAATCTTATCTTCTTGCAAGCTTATCTTTAACTTCAATTTGATTTTCCAATTTTGAATTTTGAGAGCAATCTTGTTTGCCTAAAAGCAAATCCAGCAGTTTCCTGTTCCCACAAGCAACCTATCCAAATCTCCTGAAACAAGCAACCTATCCAAAGAAAATTCAAAAATTAGTAAATCTTATCACCTAAGATAATCAGAAAAATAAAACTCTATCTAACCTAATCTAAAAGTTGCAATCTTATCCTAATCTATAAAAAGAGATTAAAAAAAAATCAAAAGATGACAAAGTTAATCCAAACTCTATTACAAGCAAATTCAAATTAATAACCAAAATCAAAATCCTATCTAATCTAATCTAGAAAATTAGAAATTCAAACCTATCTACTCAAGTTGCAAGATATGATTAGAATTCAAAATGAAAAGCTATCCAAATTAATCAAATCTTATCTAATCATAATTTTCAGATTTGAAATTCAAACTTATCTTAACAACTTTGGAAATTCAAATGCAAAATTCAAAAGTTAGTAGAAAAATACAAGAAACTCTAATCTAATCCTAAAAAATCTGAAATTCTATCTAATCTAATTTAGAAATTTGGTTTTTTTTTTTACTTACTGAAATTCGAAATTAAAAGATTTTTTTATTTTTTTTTCTTAAAAAAAATTCCGAAAATTCAATAAAATGAAAAGAAAATCAGAAAAATCATTAAAAAAATCAGGAAAAAAAAAATTTTTTTTAGAAAAACTAACTAAATAAAAACTAATGATGTAAAATACAATTGTATGGATGATGCAAACTAATGCAACCTATGTATGCTCATGAACCTAAATATGACTAAAAAAAAAAAAATTCAGATTTTAATAAAAAAAAAATTCAGAATTGGCTCCCCGGCAACGGCGCCAAAAACTTGATGTGAATTTAATCAATCTACTTAAAACTGCAAGTGCACAGTTGTCTTGTTGAGACAGTGGCAAATACAGGTCGATCCCACAGAGAGCACTTTTGAACTTTTTAATTAACAATCTGAATTTTTTTTCAAAAGAAAAGCAATAATAAAAAAAATGTGATATGCAAATTAGAAACTAAATAAATTAATAATAATGATAAGAAATAGATCAGAGCAGCCAGAATCCACTAAATTATTTAAAATTCCAATTTATGTTATTAATTTACCCTTTTGTCTCAATTATTACTCAGATCAGAAACAAGTCAATGTTTCTGATCCGGATGATTTGACTATTGCAAAAACCAACTTTAATTAAGAAAAACAAAATCAATACCCAAGACCTCCTTCACCTCATAAAAGAATGAACATCCTAAGTACTAAGCATAGACTATCAAAGATAACTATAGATCTAAGCATAATCTATCAAAGTAAGTATAAATGATCAAAATTTATTCATTAAGAACACAAATCAGAGGTTTGCCTTTGGCATGAAGACAGATCTATTATTATATTTTAAAAGCACATTAACAAGAGACAATCAGAAAAGAGTAAAATAATAAATATAAATTAGAACATTAAAATACTTAGCTTCATCTTTCGCTCTAATCAGAAACTCAGCCCACCATTGCAAAGAACATCAAAAATAACTTCATAGATTCCTTCTTCTTATACAATGGTCTCTCAGAATTCTCTCTTTTAGATCCTAGTTTCTGGAACAAGGCTCCAGAATACCTTTAAAATAAAAATAGAAATTAATGGAAGGGAGAGGTGGAGAAGAGAGAGAGAGAGATCTGGGACCTCCAAATCTGGCTGGGAATGAGGAAGAGCCTCCCATGACCTCCTTTTATAGTTTTCTAGCTCCTTGGGTTCATTGAATCTGGACCTCTTTTTGGTGGATTGAGAGATAAGATCAGCTGCATGTTGATTGGGTTTATCTCCTTAGATGAGAGAGATTTAGAGATAAGATGAAGTGGAAGCTTTCAGCATTCTTATCTGATCTTCTTATGGGCTCCACAAAGAAATGTGCAACAGTTGTACTTCAATGGTGTAGATGCAATTGCAATCCCGTCTAAAAATGTACATGCAACTTCTCAGGCCCATAACTTTCTCATTTTAGCTCCGATTTGTGCAATCTTGGGCTCCACGGATATCTACTCTGAAAGAGCTTTCCAACGGTGGGTCATTTGCACTGATCCGACGTCTGGATTGAGAGTTATGATCATTTTAAGATAGGCTATTTTGAGAAAAACGGGATTGTATTTTAATTTGCAATGGACTCTATCTCTAAGAATATTTCTTGGTTCAATAGGATGAGATAAGATTTTCTGGAAGCCTTAGCTGATCTTCAGATGGGATCCACGGGCAGATGCACTCTAAGAGTGTGGATCTTCAAGCAGTGGGACCCAAATCATCCTAGGGTTCTGTGGGTCCTACTAATTTCATTTTCTGCACATTCTGATTGAACACATCAAATACTGAAGAGCCCACATTGAAGTGGAACCCGTCCGGACAGAGTTCTACTCCAACTGGGGTTCTTCGGAGAAAAATTGCAAACATTCTTAATTAATGCATAAAATGTGCAAAAATTGTACAAATTCCAATAATTAGGTGAAAATGCATGAA
Source organism: Sextonia rubra (assembly GCA_037013555.1). Classification (NCBI taxonomy): domain Eukaryota; kingdom Viridiplantae; phylum Streptophyta; class Magnoliopsida; order Laurales; family Lauraceae; genus Sextonia; species Sextonia rubra. The sequence continues at coordinate 27,022,374 of JASUAD010000012.1, read as the reverse complement.
ATGATGAAATTAAATGAATAATGATGCATTTAACCTAATTAAGTCCCTAATCCAATCTAAAATGATGCCTAAATTGTGCAAATTCATGGACGTAACACATAGCCTGCAAAACACAAAAGGCAATCTACTAGTACACGAAGTGACCCACATGAGAGGAAAGATCAAGCGCAAAAGTCAACGAATTGGCTACGTAATCTCACCACGTCCTGTATGCTTACATGCTTAAGAGCTAAGACAGAGACAATGCTTTGATACCATACAATACGTATGTCACAACCCGAGCCCAGAAATCGGGGGTTAGAAAAAACCTAACCAATGACACACGTACTCCCGTGCACGTACACCTAGACCTTGTCCAAGTGTACACACACAAGGGATCAATCGCACGTGCAAACAAATGTACGCGGAAGCAGTAAGTATCAAGGCATACCACAAGATAATAAAAAACACGATGATTACAAAAGATTAGACTGATTTACAGCAATGTATAACGAAATAGAGGGACTAGTCTACGAAATCGAAATACATGGATAAATCAAAACCCAAAATACAAACCACAGAAAAATCCCCCAGATAAGCTAAGATACAAATGGAAGGGAAAACAAAATGATGCAAACCGCACTCTGAAGAATGGATCAAGCCCACTCTTCTAGCCCGGACGGGACCCCACGCACCTCTCCTGAACTCGGGTGGACCGACGGAGGTTCGGGAGAGGGATTTGAGCCTGCAACACCAAGAACAACTATAAGTACAACGACTTAGCAAAGTATAAGCATCAATAAGTTAACACGCATTGTGTCTATCAATGTAGCAGAATAGTGAACACGTGAAAACTATAATAGTCATGTTCATATGCTAGGCAAATTATGCATATGAATAAGCATGCTGTCAAAATCATCAATAGAGATATAATCAAGCTGGCTACTACATTTGCCATGTTCTCCCTTTCGAGAGCAATCAATATGAGAACACCATCGACCGGCTCAGGGTACGAATGGGTCTCTAATTCCCGGGGTTCGAAATCCTAGGACAAGAGCACTCTGCAGAGGCAATCACACACTCTAAGCCAAAGTCAACCCCGTCGGGTATCCTGAGGCTGAGGCTAAGTAAAGCCATATATGCAATCTCAGTCAAATCATAGGATGCACCTCAATCAATATCACATAGCATAACAATGAGAACAAACGAAACGGTAGCAGTGCATCCATACGAATGCCAACATGATCAGGACTACTAATAGCAACTCTGTATAATCAACATGAAGAACCCATTACTCCAAGAACAACCATACGATAATGAGTTGGTTCTTGCCTAGGCTTCGTTCTAGGGCTGCTGCTACATTTCCCATAGATTCGAGAGGTCCAGCACAGAAACGAGATGAAGAGGGCAAGATCGATCACAACATGCGATGCAACCAGATTTTTTCTGAGGAATCAAAGTTATTTACTAGCCAATCCTAACCTGGTTGTCCAATGTTTCTCACTATGCATGCCGATGTAATTTTAAGGGGTTCGATACACCATTGCTCTCACAAAGAGTGTTGCATTGTAATACGAGGTATACCAAAGTCCCTTAAACTAACACCCATGGGGAGGTGCTAAACAGCTGGACAACATACATGAATGACTCACAGCCTGAAGGATCACTCATGTGCTCTTGACATTCCATTGGGCAAGTCAGGTTGCCTACATTCTACCTTGGAAGTCCTACAAGGTCTCACAATTATCCTATTCACTTCAGTTCTTTTTCACTGGGTGTACGGCTTAGCCTTGTTTTGAACTACGGCTTGGCCACAGCGAGGTGTCGGCTTAGCCGTAGGCCAATTCACGGCTTAGCCGTAGAAGAGTAGCAAAATTGCCAACTCTCAATTATTTCAGGTGTCACCCTGTATTGATCTACGGCAAGGTCACGGCTAGGTTCACGGCTTAGCCATAGTGTAATTTACGGCTGGACCGTAGTACAATTCACGGTTGAGCCATGAATGCGCTGGGTCATTTTCTCTGTTTCATTACTTTCATTACAGAAAACTGAAGAAAACTGAAAACAACGAGGATACATGGTAATCAGACATCAATAAGATATCAAGGGTGCAATTTCAACTTCCTGGGCTGTAACATCGATATACATATAAAAGGAACAAGAATAAACTTAATCCAAGTCATACCAACATGTGTTCAATCAAATTGTGCTCATACTTGCCTTAAGTGATTCACACACACTCTCTGCGTTGCTAGAGGCTCAACCCACTGTCCGGACACAACTCTACTCAATCAACACATAAAAAGGAACGAGACATGAGGATACACTATAGCTGACGAAAATGATGGAGAAACAAGAGAAACACAGTGAAACTACACAACATATTGTCTATTGCACGCGTTGATGACGAGTGCACAAGTCCCCTCTCGAGCTGAGAAATGAAAGAAAGAAAGAAAGAGGAACGAGAGAGAGGAGAGAACATGAGAGAAAGATCGAACAAAGAAGGAAGAGTCGGTAGGTGAGATATTTATAAGATAAAAAGGAGTCAACTTTGCAAACAAGTCCATGAGTTGACTCTATTTACAGTTCGAGTCAATTAACGATCCAACGAGAGCAAACGAAGTCATTTAGATCCAAAACAGTTACGAAGCTTGACAAGCTCAGTGAAATACACGTGTTGACATCAAATTGATGATAAAATGACAAGGTCCAATAAAAATAAAAATTACGAAAAAGGGCTCGAACCTATCAAAGCCAAGTCAAACACAACCCAATTACGTATTCCTAGCGCAAAACTATCCCAAAAGCAAAACCATAACACACTTAACCACTAATCCACAACTGATTAGGCACTAATCCTGCTCACGTTGGGTCAGAACGTTACATAAATGCTCTTTCCTCTTCTCTCCCTACTCGCTTCTCCTCCTCCCCTTTCCTACCTCTTCCTCCTGGTGACAATTGCAGACTCCAACGAAGGAAGTCGGCCAGTCTTCCTTTTCCTCCCTTTCCTCTCCATATTCCATTCAAGTTTCTCTCTCCCTTCCTTTCTCTCCCTCTCCCTTTTCTTCTCCCTCTTCCTTTTTCTCCCTCCCCCTCCCCACCCCACCCCCTCTTTGCTTGACGACAGCTAGGAGGCCGAGCGGCGGCAAGCCACTCAATTGGTCAACTGGAAACCGATTAGGCAGCTTCCTATAGCCTAGCTTCCCAATCAATGTCAGGTAGAGAGGGGGAGGGAGAGACAGAGAGAAAGAGGGAGAGGGAGGGGAGGGAGATTGACCGGCTCCCTTCGCCAGAATTGGCGATCATCGCCGGGAAGGGAAGGTGGGAAAGGGGAGGAGAGAGGAGGGGATATGAGTGAGGAGAAAGGGGGGCATTTGGGTCATTTTATCATCTTTTATTATTTTAAAATTGGGGTTAACAGTACTAAGATGCATTTAGTGTTCATTTTGCACATCCCTTATTAAATGGATTCCATTTCTATCACCGGTAAATTCTACCATTGGATAGTTCTACTGCTTTTTTTTTCAAGTGCAAATTAAGTAGATACTAGGGCCACATTTGTGCTTTGTTTTATCTAAACTCAATTAATTTGAGACAACCCAAACCAAATTTGGCCCATCCAAAATAAGGCCACCAAAAAAGAGCAATACAAAAAGGAGGTTAGAATCAAAATGTGTTTGGTAATGCAAGGATCTATTGTGAATAAACTTTTTAAATCAATAGTTAAAAGTTTTTCACAAATTTCTTGAGATGTACAAGGTATTAAGCCTTGGAATTTAAACCCATGACCATTGTAATATCCGGTCCCCAAATTAGGGATTATATCCTAAGTTTTCATGATTTATACTAATTGATTTTATTTAGTGTTAATTGGGTCTTTAATGAGTAGAATGGGTGGGACCCTAACTTAGTTTAGGTAGTTCATGGATCTACTTGCGATTTTAATTAATTTAATCATGCAATATTTTATAATATCATGTGCATTTATTTTGAGCATCTTGAATTTAGAGCGGATCCTATCCACTTAAGACAAGCTCCCTATATAGGACCCTCTTTATGACCCTTCATATAAATAAATCCAACTAAAGGACTTGCTAGTAAATATCAAAACTAACCAAGCAACCCTAGCCCATAAAAGGTTGCTCATCCCAAGAGAGAGCACCCTTGTGCCTCTTAGACAAGAACCCTAGCCTCCAAGCTCTTCTTTCTTCATCTTCTGTACCCCTTCCAAGCCAAAATTGAGTGATTGGGAGACTTTTTAACCCCTATGTGAGAGAGCACTATCTTCTTCTTCACCTTCACTTTATCCACTTGGTGAATGGATTGAAGGAAAAAGCTTTATTTCATTATTGGCACATCTCCCAAGGTGAGCAACCCGTTTTTTTTTTTAGTTTGAGCTATTAAATATTGTAGTAATGGGTTTTCCTAATCTTAGCTTCATTTTTTCACCCTCTTATGGCGTTCATCTCATGTTTTCTTCTCTTTTTCATTTCATTTTATTGATAGGGTTTTGTGTGAGCTAAGAGATTTGGTGATTTCTCCATTTTAGGCTTTAGCTTTGGATTTGGGAGCACTAAAGGCAAGTTTAAGCAAGTGGATAATGGCATGACGGGCTATGTTGTTCATTTTATGGCCAATCTCTACTCTAATCCATGATTTCAGCTCATCTTCTCCATGTTTCTTTAATGAAAAATGTCTTTTTGTTTGAAAATTAATTTTTATATTTTAACAATGTGTTTGAATGCATAGAAATGAAATAGAAGTGAAAATGACCCTAACGATTGGATTTGGTGTAATGTATGATGAGTTTCGTATAGGAAAAGTTTGGGAATGAACAAAAGAAGTTCATACTCAAACAGCTTGAAAAGGCAAAACTTGCATTACGTCTGGTCCGATCGATCGAATTACATTTCATGGTAGTCCGATCAATCGGACCCATGCCCGATCGATCGTACTGACCTTGTTTTTTAGAAAATATTTATTTATTTATTTATTTTTATTTTACTTAAAAACCCATTTTTACTAAACTTAATTCTAAGACTAATGTAGTTTGACTTGATAATGTTAAGTATACCTTAGGAAACCTTAAGTTTGATATAGGGTTAAGTATTACATTAGAATACTAATTGGACCTTATGGCTATGTAGGGCTTAACCTTTGAAATCTTTACACCTTACATGTGACCAACAGTATCAAATGAAGTAAACAAAAAACATACTAGCTGTCATACAATCGTTGTTAGATGTTCCAGTGGATTCTAATGTCATGGGTATAAGGGTCCAATGTTCTTATTCATATACAATGCAACACCAAGAACTTTAGTAGTACTAACATTGGATGGTTTATGATCACACTGAAAGGGAAGGCTAAAGATGTGGACATCTTAGAATAGTTTAGCTTGTAAGCATCCTTAATTCTTAATTAAATTGGAAACTTCTGTATACTATTATCTATTACCTTATTCTTATCTTAACTATTCAGTTATGTTCATTATGTCTATTATGCTCAGTTTTATTCAGTTATAGATATTATGTTCAGTTATATTCAATTATGTTCATTTGTGTTTAGTTCATTTATGTTCAATATGTCATTTATCTTCGTTACGTTGTTCTCATTTATTATTATCCGTATTTAGTAACAACATGCTTTAGTTACATTTACATGATATGTAAGTAAGTTATGACCAATGAGTATGGTATACACGATTGTACGGTATGTTTTATCATATTAGTAATTCATGGAGTCGACACCACTTCGCCTAACTATATGAGGCCCGACAGGATTGAGTATAAGTTTGAGATAATAAATCACTACACTTAGTTTTCGATAGGAGTGAGTCGATGCTCCACTGGGTAATCAGGCTTGCTACCTAATTCCCATCTCGTTTTCCCGCTCCCCATTTTGAGAGGATACTAGTGACGTGGATCGCAAATTTGTAAGTATATTTTCCTGTTATTTATGATTCTCTTACACATGCTTTATTATATGTTAACATACCTACATAAACTTTTTGACCTTTGTTTAAATCATTATGTCTTAACTCTATTTGGTATATCGTATTATTTACGGCTTACTTAGGGGTTGTTTGCTAATTTCACATATGATGTGAAAATGCTTTACATATGTAAATGACTCACAAGTGAGTTATTTACATATGCAAATGACTCACATGTGAAACATAATTCATTGTTTATTATTTTCATACCTCTTCCGATATGAATCTTATTGCACATAATAGTTTATACGTCTTTCATAGTTTTTCACAAATTTTGAAAGATCCATAGTAAAATTAAGTGATGATATTTAATATAGTAAGCATTGTTGGCCTTTTGAAGAAGATCAACACTTTGGATAAAAAAAAAAAAAAGAATTCCACAATGATTAGAATTGAATATCAAAAGGTCTATTATTTTTTGTAAATATCTCACAATTTATAAAGAATCAACGGTTGAAATTTGATCTGTTACCCGTGTTTGGCCTTATAAAGAGATTCGACGGTTCAGATCTTGAATCTGAGTCTATCATGATCCAGAAATTTGAAAAAAGTAGACTACCTATTCAACAAATTGAGTTCTATGTAACAATAGTGTGCTCATCCAATGGCTGATATGTTTTTTGAAGATATCTCAAGATCCATTTTGAATCAACTCTTGAAATTTGACATCATAGTTGAAAATGGCCTTTTGAACAAGATGAACGGTTCAGATCATGAAAATTAGGCCCAGAAAATCCTAGAATTGAAGATTAACGGTCTGAATTTATTCATAAATATCTCACAATTTAAGATGATCCAACGGCTGAAAATTTGTGACATAGCCGTTATGGGCATTCTAAACACTTTGGACGGTTTAGATCATGATTTAGGCTAGCAAAAAATAAAAAAGAAATAAATAAAAGGCATCATAGGTGAAGTGGCACTGTAGCTCTGCCATTTTGAAATGGGTGTAAAACGGTTTCACACCTGATGAGGTGTGAAATTGAAAGCCCCTTTTGCATACATTTTACACATCAAAATCACATCAAATTTACACACCACATGTGTAAAAGTTGCAAACAAACATAAATGGTGTGATATCATTACACATGTAGGATGGTTACATATGTAAATGGAGTGAAACGAACGATCCCTTAGTTCTTGTTGAGTTGTCGTACTCAAGGTACTATCTTTGGTGTTGTAGGGGCAAATCCTCACCCAGAGCCGATTGTTGTCGTGCATCCAAAGGACCTCGCTCAGGTCCATTCAGGGTTTGTTTGATATGTGGTGGAGTGAAGTGTGGTGAGGTGAAATTAACCTCAAATAAATAGAGAATAAAATATGACGGGGTACAACCACTGTTTGTTTTTAGTAGTTTAAGAAGGAATCTTTTGACCTTTTGTATAAAAAGTAAATAATTTTTTGTCAGTTCTTTTTTACTTTTTTTTGAAAAAAAAAGGAAAAAATTTTGAATTTTTATACTTTTGATTTGACCCACACATCAAATCATGTTTGTAAAATGGAGGCTCTACTTCACTCCACTTCACTTCACCCCTATCCAAACATGCTTTCAAGGTTAGTTGAGTGGACACCGGATGATGTATTTTATTAGACATATATGATAGGGTATCTAATAGTTATGACATTTAGAAATCATAAAGATATGGAGGCTCCATTTATCATGTCATCATGTTTTAATTGATAAACTTATGCTTATTTTTATATTCGTGGACATGTATTATTATTGGTCTTTGACCATCCTATACTTATGTATTTTATCACTTATGTACTATTTACTTAGTATGTGCTTAGACATGTATACTTTCATTGGGATCATGTTGAATCCATTATCTATATATGCACTTTATTATAGAATAATTTAGATAGGTATTTATTGTGTTCTATATTATCACATGTGGTTTATGTGTGTACTTAGTATCTACGCTTTTTTCAAGTTATATTAAGTATTCTGTGCTTATGGATTTTCCTCTCACGTTGAAATGTGAAAAATTCCCTTATAAAATTTGTATTTTGTCTTAGTGCAATACGGATTATTATGGAATTATGCATGCCATATCACGAGCCTATCTGTAATGACTTAATCTCAGGCTCGGGGCATGACAACTATGTTATTATTTCAAAGAGATCTAATGGTTTGGATATTGTATTTGAGGGCAACAAATTTAGAAAAACAATATTATATAATTCAAATTTTTAGTAAATATCTCCAGATTAGCGATAATCCAATGTCTAAAATTTGGTCTCATAGTGATGATTGACCTTGTAAACACTTTTAACGGTTTGGATCATAATTTATTGTCCCAGAAATAATAATAAAATAGAAAAGGGGACTGCCTGTGGACTAATCCAAAATTGATCATGTTACATCAATAGTTGACATTTTTTATGAGTTTCTTGAGATCCACAAGGCATCATGCCTTGAAAATTAGCCCTATAGCTGTGTTCAGCCTTCCAATATTTCCAACAGCTTGGTTCTTGTGTTTCGAGCCCATAAATTTCAAAAAATAATATCTAAAGGCTCATTTTTTGCACATATCTCGAGATTGGTGATGATTCAATGGCTGAAATTTAGTGTTAAAGCCGTGCTTGATCTTGTAAATATTTCCAACGGTTTGGATTTTAATTTACACTCTCAGATTTTATTTCGTCTTAAAAAATGAAAAACCGTATTGGGCATGATTAACTGTGAGGTACTCCACCTTTTTTTTTCCGTCTCCATTTATCATCTGCATCCTAAGTTGGTTGGAAAAAAGAAGTAGTGCCTTTGCTTCTCTAAAGTGGGCAGAGAATAAAAACGCGTGCCAAATGCTCTCATCTCCGAAAACTCTATCTCTTCAGATATTTAGACAAGTTGAGGCTAAGAATAGTGATTCCAAACTGGGCTGAGAGTATCACTGAAATCCATCATAGAGGTAAATCCAGATTGTAGAAATAATTCACAGTCAATTGCCATGTATGAACAAGCCAAATTTAGATGGACTTAACTGAAACTCCACGTCAACTGTAAAGTAAATGTTATCTTATGTCATCAGCAAGCCTACCATAAAAACAGAGCAAGTAGACCCAAACATGAATTCACGCCTTTCTATGCTGCATATCCTTCATTTGAAAGTGATTATAATTGTTCTTGGTTGCACCAAGTGATTATTAAATCCTAGTTTTCTGGACAGACCTGACCTCATGTGAATCTCTATTGGATATCTAAAATACTAAAATGAAAAAAGAAAAGAAAAAAACAGAGACAACTGCAATGTATTTCACTTTAATTGAAGTTAGTGTTAGCAATGGATTTGCCACAAAGGATTGGCAAGTTACAATTGCCATTAATTCTAATACTACCAAAAACTTGAAAAAGTATTTATTGTATATACTATTTAAGGTTTATAGAATTTATAAATAAGCCCCTATGTTTTAAATAGTAAATAATATATCATTACTTTTGCATTTTAATACCTTTGATGTCTCCAAAATCAATTATCATATATGAAATCAATTGATTCCAATTGTCAAATTCAAAATTTTAAGCAAAAATAAATGTGTGACTACACAATAAAATGAAATTATTTTATCCCATGTCCCGATGGTCTCTCTCTCAGTAACTCTATCACGCATATAAAGTTCAATCATGCATTTTGAAACTTTCATCAACTCAATGATTGATTGTTCATGAATTTGAAGAAATGAACTATGCATTGATAAAAATGAATTTAAATGGAGTTACTTTATCCCACTAAATAATTATAGTAACATCAAATGTCACAAGTTTTACCAAAAAAAAAGGGATCAAGTTTTGAATTACAGAGGATTTTACGAGAAAAATAACCTAAAGTGACCACTATACCAAAAAGAGTATATTAGTTGTACATATACTCTTTTGTATTTTTTTAATGTCAAATAGATAAGGATCCAATTCCACCCTCATTTATAAGAAGATAGGTCGAATTCGAATCTCGTTTTAAATTCGACCCTCATTCAAAAAAAAAAAAAACAACAATTAGGCTTTTTATATATATATATATATATATTTCTCTCCTCTTCTCCTTCGTCATTCTTCATAGATTCTTCTTTTCAAGGATAAATGTGTTTTTATTGGAGGATGATGAAGATGAGGACCATAAAGTCACATCATTTATTGGAGGTGGTGCGGGAGGGAGACTACTTAGGAGAACTGTATTTTTTAATGAGGCTGAGTATTCTACCCAGGCTAGTAGGGTGCAGATCCCATTGTGTGAGAAGAAGAAGAAGTTGCAGTACATGAAGATGACAATGAATTTGAAAGAAGAAGTGATTTTTCTTAAATTAAAAAAAGTCTTCAAGAAGTTGACTAAAAGTACTCTGTTTCCTGCTTCCATCTTTATATAATACATGAGTTCGAATCCTATGTTGCAACTAAGATGCTGTAACCGTCAGTGGGAGAATTCTATTCCTTCTTCACCACAAGTTACCAATGGATTTTCATAAAATTAATTAAAGATACAGAGGGGATTTTTCATAAATATAAAGAAAAGTTTCATTAGGAAAATAATCCTTTTGAGGAAACCTAACTTTTCCTTCCACCTCTTTTGGGGCTCAATGGACGTCATTGCTGACGACAAATATGATGGAGGTGCCGGTGGCATGATAGTACGTAGTGATGTTACCGACGACCTAGTTACGGGCAGCAGTGTTAGTAGAAAGAAGAAAAATCTATGAAAAATGATGAAGAAGAGGAGGGGGAGAAATAGAAGAACGAGTATGATAACTTTTTATTTTCTTTTCTTTTCTTTTCTTTTTTTTTTTGAATGAGTGTTGAATTCGACCCTCATTTGTTAAAATGAAGGTCAAGTTCGACCTAGTTTATTTTACATTAAAAAAAATACTAAAGTGGGTATACTTACAGCTAGTATACTTTTTTTGGTATAGTGGTTAGTTGAAGTCAATTTTTCAAAAAAAAAAAATGGACGGCCAAAAGTGTCATTTCATTCTAAAAAATTTATTGTGATTACAAGCATATTGATTTTGCATATATATAATGTATTAAAATGAAAATGCAATAGTGTATTATTAAATACCGAAACCACATAGCCTATTTAAACGTTAAAAGGGGTATATACAAAAGGAAAAAAAATCTCAAATTAAACTGGTACTTAAATAAACTAATTACAGGGTTGCACAAGGATTAATTTGGCAGATTGGATCAAGAATGAAACCCACCCAATCGGAGTGAGGATCCACTTCGCTGACTTGGAGGACAAGTGATGATTTATACACAAGTTGCCAATTTAGATTTTTGTCCATATTTTAATCACATGTTTCATGCAGGACCACTTTGTTAATGGCCCCTGTGTTTGCTTGGAGTGTATTTGGCCTTGAAAAGCTTATTTTGAGAGGCTTTACTTTCAAGTAGGTCCCTCCAAATGTCTTTTGTGCTCCCCTTTCCTTTTCTTTTTTACATCAGGTCAATAAATTCTCCAGAAGGTGCTCTCATTCGATCCGGATACTATATCTGCTGGAGGAACCACTGTGAAAGGATAAAAGAGAAGGATATAAGTTGGAAGATGATAGTGGGGTCCACCACGTGGATACAAATGCACCATAAAAACAGCATCATACATCGGGTTTGTGGTGGTGCCACCGCAATGCAGCGATGAGGAGTCTTTCTTATGGGGGTAGTTTGATCAGATGAGTATGACCAGAAGGCCAGCCTTGCCTTTTTTTCCGGAGAGGCTGAAAGATGGGGCGCCCTTCAATTATTATAGGCGTGACAGGTGGGCCCACAGGACTAGCCTATTTGTGTCGCATGTGATTCTAGGGCTTAACTTTTTCCATATAAAATAAGTGATTCTCTGGTACACTTGATAGTAACCGTTTTTCTTATACAAAATCAAGACTTAGAAGATGGACACGGAAGGGAGTAGGACTAGACAAAAATAAAATGTATATAACTGGCAGACTTGACGCGTGCGTCCAATGGCCTTTTGCCCGGTCTGTAGCGTATTATGGAGACGAGCGTGGCAATGACAACGAGGGGTAGCTTGGTTGGCTCCCTCTGTTGCAGGGGGTTAAACCACTTTTCCCATTTACGTAGGCTACTCCTTTTAATTTTGTTTTCATCAAATTTAGGGGCTGGGTCCCCGCACCCACTGATAAGGAGAGATTGGAGAGTAAACTTTGGTTAAGGCATTACAGTCCTCCAATGAGAAAAGGTGACTAAGCGGGTTAGAACCGTGGCCACCTAAGAGGCTATTCTTTCCACTTGTGGGTCACCAGTTCTAATGGATGTGGGCTCTCCTGGGCTCTATCTCACGCCCCCAAAATTGAGCTAGATGTGAATCCGATTTCAAGGGTGTGAGAATTAAAGCTAATTAAAAATTTTCCTGAATATACAATACAAACCTTAACAACGGGTGGATCAAAAACCTTCATGAAGTTATACTTGTTGATCAAGCAACCATAACCACACACCAAACTTAAGAATTCATATACTGCACCGCTTGACATTATAATCAATTCAAATAATTCAGCAACATTAACAATTAATCAATGGTTAAGTACTTTGATGCACAGCAATTAAATTCTAATTCCAACAAAAATGAATTCAATTCCTACAAACGGTGGCCCCCCAAAATATGGCCTTATTTAATGAAACTAATAATTTGATCTATGCAGTAATATTAAGATATTTCAGACAATGTTATCGGCACTCCACTCAGCAACTTACAATCTAGCGGAATTTCCTGTGTCTCCTGACTTTCTGGTTCGGCATCAGCATCGGCTTTTAGACAACTAAAGTAGTGGAGTTATATTGACATAATCTGGTAAGAGGTAAATTACAAGTAATAATATTAGGCAAACTGAGATAAATCACATTTATATCTTAAGCCAAATAAATTGAATGCTAAGCAAATGAGATGAATATACAAATATGGGTTGCTCCTCTATCATGATGCACAAACATGGGTATTCTTTTCTAGATACAATATACAAATACAAGTATGCCCGCCAGATATAACATACGGTACAATTGTACGCTATATCGCAAAGCATATGCTGGCTCAATGGTGTACGTCTATCTTTAATTGTAGTCGGTTAGATATATATATATATATGAATACATAGATGCATATAGATGCTCAATGAAGTCATGTCATGAAATCACCAAACTCACAACACCCATATCATTAATAGTTATAGTGAAAAGGTTGACTAGTTAGAAATATATTATGCTCATCTGGTATTTTCTATTTAACTGAAGGTACGTACTACATTAACTAATGGTCATAGTTAGCTAAGTGTACACATAGGGTCAAACCGTTCTTCAAAATAGTAATATGAGCCCACGATAATATTAGTCTACTTTTGGTGTTTATTATGTGATGCATTTTGAAGCTCTCATTCCCATTCCAAGTTCAGCCTAATCCTTATGTATACATTATTAACTTTACTTGAGAACAGAACCCTTTTTTATATTCTGACCTATTACTCATATTATTTTATTTATTAATTAACCATTAGACATGATTTAAGGTTAAATGATCCTAACTCCCTAAAGGTCACTTACCTGTGGTCTAGTCGATGCGGATGATTCCCTTAGCTACGGTCATCAAATTGTGCTTACTAGCTAACGAATTTAATTAAGGTCTTAAAGCATTCACGGCTGAGCCTTGGCCATTATATGGTTGAGTCATAGTTATGCATACGGCTCAGTTGGCCATTCTTATGGCTTAGTCATAAGGCTCATCGTAATACAAACTCATAAAATCAGCTCATTGGATAGTTAGCCATAGCCTAGCCATAGGTTGACCTACGGCTTGTCGTAAATGCACACAATTTCGCCCCTTACGCATCGTTATTCGAACTAAACTTCAGATCTGTGGATTATCTAACAAAAAACAAATATCTAAATCACATTTTAGCCAGTATTATAAAATAAAATTGAATATTTAAGCAATAGTTATAGTAATCCACTTGCCTCAAATCTCTAAAAGTTCAGTTTTGCAATGCCTACATCTAATCACGCATAAACCCCTACTCGGATTCGATTCTCCAATCCAGATAACCTTACAAATCCAATGTAATGCAAGATCTACTTAAGTTGATAGGCATGCCTTAATTAAATGAAAAGGGCTACAGGAAGGCTCTAGTATTTGTTGGTTATTGAAGTTGTAGAAGCTATCAACCAAGAAAAAATAAGAAAATGAAGATGATGGTGTTATCCTTTGCTCCTGGATTAAGGCCTAGATTCCTCTGAGAATTGATAGGGTTGAGGTTGAAGATGAGAGGCAAATGAGAATGGAGAAGGGAATGAAATGATCGGGAGATTACAGAGAACTTAGGATTGTAGAGAGAGTTTGTCTTATTTACAAAAAAGGTTTTTGCCATTAATGAATTTCAGGTAATTTGGAAAAAGTGCTTTTGGCTTAACAAAGGTTCAATGACTTGAGTACAAGGCCCAAGAAGGTTTGGCTTGCACATCTCCAATGGGCCGTACAAGAAAATACCATGTATGAAAGGATCTAATTTACTAAAGTGACCTATCACACATTGATCTAACCCGCTCAACTGGACTTGAACCCGATAAACCTACCTCCCCGCAATTAAAAGGCCTAGGGCCTTACACTCTAGCTCCCCCAAGGCTTATGAAAAAAAGGAAAATGACAGGCGTGTGCATAACATAGATTAGGGAGGGTTTTGGACTTCCTCTGCAATGTAGGAGCTAGAATGCTCCTTCTAAAGAAATAGTGTATGATGCAGTGGTTGTTAGCAGCAGTTGAAAATAGAGTGGTCATAATCTCCTCTGTGGTTACATTAGGCAGTTGAATCATTGGAGATTCCTTATTGCATTCTTACACAGTCCTAAAGAATCCACTTCTAGAAATTGCAATGCAAATCTTTAAAAGTTTGAGCTAGTGGAAATCCTCGTTTTGAGGATTTGTAGGTCAAATCCCACGGAGTTTAAACTAGTCACCTTTAATGAATTTTTGCACCGGTACAAACTTTTCTTAGCTATCCATGTTGATATGAAACAATATCGATTTAAATCATCAATTATATTAATAGTTAGTGAGGCGTTTCAGTTTCAGGGACAACTAAGAATCTTCAAATATGCAGATTCTTCTCATGCCAAAAAATAAAAAATAAAAATGCCCTAAATTTTATGAAAATCTAAATGTATAAGTGATCTAGCACCGAACACAGTAAGGCCCACTTAAGGATAGCAACTGGGGAGAGGGAGGGCTGGTTTCAAAAGATTTGTGTTGGACTTGACTCCCTTCCAAAATCGGACCCACCTAATCATCCTAACCACTTAACTAACAACCCACAAGTTTCAATGGCCTTATATTAAAAATATTAGTCAATCCATCCATTGGTCCAATCGATTTGGATGGGTGCGGGGTCCTCATGTGTGGTCCATTCATATTGGACATCGGTGGCCCCATGATCAGGTGCGCACAATGCACAAGCTGTGCAATGATCAATAGTCAACCTTTTATGTGTTGACATATGCCCTGCAGTGACATCCTCACAAAAAATTTCTGGTTATTCAGTCATTTGTAAGATTCACTTCAAGGGAGCATTTGTGTAGCCTACATTGCCGCGGAAAGAGGGGAAGCCAAGTCGTCGGTTCAGGCGCCTTCCTCATGATTGTGAGCAAGAGAGATCTAAACTGTTTGGCTTTCAGCTTTCATTTCTTCACTAGAGATCCGAAAATCCAACCTTGAAAGTCCTGTTCCAGGGAAGAGGAAATACATCACAAATGCCTCCTACAAGAGGACTCTATGATTTATGCATCTTTAAAAAATCATCTCCAAACAAATTATTAGAGTTTACCAACACTTTGTACTCATTAAGTCCCATGGTCAATAGATAAAGGACGAAGTTTGTAACTTAATTGTCCAATCCTAAATTTGGATCACATAATTATGAACATCTATTAACCTCGTTTCCCTTTCTCCTTTATTTTTCCCCACTACTATTAATGTTCAAGTCAAGGATCACGGAAGGATCTTCAGTCATGTTATATTTTAACAGCACCTCTCTCACATGGGGGTGAGAGTGAGACCCGATGCATCAGCGGCACGAATTAAGAGGAGACTATAGACCCCTGCAATGGGAATGATTTCAGCCAACCAGAGGAGGTCAATACTCATTTGTTTACCCTTTGTGACACCATAGAGAATCACTTTAATTTTAAGATGAGAACCTGCGTGGATGGCCTCCATGTTGCCGACACATCTCCTGCCCCCAATTCTTAGAAGCTACCTTTACCTTCAAATGTGACTTTTTTCTCTGTACTCAACCGACTATGTCTTCGGCTAACAGCTCACAGGAATCATGCAACTGAGGCACTAACTAGTGTGGACTGTAGAATAGTTAAGACTCATTTGTCTACTTGTTACTGAATTTTTAAGCATTCATAATAAAGTGGGTTTTATCAAGGGAAGTTAAGAAGGGAAGGAATGATGTAAAGTCTGTTTACATTGATAAGCAAAAAGTTTCAGATAAGAAAGAGTTTGAGTAAAATTTGGGTGTCTTAAGATTTTCAAATGATTGCCATCCTTGTCCTCCAAAAGTTTTCGGATCTCTATTTGATTGAAGAAATTGAATGCAACTAAGACTTTCTTTGAAATCCTCCAAATTCTCAGTGCTCTGAGGTTTACATTTGAAAATTTTCAGCAGTAGAAATTCGGACAAGAATTTTAAGGTAGTTTAAAGTTTTAAAGCCAAGAACAACTCAAATTTTCTGTATAGAAGGAAATAAGGTGTGGATGAAAGTATTACTTTCTTGAGATTTAATTCACTACGTTACACAAGAAAAATCAATTCATGTCACTTGACACAACTTCACTGCTTTTTTATTCTTTTGAGAGAAAAGGCATCAGTTAGAAATGTTAGAATGATTTGTGTAGAATGGGTCAGAGACAGCACCTACAAGTTTGGACGACCTCCGGCCCCATCCTAAAAGACAATCTTGGGGTATCAGATTTTTGAAGGTACTTTATAGAATCTTTACTTCAACCAGGACCCATGAGTTTGCCCCAATAATGCAACCGCAGCACCGGTTGGGACCGCTGCTTGGGCCCTAGTTTGCTGTCAGCTACCTTTAAACATTACTGAGCCTAATCTGTCCATATCAAATGAAAATTTCAATCACCCAAAAATGCCCTTCGTTTTTATTTAGCTTTTCTTAGAATCAAATTTGACAACTATCCCCTTTTCAAAGGCCTAAGGGTTGATAGCCGGGTCTGAATTTCAAGTCCACAAGCTCAAGATCTGTTGATGATTGGGTCCAGATCTGGTTCAATTGTGTCCATTTCTAAATAGCCCAAACAGACTGCATTGTACAACTTCTCAGTTTGACTTTCAGTCAATTTTGGGTAAAAACATGGATTTCAGCTGAAATTGAGCAAAACTTCTGAATGAATAAAATATTATGGTAAATGTATCCAAACTTCAATGTTAAAGGTTGTTAACTTTTATTGGTATAAAAATTGTGCTTAAGCTTTATTGTGGTAAGCAATGTGCTTAAATTTCATTCTTGAATGTTATAATATTATCTTATCATAATAAATTAAACATGAAAAAAAATTTATTTTTATTTTTTAATATTTTCTCTTTGATATGTATCTTTCTATTTTATTTATTTTTTTTCAAAATATTACTCGAACATATTTCACCGAAATTTGAAATTAGTTGAAACATTTCATTTTGAAGGAAAGACCAAAAGGGGGTCCACCATGGAATTGACTACTACATTTACAATTCACAAGCTCAAGCTTACTTAAGCCAAGTTGGAACAGAATTTCAATTCATATCCATGCCGAATTACTAGGTAAAACACAGAGAACAAGAAATATTCTGGCCAAGTTCTAAACCACGCCCATACTATTTTCATCGTTGAGTCATTGAGATTTTCATCAAGAGATATGCACCATAGTTCTTATTGTAGATCACTCTATTGCATTTAGGGATGAAAATAGGTTTGGACTTAAAGTGGTTCTTATCATAACATGCATCATATGAATCGGGATTATACCAGGAAATCCCTTGCCATGACTATTGCTGGACCAATTACCATGACTATTGCTTGACCAATCACATCCGACTACGGTGAGATTTTTAATTAGAGCATCCGGACTCCGTACCATCTCGACTTGAAGCGTTCATACCCAAAACGGACGGGTCCTGGAATCCCGATTATTAGACCTGCAAGCTGCAACCCCATTTCAACTGAGATACATTGCCAGGTGAGATCCCAGCGATTCATGATTTTAATCAAAATCAAAGATGCCTTCCACCATTGGAATAGCACAACTTGTTACAGTACTGGGTAAGTAGCCCACCCGGATTGTGACCATTCAGTGGGTTTGGCATGATTTCCCTCGTACCATGATCCCATTATTACATCAGTTGGTCTGACCACCGTAACCGCATCACCCTTTTTTTTTTTATGTAACCTGTAACCTCATCACTTGAGTGGGACCCATAATTATTATGACAAGTATTATCAATTTACACCCTATCCGCACAATGTCACTTTTAATATAATAATGACAACCGTATACAAGGCACTCTTGCATATTGGGTGCCAGCAGCAATCTAAATATAGATGGGATTAATGGAATCCACCTACCTGTCATCTATCCCAAAACTACTATTATTCGCCTTATCTCATGTATTTCACTTTCACAGATTGTTTCCTAGTTTTTATTTACTGCGGATGCCTCGCTGGTTCATTATGTCAACGGTTGTTGGATATAACATGGTACAGAATGACCACTGTAGGTGATGATACAATTGGACATATAAATCATTGACCAATACATTTGCGTGCATCATGTGACTTTTTTTATATAGGGTTATTCATTTACAATGATTCACATGCCAGACATTTGGGCATGATTGAGTATGCATGTTTATTTATTTATATGCATCATAAATACGTATAAATAATTATGTGTAAAAATGATGTTTAAATTAGGTCATTTTAATATAAATTTTATGCACCTTAGGAAGTGGGATAGTGATGCACTCCTATTTGTCTGGAGAAGCACCAATGTAAGTGACATGTCTGATAGGTTGTAGTTCCAAAACTTGTCTTCCTTTTTCTATTTTTCACAACTCCTATGGACCCATAATTTTAATGCGTTCTTTTCAAAGTTTTATGGACCCATCAAAGTCCAAAATGTTTAATTTCATAACCATAAATATTCATAGATTTTATTTTATGCTAATGAACATTTTTTACATGTGATCTGAAGCTTCAACGTTTTTTCTTATGAGAATGCTGTTTCCAAACAATCATGATATTGTATTTCACTTGTCTAAGTTTTAGAGTACATATAAATTTCATATATACAAATTTTACATATCTCATGCATAAATGACAAACCTCACCCATTTAAGGGCTTACTGCTTTTAACTTTTTGGTAGGCAAGCTATTAAATATGTGTTTAGAAGCGGGATAAATTTTTGGTAAGCTAGGCTAACAAATACCATCCAAATTCATCTAATGATATTATTGCATATGATGGGACTCCATGTATCCCGAAGATGAATATAATCTGATGTTTGGTTACGTTAGGATAAATGGGTGACAAGGGACAAAAAGATCTAAAAAATATAATCCCTCCTATCACTCAAAACCAACTCAAGTTATCCTACTTCTTAAGTGGGATTATCTAAGCTCCCATACTAGTTATTAATTTACTATAGCGTCGGGACCAGGATAATATAATCTCAGGTGCTAAAATTACAACAGAACAAAAGATAAGTGGGACATGATACAACAGGTTAATTATCCTCCTACTTTTCTCCCCCTTATCCTGTTTCAAACACATCCTAAGTGTTTTTTTAATTTTAACATTAACAACAAGTTCTAAATGGGACCAGGATGGTCAAAACTTTTTGCTGTTTAGGGATTACTGACTCTCGGTTAAAGTTAATTTCATTCTGTTAGGTTTCGTTTGTTGGTTGCTTACATTGGTTGGGTCTTTGATTGTTGTTTTGTAGTTATTGTTGCTCCTTTGTGGTTGTGTAATGGATTGCACATTCTTTGAAAAATATAAAAATAAAACATCAATTATTTTTGAAGTTGTTTTGAGAAGATTATGATGCCCTTTCCAGAGAATAAAATAAAGTGAACTTCATTTACAAAAATGCTTTTATTGGTATAATTTGATAATATCATACTATTTTTCTACTTATCCACAGATGTTGGTAATTTAAATAATAATAATATATTCTTTTTTTTAGTTTTTTGCATACACCCCCTAAGGTTTTTAAGATTTGTAAATAGGCCCCTATTTTTCCATTTTAATACCTGCCATTTCCCAAAAATTAGTATTCCTATGAGAGTCATGAATTTTATAAAAATGACAACTTTGACCTTATATCCATTAAACAAAAATGAGAATATTATTAGTTACAAAAATAGCATTATTTATTTCAAGGTCCCAATGGCCTCTCTCTCAATAACTATCCAATGAATACGAAATCTAATTACATATTTTGAAATTTATCAATTCAATGGTGTGTCATGCATCAATTAGAACAATTCTAACCCATTATATATGTACATGTGTTGATTGTCATTATAATAGACTTGGATTTATTGATATGGACCTTACATTGAGAAAAATGGATTTATGTAAAGCTATTTGTTGCCAATAATGTAATTATTAATGTTACAAACTTTAGAAAAAAAATAGATCCGAGCTTTTAAAATTATGCATATATAGCTATAAGAGATGGGATAGAGTGTCATTTTTCTATAAAAAATTATAGTGCTTTGAAGGCTATTGATTTAGAAGACATGGAAGGTATTAAAATAAAATGTTAGGACCCTATTTATAAATACTAAAGCTACAAGGAACCTATTTGCAAATCTTAAAATCTTTAGGGGGTATATACAAAATGCTTTTTGTAAAAAAAAATATTTGTAACTGACAAGGCTTTTTGAATGACACTTTATAAAGTTAAAACTCCAGAAATCATAGTTTACTTCTGAAAAAGCAAACTCCATACTTGTACGATGGGGCTCATTCATGATGCGGCTGTATTCCACACGATAGGGGCCACTTATGATAATGAGATATTACGATGAAACTGATTATAGACATGACATTTGCCTCAAAACGGTCTAAATCACATTGTTGTTCCTACACTAATTGTGCGCTTTTGCACGGTTCTTATCTCACAACTCTTGATTGTCGCACAATAGAATGTGTTCGATATCACACGATTTTAGATATTTGGGAAATTCTTAAAGTTTGACTGCTGAGGGTAAATGTGATATGTAAGGACAGCTCTAACGCTTTATACTATGGTAATTCATATCCTAGAATATGGGGCCCATTTATAATCAGTCCAAATCTTCACAACAACCTATCCACTGCCACTGTATTTGCCGTAGTCATCCCAGTTCTGCACAGATCCTATCATTTGATATGAATCACCAAAAAAAAAAATAAAATAAAAAAATGCTTTATTAATATTTGAAGCCCGCCACTTTAGTCAACAGGCCTAATATCATGACCAGATAAGCCCATGGGCCTAGAATTTGGATCCAAGCCCAAATTATTTAAAGAAGAAGAGGCGCAAACCTGCCGTGCCCACCTAATTATCGAGATTTAAACCTCTCACAAACTTCAAAAACTCCAAAAACTGTAAAGACCCTGTATGCATGGCGTGGGTTGCACCAGGATTTCAGCTTTTGTAAGATATATACTAGCGGAAGCCAGTGTGACAGCCTATAAAAGAGCGCTTTACAAATGCTTTTGCCCTGTTTTTTAACTAAATAATATTAAGGCAATTTACCCTTAATAAGTTGTCTTACACCTTATAAACGCTTACTTCTCTTAGTAGATCGGGAATAGCAGTGAATAAAAATATAACATTGCTAGTGGCATCATGGTTCACTGTAGGGGTGAAATGGTCCGATTAATCATGGGTTTTGGGAAAACTGTTAACCGAATCATATTATACGGTTTTTAGCTTTTAAAATCCGTAACCATATCCCAAAAAACCATTAAAAAATTAAACCGCGGTTAACAGAATTAGATTGTTTGATTATGGTTAACCGTACTAAGAAAGGATTTGAATATCGAATGACTGTGGAGGTTTTCTGATAAGAGATTAATGGTTGAAATTGATCTAAAAACATGACTTAAAGTGTAATGTTTTAATTAACTACACATGATTAACAGAACCATATGTTATAGTTTGGTTAATTGTATACAGTTAACGGAACTGTATGTTATGATTTTGTTCGATTAATAGCCTTGAGTCGAGATTGAAAACTGAAAACGGACCGTGAAGCATGGTTTTCTGATATTAATAATCGTAACTAAACCATAAAACAGATTATTAACCGTCGATTCGTTTCTTTTCAGTTGGTTAGACGGTAGTACAAGACGGTACTTTATTTAGCTACACTGTAGCCTGCAACCTAGTTTTGCTTATTTAATTATCCTCCATGTTTAGCCAAACATTTTAATACTAGCATATTATATTATCACTCGTATTAGCAGCAACTTAATGAATTAGGTGCCGTATGGAAACTCTACTTTGCCCCTATTATTGTCTTAAAGTGTTTTGAAAAAGTCAATAGAGTGTTGGGTAACTACAATAGTTCCATCTATTTAAAATCTCATAAAGATAACAAGTGCCTATTTGGGAAAGGACCAAATGTACTGGGAATTAGAATAGATAGTTTTCTCTAAATCAAAAAGACCATTTGTTGATACAGTACCGTAGGGGTGTAAATGGTTTGAATTGTGCCTAATTTGTCATCAATTCGTTACTTACAAATTGACAGTTTTGTAATTTGTAACCAATTCGCTGCCCATTAAAAACTGAACTGAATCGAACCGAACTATGGATCAACGGTTTGGTTCAGTTAATACCATTGAATCTGTTAATGATAGTGCCAACTGTTTCTTTACTAATTTTACATGGAGAGTGAATGACTAAAATTGAAAGTTGGATGATGAATGGCTAAAACCTTGTCTTTTAATATTTATATATATATATATTATCTCAACGGCTCAGATCAATTTAAATCCGTTGGATTAAAAGTAAAATTTATCACCAAACCGTTACTAACGGATTATGATTTTTTCAATATGTTACTAAACCATTAACCATTGAATCGATTAAAAAAACCGCGAATTGGATTGGTTTTACAGATTGATGGATTTTTGGTACCTTCTTGCAATACATGTAATGTTAATTTTTCTTCACTGTTTTTTTCTTTTCTAAAAAGGAAATTGAGACCCTACAAGATGATCCAAATAGTTAGGAATATTAAGAAGGCCAAATACAACAACATATCCAAATTAGACCCGTTGATATTTTTTGAATCTCAAGATATTATAAAAAAATACAAAACCATAGATGTACATTTCTGAATAATTGTAGGCCCCACAATCAAGACCCGAACCGTCAATTGCCTATGAAATAGTGTAAATGGCTATGGGTCCAAATTTTAACCAATGATTAGGAGTACATCTTGAGAAAATTGAGAAAAAACTAAAGCTGTTGGATATGCACAAGTTAAAAAAAAAAAATACAGCACATGTGACTTTTACCAACCAATTTTTTAATTTCTTTTTAAACTTATGGGACCCTAAATGATAATCTGAACCATTAAAACTCTTCACATGATCAAACACAGATATGCATTCAACTTTGAACTGTTGATCATTCTCAAATCTTAACATATTTGCAAAAAATACAACACTATAAATTTACATTTTTAAAATTATGCAGGTCCCACCATCAGACCTGAACCATTGATCTTCTTTGGAATCTTGACAACATCTTTGGGTCCAAATTTTAGGCCTTGCTTTATTGTATATCTCGAAATATTAATAAAGATCACTAGATCATTAGATTTTTAAACATCTAATTCAAACTGTTTTTGGTCCTACGAAACAGACTATTTTGAAAACATCCATTTCAAACTACCCCAATTAAAATAGATCTATATGAACAAAAAAGATTTGCCAAACAAGCTTTTACCCTACCAAAAAGTCACCATAATGACATGATCATCTAAGGCAAATGAAAATATATGAGAAAAGTTTGCTCACATTGAGGTGAAGGGAGCTATTTATAATATAAAAATGTTGGAGACTGTGAAGTAAGGGAGAGGAGTGGCTATATATCTAAAACTGTAAAACCTAAGTCACCATCATAGAAATATGATTAACCCAAGTATATAAACAGTCATATCAATTCAACAAAATCTGATATCCAAAAGTATTCAAAGACGTTTAGTATGGTTATTTTTTATATTATTTAGGAATATTGCCATGACAAGAGGCTTTAAATCTGACATTTTCTAACTCGGGTGGAATTTAAATATTTCTCGCAAAGATGTTCACACAAAATTGGTGCAACATCGTATGGCCCTAGAATATCATATAGTTCGATGTATACAATAGCGCATGACCCTTGTATATCACAAGAACAGCTTTATGAGAAATACTTGGACTTTGCCAATTCATAGGTGAATGTCAAGTTTAAAGACCGCTGCATTTTGGGGCGGAGGCCCCCCTGAGATTTCCAAAAACCCCTACTCTTATGTAATCTTTTTTATCTTTTAATATTGGCCACCTAAAAATTTAGAAAAGAGACCATACTTATTTGGGAATTTTTTGTTTTTTAATATATTGCCGGCCCCCACCCCCCCCCCCCCCCCCCCCCCCCCCCAAAAAAAAGGTGGTTTTCCTGGTTTTGCTCTTGGCTGCATTGGCAATATCCCTATTAATTATTAACAGAATAAACTTTTTAAATTTTGTACTTTTGCTCTAGTATATGTGCATACTCTCAAATGTCAAATACACCCAACCAAGTCAAGTCCATTATTGTTAGAACTACCCAAGGATGGATCTTTAGTAATTTTTGTGGAAGGGGATGCCTAACCATTGAGCTACTTGTGAATTTGAATAGAATGAATGAGAGAAATTCTAATAATATTCTCTCTCTCTCTCTCTCTCTCTCTCTCTCTCTCTCTCTCTCAATTCAATTACACATTCCAAACACCCATCAAAATCGTTTCATTCTCTCTCTTTCAATTACACAAACCAGACACCCATCAAATCATCTCATTCTCTCTCTTTCTATTCTTCACTCAACCCAAATGAACCTTCTCTCTCTCTCTCTCCCCCCAACATACCATTTTGTAAGGATTTTTTATTGTTGGCCAATTCTTGGGTTTCGAACAAAACTTGGGTCCAAATTGAGTTGTAATTTTTCTATTTTAGATTTGGACTGTAGCATGGTTCATCTGAATGCTTGAAGTGAACAAGTTGAAGTCAATTGAAGAAAATCAATGACGCATAGAAGTCCCAGACAGAAGGGCTCCTTGGTAGAGCGAGCCTTAAGCCTGATTAATTGAGGGTTGCCCAGTTTTAAAGGACCTAGGTAGAACCTTTCCTTGGTCGGCCTAATCTCATGCCCGGTCAGCTGAGCATTGAGATTTTCAAATACCTGTCTTGTGTTTTCCATTCCTGTTTTTACTCTGAGTCTTATTGAGCTATACCTCTTAACCAAGAGTTTAGGTCTATTTAAAGATAAGATCTCTCTGCCCCAAGTTATATATCTCCCTGTTGTAAACCTAGAATTCTTTAGAGATTCCCTTCCTCTCTCTAGAACATCAATTGAAGAGTTGTGTTAAAGTTGAAGAGCTTATAGAGATTTATTCTTTTACTCCCTTGTAATGGGTCTTTCGTCTTGAGAGGCTTCAAGACATGTTGAGTGCAAGCACGGTGGACGGTGAGTCGTCAGTAAGCGGAACTACAGTCCTTAGGTTGTATTCAACTGGAAAGGGTCTATAAGTACATCTTATAACTATCATTTTTATAGTATTTTATTTTCCTTGGATTGAGGAGATCAGTCTCATGGCTTTTTCTCGTGTTCCGGTTTTCCACATAAGAAATCTCGTAGCTTCTCTATGGTAATTGTTTTCATATAATTCTCTTTATTGCTTAAAAAGAATTGGACTGCATACTAAAAATCTAGTTGGGACCTTAACCCTAATTGGGCTTAAACCCTCACCTCGTCCTCTCCCCATCTAACTCTTTCTCTTCCATTGTTACACTTCATCTCACATTGCTTATGAATGAAATGTGAGTCTGGTATATAATAAACCATGTATGTTACTACCAGTAACTTGGGCTTAAGCATTTTGGGTCACGTGAAAGGCTCACCAAGTTACTAGGCCAGTAGGCTACTTGGGTCCTGATAAATGGTATCAAAGCCTACCATCAGCCGAAAATGTGGGACTCCCAATCCAGCTGGAAAAGCCCTTGAGGCAAGATCAGGATAGAGCTAGGGTGCGCGAGCGTGCGAGTCAAGATAGGAGAGTCTACAGGGAACATGGGTGTAAATGCTTCGTTTACACATCGCCTGGTGAAGTTAGATGGATCCACACGTGTTTGAATGAAGTATGAATATAGTATATAATGAACCATATATATTACTACTAATAACTTGGACTTAAGCATTTTGGGCCATGTGAAAGGTTCACCAAGTTGTTTGCCAGTGAGCTACTTTGGTCGTGGCAAATAAGTTCTAATCAAATGAAAACCTCCATTTTCAAGAAAGCCCAACTTCTCAAATCTGTACTCCATTAGTTTGACTTTCTCCATCTCGTCCAATGAGAGTGCCCACGTCTGTTTCACTAGCATTCTAATTTGCGTTTGATTTTATGCCTTTTTTGCTTAAAATTTGAAATGCTAGACTAGAGATAAAGGTCACTTCTCGTTCAAAGTAGTTTATAATTGGTTTAATTTATCTATGATAGAATCTTTTTCAACTTTTAGTACCTTTGAGCTATATAAACTTTTTTTGTTTTTTGTTTTTTATTTTCATTTTTGGGAAACCAAGCCAATTCTCTCCTCCTTAAGACACATCATCCGTAAGAGTTCATATGAATGAACAAATGGAAAGTTAAAGATGGAAAACCATCTAAATTTTAGGATGAGCTAAACCTCCTTAAGATAAAATTAAGAAATCATGCCCGCACTTAGCATGGACATTATATAATTTATAGTATTAAAAAGTATAAAAATATTAAATAATATTTAGTCTAAACTCCATTCAAGTGTGGCCCATCTATTAAATGGCCCATCTAAATAGTCCAAGACCAACCCAAGTACTTAAAGTTAAAGTTCAAGCCCGGGCTAAAGTGGGCTGGGCCAAATATGGACTCGGGATGTAGTTGGGGTTTACTTTATAAAATGATTAATAGTTTAAGATAAGAGATTTTCATTATTAGAAGTTCAGATAAGAATAGATTCTTTTATAAATTGATTAATAGTTTAAGTTAAGAGATTTGCATAATTAAAAGTTTAGTTAAGAACTGGTTCCTAAATTTTCTCTCCAATTCAAAATTGAAGTAAAATTGAAATCTCAATTGAGTCTCAATTTCTCAATCAATTGCAAAATTGGAACTCAATTTCAAAATTGAATCCTATACACTTAATATATAATAATTGTCCAAAATGAAGGATGGAATAGAACTCCTTATGCAAACACAGGTTTTGGGGATAATTTATGATATCCTTCTCTTTTATTTTTCTCAACCAAATAGATAGTGTTCAACACATAGAAAAAATTTTAGTTGACTCCTACAATCAAAGATCATAATCACCGACTAAGAAAGAAAATTTGGGATAGTTATCACTAACTAGAAAAGGATATATGTTGACAACTCCTACTTGATCCTATTATCAAATGGATAAGATTGAGACTACTCTTGTGAGTTCTTCCAAAAACATCCTACTTTTGGATTGGCCCACCGTATTATATAGTAGGCTCATTGACATGTCCTACAACTTAGGCGTTATTGCGAAGTTGGGCTTGATTCTTATCATTCCTCTCCCATTGGAAGCTAACCTCACCCTCAAGGTCAAAATCAAAAAAATGTTGCTATAGGAATAATAGACACTCTGTTTCTTCTTTAGCCTTTGAAATAGACAATTGCTAATATTTTACATTTATACTCAGGCTTAAACTTTTCATCGCAGTTATAACAAAGGCCCTTCTGACTCCAGGCTTGTATCTTAGGCCAAGTGAGCCATCAAATAGGTGGTATAACTCACTGGCTTGTGAACCTTCTTTGTTAAAATTGTGGAGATGGTGGTTGTTACATTTGATGTATGTATTGTAACTTCTCTTCCCGCATTCCAGCAAGTAAAGTTGCCACAAAAATGTTTATAGGTTTTAACATCTTTATCTTTGTTGCAAAGCAACCAACTAATGCCTTTACTACTCATTCATCTCCCGATTTGCCGAACATTCGAATTGGGCTCAATATTCTTAAATTGTACTCATTTGTCAAATTCAAGAGAGAGCCTCATCAAAATTCTCATATTCAGTTGACCTAAAATGTATACTAATGACCTTTTGCAACATCTCTCATGTCAAACCTTTTTAGGTCGTCTCGCACCATTGGAATCATTGCACCACTTCCCCATCTAAATGAATGAAGGCAAAAGAACTTTTTGATCTTATGCAGTCTCTTAATATTGAAAATTTTAATTTTCCCTGTAAATCCATGTGGTTGGTTTCCCGCCCTTGGAAAGTCGAATCTCACAATTAGGTAGAAGTTTTCCAAAGTGATGTGGCATTATTATTATTAGAATCTTTCGTTGCTCATTAGGACGAAGCAAGAGTCGTCATATTTGGCATCCATAGATGCAATGGTAACCTTGATGTCTTGAAATGATCCTACATACTGTCTAACTTCTTCATCAAACTTGTCGACCTTCGTCATTAACACTTTGGTTTTAGTAATATCAGCCATGCTAGTCGTGCCATGATAGTTCTCTAATGCCAATTGATATGAACCCATGGTTAGTGGAAGATGGGACCATCCAAATTAGAGGATGGACTAAATCTGCCTTAAAATGAAATTGTCCAAATTAAAAAATTGTCCAAATTCAAGGATTAAATAGACTACCTTGCTGTACACATAGATTTTGGAGATAATTTCTGATAGCCTTCTCATTAATTCTTATCTTCTAAATAGTTGATGTTAAATGCATAAATTGAAATAAAATCAAATTGACTCCTAAAATAAAGGATAATTATCACTAACTAAAGAAGGAGATACGGCATAAGTATCACTAACTACGACAGGGAATATGTCGACAAATCGTACTTGGTCGATTTAGACTACGCTTGTCAAATACTGTAAAGCATCCCACTTTATATCCGGCTGCCATAATGTTAAACTCATGGCGTCGTCTAGCGACCCAGCCCTTATCGCACCATTGGGTTGGGCTTTTATCATCTTGCACATCTTAATTCTTTAACTTTGCTTTATGTAGGATCCAGCATAACCGACTCACCTACCCAATTATCCTTTGACTCCACACACATGGGACCCATCTTTTATAAAACACACAATTCACATGTTCCACTAATGGGTCTCGTAGGTGGATGGATCAATTTGATCCAATGGTAATATATACGATCACTATCATTTTAAGAGAGACCATGATCATTACACTATTTATATTATCAAATAATGATTAAGTTATTTAGAGGGATCCACCTTAAGATTTAAAGGTTTTTAATAAAAGGACATTGTAATAATTTGAAAGCCATTTTTGTCGGACAGGTTAAGTGAAGTAAACATAATTTAATTAATATATATATATTTAAAAGAAAATATTCAAGTGAGAACTAATTCTCAACATGCTTCCTTGAGAACTATTGGTGGGCCAACCTAGAAACCCATCTAAGTCATGTAAAAATAGGGACCTCCTGATAGTCACTAATCCCATGGTTTGGCACCATCTGAATGGTTTTGATTGTTGGATGGAGGGTTGAATCTATATATATATATATATGTATATATATTATTTAATATGAGGCTATTAAAATTGTGGGTCACGGATGAATGGGTTAGGGGTATAGGATTATGGTAAAACTTGATACTTATAGTGGTCACATATAGATCTTTCCATCCCCCCTGGTTCCATCCCTAGATGGGACCCACAAGTAGGTCCTTTAACAATTTTCATGATGACTCCATGTGAACAATTCTCACTAGAACAAACCTAGATTTAAATAGTGCAAACTACTATAAGTATTTAAATAAAATCATGAGTTAAGGGCCCACATGTGCACATAAGAAAATTTCGAAGTTGAATTTGCTATTTTTATGTTTTTTTACATACATCTGGAAATACACGAGGACTTAGATTGAGACTTAATCCATTTAGGTTTATCATTTCTATGAGAAATGCATAGTTTTTGGATCATGAAATGGGGGCCCACATTAGTGTAAAAAAATTAGTAAGTATAAGCTTACGTTTTGTAGCTTTTTTCACTTCTAAGAACCCAAGAGTAAGAATGGAGCTTCACACCTTAGGATTTATTAGTTTTATGAATATGTTGAAGGTTCCAATCGCAAATTGGCAACCCATAGCTTTATGAATATGTTGAAGGTTCCAATCGCAAATTGGGAACCCATAGCACATTCTGTCCGGCTTCCTTTTCATTTAGGGCCTATTTGGTTAGAGTCATTTGAGATAAGAATTGGACTTGTTGGGAATTCTTGACATGCTTTAAACTTTTATCTCCTAAACTTTCCAAATGCCCTGTTTGATACAAGAATTCAAAACTTAAGCCCCCATGAAAAGCCACTTTTACCCTTATGGATTCTCAAAATTCACACCCTCAAGTGCTAGAGTGGGGTTGGGCATTTAGAATCCTACTTTATGGGGGTAGCATTTAGGATTCTCAGAATTCTTATAACCAAACAGGCCTGTAGTTTTGTCAATGTCCCATTTTAACACAAAGTCTTTAAAGGAAACTTTATGAGCATGTTTCTTTACCAGAAACCCAAGAATTCATGTTTGGTGTAATTTTGAATTCTCCGAAAGTTTATCCTTTTGAGGTGGAATTTTAAATTTCTCATCTTGATGGAGTATTTGAAATTACAGCCAAATGCATAGACAGCGGAATTTAGGAATCCCAAATGGTCATTTGAGACCATCATTTATAGCCCGTTTGTTTATAGGAATTCCTGACAAGAATTCCAACTATCGGAGATTGTTGGATACCATGTCAAGAATTCCCTGTTTGATTTTCACAACCCCAGATCGTAATTCGAGCTTAAACATGAGATTTGGGCCAATTAAAAGTTTTCGTGTTTAAAGCAACATGTAGCTATTAATCAATCCTACACAGGACCTTACTTTGTGGTTAGTTCATGAAACTGAACATATACCAATACCTGTGAAAGCCTTATCTAGCAATTTGTACCACAATATAATATAGAGTATGTACATCAAAAGATATTGGATTTAAAGTTAGAGTTTCAAAGTTATAGACAAGTTTTAATTGCAAGCCCACAAAAATCTCAGGCCCAAAAAGAATAAGACCCAATAGAAACCCAAAAAGATGTTCGCCCAAAATGAAGTCACTCATATACAAGGCTAGACAGGTCCAACTCTGTCATTTGCACCCCACGCGGGTTCGTCAGGTGGCTCAAGCTGATTGTTCAATTGCAAGATAGAATTTTCCTACAAAATCATGTTTAGATATTCTTGTTAGGCCTAAAAGACACATAGCTGATTGCATTCAATTAGAAAGCACAAAAAAAGTGTCATACTAGTTGGAACATCTAATCTATTTTGAGGGATGTCTCCAAATAGTGTATTTTAGAATCTTTGAATTTGAGGCAAATCCTTCTCATCCAGCAGAGACATATTAGAAACGCATATCAAAATCCACAACAGCCATAACATTTTGTGATAATCCTTGCTTTCTATTTTGATAACAAACCTGATCTTCAAGTTTAACCCATGTAGGGATATGTGTACCATCTATTACTCCAACACAATCCTATTAAAAAAAATGCAATATGCATTAAAATAAAATATAATCTTTTCATTTAATGTCTCTTTAAAATGTACCTTGAAGAATGGGTAGAACATTGGATTATTTGCAATATTAGGTGGACACTCTCCTTTGGATTGCTTCACATAATGTGGAGCAAGTTTCAAAATTGCATTTAATGTTGAATTGAAGTAACGGCTAATTATCTCTCCTGAATGTTGAAATATGTTTTGCATTATTCGATTTCTTTCATTATGGCCAACAATGAATAAAAATATTTCCAATTGTTCTTCCACGCTCACCCTACGAGAGTCTCTCGTAAGGTCTCTACGCTTGAGCTTATTGGTCAATAGCAAGAAACATCTACTGCTCATTCTAAATATATCATGACAATTATGGGAGTGTCCAAACAATACCGTATTAAGATGAGTCATTCCACTTTGTGCAAACTCATGGACTTTATCTTTTGTTAGATACTGGTAACGGTACCATAAGAGACATATTGTCGTTAGAAGTTGTGTTAATAGTAGCACAGGATCTTGTCTATCCATATTGCAGGTGAAGATCAAAACACAACCAATTGATAATATTCATGACAATCTAAGAAAAATAAATAAGATTAATTTTTTGTACTCCAAACATCCCATAATCTAGTAAAAGATGTCATGAACATTCCAAGCCAATGAATAAAAGTCATTAACATTCCAAACATCCCCTAAACTAATAAAAGGCATAATTACCATGCCAAAATCTTTAATAAGTCAGTCTTTGTCCAAACACCCCAAAAGTAATAAAAATATCCTTAACATTTCACAAAATGACATTTCAAAAGAAAATAGTAAAAGCATAGATGAGTCTAATAAAACTACCAAAAGCAAAATTTGTCAAGATAACAACCCAAAGCAATAAATTACAAAAGGTCAATGCTTTCAAGAATATAGATATTGCGGGTATCGTTATCTCAGGCTAAAAACTGTGAGGCCTTCACATCAACTCCAAGTTGTTCAATCGCTTTCATCTTTATCCTTATTTCTAAATCAATTGGCAGTAATGCTTCCCGCACCTCCTTTTGGAGGTTTTTAGTTGAAATTGTATTCCTTGAAATTGCATCTACTGCATCAGCCATACGCCTTACAACTGCCACCAATGCATCCCCCACGCTTTGGTGCCTTGTTGTCTGGTGTGAGGATCCTCCAAGGGCTGCATGATGCCTTCTAACTGTGGAGATCTATTCATCTCCAGGCTCCTCATTTTGGGTGGGAGGAGGGGGGACATCCACATCATTATCACCCAAGGCACTGGTATATGTAGATTGTGGTTATTGAGCAACGTCATTTATAACAAATTCCTCTAGACCATCATCAATTGAGTCACCGAATATTTTGCACATGAGAATGTAGTCAGGCATGCGCCTAGTCCTATACATACTATATCTAGGATGTGCCTGCATTCCATGCATAATAAATCACAAGCCATGTTTGGTGCAATAAAAAAAATATTAACAAAAATAAATAAAAATCTCACCGCAAGATAATCATCCCACACCCCTTCTTCAGCCGTTACTTTTTCCTTTCTTCATCCCATCCAAAGCCACTCAGATTTAGTATAGATTTCATAGTGCTAAACCAATTGTTATAGCTTTTGAACCTATTCTTCAACTTATCTTTGGAGAATTTAGGCTCATGCGTGTTTGCATTTGTTTTGTCATAAGACCCCATCCCTCCGACGTAAAGCCTCCAGAGATGGATTTTTCCTTCTTTTTGCATGTCAAGCATGATGAAAAAAAGCACTTCATCTTGTGCGTCTGTCCGCTTCATGTTTTTTGTTGTTGCCCTATTTGTAGCTTAAGAGCTACTTGGTTCAGACATTCTACAATTTTCATAATGTTAACAACCAAGAGAGCATATAAGAAAAAAAATATCAAAGATGGAACAATAACATCTCCAGTACGCCCATCTCCACTTAATCCATTTCATAAATGATGAATCAAGCAATACAAAACAATAATGGAATCATATTTGACTAATTAACAATCTAAAGTTAAGAATAGGTTTCAAATCATCAATATATAGTTCCAATTTTTAACATTCTATCTTAGAATATCTTCACAAACTTGGTACAATACTTTTACTCAACATTCTATCATAATTAACATCACATTTAGATTCTCATTCCATCGTAATAAATATAAACAAACCATACATCTCACATTAATCTAAAAAACCAAATAAGTGAGGATAAATAAGGAAACATAGATATAAAAAACTCATTTGCCTCTATTATATTTGGGTTGTATTATGGGGCAAAGATTGTGTAAATATATTCATAAATAGGGCTTTGGCGAAAAAGTAATGGGGTTGGGAATATGATAGAGTAATCGAAATTGGGAACATATGTGGTTAGGTATTGTCGGAAAATGAGTACCATGTGATCTTTGGTAGCAATTTTGGGAAATACTAGTAAATGCAATATGGGTAAAGCTACATATCGTACTTGGTATCAATTTGGGAAAAAATCATATTCCACCAATTTGGGTAAATGCTATAACCACTGGATTTTATGGTGGATCTAAGCCACAAAACAATTAACATCATCATAAACTATATTTTAAGGTGGATCTAAGCCCCAGACAACTATCATTATCATAAACTACAATTCATGGTGGACCTAAACCCCAAACAATCATCATCAACTGCACATGGTGAATCTAAGCCCCATACAATCATCATCATCATCTATTATCCTAAACCCCAAACAATCATCATCATCAACTACACATGGTGAATCTAAGCCCCATACAATCATCATCATCATCTATTATACATTTTCATGGTGAATCTATACTCAGCTAATCATCATCATCAACTACATTTTTATTCTCATGGTGAATCTAAGCCCCAAACAGTCATCAAAATTATTTTCCATCTTGGTGGATCCTCTCACACTCCCTAACATGGGTTACCAAGAGAGAGAGAGAGAGAGAGAGAGAGAGAGAGAGAGAGAGAGAGAGAGAGAGAGAGAGTTGATGTTTTTACCAAACAGACGAGTTTATTGTTTCTCAAAGTGGGATTTGAGACGTAGGTGAATAAAAAGATGAGATGGGCGATGGGTTCAACTAAACCTAATTTTAGGTAGTTGGGTCGCAACTTGCAAGGTAGATGGGTTGAAATCGAGAAGTGGTTGAGTGGTAATTTGTGTTTGGGGCAAGTCAGCTAGGCCTAGTTCTAGGACTATGATTGTGTGCAGGTTGTTTGGTTGGTTTGTGGTGAGGTAGTGAAGGGTAGTTGAAAATGGGTGATTGGTGAGGTTGGCACAAGGGATGAAGAGAGATGGAGAAAGGTGGCTAAGATGAAGCTGGTATGTGATGGTGATGTAAGATGATAAACAAAGAAAATGGAAGAAGATAGAGTTGTGGGTGTAATGTGGTTTGCTAGGTAGTTTATGAAGGGATGGAGAGGTTGGACTTTGAGGGCCAAGGAACACTTTTAGTTTGGACATTGAGAGAGAGAGAGAGAGAGAGAGTAGTTCACACAACCCAATGAGAGATAAAGAGTCTCTATGTTTAACAATTAGATTTTAGGTGGAGAGGGAATAAGAGAGTTGGTGAGAGATAGAGTCTCTCTTGGAATGGATTTGGGCAAGAGGGAAGGAGCCTCTCTTGGACTAGGTTTGGGCAAAAGAGAGGGAGAGAGATGGAAGGCAAGGGAAAGGGACCCGTGTTGGTGAAGCGACCAGTCGGAGCACGAGAATCCACCTCTAAACAACAGCTAAATGGGAGAATGAGGCACTATCAAAGGAAGAAATTGAGAGCAGAAGACAAGGGAGGAGCTGAACGACTATGGCAAGAAAATCCCATCGATTAAAACATGTTTTTCTACCTCCCATTTTGTATCAATGATTGATTCATTCCTATGGGATGAGGTCTGACCGATGAAATCCATGTCCCTATGGATTATGAGAGTCTCATCATCATCATCGTCAAAGCCTTATCTCAACTATGTTGGGGTCGGCTACATGAATTCTATTAAGAGAATTATGAGTCTACAAAGAAAAAATCCTTTGAGAAGAAAATCACCTAATTGTGGACTTTCCTCTATTTAAAGGAAAATTGGAGAGGAATCCTATGAGGGCATGCTTACCAAACGTGCCCTAAAAGTCTTATTAGGTCCTTAGTTTTGGGAACCCTGGACTTGATAATGTGCCCAACAGTAAATAAATATGTATGAATATTCTTGGCTAGAAATTACTCATGTATTATCACTCATATGTCGAGTACTTAACCATGGGTGTTGGTTTAGGGGACTCTCATATACATTTATACACAGTGTAACACCAAGTGAAGAAAGTAATGTATCAAATAACCTAAAACTACATCGGAATGGACGATTAGAGGCTACGGGTGAGTAGAATAGGATTGGCTAGTAAATTCCTTGATTCTATAAATTGAACTACATTGCATATTGTTTTACTTGATTATTGTTCTCTTAATTTGGTACTGAATCATTGTTTACAATGATGTTGCAGTGATTGATAATCATATCATTTAATTGATACTGATGTGAAATGAATTGAGTAAGAATGATTGAAATTGAAAT
Source organism: Sextonia rubra (assembly GCA_037013555.1). Classification (NCBI taxonomy): domain Eukaryota; kingdom Viridiplantae; phylum Streptophyta; class Magnoliopsida; order Laurales; family Lauraceae; genus Sextonia; species Sextonia rubra. Next base: position 26,985,963 of record JASUAD010000012.1, on the reverse strand, counting down.
TGATTGATAAAGACTATAATCTCACTCAATTTAATGATTGATTCGAATTAGTTTGGCTCTACTTAGCTTCACCCCTATAAGACTCGATGGAGTTGAATTTGGATAGTATGATGTGTTACCATTACAGTCGATATCTAGATTTCTGGACTCCAGAAACTAAAGGTCTCAGATGTTATGGGCATTGAGTACCACGATTAAGGATCTCTGTTGGGAGGATATAGCTATATGTAGTAGCCAAATTGAATGCATTTTCCTTATTGATTTGTATAGCATGATCATTCAAATACATAATATTGCCTAGTAGACTTAAATTAATCTCTTATAATCAATTGTTAACCAATTTTGCTAGACACGGTTTATATTACTTCAATGATGCTTATGCTTTGCTAGATAGTTTTATTCATAGCTATCTTATTGGTTTACAGGTTCAAATCCTTATATAGTGATCTTATAGAGATTGACAAGTTAAAGAAAGAGACCTCAGTGGTTCCTTCAGGCTTTGACAAGTAGATAGCAGAGACTTACTGATTGATCCATATGCCTAAGAGTGACACACTATTATCTTAAGGAGGTGTATTTTCACTATAACAAAATGCACTTTTTCCGATGTAAAAATGTGTAGGGAAAAGTCATATATGCATAAGTAATTCATCGTCTGGAGTGAATTTTTCTAATGCAATGTCTTGCATCAGCAATACTTTTTCCGACACATTTCCTTGCATTGGCAACACATTTTCTGGTGCAATGCTTTATGTCGGGAATATGTTTTCCGATGTAATCCTTTGTAATGTGAATACGTTTTCCGACATCATTTGGTGTCGAAAAAATATTTTTAATAAATCATATATTTGCCTTTTGCCGACGAATTTATTCGTCGCAATACTTTTTCTGATGCCATCATGCATTGGAAAAATACTTTTTGAAAAAACGTATATTAGATTTGTGCGGACACATTAATGCGTCGGTAAAAACCATTTCCAAAAAAAGATTTCGTCGGCATAGGTTTCAAAAAGGACTTCTGCCAACACATTAATGCGCCGTCAAAAACCATTTTCTACGATAGATTGCATTGGCACATGTTGTGAAAAAGGACTTTTGTTGATGCAATAGTGCATTGGCAAAGGACTTAAATATAAAAGGTTTTATTTGTTTTTCTGTGTTCCCACAAATTTTGACCTTTCAACTTGTACCAACCAATTCAGGTAACCCAACCATGCATATCTCACTATCAAGCCATCCAACCAACAAACTCAATCTAAAAAAGTTATCATTCCACCAAATATACAATACATATAAAAAGCCATCACGAGTAAAATACATCAAAATGTATAGGTTTTAAAGTACTAATATCATAGTTCAATATCCAAAAACCAGAAAGTATATCCAAGAACTAATTAATATCTAAGAACAACAAAGAACAAAGTATCAACATATAAAGACCACAACTATATCTCATAATCAAGCGTGCACAGTGCAACTGGCAGCATAAAGTCCATCAACCTGTGACAACAAACATAGAACATTATCAGTTTCTTATAATGAATTACAATATGATGTTCACGTATATAAAGAAAAGTCATTAGACTATTTAGATGTTTTTTATTCTAAGTCTAAAAAATTGGTGTTTTTTTTCCTATTCCTAAACCGGGTGTTCTGTCAAGGCACAGTCAGCTCCTGCAAGTTTCTAAAGTCCCAAGCAACATGCTTGTACCATACTGCGGACTTTCCAGTTATTATTTGATAATTTTGCCCCTCAACACCCTATTTTTCAATTTTAACTCCTAACAACTTGTGTTATAAGTCCTCAGAACTTTCTTTTTATGTTAACTAAAGTAGAAGAAAATAAAATCATATATTGACCAAGAAATGTCGCATTCTAACCTCCACCCGATGACCTCCCTCTAGTCATATCAACATTGGGAACCACTATCCCTACTTGAATTATTAACTGGACTATTACTACCTCAAGTGTTACCTGTCTCCTGGTCTGTGTAGCTATGCCACTGGTTTGTTCAACTTGGGCCTTGGCTTGATCAACTATCTGCTACTTCAAGCTCCTCACCTCATTTGCACTTGAGGCTGCCCTTGAAGATAATGTCGACTTCATTCAAACTTCAAATCCCGTTAAATAGCCTAACCCCTCCTAAGCACATCAGCAGTTATCTCCTCTTGAGTCATCGGGAATGTGACCTCGGGCTGCGATTATGAGGCTGTCTTCTCTACTAACTACGCCTATCATTTTTGAAGAGGTAAACTGATTAAAACAAAGAAAAGAAATAGTTTTTGGATTTAACAAAACCTATTTCGATATACATACATGACGTCGGCCCACTGTCTTGTCTACCAAGTCATTCTTATTCTTGCTCTAATAAGTGCCCTTGTAGAAGTTTGGGAAGGCAGGCTTTTGTCCACTGTTTGCTACCTATCATTATATCACATGGACCGATAAGACCTCAATTGAACATTAATAACTCACACAAAACTAAAGATTTTTAGAGGTGCACTTACAATGATGGACATGGTTGTCGGGAATGATCTGGACACACATGTATGGTTGGTGGTCAATGCTTTCCAACTATCTCAGGCTTTCTTTGACTTTTTCTGTGAAAGCAAAATAAAGGAATAACAAAATGGATTAGTGACATGTGCATATAGACACATATCAGCAATTAAGATTAAAATAACTAAAATTACCTTCTAGCTTTCAGTCTCCCAAACATCAACCATCGTGGCCCATTGATCTTTGTCACAAGGTGGAAGTGGATGATTCTTGGGACTAAGCACCTTAGTATCCAAAGGAGCATTATAGTGTGCATGCAACTCACACTTCCAATCCCTTTACCGTCTTTGACACTTCTCCCTTAGGCATGCATTAATTGTTGGATTATTAATATCACCATAGTCAAACTTTAGCTACAAATGCAATCATAATGACACAAATAGTAAACATTAAAGATTAAATACTATAAGCATTTAGTAAATTATAATGTCCATATCATATTAATTATAATCAGCTTCACTCTTTGTAGAATTGCCTCCCTAATCTCCTGAGGAATAGCGTATCATCTAAAGTCCCCGATTGGTGCACTTTGGCGAATCTCTTTTCCGAACTCGAGTGCGAAGGAAGTGGCATGTATTTCCTCTAATGCACCACTCAAATTAGGAATTGGAATCGGGATGGGGCCACCAAGTGTTTTCACTATCTTCTTTGTGTTGTAGCCTTTGGTCTTGCCTCGTACATGTTTTAAGGCCAAGGATGGACTTGATGCTATTAAGAACATGTTATTTTCAATTGTATACATAAAACATTGATCACATCTGAATTTTGTATGCATAATAAGTCATGAATTTCTTACCTATGCTACTGGTGACTGTAGGAGGACTAAAGAGAGGTGCACCTAATTGGGTAGCAGGCGTAAGCTCACTTAACTGTGCAGGAGGGGAAGGCTACTTTGTGTTGCCTGGGTTAGCCAAGTAGGTGGATGCTTGGTGGGTACCCCTGGCTGGGGAGCATGAGTATTAGGATGGCATGACAAAGCTCAGAGAAAACCTTGAAACTTCTTTATTGGAGGCATATTTCTGACTTGGTATAACAGCACAAAATGAACTCATGTTTTAATACATCAATAAATAACATGAATGGAAGAATTTTAACAAATGGATAATTCACAATAATTTGCTAGAATAATGCAAAAAACACAAGTAAATGGATAATGTTCGAACTCACCTTATGCCCTTGAGACCCAAACAACTCATCATCCCCATTAGTGTCAGCGTCTTCACTTGAGGAGCTCAACCTTTCATCACCCTCGGGTGGTCTATATTCCTCATCATCATTATCTTCATCCACTATCTATTTTCCCAACCCCCTTTACTAATATCTAGCTTAGAAGAACCAAAAACCGATCTAGCGGGATGCTATAACCCCATACCACTCATTCTCAACACATTATGCTTAATCGTCATCTTCCCATCCTTTTCGGGTTGAGTCATCTTTTGGGACAAATACCCTGGTTTGACCCATAATTTTCCCTTTTTGGGCATATTTGGCAACTTTGATATATAACTTGACAAAAAATGTGAATTAAATAGTTAAGCACATAAAATTTAATATATAAGAAAGATACAAATAAAATGAAAACCAATGCTATGAAACATAAACCAAGAATTTTATAAATTTAGAACATTTGTAGATTTATAAATTAAAAAATTAATGCTATATATCTTAGTCCATATCTGTATCTACATCAAGACTGACTATGCAGTTCATCTTCATTAGAATCTAAATATTCTGTCATTGTATCATCCTCATCATCACAATGCTCCGATATTGGCTCATCATTTTGTATGTTCTTAGTGTCAACTCCATCCCTGGAGTAATACACATCTGTATCTTCGATGAGGATCAGGACATCATCGGGCCTAATTTTTTGCTGAAACGGATCACTGGCCACATCATCCTAAACCGGTACATCCCATACTTCTTGATGCCTTACCTATTCTACGACTTTCCAATTTGGGCCTAATTTTGTATCATTAACGTAGAAGACTTGCTTTAACAGATTAGGTAGGACAAAGGGATCCTTCTCATACCATTTGTGTTTGATGTTAATGATTGTGACATTTGCATTAGACTGTATTCTATTTCTACCACTGGTGTTGTACCACTTACATTCAAACAAAACCACTTTACCCCCAGGTAGGTACTTCATTTCCCAAACTTTGTGTAAATATCCATAAAAGTCAATCGTCTTCCCATCATGCTTCCTTTCCACGACCAACCCACTATTATGACTTTTTCAACGATTGTCATGGTCTTCAGTGTGAAATCTGGTGCAATTGCAAATGCACCCTGCATAAAAATTGACTATAACATTGGGACTATTTGCTAATGACCACAGTTGTTCAGTGGCTTCCGGCAAACCTTCACTTCCCAATTGATTCATCGACATGAACATTATATTGCAAGTGTATTAAGTTAACTTCAATTCAATTTTAGTTTAATAATAGTTAGCATTAAACCTTCCACAATGTTTGAACCATCTCGGGAATTCTTCTTCTTGTATTTGAGTTATGTCATGTCCGCTTTGATTTTGTACAATATTCTTGTGTTCCCTACCGAAACAACAAATAAGCATAGGAAGAAAATATAAAGTCTACAAGCTATGAATATAAATATAGGTCTTTTAACTAAACTACGTACTCAAAATACAGCTTGCACTTGGAGCTATTATACAACAGAAACCACTGAGCCATGTTGTGCTCTTTCTAGGACACACTGGGGCCCTTGTGATTAGTCCAAAGGGACGAACAGTTTGAGTGAAGAGCGACATCCCAAGGCCACATTCGCCACCATCATAATTTCGCTCTTCTCGATCATTCCCCTTGAGATACATTGAGCAAAAAGTGAGGCACTTTTTAACAATGTAAGCCTCAGTAATCGAACTTTCTGGGTGAGCTCATAGTAACGTACCCTTTCAGAGTCCTAAGAAACCTTTACACAAACAACAATTAACGTTGAGATCACATATGCAAGACAGTAGAGCAGTATGTAATTACTAAACAAATTGATTGGTAACAATTACCTCTCGATTAGGTACATCCACCGATATTGAACTAGCCCAGCAAGCATGGGCTCACATGGTAGGTAAACTGCTAGATGAACCATCATATTGAAAAAAGTAGGAGGAAATATCTTTTCCAGTTTACATAGTATGAGTACTATGCGTTCCTCTAACTTTTTCAAATTGCTCATCTTTAGTGTTTTCGAGCAAAGGTCCTAAAGGAAACTGCCCAATTCAAATAGTGTTGTGCAAACCTCCTTGTCCATGTAACCGCAAAGGCTAATCGAAAAAAGACGTTGCAGAAGGACATGACAGTCATGGCTTTTTAGGCCTGACAGTTTAACAATTTTCAAACCACATACCTCGAAGGTTCGTTGCATAGCCATCTGGGTGCTTGATGAATTTTAAGAACTCAAAATAGCTTTTTTTGGGAGCAATGTGTAGAATGCCCGAGGCTTCTTAACTACTGAGCCATCGGTAATCCTTTCTAGATGCAACTATGACCTTATGCTCAGGTCCTCCAAATCATCATGAGCTTTTTCTGCGTCCTTATTTTTTTTGTCTATGCCAAAGACCGTTCCAATAATAGCTTCACATATATTCTTCTTAACATGCATCACATCAAGGTTGTGTGGGAATTCAGGTTCTTCTAGTATAGTAACTCAAATAGTATACTCTTTTTTGTCCAATTCAAATATCTGGAGTTACGGGGCCTTTTCTAGTTGGTAAGATGTTTCTTAAACCTGACTTCCAGTAGTTGATCCAACTGATCAAATACCTTTTGCACAGATAACTCAAATGCCGTTAAAGGCCTTACTCCTTCTCCATGGATGCCTCCTGGCAAGTAAGCTTGATGGCCAATGTACCCGATCTTACTTCTTAACTTGTGCAATATAGAATCCTCGGTGCAAGGGGGACAAGTCTTGTAACCCTTTGTGCTCCACCCGGACAAGTTACCATATGCAAAGAAGTCATTTATGGTCCGTATTACAGCCGCATGGATCCTGAATGTCTGTTCACCATGGGCACCGTATGTTAGAACACCATTTTGCCATAACTCTTTCAGTTCATAGACCAATGGTGTAACACTCCGACCCAGCTTGATCTCGTTTAGCGGCTAGTTAATCTTGTTTTCGTTGCTAATCATGTTTTGTTTGTGTTTTATTTTCGTTACGGGTCATGGATAGGTAGTTGGGTTGAGTTTGACCTGGATTAAGTAGACTAAGCCCTTTTTCGTAATTTTAGCTTTTTTAGACATGGTCATTTTTGCATCATCTTGATGTCAACACGTGTCTTTCGTTGAGCTCGTTAACTTTCGTAACTACGTCATTTGCAACCGAGGTCGCGTGATTCGATTGGACCTGGATTTGACTCAAACTGAAAATAGACTTATGACTTAGACCCTCTTGTAATTTGAACAACCCATTTGATTATATAAACCATCCATCGATCAAAACTCATATTCTTTCTCTCGTTTTCTCTCTTTCTCCTCACTGTGCATGTGGAGACTTCTCCCTCCTTCACTTGAATTCTCTCCTCCATCGACCAAGAGGAATTTGGGTTCTTGCATGTGAGGTGAGTGGGACATTCTTCCATCTCTCTCTCTCTCTCTCATCTCCTTTCTCTATCTCTTCTCCTTCTTGTTTCTCATTTGCATGGTGGGTCTAGGATCCCAATTCTCATGCATGCATGTGGTTTGATGTGTGTTAGGTTGTGTTTGGGCTTGAGGTCAACGAATTGTGCAATTGATTTCCAAATTAAGGCAAGTATAACCATATCTTTGAGAACCCATGTTGGTATGCTTTTGATTTGGTTAGTTCTACATGAATTGATGTAGAAAAATGTATGTATAGCCCATTTAGTAGTATTCTCCTCCTGTCTATTGTACAATTGCAAACTTTGATGAGTTTCCAGACATTCTGTATGTGTTTCAGGAAATTTGAATTCGTGCAGGTACGGCTAAGCCGTATAGCACCTACGGCTCACAGTCCAGAGAGGAGAAAAACCCAGTTTTCCTCTACGGCTAGGGCACGGCTAAGCCGAAGCTCAGCCGTGGCCCAGCCGTAGAACAATACAGGGTGCAATTTCTGGAATAACTGAGAGTCAGCAACTGACAGACCTTCTACGGCCCAGCCACGGCTAAGCCGTAGACCACACACGGCTAAGCCGTACCACACACACGGCTAAGCCGTATCCACACTAGACTAATGAAAGAAAAACAAGGGTAGGTGTAAAGAAAAGACCGATATGACCTTCAAGATAGAATGTAGAGCACCTAGACTTGCCCAACGGAATGTGATACAAAGCGTGAATGATCTCGAGGGCTGCGAATCATTCATGTTCATTATCCGGATGTTAAGCACCTCCCCATGGGTGTTGGTTTAAGGGACTTCATGCACCGCCCGATTCCATGCAACACTAGACAACGGTGTATCGAATAACTTAAAACTACATCATCATGCACGGTTAGAAACACCGGATAATTAGATTAGAATTGGTTTGTAACTTAAGATGATTCGATTTCACATGATTTGTTGCATAACATATTGCATTCGAGTATTGACCTCTACGCTCTGACATGATTACTTGTATTCCGTTACTTTACTTTCACATTGTGGTTATTTGCCTTGAGTATGCATGTATGATATGTTCACTCACAGTTTTGCACGTATGATATGTTGTCACGAGTTACTCAGGGTTTTCATGATTGATTCTGTATGGTCAGGCACTACTTAGCCTCAGCCTTAGGATCCCGACGGGGTGAATTTGGTATAGTTTATATGGCCTGCTGCAGTATGGATATGTCTTGGGGAACCGGACCCCAGGAAACCGAGACCCATTGTACCCTGGCCCGGACAATGGTGTTCTTTGCATGTTATAAGATCCCTCTTTTGGGAGCATATGGTAATGTAGTAGCCACTATTCCTGTACACAGCATGTATTCATTGATTCACTCAGCATATTTCTTTCTTGCATGCCAGCCTAGTATACGAAAATGTCTTCCTTAATCACATGATGTTCTTTATTCTATTAGACACAGCGTGTGTTAACTTGCTATGGTTTATACTTTGCTGAATCTTCGTATTCACAGTTGTTTTTGGTGTTGCAGGCCCAGATCCCCCTGCCGAACCCCCGCAGGTCGGCCAGGCTCCAGATGAGACCCCCGGGGCCCCATCAGGCCTAGAGGAGTGGATGTGATCACTCCACGGGAGAGCGTTCATGGCATGCATATCATTGGAGTCATGTTTTGAGGAGTTTCAGACTTGTATTTGGCATGACATGTCATTATTGTATATATTCTTTTGTTCTTCTTGTGTAAAACCTTCATATGTAATTATGTCAGTTCGTCCTTTGTATCCTCTTCCTGCATTGTTAGTTTATGTTTCTGATATTTACAGTTTCCGCGTACTTGCTTGGCACGTGTGAATGTTCCCTTGTGCGTGTGCATTTAGACTCGGTCTGCGTATGCATGCACGGGAGTACGTGTGTCATTAGGTTTGGCTTTTGCTAACACCCGAACCCTGGGCTCGGGTCGTGACATACGTATTGTATAGTATCAGAGCATTCCTTGCTCATTCCTTGTTCTAGATGATAAGCATGTAGGCATGTAGGATCGTGGTGAGGATACGATTATTTCTTTGTGCTCTTTCTAGATTTTGGGGCTTGTTGGGCGCTATTGTTTTGTGTTTGTGTCTGACTTTTTCCATTTTTCAGGATGGCATCAGGTTCCGGTTCTCAGCAGAACGCCGGAAATAATGAAAGCGGATCCGCACCGTCACCGCAGACACAGAACACAGATGAACGCATTCTTATGCTATTTCAGTCTCTACAAGCACAATCGCAATCAATGCAGAACTTGCAAGCACAAGTTACCACCATGTTAGACCGACAAAGCCAAGCCCCAGCTCAGTCACATGTAGACCAACAGGTGATCTTGCAGCCTCGAGAGAGTGACCCGAATGCCCTCTACGGTAAATTTCGCAAGCTAGGAGCTATTGAGTTTTTCGGGATAGAAGAGCCATTGAAGGCAGAACAGTGGTTGGAACAGACGGAGGACGTCTTTGAGACCGTCGTGTGCACGAACCGGCAGAAGGTCGGACTAGCAACTTCTATGTTTAGAGATGTCGCAAAAACTTGGTGGAAAAGCGTGAAAGACTCATACCGGGACATTCCTAGTGTGACAGTTTGGGAGATGTTCAAGCAGCAGTTCAGGAGGAAGTTCATCCCGGCTCATGTGTTTCGAGCCAAGGAGGTTGAGTTCCTAGCTCTCCGTTAGCAGCAGATGACAGTAGCAGAATACGTGAACAAGTTTATGCAGTTGTCGCATTTTGCTCCAGACATGATCAGTACTGAAGAAAGGAAGGTGAACCGTTTTGTTGAAGGTCTGCATCCCCGGTACATGCATCACGTGACTGCGTTTCGGCGTCCGGCTACGTTCGATGATGCAGTGGACAGGGCCTATTCTGCCGAGGCCATCCACCAAGCTGCGAGAGCCGTTGAGTCTAAGCGACAGCCGTCTTTCAGTGCACGAGGACAAGTACAGAAGAAAACCAAAGGCCAGCTGAGTACTTCTAGTTCTACTGGAGTGACTTGTGGGCATTGTGGCAAGAGCCACGCGACTGACGCGTGTTGGAGGAAGGCAGGTGCTTGTTTTATTTGTGGTTCGAGGGAGCATATGATCGCCAATTGTCCCCGACATAGAGCCTCCGGTGCAGCCCCATCTGGTCCTACCTCCGGTGCAGTTCCTAGCAGACCCAGTGCACCTACAGCTCCGAACAAGTCACAGTCAGCCCGTCCAGGCTCGAGACAGCCTCGCCAGACAGCCCGTGCTTACGCTGCTACCCATGAGAGTGCCGAGGATCCACAGGTGGTTGAAGGTACTGTTTTGATTTCGCGCGTCGAGGCATTAGCTTTATTCGATTCGGGGTCTACACGGTCTTATGTAGCACCTCATTTCGTCGAGCGGTTACCTCAGCCGTCTAAGCCGTTGCCATATGTGCTGGTTGTATCCACCCCAGTTGGCAAGCGAGTGGAGTGTAGTATGTACTACCCCCATTGCGACGTGCAGATTGCAGGTCATCAGTTACCTGTTGATTTGATCCTGTTGTCGATGCTGGATTTCGACGTGATCCTTGGTATGGATTGGCTCGCTCGATATCGTGCCTGTGTTAACTGTTACAACAGGACGATCTTCTTCGATTTAGGCAAGGGCTTCCATTTCGAGGGCAGTCGGCAGAGATGCCCCAGGCGTGTGATTTCAGCGTGTAGGGCAGATCGCTTGATCCGCCGAGGGTGTGAAGGCTTCATTGCCTTTATATCAGTGAAGAAGGAGACGAACCAGCTAGGTGAGATCCAGGTGGTCTGTGACTTTCTCGACATTTTCCCAGACGATGTGCCAGACTTACCCCCGGTTCGAGATGTGGAGTTCGCCATTGAGCTTGTTCCCGGCACGGCACCGATCAGCAAGGCTCCGTATCGCATGGCCCCAGCAGAGTTGTCTGAGTTGAAGAAGCAATTGCAGGAGCTTTTGGACAAGGGCTTCATTCGCCCGAGCGTTTCACCTTGGGGAGCACCAGTCTTGTTTGTCAAGAAGAAGGATGGTACCTTTCGGATGTGCATAGACTACCGCCAGCTGAACAAAGTGACTATCAAGAACAAGTACCCCTTACCCAGGATTGATGAGCTGTTTGACCAACTTCAGGGTGCAGCATATTTTTCGAAGATTGATTTGAGGTCTGGATATCACCAGTTGAGGGTCAAGGAAGATGACATTCCTAAGACTGCCTTCAGGACTCGTTATGGACATTATGAATTCCTCGTGATGCCTTTTGGACTAACCAACGCCCCTGCAGCTTTTATGGCATTGATGAATCAGATCTTTGCTCCTTTCTTGGACCAGTTCGTAGTTGTGTTTATTGATGATATCCTGATCTATTCTAAGTCAGCAGAGGAGCATCGGGAGCACTTGAGAAAAGCCTTGTCATTGTTGAGAGAACATCGATTGTTTGCTAAGTTGTCGAAGTGTGATTTTTGGCTTGAACAGGTGGCATTTTTAGGTCATATCATTTCACGAGAGGGACTGGCAGTTGATCCATCTAAAGTAGAGGCAGTAGTGAATTGGCCTAGCCCCAAGACAGTGACAGAGGTTCGCAGTTTCCTTGGTCTAGCAGGTTACTATCGTCGATTTGTCCAGGATTTTGCTAAGATCTCTTCTCTTTTGACGAAGTTGACCAGGAAGAATGTACCATTTGTTTGGACTGAGGAGTGTGAAGCTCGTTTTCGGACTTTGAAAGAGAAGTTAACTACAGTTCCAGTGTTAGCCTTGCCAGATGGTAGTGAAGGATTTGTGGTTTATTCAGATGCTTCTCGAGTTGGTCTAGGCTGTGTGTTGATGCAGCATGGGAAGGTTATTGCTTATGGATCGAGACAGTTGCGAGAACATGAGAAGAATTACGCCACCCATGATTTGGAATTGGCAGCCATCGTGTTTGCATTGAAGCTGTGGAGACATTATCTGTATGGTGTGCAGTTTGAGGTTCGTTCTGACCACCATAGTTTACAGTACTTATTCACGCAGCAGGAGCTGAACATGAGACAGCGGAGATGGCTTGAGCTTATTAAGGATTATGACTTCCCGATCAAATATCAGCCAGGCAAGGGGAATGTGGTGGCAGATGCGCTCAGTCGAAAAGCAGAGTCAGTGCAGCTATTGAGCAGTTTCCTCTTAGAGTTCCATGGTCTCCCTATTGAAGTGAAACTAGTGGATGAGTGCGTGACTTTGGCTAGTACGCTAGTATTTCAGCCTGAGATGATTCAGCAGATTAAAGACAGGCAGTTTGAAGATCTAACCTTGAAGCGCATTCGAGACCACATTGGAGACAAACCCGATTTCAGACTCGAGGATGGTGTACTCTACTTTCGGAGTAGGTTGTGCGTGCCAGCAGTTGATGAGTTCAAGGAGAAACTGATGAACGAAGCGCATTACGCTCACTACGCGATGCATCCAGGCAGCACCAAGATGTTTCGGAATCTCAAAGATCGCTTCTGGTGGAACAACATGAAGAGAGAAGTAGCAGGATTTGTTGCTCGCTGCTTGACATGTCAGAAGGTGAAGGCAGATCATCAGAGACCGCCAGGCTCGTTGCATCCTTTGCATATACCGCAGTGGAAGTGGGAAAATATCACCATGGACTTCGTTTCCGGGTTACCGCCGACGAGTAGGAAGAACAACGCCATTTGGGTGATTGTAGATCGATTGACGAAGTCAGCCCATTTCATTCCTTTTCGGAAGGGTATGACATTCTCGGAGATGGCTAGGAAGTTCGTGGATGAGATCGTCAGGCTCCATGGTACCCCCGTGTCGATTGTATCCGATAGAGATAGCCGTTTTGTTTCATCTTTCTGGAGAGCATTCCAAGAGGCTTTGGGTACGAAGTTGAGTTTCAGCACGGCATACCACCTCAGACGGATGGGCAATCAGAGCGGACGATTCAGACCTTGGAGGATAAGTTGCGAGCCAGTGTGTTGAGCTACGAGAAAGAATGGGATCTTCATCTATCGTTGTGCGAGTTCGCCTACAACAACAGCTTCCACGAGAGCATTGGGATGGCGCCATATGAAGCATTGTACGGGAAGAAGTGTAGAAGTCCGGTATGTTGGGAAGAAGTTGGAACTCGAAGTTTTCACGGACCGACGATCATTGCCGAGACTACGGAGAAGGTACAGAAAGCAATTGAGAACTTGAAAGTTGCTCGGTCGAGACAGAAGAGTTATGCAGACACCCGCAGACGACCCTTAGAGTTTCAAGTTGGCGAGTGGGTTTTCCTGAAGGTCTCACCGATGAAGGGTACGATCCGTTTCGGCCAGAAAGGCAAGCTAGCTCCACGCTATGTCGGACCGTTCGAGATCAAGAGTCGGATTGGTGATTTGGCCTATCGATTAGAGCTTCCCGAGATGTTTTCAGGAGTACACAACGTTTTCCACGTTTCGATGCTTCGGAAATATGTTCATGATCCCTCCCATGTCATTCGTTATGACGAAGTTCAGATTCAGCCGAGTGCTGCATACGTTGAGCGACCGCTCCGTATCGTGGGAACCCGAGAACAGATACTCCGCACCAGGACAATTCGATGGGTCAAAGTGCTTTGGGAGCATCACAGTCCCGATGAGGCTACTTGGGAGTTAGAAGAGCAGATGGCACGTCAGTACCCCGATTTGTTTTCCCAGGTATGAGTGAGTTAGTGTGCATTCCGAGGACGGAATGATTCTCAAGTAGGGGAGGATGTAACACTCCGACCCAGCTTGATCTCGTTTAGCGGCTAGTTAATCTTGTTTTCGTAGCTAATCGTGTTTTGTTTGTGTTTTATTTTCGTTACGGGTCATGGATAGGTAGTTGGGTTGAGTTTGACCTGGATTAAGTAGACTAAGCCCTTTTTCGTAATTTTAGCTTTTCTTAGACATGGTCATTTTTGCATCATCTTGATGTCAACACGTGTCTTTCGTTGAGCTCGTTAACTTTCGTAACTACGTCATTTGCAACCGAGGTCGCGTGATTCGATTGGACCTGGATTTGACTCAAACTGAAAATAGACTTATGACTTGGACCCTCTTGTAATTTGAACAACCCATTTGATTATATAAACCATCCATCGATCAAAACTCATATTCTTTCTCTCGTTTTCTCTCTTTCTCCTCACTGTGCACGTGGAGACTTCTCCCTCCTTCACTTGAATTCTCTCCTCCATCGACCAAGAGGAATTTGGGTTCTTGCATGTGAGGTGAGTGGGACATTCTTCCATCTCTCTCTCTCTCTCTCTCATCTCCTTTCTCTATCTCTTCTCCTTCTTGTTTCTCATTTGCATGGTGGGTCTAGGATCCCAATTCTCATGCATGCATGTGGTTTGATGTGTGTTAGGTTGTGTTTGGGCTTGAGGTCAACGAATTGTGCAATTGATTTCCAAATTAAGGCAAGTATAACCATATCTTTGAGAGCCCATGTTGGTATGCTTTTGATTTGGTTAGTTCTACATGAATTGATGTGGAAAAATGTATGTACAGCCCGTTTAGTAGTATTCTCCTCCTGTCTATTGTACAATTGCAAACTTTGATGAGTTTCCAGACATTCTGTATGTGTTTCAGGAAATTTGAATTCGTGCAGGTACGGCTAAGCCGTATAGCACCTACGGCTCACAGTCCAGAGAGGAGAAAAACCCAGTTTTCCTCTACGGCTAGGGCACGGCTAAGCCGAAGCTCAGCCGTGGCCCAGCCGTAGAACAATACAGGGTGCAATTTCTGGAATAACTGAGAGTCAGCAACTGACAGACCTTCTACGGCCCAGCCACGGCTAAGCCGTAGACCACACACGGCTAAGCCGTACCACACACACGGCTAAGCCGTATCCACACTAGACTAATGAAAGAAAAACAAGGGTAGGTGTAAAGAAAAGACCGATATGACCTTCAAGATAGAATGTAGAGCACCTAGACTTGCCCAACGGAATGTGATACAAAGCGTGAATGATCTCGAGGGCTGCGAATCATTCATGTTCATTATCCGGATGTTAAGCACCTCCCCATGGGTGTTGGTTTAAGGGACTTCATGCACCGCCCGATTCCATGCAACACTAGACAACGGTGTATCGAATAACTTAAAATTACATCATCATGCACGGTTAGAAACACCGGATAATTAGATTAGAATTGGTTTGTAACTTAAGATGATTCGATTTCGCATGATTTGTTGCATAACATATTGCATTCGAGTATTGACCTCTACGCTCTGACATGATTACTTGTATTCCGTTACTTTACTTTCACATTGTGGTTATTTGCCTTGAGTATGCATGTATGATATGTTCACTCACAGTTTTGCACGTATGATATGTTGTCACGAGTTACTCAGGGTTTTCATGATTAATTCTGTATGGTCAGGCACTACTTAGCCTCAGCCTTAGGATCCCGACGGGGTGAATTTGGTATAGTTTATATGGCCTGCTGCAGTATGGATATGTCTTGGGGAACCGGACCCCAGGAAACCGAGACCCATTGTACCCTGGCCCGGACAATGGTGTTCTTTGCATGTTATAAGATCCCTCTTTTGGGAGCATATGGTAATGTAGTAGCCACTATTCCTGTACACAGCATGTATTCATTGATTCACTCAGCATATTTCTTTCTTACATGCCAGCCTAGTATACGAAAATGTCTTCCTTAATCACATGATGTTCTTTATTCTATTAGACACAGCGTGTGTTAATTTGCTATGGTTTATACTTTGCTGAATCTTCGTATTCACAGTTGTTTTTGGTGTTGCAGGCCCAGATCCCCCTGCCGAACCCCCGCAGGTCGGCCAGGCTCCAGATGAGACCCCCGGGGCCCCATCAGGCCTAGAGGAGTGGATGTGATCACTCCACGGGAGAGCGTTCATGGCATGCATATCATTGGAGTCATGTTTTGAGGAGTTTCAGACTTGTATTTGGCATGACATGTCATTATTATATATATTCTTTTGTTCTTCTTGTGTAAAACCTTCATATGTAATTATGTCAGTTCGTCCTTTGTATCCTCTTCCTGCATTGTTAGTTTATGTTTCTGATATTTACAGTTTCCGCGTACTTGCTTGGCACGTGTGAATGTTCCTTTGTGCGTGTGCATTTAGACTCGGTCTACGTGTGCATGCACGGGAGTACGTGTGTCATTAGGTTTGGCTTTTGCTAACACCCGAACCCTGGGCTCGGGTCGTGACAAATGGCCTCAGGTAAACGTTGATATTATTCTTCGGTGCCTCCAGTCCAGGAATAAGTAAAGGAATCATGGAAAAAAGCCCTTTCATGCACCCGGGGTGGCATGTTGTAGTGCATTTAAATGATAGGCCATATGCTGCAAGAAGTGCTCATGTTCCTGAAAGGGTTAAACCCATCATTGGCTACGGCTAGCCTCACATTACAGATCTCCAGAGCGAACTCTAGATGTCTCAGATTGAAATCTCTCCACTATTTACAGTTAGCTAGATGCCTCCCTTGGCCATCATTCTTACAACAATCTTTGTACCATCTCATATCTGTGACTGTTTTCCTGAACATGAACAATCTCTACAACCTCGATATAATCGGAAAGTAACACAGAATCTTGTAAGGGATTTTTTTCCTCTTGCCTTCTTTGATCTTGTACCTATCCTCTCCACATATAGGACATTTCTCCAAGTGTGCGGTCTCCTTCCAAAAGAGTGTGCAATTATACCGACATGCATCAATGAGCTCGTAACCCAAGCCCAAGTCACGCAATAAGTTCTTAGCCTCATGGATTGTCCTAAGAACCAAATTCCCTTCTGGTATGAGGTCCTTACAAATCTCCAAAACCCTATTGAACGGCTTATTGCTCCACCTTCAATCTACCTTCACTTGTAGCATCTTAATGAAGAAACGCTAGTAGAGTGAAGTTCTTACAGCCCGTGTACAACTCATGCTGGGAAGCTTCCAACATTTTATTAAAGTTTTGTGCATCCTCCCTCTGAATAATATCACCCTCCATGTAAGTGCTCCTATAATAGTCGTCTAGCATTTCAGGGTATTGATCCTGATCATCCTCGCTCTCATCATCATTCACATTTGATTCTTCAGGTGGGTTCACTTCATTTTCCCCGTGGTGTAGCCATGTCGTCTAGGATAACATAATACCCCATCGGACCAAATGAACTCTCACAGTTTCAAATTCATGCCAATCAACATTTAAGCATCTGTTACATGGACATCGAGTCATACTACCCCCATCTGTATTCACTCTTACAAATTCAATAAATGAGTCTACCCCGTCTCGAAATCATTGACATAATCTTTGATTAACCAACATCATCCAATTCTTATCCATATTTGATCACATGGAAGACTATATAATCAAGCAGTTGAAGAATGCAAATTAAAGGCATTGCTAATAGACATCTATAACGTAAGGTATATTTCCAATTACATCAAAGGGGAAAAAGAAGAAGTATGGCAAAAGATATAGCCTCAATCATAAAATCAAAATAAGAGCCAATATTAACATTTTGGTTGCATCTAGATCTTTTTTCTCTACATTTCCATAAATTGATATGGGTGCAAATGGCCCATAAAGCTATGTCCAAATTGCTGTCATGAGCATGAACCCACTCAAAAAACTTATATCTTTACCTTAATTTAGTAGCTTTAACTGTCTACCAAGTGGGCCCAACATGGGGCATCAGGTGAATATTTGGCAACATTGTTTGTGTTTCTCTCTTTTTTTTTTCTTTAATCTAATGCTATTCTTTACTTTATTAATGTGCAACACCTCTTCGGGTTCCCTATATATTGTAACACTCGGACCCTAATTAATCCAGTTTAACGACTAATTGATGCCTTTTTGGTCTTTTCCAACGAATTAGTTTAGTGAATGTCGTTTTGTCTTTTTGAGTTACGTTTCGGGTCATGGATAGGTAGTTAGGTTGAGTTTAACTTGGATTAGGTAGATACAAGCCCTTTTTCGTAATTTCAAACTGTGTTAGATTTCATTATTTATACATCATCTTTCTGTCATCACATATATATCATTAAGCTTGTTAATTTCCATAACGGACTCCTATGCAAACGACTTCGTTTGTCTCTGTTAGATGTTTAGTTGACTTAAACTGAAATTTTCTTGAACTACAGGGACTTTCTTATAAAGTCCATTTAACACTTGTCTTATTTAAAGGAGAGAGACCACCGACTCATCTCATTCTCTCTCAACTCAATGCCAATCTTCTCTGAACATTTTTTTCTTTGATTCTCTTTTTCACTTCGTTGAAAGGATCCTTCTTACACCTACTTCACGATTCATCTCTTTGTGTGGTTAAAGGTATGAATTATTTCATTCTAACATCCAGGAGTCTAGAGACCTTGTCCTACACTGCATGCACTCATCTTTTCTTCCTTCTTGCATGCATGGCTACTAGGGCTACTTGTAGACATCTTATTTGAGCCAAAGGATACAGATTAACTTGAAAAAGCTCAATTGAGGCGAGCATAAGCACTTTATGGATGAACACATGTTGGTAGACTATGATTGGTATTATTCTTTTCAATCTTTCAAGATTCTTATGTTTTACAGACCTTCTGTAGACAATCATATGCCCTCGTTTCCAATTGTTTAAAAATTCATTCATTTCTGAACTGTACGCGAAGTTCTTAAATTTCAGTGTTCTGAAGTTTACGGCTAAGCCGTAGGAGTTTCATGGCTTAGATTCCAGAGAGCAGCCTAGTTTGAATTTACACTATGGTCAAGTTACGACTAAGCCATAGAATATACTACGGCTAAGCTGTAAGTTAGCCGTGACCTAACTATAAGTCAAGTTACAGCTTGATGTCCTGAAAGTAGGAAATAGGGAGATACTTCTACGGTCAAGTCACGGTGGAGCTGTATAGTGTGGTCGTAGCCCATCTGTGGCTCAATCGTAGACCAACCACAGTATAGCCATATACCAATCCATGGTCCACCCGTATTTGCAGGGGAATCTGGGTAACTACAGCTGAGCCGTAGTGCATAATAAAATGCCTATGGCTAAGCTGTAAGTCACCCACGGCTAAGCCATGAGACCACTGAAAATTAAGGAAAAAGATAGGTATGATTAAACGACCTTATAGGGCCTTCGTGTTGGATTCTAATACTCCTTAACTTGTCCAATGGAATACCTGAATGTTATGAATAGTCTTGAGGGCTATGACTCATTCATGTGTGTTGTCCAATTGTTAAGCACCTTCCCATGGGTGTTGGTTTAAGGGACTTCGATAAGCCTTTTCGATATATTGTAACACTCAAAAGATGGACAATTGTGTGTCGAACAACTTAAAACTATATTATCATGCACGGTTAGAAACAATGGACAACTAGCTAAGGTTTACTAGTAAACTATCGTGATCCCATGAAAATGACTCAAATTGCATAGCATGTTGGCTCTGGTTATTACCTTCCATGCTTTTACTATTGCTTTGACTTGCATTTGAATTGACATGACTGATCATATTATTTGTGATTAAGCTTATTGTGGTTTGTTTTGATACATGTACGACTTGGACTTGAATTAAATTGACTTGCATTATATGACATGATTGACATGGTCTAGCTCTACTTAGCCTTAGCCTTATGATAACCGGCGCAGTTGACTTTGGCGTAGCATATTTATTGTCGCTACAGTGTGCTCTTGTCTTGGGCTTCCAGACTCCAGGAACTAGAGACCCATTCATACCCTAGCCCAGTTGATGATGTTTTCAACGCATAGATCCTTAGAGGGAGGATATGGCAGATGTAGTAGCCACCTAGTAAAGTATATCTGTTCATTGATTTTGCTATCATGCTTTATTCAAAAGCACGATTTGCTTAGTATACTAACTTGAAAATCTATGTATAATCTTCTGTTAATGAATCTTGTAGATACAATGCATGTTACTTTAATGTTGCTTATGCATTGCTGAATCGTCGTATTCGCTGGTTGTCTTTGGTGTTACAGTCTCAGATCCCACTCCCGATCCCTCACTGGTCAGCAAGACTTCAGAGGAGATCATAGAGACCCCATCAGGATTAGATGAATGGATATGATCAATCCACGTAGGAGAGAGGCATGGCATTAGGATAGCCCTCATTGTGACATGTGGGATGCATCTTGTTTTTGTATTGGAGTATATCTCTTTGCATTTTGTTTATTATAGAAACTTCCTTTTTACTCTTGTAAAGTCATGGTCCCTTTTCATGTTATCTTTCGTAGATATTATTTTTATATTTTAGTGTATCCTCTTATTAATGCAATGATACTGACAACTTGCTCGTATAATGCTATTGCACGGGTGATTTTCCCTTGTGCGTGTGCACTTGGACTGGGTTTGGGTGTATACACATGAGAGTACATGTGTTACTGATTAGGTTTAAACTTAATCCCCAATTTCTTTGGCTCGGGTCGTGACATATATGGCAGTCCTCACCATAGCTAAAAGATCATACAACCATAAATCTCCACGTTAGTAAATCGATTTGCCTAGATCAAAAAAGCATGGAATAAACCTTGATACGTGTATTAGAATGTGATGGCCCATTTAAAGAAGTCAATGGACTGGAAGTTTTAAAATATCGTATAAGAGTAAAAAGTTTCTAAGAGTACAAAGTTTTTTTTTTTACTGTGACTTTATTTCTATATCACTTAAAAAAACCCACGATATCATAAGTGTTTAACTAAAATTATGAAAAAATGGGTTTTTAGATCTTAATGAGTAGTCATTAATAGTGAAATTTGTTTTCCAAAATCCAATCATGCTATAGAAAAAGAGTATTTTCTCATTGTTTTCAAGTAAAACCCATGACATCATGGGTTTATGGCAAGACCATTAAAAAAAAAAGGCTAAAGTCAAGTGACTCTGATGATATTTTTTGATGTTTTATCATTGATATGTGGACCATTAATCATAATTATAAGTCCTAAACATCTATTATCACAAATTTCAACCGTTGATTCACTTGGAGATGATCGGTGATCGTGTGGACTGGGCTTCTCTATAGAATGGGTCAGGTGGGCCTAACCTGAAACCAAATTGGAATCGACTTGACAGTGGGTCATCTTCTTCCCACATCTAGTTTTGCACCTAAAACCCTGCTCCAGGCTGGGTTTCTCTGTGGCCATATGTAGTGATGGAAGGGTGGCTGGAGATTGTGAGACAGTGATGCTAGTCCTTTGGCATCCTTTGTGGTTGCTTCAGCAATAGTGGATGGTAGCCTTTTTTTTATTTAAACCAAATCCTCTATTTACCAATTCAAAGGAACCAAACAACAAGCATTTAACACTGACAAAAGGGTGTCAACGTTTGATAGTTAATGTGTAAAGACTAACTCTCCTTCTGTAAACAGAAGTTACAAAAACGAGTCCTCTATCTTCTCCTTCTGTAAACAAAAGTTGATCAAGCAAACCCAGATGATTTTTTTTCTTCTCCTTCTGTAAACAAAACTGACAAAAACGAGTGTGCATATCATTTGGCTGTTAATGTGTACACATTGCATCCACCTTTTTCTCTCTTGTTTTGCATTAGTCTCCAAAGTCCCAATCATCAAATGATTTATACATAAAAATAAAACAAAAAAGCAATGACAAGGCTGGGAAGAATAGATCACAATACAGCATTATCATCATGACTATAAATCGATATATATCAGATAGAAAAGAAGAGAAACATCGGGGGCACATTCCAGAACTTGAATTTAGAGAGACGTGGGATGATGAGGCGGACGAGTTGAGGTGCAAATATCCGTGTGAGATGCTATTGTGATAAAAAAATTTTGTGGGTGAAGATGCTGTGAAAGGCTATATGTGCAGTGTGGAAGGATTATAAACCTAGATATTACGGGGGAAGAATTCCACAGATTTGATCTACTTCCTTATTTAGATTAGATGGGTTTTATTTAATTTTGCTGATAGATTAATCAAGAGGGGCATAAGCTATTAAAATTTTTTTTGTTTAAAGAAAAAAAAAGGAGGAAATCATAAGTAAACAACACATGATTTACACTGATCAATCTTCCAACTTATCTTTCTTGACTCATAAAAAATTTAAAAAAAAAAATTCACAAATGTCACAAGTGTTTACAGTAAAACATTCCAAGCTCGGTCTAAACTCAAAAGGCAAATAAGCCTTAGAATTATGGAGGGCACCTCGGGCTCGAACAACTCAGACTTTTTTATGGTGAAATCAGCTGAAATTTGCAATGAAGGCTTAAAATATGTTCTGGGTCATTCCTCAAAATTTTGGAATTTTCAGATACCATTGGATGTAATTTCAAATTCAATGAGCTCCATTCTAAAGTTTCAAGGACACTGTGTGAAACTCCACCTTCTGAAGACCAAATTGGCTAAAATTTCTATGGAAGGCCTCAATCATGCTCTAGAGTAGTTATGCAAATTTTCAAGTTGGTAGGATGTTGTCAACCTAAAGTCAACATACCCACTGGGCCATGGGAGCACTGAATCAAAGTCTAACCTCGGCTCGGGTAACTCATACTTTCCAATGGTGAAATTAGAAAGAATTCACAAGGAATGCGTAAAATATGTTCCGGCTTATTCCCTCAAAATTTTAGAACTTTTAGATACCATTGGATGCAAGTTCAAGTTCAAGGAGCTCCATTCTAGAGTTTCGGGGACATTGTGTGAAACTCCACCTCTTGAAGACCAAATTCACAAAAATCTCTGTGGAAGGCCTTACTCAAGCTCTAGAGTAGGTCTGCAAAATTTCAAGTCGGTTGGATGTTGTTGACCTAAAGTCAACATACCTACTAGGCCATGGGAGCATTGAATCAAAATCTGACCTTGGCTTGGGCAACTCATACTTCCCAATGGTGAAATCAGCATATATTCACAAGGAAGGCTTAAAATATGTTCTGGCTCACTCCCTCAAAATTCTAGGATTTTCATATACTATTGGATGCAAGTTCAAGTTCAAGTTCAAGGAGCTCCATTCTAGAGTTTCGAAGACACTGTGTGAAACTCCATCTCCTGAAGACTAAATTCGCTAAAATTTCTATGGAAGGCCTCAGTCATGCTTTGGAGTAGTTTGCAAATTTTCGGGTCGGTTGGACATTGTTGACCCAAAGTCAACATTCTCACTAGGCCATGGGGGCACTGAATCAAAGTCTGACCTCTTTAAGGCAAAATCACTTGAAAATTGGATGGAAACCCAAAATGGGTTCCTCATCAAACCCTCAAGATTTTGTGGCTATCTGAGATCATTTAGGCTCCAAACAATTGAAGCATGGCCTACTTTGACTAAAAGTCAACAAATGGTATGACCCATTTTTCGAAATCAAAACCTGATGATATTGTATTCATACCTAAAATGATGTCATAGTCCATCCCTCCAAATTTCATGAGGTTTGGACATCATTTGGGCCCAAAACCATATTCATTGGATCACTTATGTGTAAATGGGTCAATCAGGTCGGCCACAACCTAGGCCCAATACGACCCAGAACCATGACACCTGTCGGGAAAGGGTCATGCAATTTTTAGTTTAGAAATTTATTTTGCTCAATGAAAACTATGCATCGGGGAAGCTAAATAGTGACGCAGAGAGTCATGCATTGGTAGAGGGTATACTTCTCCCAACACAAGTTTTTTCGTCGAGAGAACGTATTCTTCCCCTGACGCATGGTTCTGCATGTCAAGAGTATTATACCTTCTCCCAATGAACGAGATGCATCCTGACACAAAAATTGTTTCGTTGGCAAAAGTAGGGTTTTTATCGACGCATGTAAGCTTGTGTCATGAAAAGTGGGCCTTTTGTCGATGTAAACTCATATGCGTAGGGAAAAGCGGGTCTTTTGCTGATGAAAACTCACATGCGTTGGGAAATACAAGGTTTTTCAATGCTTGTGAGTTTGCGTCATGAAAAGTCATTGGTAAAAATGTAATTTGTTGTAGTTTGGGTTTTTGGAACTTTTAAAATATATGATTGCATCCATAGAGATTGTTACGTGTATAGCTTGAAAATATACGTATATCTTTTGGTTCCTTGTGCATCGTGTTTATATCTTCTTTAATAGACTTGTGTCTATATATAGATGTTCATCCTTGACAAAGATAGATACATGTTCATATCATAATTGGGTTATATAGCTTATAAATAGAATTGATATTATTATCTTTTTATCCATTTTAATGTTAGGATTGGACCGTTTCATGTGTGGAATGATACTATTGAGATTTTTAATGAAGAATTAATAAATATAGGTGATATTTATGGACTTCCGCGTGTCGTATATTCAAACAGCTTAATTACCTTACACGTAATTGAATGTGAATATCCATTGTGGAATTCCGTTTGTACGTAGGTACAGATGGGAATTTTATAGGAGTAAGTATGTCACACTATAGATTCTCATACCTGAATTGAGACAATACCCATTGAAATGTTGGTCTTTTAATGGAGTTGATGATCGCGCTTAAAAATGTAGGCGTGGAAATGAATTACGGAATCAAGGTCCGACATTCATGCACTTTAAGCGTTAAGAAGAATGGAAAAATAATTACAGTTTATCATTAATTTCCCTTTTGTTTACATGGGTTCAAGTGCCCTGATCGCGGGGATGCAGGTTGTTTACATACATTTTGAAAGTTTACAACCCCTCCCTCAAGTCTTAGATGTGATCTCAATTTGGAAAATACAAGAAAATATACATAAGGTGGAAGAAAATGTGAAAAAGAGGAAAAAATGAGGGGTGACCGTGACCCGCGGTCACTGCCCCATTCCAGTGACAGTGACTCACCCGCGGTCACTGGGGCCTTCCAGTGACCGTGACTCACCCGCGGTCACTGGGGCCTTCCAGTGACCGTGACTCACCCACGGTCACTGGAACCTGCCAGTGACCGGGGGTCACGATCACTGACAGACAATGGCCTTGTGCCTCCGTTTTTTGTGCTGTTCGCGCTGGTTCTTTCTTGGAACTTCTTTCAAGTGTTGGAACTCCATTCTCATGACTTTGGAGCGGTGGACAACCATCAAGAAGATCACATTTTATCATGGAATCAATTGAAACCGCTGTAACTCATCATTCATGCTTACGGACTGCATTTTTGTTTCAAGTCCGAAATGGGCAAATTTGAAGCCGGAGTTTTGTCATTTGAACCTATCATTTTTAAGGAACAAAATGAGGTCTAGAGAGACTTCTTTCACAACTCTTGTAATGGCTAAGAAGCCCTACGAATGAGAGAAACAGAGGTGACAATGTCATCCTCTCAAAAATTGGCGTCGTACGAACATAGTATGGATTTTGGCCATTTCCCTTCCTTCTCTCCTTCTGAATTTTCTTGCTCACCTTCAAAACTAAGAAAAGAAGGTGGGAATGGTCGTGGAAGTGCTGTTGGAGCTTGCTTCTTGTTGCCTTAGGTGGTGACTTTCTTCAATTTCTTCACTTTTCTTCCTTATGTGTGTGTCTCTCTTTTTGTTTCTTCCAAATTTTCTCTTTTTATAGACTCCCAATCAGTTTTGTGCAGTTTTGGGGAGTTAATAACAGTTGTGGGGAGTTGAATTTCGAAGAGGAGTGGAGGGAAACCACCCAAAATCGTGGGAAACATCCTTTGAAGGTCCGTGACCGCAGGCTGGGCCACGGACGAGGCCCAATTTCAGGTTTTTGCGTATGTGGCCCATTTTCATCTATTTCGGGCTCAAACGAAGTCCGATTGCCACCAAACTTGGAGGGATGCTTCTTAACACTATTCTCTACATGTCATAAAAATTTCATCCCTTTTTGACTTCAGGAAGTTGGTCAACTTTTTCATTAATTGGGCCCCGGTCACGGACAAGGCCCATTTTTGGATCATTGTATATGTGGCCTATTTTCCATTGTTTGAGGCCCGAATGATGTCCAATCATCACGAAACTTGGAGAGATGTTGCTTGACACCATATTAAGTGTTTCATAGAAATTTCAGCTCTGTTTGACCACCTGAACTTCGTCAACTCCTTTTGTTTGTGGGCCCCGGTCACTCCCAAGGCCCATTCTTGGAATTTTGCATATGTGGCTTGTTTCCGCCTGTTCGGGGCCCAAACGGTGTCCAATCACCACGAAACTTGAAGGGATGCTTCTTGACACTATTTTGAGTATGTCACAGAAGTTTCAACTCTGTTTGACCACCTGAACATGGTCAACTCCTTTTGTTTGTGGGCCCCGGTCACTCCCAAGGCCCATTCTTGGAATTTTGCATATGTGACTTGTTTCCGCCTGTTCGAGGCCCAAACGGTGTCCAATCGCCACGAAACTTGGAGGGATACTTCTTGACACTATTTTGAGTGTGTCACAGAAGTTTCAGCTCTGTTTGACCACCTGAACTTCGTCAACTCCTTTTGTCTGTGGGCCCCGGTCACTCCCAAGGCCCATTCTTGGAATTTTGCATATGTGGCTTGTTTCCGCCTGTTCGGGGCCCAAACGGTGTCCAATCGCCACGAAACTTGAAGGGATGCTTCTTGACACTATTTTGAGTCTGTCACAGAAGTTTCAGCTCTGTTTGACCACCTGAACTTAGTCAACTCCTTTTGTTTGTGGGCCCCGGTCACTCCCAAGGCCCATTCTTGGAATTTTGCATATCTGGTTTGTTTCTGCCTGTTCGGGGCCCAAACGGTGTCCAATCGCCACAAAACTTGGAGGGATACTTCTTGATACTATTTTGAGTGTGTCACAGAAGTTTCAGCTCTGTTTGACCACCTAAACATGGTCAACTCCTTTTGTCTGTGGGCCCCGGTCACTCCCAAGGCCCATTCTTGGAATTTTGCATATGTGGCTTGTTTCCGCCTGTTCGGGGCCCAAACGGTGTCCAATCACCACGAAACTTGAAGGGATGCTTCTTGACACTATTTTGAGTATGTCACAGAAGTTTCAACTCTGTTTGACCACCTGAACATGGTCAACTCCTTTTGTTTGTGGGCCCCGGTCACTCCCAAGGCCCATTCTTGGAATTTTGCATATGTGACTTGTTTCCGCCTGTTCGAGGCCCAAACGGTGTCCAATCGCCACGAAACTTGGAGGGATACTTCTTGACACTATTTTGAGTGTGTCACAGAAGTTTCAGCTCTGTTTGACCACCTAAACATGGTCAACTCCTTTTGTCTGTGGGCCCCGGTCACTCCCAAGGCCCATTCTTGGAATTTTGCATATGTGGCTTGTTTCCGCCTGTTCGGGGCCCAAACGGTGTCCAATCGCCACGAAACTTGAAGGGATATTCTTGACACTATTTTGAGTGTGTCACAGAAGTTTCAGCTTTGTTTGACCATCTGAACTTGGTCAACTCTCCAGTTGACTTTTTTTATGACAGTGGGCCCTTGTTTCAGCTGTTTGAAGCCCAAATGACCCTGGTTTGATTTGAAACTTGGAGGGACTGACGTCAAGAACATCTTGGAGTACTCATCCAAATTTCATGCAGTTTAGATTTGAGGAAGTAGGATTTCAAACAGTAACCTATTCATTGCATGCGTTAGGTCACTATTCACTCCACATTGAGATAGTTAGCCTGTTTTCTATCCGAACAGCCTCCCCTTGACTTGAAACTTTGGGAGAATAACTTGGGGCATTCTTTGAGCATTTGTTCCAAATTTTATCTGCTTTGGCCTTCTGGAAGTAAGATCTTAGCCGATGACCCCTAAATTCGGGATTACTGTCCTCTAAGCTGACATGTAATGAAATTTAGGCCAAACAGAGTCTTTTCATCTTTAAAATTTGCAAAGTATCTTTTGAACATGAATGAAGCTTTGCGTCTAAATTTCATTAATTTTGGACATCGGGAAGCAGGACTTTGGTCAGTGACCCCTGGCTTGGGGGGAACTGACCTCAGGCTGACATGCTTGTGGCTTTTGAGTTCGATGATGTCTGTTCAACCCGAAATTTGAACTTCCTCTGAGAGTTCCAGCTATCTTGATCTTCATGGAATGCCGGTTCTCACAGTGATTTCCCAGGATATGCAAATAACCTCTGTAGCCTAAATTAAGCTGAGATGAGGTGTCTTCGTTGCAGTATTTGCAATTTTTATAGGTCAACAGTTGATCATAACACTCCTTCAACTGGTATCTTAATTCTTTTGTTCATTCTTCTCTTCCTTCTAGTCTTCTTGCTATGATTGACTAGAAAGCTCACTAGTAAACTTAGTTGAGCTTAGCATGTGTGGTGGGACAACTCATTCACTTTTGGAGTCCCAAAACACATCTCCAACTCCAAGGCTCCAACTTATTCTTTCAAAAAAGTCTATGTATACCGATGGAGTGCTCAAATTGTGGCCCAATCCTATTATGTGGCTATGAGCTAGAAAGTAGGCAGGATCCACATATTTTGAAGAGAGAGGAGAGGGAAACGAAAATATTACGCACCTTTTCTTGTTCATTTTCTCTCTTTGGTATTCATTGAAAGCCCACTTTCTGTGTCAATCTTTCCTTTTCCTTCATGATCTCTGCATACCACGATCAGAGTCTCTCCTAACTCATCGATGACAACGTTTGGCCGTAACCGACTATTGCGACTTCCTCTCTCTCTCCGATCATCTTTTGTTCAAGTTTCTGAGACAATCACCGGTTCTGAGCAAGGGCACGACTATCCAACGTAATGGTTTTTCTACCCTTCTTCTCTTTTATTCTGTAAATAAATTTTTTTTCTCAAAATATAACACCGCATATGATTCCTCCCCTGTTTGAGCTCCCCTCCCCTGTTAAAACTTGAACTGCAAGGGCTTCTAAAAGTAGCATTCTTACGGCTAAGCTATAAGCATGTTACGGCTCGAAATCTAGAGAGCCATTTTTTGCAATATCCTTTACGGCTAAGCTGTCTAATGTTCTAGGGCTAAGCCGTATCTCAGTCATAACTCAGCAGTCGTGGCCTACAGCTAAGCTGTAGGCTATCCTACGGTTATGCTGTATGTGCGAAAGGACTTTATGGCTAAGCCATTGTGCATTATACGGCTAAGCCGTAGCGCACACACGGCTTAACTAAATCTCTTGCTCTCTCTCTCTCTATCATTCAGTTGAGATCATTATGTTGAACAGAATGTGCATTGTGTCAGTTGTGGTTGCTCAAATTTCTTGTTGCAATTTGAATTTTCTATAGATATTATCATCCTTTTTTATTTATTTTCTTATTATGTTATAAGTAGGCATTTCCTCGTATTTTTCACTCTCACTATTTTGAATAAACTTTGATATTGTTCATGAATTAATCTGTATTCAGTATGTGGCACCCACAGTTGGAGGTATTCCAAAATACCTCTAGTTTCTAACTCACTTCAATTTATTTGTTCATAAAAACATGGAAGATGAAAAATTATCAAGTGAGTTCAATGGAGACAACATCGAAACTGTAGCAAGAATGATTTGCTAGGAATCAAACAATGTTGAGATGGAGAAGCCATCGGAGGAAGTTTAAAGCTCAGAAGAGGTAGTAAGGGAACCTAACAGGGGGATGATATTTGGTTTAGTTGAAGAAGCTTATGACTATTATGTAAGATATACCAGGCAAATCAGATTTTGTGTGGCTAAGAAAACCTCTAAAAAAGAATTGGATGGAAAAATGAGGTTTATGACAATTGCTCGTAGTAATGGTAGAAAGTTGAAGACAAAGACAAGAAACCTAGTTAGACCTCGTCCACAATCAAGAACAAATTGCAAAGCAGAGTTGAATCTTTCTTTATAGTTAGATGAGAAGTGGCTTTTGAACTCAGTTGTACTCGAGCATAACCATGATATGAGTCTAAACAAAGCTCGATATTCCAAGAGTAATCGGGTAAAACCTCCACATGTGAAGAGGAAAATTGAATTGAATGACAAAGTGGGAATTATATTAAACAAGATCGTTAGCTCCTATGCGCTAGAGGCAGGGGGGCATGAGAATTTGACATGGTCAACGAAGGATGCAAGAAATTACTTGGATAAAGAGAGACGCTTAGAACTCAAAGAAAGGGATGTCAATGCAATGCTAAGGTATTTCAAAAAAATGCAACAAGACAAAAGATCCTTTTTTTATGTCATAGATCTTGATGAAGAGCACCAGGTATGGATCGTCTTTTGGACTGTTGCAAGGAGTAGACTGTTATTCAAAGAATTTGGTGGTGTCGTCACGTTTGACACGACATACTTGGTTAACAAATACGATATGCCTTTCGCTTCTTTTGTGGGTGTGAACCATCATAGACAGTCAGTATTGTTAGGTTGTGGATTGATATCACGAGAGGACACAGCTATATTTGTATGGTTGTTTTAGTCTTGGGTTGATTACATGTCTGGGTGTCCTCCTAAAGCTATTATCATTGACCAAGATAAGGAGATGCAGAATGCTATAGAAATAGTATTTCCGAATGCATGACATCGGTGGTGTTTGTGGCATATCTTGAAAAAGGGTGCCTGAAAAATTGAAGGGTTATGATGACTACAAGTCAATTAAATTCCATCTCTTTAATGTTGTGTATGATTTGATGAAAATAAAGGAGTTTGAAGAAAATTGGGACAAGTTTATTATGGCATATCAATTTGAGGACAACAAATGGCTTACTGGCTTGTGCAATGAGAAACACCGATGGGTGCCAGCATTTGTGAAAGATATTTTTTGGGTAGGGATGTCAACGACCCAGTGGAGTGAAAGTATGCATGCCTTTTTTTGATGGCTAAATCAATTCTAAAATCACATTGAAGCAGTTTGTTGAGCAATATGAGAATGCTTTATATAAGAATGTGCAACTTGAAGCTGAGGAAGGTGCCCGTTGTTTCATTGTATGCATTTCTTGTGGGAACCCCTATGAGTTTGAGAGGCAATTTCAAGATACATACACACATGCTAAATTTAAATAGTTCCGAATAAAATAGCAGGTAAGATTCGATGCAAAATGTCCTCATTTAAGGTAGGGGATAGCTTATCAGAATTTGATCTAGAGAAAGATGTAATAGTTGGAGAAAATAATTTCATAACCTTTACTTTCCATGTTCATTTTAATGAGTCAAAAGAAGCTAATTGTACTTGCCGGTTATTAGAGTTCAGAGGGATTATGTGCAAGCATCTTATCATGGTATACTTGAAAAAGAAGGTTTATCGAATGCCAGAGAAATACCTGCTAGAGAAGTGGAGCAGAACTGTGAGAAGGAGTCACACAAAGACTAAGATCATGTATGATAACTGGGAATGCAAGCCTAAAGGGCATCATTATAATAATTTGTTGACTATTTTCAATTGGGTGGCAGATAAGGCCATAGTTTCTGAGGAAAAGAGTGAGATAGTGAAGGCTAAGTTGCTAGAAGTGGAATCAAAGATAGAAGTTTGCAATGAGGTTTGTGTAAACAATAGTCCTCAATCTATGGGTGCATATAAATCCTCAACTTCATGTGATGATAGTCATGTACTTTCAAAGGAAAGCAAAAACCAGGTGGGTGATCCAATTAAATATCCTCAGAAAAGGCGACTGCCTGAAAATAAGAGCATATCGAAAATAGAGATAATTATGAAGAAGTATCGTCAAAAAAGCAAGAAGATCACAAAGAAACCTAGTGAAGTCGGTGTGATGACAAGAGCGGTATAGATATAAAAAACTGGTCGTTTTGACATCTTACTACCTAATTAGTTGGCTTTACTATCATACTAAAATATTAATTGTTTTCGAATTATTTTTGTGCAAAATTTAGTGGAAGTTGGAAATGTGGATGTTAGAATGCATCTTTTGGTGGGTGGTGAGATCTTTACACAAGAGAGTGTAAATTTCACTGTAAGAATGGCCCCAGTTTCATATATTTCATCATATAATTCATTGCATTGTATATTGAAAGTTGGTATTAAATTGTAGGTGTCCCAAACAAATCATGCTTTATTCAATCCGGTCAATCTTGATTTGAACCTTTAATCAACAAGAGGTATTCTTTTGAGTAAGAGCTTTTAATTTGAGTGTGGTTCCATTATTCAATTCTAACATGTGTTCTCCTATCCTATATTTTATAGGGATTGAAACATGGACATAGAATCTTCATCAGAGACAAGATCTTGTGTCTTCTAGCACACACCATCTTACTTCTTCTTATTTATGACTAATTGCTTCATCAAGCATTTCAATTTCAAAGTGCAATTGGATAGTTAAATTGCTTTATTTGTGTAATTAATGGGTTTTCAATATGACAAATTTTGTGTATCCTTGTATGGGTCGTATTATCTTGAATAGTTTTGTGCTAAATAGACTATAGTTGAATTTGCTCCATAGCTGGTCATAGTATGAGATAAAATGGGTAAGTGACTTTTTTTAATGCATGTACTATGGAAGTGTTGATGAGTATGGCTACTTTGCTACCATGGAATCGTTTGTGTTATCTTGAATGTTAGGTTTCTGAAACCCAGAGCCTCCTTACATATGTATGCTTATTGGGACAATATAGGCACACTGATTATGAAATTTGAGTGCTTATTGTGACATTATGGCGAAGCCGTAGAACAATTTATGCCTAAGCCGTACTACATTTTACAGTTGAATAAAATTGCATACGTTTTAACATTACGGCTTAGCCGTAAATGACTTGTGGCTAAGCCCTATTTTATCTTATGGCTAAGCCGTAAGTGCATGATTTAATGTTTGCAAAGTTTACTATTTATGCTTGCAAACTTCTTTTCTTTCCCATTCTTTATTTCGACGTTTGCATCTGGGTTAGGACTTCAATACCATCCTTCTTCTCCTCCCCTCCTCCAATCCTCTAGATATCTGAATCTAAGGTAATTTCTCACATCTATCTTGTGTTCTTAGTTCTTATTCTCTATGTTATTGGCCCTGAATTGCCCCCATCCGAGTGAATCTTTGTTCTTGCGGTCTATTGTGCTAATCTTTTGAAATGGTTTTTTGTCGACTGTATGGTTTCTTCTCTCTTTGATTCTCTTTGCTTTCTCTAATATGGCATTGGTTCTATGACATAAGATCTCTGTTATGGACCTTGTATAGGGAGAGAGAAAAAGGAAGAGAGTTTTGTGACATCTCTGGTAGAGAGGAATAATTAGGAGAAAAGCAATGGGCTTCAACAGTAGACTCAGTGGTTGATTTTTTTTTCTCAAAATTAGCTTCAATGCAAGCAGCAATTTCTTTAAGCACAAACCAATGTATACAGCAGAAGAGGTCAAGAACATGATACAGTAGAGTTGTAGGCCCTGTAGATTTGGCAATTGATAATCAATCAACACTAACTTGGTCACTGCATTGTTATCTGAAGTAGAGTGTTAAGGAACAAATTAGGAAAGACCATTGGATCTTTTATTTATTTATTTATTTATTTGCCCTTGTGGTTGCTAATTCATTGGATCTTTGTTTTTCTTTCCCTTCTCATGGACAACAAGTTGATGACCTCACAAAAGCATTTTTACGAGGTTCTCTTTTTATGTTTGAGATCCAGTGCATTGTATATCTATAATTGTACATTTATATCTATGTTGTTGTCTCCACCATCATGCCTCCTAGAACAAAAAATGCATATCCTCATGGTAAGAGACCAAAATCTTCTGGTGCTTCATCTAGGTCTAGACAAGATTTTCCTCTATCTCCTAGAGTTTTGGTTCCAAGAGAACCTACTAAAGATAGATCACTTGCAACGCGGCCCATTACTATTGAAAGGAGTGTTGATATCATTGTAGTAGAAAAATATGGTGTTCATACTCTCCTTTCCACTATTAGGTGGGAGAATATCTTAAATTGGGGTGGACATGCTTATCCTTCCATTGTACAGATAATGTATGCCTCCATCAAGGAAGGCAGTTAGAAAATTTGTCCTTTGAGGTTGGATTCACTGTTGGTACCTCAGGCATTACCCTTCCATGATATCTTCTCTTGTTGCTATACCCATATCTATTATTCATCATAGTGTCATCAAGAATTCTTTGTCCGAAGACGACAAAAGAGGTGTCACTCTTGCTTTATGCGGGCATGACATTCTCTGGAAGGAAAAGGGTTTCCTCCCCACTGCCTCCTTGCTTCCTCAATATCCTATTTTACATGCTATTTTCACTTGTAATATCTTCCTTCGCAAGGACAACTTTTTTGACTTGACTCCGTTTATGACCAATGTTCTGTATTGTGTGCATACGGGTGTCACAGTATGTCTTCCTTCCCTCATCTGTGCTTTTATTATTTGATTTTGGCAATTTCCGGGTAGAAGCACAAATGCATGCCTGTTTGGGTATCTTATGACTCGTATTGCTTCTCACTTTGGGGTTGCCTTGCTTACTGATGAAGCGCCTAAGTCACATCCTGTATTTGGTAATGTGAATATTATCAATATGCGGTTTTCCAAGCAGCTAGTAGGTGGTTCAAGTCATCTTGTTGATTTTAGGGATGACGATGACTCTGCCGAATAAATTCCTTGGCCCGTTCAAACTCACGAAGCACGAGTTTGGTCTCATCCTCCAGCTTCTTCCTCTGCCTCTCTTGAAGCACAAATGGTAGCTCTTGAACAAAAGCAAACCAAAATGGAGAAACTGCTGAAGAAGACTTTTCGCTATTTGTCCAAGATCTCTAAAAGCTGCCAAAGAGATCATGTTGAGATTCCCTCTCCTTCACCTCTTTCGGGCTGATTAATTGTTTTCTTGTCTTTGGTACTATGATTAACTAATTGTAGGAGGTGGCATTCTTATTTTGATGTAGTTGGATGTGTAGTGCTTATTTTGATTTACTCTTGTTGACTGTGTCATCAGCACATAACTTACTTTAACTTTTGATTAATTGACTTAGTTGGATGTGTAGTGCTTATGTAGTTAGATCTTTTGATATTGTTAAAGGCATGCTTTCCTCTTATTTGTCAATCTCGTTTTTCTATCCCTTGTCTAATCATTGAAATTGCCTAACCCATATTAGTTGCATCCTAAGATTCTAAGTGAAATCTCTATACATGGCTTTAAACAAAGGATTGACCCTTAGTAACATATTAGAAAAATGCTAGAAAAAGTTTGGAAAATGCTTCTCAAATTCTTTTTGCACATAACTATGGCTTGGGTTATAGCTAAGCTGAAAAACTCACGGCTCATAATCCAGAGAGCACATTTTTGAGTATTTCGACTTACAACTAGCCTTATTGCTACGCCGTAAAATGTTTACTGATAAGCCATAACATGATTTACGGCTAAGCTATAGAGATTAAGGGCCATCTTTCAGAGAGAAAATTTTGGCCATTTTGCCCATGGTTAACCTTACGGCTAAGCCGTAAGATCCACACGGCTAAGCCATAGAATAATTTACGCTTAAGCCATCGAATCTAGGGCCCACTTTCTAGAGAGCATTTTTTTTTGGCAAACTTTAACTTACGGTTAACCTACGGTTAAGCCGTAAAGTCTGAATGACTAAGCCGTATAAGGATTTACAGCTAAGCCTTAAACATAATCGTAAGAAGGAAAACAATGAATCTAGGTCAAACAAGTCGTTGCATTTTTTTTAGGCATACGGCTAAGCCGTAGACCAACTTTTTCCTAGCCGTAGCTTTATTTTTGTGATGAATGATTGATAATCTTATTCTCATGTGTTGATCATCTCTTTTGTGCTAAGTCATCTTTGTTTAATTCGAATATCTACATACTTTAACCACACACATTCTGAGCATATTACTTGACTAAACTTGTGACTCTATAATATTGATTGAATCACTGGTTTGTACTCTAAGTCTTATAATTGGAAATAACTTTAAATAGTCCTATTCACCCCCTCCCCCCCTCTAGGACTTGGTGAGATCTAGTTATTGCACTTTAATATTCACTTGGATGGCTTCTAGGATCCGACTGATCAAACTAAAACTGTCCTATGAAAAATTCCATTCGACATGCCCTAAGATTTGATTTAAATCAAAGTAACAATTACTTGATTATTGGCCCATTTCTTACCATTCCACTAGCAATTCGAACACCAATTTTAACAAGAGCTAAGAAGAGACCACTCCATCTCTATTTCTTTCTTTCATTTTTTTTCTTCTTTCAAGCCCCACATTTCTCAGAATGCTGAAGAAAAGATGTCCACTTAAACAATTTTTAAGGTATGTTTCAAACTAATATGGAGAAAAGGAACTTGCTGAGAAATAAAAAAAGGTGACTACATAAAGAAGTACATACAATGGCTACATCAAGAAGTTTCTAACATAATCAAAAGATCAAGTAGAATCCAGTTCTTACAAAACAACCATAAATGTATCTACATTTCACTACTACTTTTTCTGATATTCTATATTTCGATTACTAGATTCAACATAATACAACCACAATCAAGATGCCGTACAGAACCAAAACAACCGTGAAGACTTGATAGATTTGTTTAAACTTCTCCAATCTTTTAAGAACATTCTCCATATGAGTATCTTGTGGGGCAGGAGCATAGGGTGAAGGAGTATCGTATAGGTATTCATGATTAGCCATTAATCGCACATAATCATCATACCAACCTATGAAGTTACTACATACCTGTTATTTATCTCGCAAATAATGGCAAATATATGTTGTTATTTGATACAAATGAGACCCTATAAAAAGATAAGAAGAAAAACAATCAACTCTATTGCATAGTTACCGGTGCTCGTGGATAAGAATAATAGTGTCTACCATAATTATTCGTTAAGTGCGAAACCTTAACCACACAGTTGGCCACACGGCAATGACATAAACATTGGGGCCAATTGGAATTCCCAATAGAGGAATATGATGCCATTTATTTTTGTTTCAAACAATGAAGCCTCTAGTCTTAGCCTATTTGATAAACAGAAGAATAAAGTCAGTCATATACTTACAAGTGAAAGATCCATAAGGGCATGTTTGGTAATAAAAGAGGAATCTTCTTTTTCATATGATTCTTTAGTGCCATGGAATCAAACATTCTTTACTAAGATTTGATCAAATATTCTTTACTAAGGTTTCATGAGGATGAGGATTCATCATGAACCATGTTTGGCTAGCATGGTGGAATCAACATTGAATTTTTCAAATTGATGTTTGGTAAGCATATAGAAATCCACAGAAGAAAGGAAAAGAGAGAAAGAGAGAGAAAAAAAAACTAATGATCTCAACCAAACGAGAGAGAGAGAGAGAGAGAGCAGGATCGGAGATTAAGCTAAGCAGTGTGTGCTCTACCGCTTAGCCGTATATTACACAATAGCTTAGCCGTAAAGTCCTTCCGCATACACGGCTTAACCGTAGGATTACCTACTGCTTAGCTGTAGGCCATTACGACTGAGTCAAGGCTGAGATATGGCTTAGCCGTAGAGGATATTGCATAAAATGGCTCTCTGGATTTCAAGCCATAACATACTTACGGCTTAGCTGTAAGAATGCTACTTTTAGAAGCCCTTGCGGTTCAAGTTTTAACATAGGCTGGGGGGGGGGGGGGGGGGGGGGGGGGGGACTCAAACAGGGGAGGAATCATATGTAGCGATGAATTTTGAAAAAAAAAATTCATTAGAAGAATAAAGGAGAAAAAGGGCAGAAGAACCATTACGTTGGATCATCATGCCCTTGCTTAGTACTAGTCACTGTCTCAGAGACTTGAACAAAAGACGATCGGAGAGAGAGAGGAAGTTGCAACAATCGGTTACGGCCAAACGTTGTAGTCGGTGAGTTGGGAGAGACTCTGATTGTGGTATGCAAAGATGATGGAAGAGGAGAGATTGGCACACAAAGTAGGCTTTCAACGAATACTAGAGAGAGAAAATGAACAAGAAAAGGCACGTAATATTTTCGTTTCCCTCTCCTCTCTCTTCAAAATATGTAGGTTCCGCTTACTTTTCAGCTCATAGCCACGTAAAATGGGGCCACAATTCGGGTACTTCATCGGTTTACATAGACCGTTTTGTATTCTTTCACACATTTTTCAAACCGTTCCCGAGTGATGGTTGGGTTTGCTTCTACAAACCACCGTCAACATCAGATTAGAGCCAGGATACGTTCTCACTCTGACAATACCTGGATGTCATGGGGGCAACATTAATCATTTGATGAGTAGCCAGCCCCTGGTTTCACTGACACTTCTGCATACCAGGTTTAACAGAAAAAGGTTTTCTGGAAGAAATGGCTACTAAGAGCCATAAATCCCTGACTCAGAGTACCAAACGGTTCCAGATTATTAAATGATCCAAGCTAGAGTCTTGCTACCAAATGAAGAAAAAAAAAAGGATCTTTAAAGAGACGAAATTCCTTGAGGGGCTCTTTCTAGTCGCGTGATCTCTTTAATTTGATTGATGGACCGGCACTCAAAAGAATTGAAAAAGAGACTTCGATCTGCTGTGCCCCAACTCAAATTAAAGTGAAAATTGATCTAACATCAATACATGGGTTAATGATATCGAATGATTTACATTTAAAAAATGAGCCCCATTGATGGTTTTAAAAGGCTGATGCAAGGCATTCATACGAGCAAAATGAGCTCCCACATTCAATTTCTATGTGAACCGTGCAACATGATTGCAAGAAAACGAGGACCCAACAATGAATTTCACCTGCAATACTATCTACATTCTACACCATTCTCATGCGATTTAAATGCAGGTGTTGCCCTGCTTCAACATCCCAATTTTATTTTTCACTTTTTATGTTGTGCCACGCATTTCTTGGGAAGGGGCCAAACTAACCTTACAGTCAATAAACGTGGGGCCACTGATTTCTTTGTGTCGTATGGTTGGGCCCCACCGGGCCATCATCATAGCGAAGAAATTAAATCCCTACTTTTGCAACTTTTGTCCACGTATACGGCTGTGATGAGTTGTACACGCAAGGATCCACGCAGCAGGAGCAGGTTCGGTGTCCCATTCTCTCGAGCCTCCACTACCCTCCACACGCGACCGTTTTGTTGGAACCCCACACCGCGACTTTCTGTGCCGCACGTACCGACACGTTGGCAGCCCATATTTCTGACACGTAGCTGGTCCCCACCAACAAAAACGCCCCTCATTCCGTCCGTAGCTGCGAAACACGTGTGCACGCGAGCTGACGTGACCATGAAAGCCGGCGCTACGCACATCGAAGCAAAGCGGTACGCATCTGGGGGCCTTCAAGTCAAGACAGGGCATGCAGAGCGACTCCATTTTCTCTTCAACTTACCGGTAATTTCTCGCAGAAATGGCCGGGGGGCCCTTTTCGGCCTGGCCTGCGCATAACCTATGGCTTCTTACTGACCTGCTGACCTATCGTCACCTCATTTGGGCCTAATGATTGATCAAATTGTAGCTTGGTGTTAAGAGATAATCATTCAGTAGCAGCAGTGGTTTGTGTGAAGGCATGAGCACTGACAGATTTTGACTTTGCGAGTTTTGAATTTTGTGTATGGGGTGGCAATGAAGGGGATGGGATGGGTTAGTTTGAGCATCTTACTCACGTTTAGAAGGGAATGGAAGTCCACTCGGTGGCCTAATGACTCACGGGGGAACAGCTATATTGTAGCTTTTAGCATGGAAAGTTTTTCCTTTGTCCTTCTTCTCCATCGCTTTCTTTGGAAGGAAGGGAAAGAGCCGGCCAGATGCAGTGGAGGACCAAGGATTGTTGTTTGATGGATGGATGTGTTAGAAACAGGTCGAGGACCAACGAATGCAACCGCCTCCACGTGGATATACTTAAATATGCTCATCGCTTGATGCCACAGGTAGAGATGGGAGTTGCAAGGGTTTGGGGGCGGGGGTTTGAAGTGAATGGAA
Source organism: Sextonia rubra (assembly GCA_037013555.1). Taxonomy (NCBI): domain Eukaryota; kingdom Viridiplantae; phylum Streptophyta; class Magnoliopsida; order Laurales; family Lauraceae; genus Sextonia; species Sextonia rubra. Next base: position 26,946,244 of record JASUAD010000012.1, on the reverse strand, counting down.
CTTATATAAAATAAGAATTATCTATTAAAAATTTTGAACAGCTTAAAATAAACACACGCTCCTTTAATGGGTTGTTGCCAAATTTTATTCCAATAGGACTTAGTCTCAACGTATGATGAACACCAACTCATGCTAGAGTATATTTTTATTTTACAAGGAGGCCAACTCTTATTAGAAGAGAATTTTAATAGAACATATTGAGAAGGAGGGAGTTCATTTTTTAACAGTTTAGATTTAAAGTAGATAACATCAAATTCCATTATTAATTATATGGTTGATCTTATGGTGTGATTGATTCTTATTGAAGTAATTAAAATTTCTATATAACCCATTGAACGGTAGAGCAATCCTTTTGGCGATTTAAAATCCAATAGCGGCCCCACTATATACTTTCGCTTTCTAAAGGGAAGTGTGATAGGATCTAGATTTATCGACTTTGCATTATATATCATCTATATCTTCATTATTAACCTTAAAATGGCTTGTGAACCACTTTCATTGCTATCCTTTTAACCATCCATGCCTACCAAGGCATTATGCCCCATCAATAACCACAAATTTAAATAAACACTGAATGAGTTTTATTGATTAGTTGAGGGTATGTAATTAGTTTAGTTGTGATCAATCCTAACATGGTCCTACCTTGATTAAAGTGAAATACAATTGTTCATGCTTAAGCAAGGAGAAAAGGATTTATTTTGAACTATTACAAGTCATTATGACGAGTCCCATTATTTTACTATTTTAATTGCTCTCACAAATAGCTAAAAGTTATGTCACGAAGAATATTTAAATATTTTCAAGTTATATTATTGAAAAATTCTAAAAGAATTAAATTAAAAACTTTAAGTAAATAGAAATAAAGCAATAATATAAAATGTTTTAAGTCAACCACTATTTATACGATATGAAAAATCTTAGCCCTGCCATTGCCTATGGAATTATACTTGCACTTGAATAGAGTTAAATAATTACAAATAGAATTAATTATATGTATTATAGTTGTATCTATATGACATTTTTAGCAATTATCTAGCTGTCTTTAAGCATGGCCAACTTGACCTGTGGGGCCCACCAAACCCCTCTTATGCTAAATCTAATAATTTGTTCAGTGAGAAGCCTATTGCTGCTCACATATGGGAGCAAATAGAGTAAGGTAAAAGCAAGATGGGATATTGATCATTCAACTGCCCTTATATTTGACAATTTCCCCAAAATTATCGAAACTTAAATAATTGCAATAGAGCTATTTGTATAGGAAATGATGCTTTGTAATTTATGAATTTACCCTTAAACCGTGCAATATCCTGGGGTTGTACAATTGATAGATATTGTGCAAAATCTTGATTTTTTTTACCCTCTTCCATTCTACCATAGTGTGATGAAAAGCCTATCTCTTTCTTGTTTCCATTAAAGAGAGAAAAAAAACCTTAACCGCAATAAAAACTATTTCACTGAGGTTAGGGCGAATATTGTAAGAACTCCAACTTAAGAATCTGCACAAAACAGAGACGGTGAATAAAAAATTGATTTGTGAATTCAAAGGTGAATATGTGCATTTTGGGTTTAGGTAAGAACAGAAGATTGTGGAAAAACATATGATAGTGCAATATCGCATGGTCCAATATCCTATAGCCCTACAATATCTCATGATTCAATATCCTACAACCTAGGACATCGCAAGGTAGGGTAAAATTGTTACTTTAGAGCATCCTTGTAAAAATAACTTTGCAGCAATTATTAAGATTTCAACTGTTCTAAGGCAATTGGAATGTATAAGTGCAGTCGCACTATCAATATCCTAAAAAATAAAGTGTATCTCGATATTTGGGCTCGTTGAGGGCATGGCCGTAGGGCAATGCTATCCCTATTGATCTTAGCAGCAGTGTATGGATTAGTTTGTTTAAATTATGGTTTTCTTTTCATTGACAATTAAAATGAAATGAAAAACACTAATACAAGAAAGAAGGTAGCCTTTTAGATGAAGGTCTTAAAGATCCGATTCTTGGAGAATGATAGGATAAAAAATGTACTCACTTGTGAAGGATTTTGAGAAATTAGTGTTAGATAGAAATAGGTCAATTAATTGTAAATTATAAATGTGAAAAAGCCTTTGTTCTCTAATTTTGAAATTAGAAACTGATGACACCAAGCCCCATACCTTTTGGCCTAACATCTATTTATAATTGTCACAGGTAATAGAAAATATTATAGATAAGGTTGGATTTTGAAGGGATGAGTTCACCTGGGACTGCGCTCCTTATGTGTTGTGTTTGAGTCCCACCCCTAACTTACTATGTAAGGCATGTGTTGTAGGCTTTTGCATGTGCCCGAGGAAGTAGTCCTGTATAATAAAATCACTATGGGGATACCATCATCATCAGTATTAGATTGGGTCGTATAAAGCTAGTGTTATATTAAAATTAGGTCTTTTATTATTATACTATTTAATATCACATCAAAGTTGTGGTTAGGTTTTCTAGTTTTAGTTAGTTTACATTTCATATTTTGAGTCAATAGATTCTTATAAATAACCAAATCACTACAAAATACTTGATGAGATCTAGTCCATTTATTTTTACATGTTTTATCAACCCTTGTTGGCTAGGCCAATCATTGTTGCTTTCGCTTATCAATTTTGTAAATGCTGCATATGCAGATGCTGCATTTCTAAGTTCTACAAATGTGAAAACACTATTATTGTTCAAGATTAACATTTTCACATGAATAAATGAGTACATTCAACAATCTTAGATTTATTTATTTTTTGTACTATTTTCATGACAAATTACTAAAAATTTATGAAGATTTAGGATGATTAGCTTCAATATCTTAGGTTTTATTAATTTAACAAACAAAGTGACTAGTCAAATATGGGGCCAATAGGAATCAGAAAAAATAAAGTTAGTTAATGGGCCCCACAAAAATGCAATATTGTGTAAGAATTGTACTTCCCCTTCTCTTCCAAGTTTAGTCTCACCTATATTTTGGTGTGAAAATAACATCATTTACATACCATTTTTATAGATCATTTATACTTTACATCCGTGATGATGTGTATTTTTTTACACACAAATCATTTATATATCTAAATGACTTAAAACAAACTACCCCTAAATGGGCATCAAATAATCCCCACTTTTATTAAAAAAAATGAATGCTGATCCAATACTATAATAAACAAAACCTTAGGAAAGTCTAAGCTCTCACCACATCTACACCTTTTTACCTATATGCTTGCTCTTTAATAATCTTAATTTTCTTGAAATGTATTTTACCACAAACTCTTTATAAGAATTAAACCCCTCTTTAGCAGGTCTATTTCAAATCTCTACTCTTTATTTGTTTACAGCGTGTAAAGGTTTAAAAAAATAGAGTGTTTGGCATCTCTTCTCAGCCTATTCCCAATTTAGAGAAGTAGAGGCATTGCCTCTTTTGTCCACAACCCATTTTATGATGCATTTGGAAAATAGAAGGAAAAAAAAAATAGAGGTGGTGGTACACTTGACTAGGGGTTGTGAACGGCCAGCCTAATTTTTGTACTTGAAAAAAAATTGACTAAGTAAATCAATATTCAAACCTTTGAAAATGTTCACAGATCAACGACGGCTATGACAACAAATTCTAGCCGTTAGATCATCATGAAAAAAGGTCGACCATTTAATATTATTTTTGGAATTGTGTGGGCCCCAAACATAAGATCAAAATCATTAGATTTCTTTGGAAGACTGAACATAACAATGAAGCCAATCTTCAAAGCTTAATGACTTGTAGATCTAGTTGATGTAGCATGTTAAATTTTGGATTGGACCAAAGGCACTATTTTCTATTTATTATTCTTATTTTTGAGATAATAAATTACGATCTAAGTCATTGGAAATGTTCAAAAGATAAAACAAAGCTATGAGACTAAATTTCAACCGTTAGATCATCACTAATCTCGAAATATTTGCAAAAAATTAAGTCATTTGATATTATTTTTTAAATATATGGTGCTCAAACACAATGCCCAAACTGTTAGATTTCTTTAAAAGGCTGAATATAGCTATGGGGTCAGATTTCAAATCTTCGAAAAATTTTTAACTATTTATTTCAAAGAGCTTAGTTAAAATAGATCAATTCATTACTAAACATGTTTTTCGTTATGATAGTTTTTCTAATGATCTTATTTTAGATGGATCTAAAATAAAATAAATAGAAATGCCAAACAAGCCCTAAATATATCCATAAAAAAAAGGTGCCCTTGCTACATTTCATTTGATTTCTATATCAACATAGATTTACTTTTTTAATAGAAAGTTGTTTTTTAACTTTCCTCATTCCTAATTCAAGAAGAATAAGATCAACATTTAGTAAAGGGAGGCCCTTAATATCTTAATAGATTTCATTTGATTTCCATATTAAAATTGATTCACTATTTTACGAGAATGTCGTTTTGAAGTTTTCCTAATTTTTACTTTAATAAGAAAGAAGATCTACTTTTAGTTATTTCTACATGTATCAAACGCACCCTTTGTTTCTTTCTCTACTTAAAGCAGGTCCCGTGAGATGCTCACAGGGTGAGAAGAGAAAAGAGAAGAGATATATATCGCAGCCATTTATCACTGCATGCAGAGACAATAAATGAGGATAAAATAGGAAACGGCATGTATTTCACTGTTTAAAGTCTGGCTACCCTTGACCATCAAAATGTACTTTTACGCAGGGTTTTAGTACAATCATCCGTGTGTGTTTTACACAAAGTTACTTGCTCTCGAGTCAACCCAAGGAAATTCTCGTTAATTTACATTGTTTAAGGGGCCATCTAGATCACTTGCTCTATGCTTCCCTTTAATCTTTTGAGTTAGCATGTATCATTGTTTTTCTGAAATTCTTACCACTTATAGTTGCAATTATCTAGGATGAATTTTGTCAAATGCATAAATAATTCACTTGATAATGGCCTATTTTAATTTGTTCAAATACCACATCATTTATGCTCTATTCTTGAAATATATGTATTGGTTGTGTCAAAATAATAAGCACAAATCACACATAAACACATTCATTATTGGACATACACATGTGTAACACATCATTTGCTTCTTGTCCTTTAAAAATGTACAATTTAGGAAGGCTTAAACACTTGAGATGCTAGAAAGCGGGAGCTGAATATAAGTTAATACTAGATCGAATATTGAACTCATCATATGATCTTAGCTATTGGTTTTAGTTCCATAGATTATAGGACTAATCATGAGTACTGATGACCAATGTATAGTCCGGTGTCAAAATAAGTAAGCGCCAGTTTCAGAGAAGTGTGTGCTTCATAGGATTGAATTCATTGTAGAAGCCTTTAAGAAATATTAAAAAAAACCTTTTAAAAACATTTACAAAGAATTCAGTGTAGATTAGATTAAAAAAAAAAGTGAGTCATCTAAAGAATTTCCCGACAGCATAGTACATGTCAAAATATGAAAACTATTTACAACCAGAAAAAGTTAACTTAATTAAAAAATTTACCCATACGATTATATATGCGAACATACATTAAGATAGATTTGTAAGTAAAAGCATGTTTGGTAATGTGAAAGGAATTTATACAGATTTGAAGATTTTTTATTGTTTTTTAAATGCAGATCCTTTGCACAAGATTTATATAGTTGAGGATCTCATATTGAGATGGGTGCATATTAGTGTACAAATTTGAGGTTAAATGGTTTAAATACATAAATCTGTATTTTCAAATTTTATAATAGGAGCTTGGATTTGAAAAACTAAAAAATGATGAATTCTATAGGTAAAATCCTTGGAGATTTACGATTGTTAAAACTAATTTTTCACGACTTCTTAGAAAGGAAAAATCTTTTCCTACGAGATTTTTTTGCCCAATGACCTAATACGACAAAGGATCTCAAATATATGCTAGAAATAAGCCACACAATGGACAGCGAGCACTGAGTCCAAGCCACTGACGCAATTGTCAATTTCCATCTTTTTTTCTCTTCTTATTTATCTTCTGTTTCTTTTGTTAATCTACCAATTTTGTTAGGACTGATGGCAATAGATTAAAAGTCCAAGGTGATTAAAAAAAAGAAAAAATAAGATTAAGGAAAGGTCACTCTCATGCTACCCAATCCACAGCAATCGGCCAGGATAAGCATGCAGAGCACCAGTTTGATTTGTAGGTGAAAGCCTTGCCTTCCATTGTGTAAGACGCACACAATACCCAAGACCACATTATCAGACCCACGGAGGGGTTGTAAAAGGAATCTCCTTTCTGCTGTCTCAGTCTTCCATTTTGTTGATAAATTCGCCTGCGAAAATCGTTTCCTCGTTTTCTTTTCCATCCCAGAGCTCTTCGCTTCTGATCGATTTCTGCGAGAAGAAAAGGTGATTTCCAGGAAACCCATTTCCCCATTTTCTCTCCACTTCCCCTTTTGGGCTTCTTTTGCTCTGATTTTGATAAGAGTTGAAAGAGAAGAGGAAGAAAGGCGGCGGCTTTCTCTCTATTTATATGTAAGTCTATTCCTGTTTCAGTGTTTGTTGCTAATACCATTTTCTTCCCGTCTACAGCCTCATCTGTTTCTTGTTGGGCAAGCTGGCTTTCGAGAATCAACACAAGATCGGTTTTGTGAGGACCAAACAGAAGAAAGTAATGGTAATAGAAACCACAAAACCCCCATAAAAATCAGATTTTTTTCGGGTTTGTCTGTGTTTTTTTTTTTTTTTGTTTTTTTTCGTTTTGATTGTGGGGTTGATGTTTAGGTGAGTCCAATGATTAAATTGAAGAGTGAGGACTTGGGTCCGCCATGGTTGATACCTCTGTTGAAGGCAAGCTTCTTTGTTCCCTGTAAGCTACATGGAGATTCACACAAGGGCGAATGCAATATGTACTGCTTGAATTGCATGGGAAATGCTCTCTGTCCTTACTGTCTCACCCATCACAAGGACCATCACATTGTTCAGGTCGGTCTTCAAATCCTTCAGTCTGTTGTGGGGTTTCTACGAAAATGATTATATGACCTGATTGTGTTCTTTGATGGGTGCTTCAGATCCGTCGATCTTCTTATCATGATGTGATTAGGGTGTCTGAAATTCAGAAATTCCTTGACATCTCATGCGTGCAAACCTACATTATCAATAGTGCGAAGATCGTTTTCCTCAATGAAAGGCCACAGCCAAGGCCTGGAAAAGGAGTCACCAATACATGCGAGATTTGTTGCAGGAGCCTCCTTGATTCCTTCAGATTTTGCTCGCTTGGATGCAAGGTGAAGTTCTAAACAATACCCATTTCTCAATTCTCTTGATTTTATCATTTCCTTTCAGTTTCAGTATTTTTTTAGATGTATTCTACTGATACCACACAATGGTTATCAAGCATTTCCCATTTTCCTGTTTGGGAATCTCTTTTGATGAATGGGACAGTTAGCTCTAATTTCTGATTTTGTGCATTTCTCCCTTGGATTTGCTCAACTTCCTGTTTAAGTCCTTAATCTAAATTCCATGAATCTACCCTTTGTTGATTGATTGATTTCTTCATCTAAAACTGGTCATTTGGGATTCTGTGAATTTCCCATTTCTTGTTTTGAGTCTTTAGTTGGGGAATAAAGTTTTCCATTACAATGCATTCTCTTTTCACAAAACTGCCATTGAAAATCATAGCAGCATCATCCTTTTAGATCTTTAACTGATCTTTCTGCTTTTTGTGGGTTCTCTGCATTTCCTCAACGACAATCTCTGCCTTTCCAAGGATCTTTTTCGATCTTCAACGGATTTCCTCTGCGAAAGTTCCCGCTTTTTTTGGTTATCTACTTAGTACTCCTTAACCACATTAACCACATTCATGTTTCTAATAAAAGCATCAACTTTTTTGTGATTGTACGCTAAACCCATTTTCTCATCTAAATCTTCAATTGGACTTTTCACTTCTTTTTCATGGAAATCTTCAATCTTTTGGCATTTCTGCAACTACCCATTTCGATTATGGATTTATTGGTTCCTCAATGCATCGATTTCTTGATTTTTCAATGTCATTTCGCCCTCTTTCATTTGCATTTCCCGCTAATTCCATGTTCTCCTCCCTTCCTTTTCCTCATGTGCACGGAAATGCTTTTACCTGTGGATCAGCTGGGCGGCATGGAACGCGACCCGAGTCTCACCTTCTCGATTCGGCCCAAACACAACCGTGACTCGGCATTTCAAGAATCCGAATCCGACGAATCGTCCACGCCGAAGAAGTTGCGCAACACAGCAATTTTCAACCGTTCGATCGATTCCATCCAATCCAACGGTCAGAAAGATGCCATCGACAAGGTATCCAATTCCGGCGACGAATCTGGGAATTCTGCCGGAAGTATCTCACCGGCTACCACTCTGATCATCAATTACCGGACGTCGAGAAGGCGAAAGGGTATTCCTCATCGTGCTCCATTTTGATTAGAAAAAAAAAAAAAACCAAGGAACAACAATTAAAAAAAATAATAACAAGATAGGAATTTGGATCATAGAAGGATAATGGAAGCTTCAAAGATAAAATACTGTGAATAAGATATATGTTAGATCGATATAAAATAAAGTCTATATGCAATGAAATTGGATAAATATGAAAAAAAAAAAGATATATAGACCTTATAAGGAAAACGACAAATGCAGGTATAGAAAGTGGAATATGTTTTCTCTTCCTTTGTGAATAGATAGACAGATAGTGGAATATGTTTTGAATGGCGTTTGAATGTAGACAACAGTCACCTTCTGGAAGAAAGAAGAAGAGTGTCCCTTGTGTGTATAAGCTGCTGGTAGATAGATGAGAACATGTATTTTTTTATTTTTAAAGGTAGGAAAGTTAGGGATGGTACTTGTACAGTGGGATGTAGAATGATTAAAAATATATTGAAATGGAAGTATATGTGTTAAAAAAGTAATTACGTTTGATATTTTAGTATTTTTATTTTATTTTTCTAATTTTATTTCTAACAATATTGCCATTATGAAATGGCATTTACAAGATGGTTGGTGGCCCTTGGATCCTGATTGGATTATTGCTGGAACTTTTATTCGGCTTCTATGACAGAAATTCTAATTACTTGTAATTGGTTGTGGCAAAGAAGATGGTAACATGTTATCCCAGTGCATGAACATTCATTTATGCATATAGTCTGAGATACACGCACTAGCTCAACAAGATCCAATCTAGCCCTTGGGAATCATGATTTCCACATATAAATACCCATCTAAGGAAGAATACCTTTTTTTTAATCAGCATCTAAGGAAGAATACTTGATGCCCTCCAAAGGTTCATGTCACAAAATATATCTATTGGAATATGGGTTTTTAGTGAGCAAATTTAATTAGAGGTGTAAACAAGTTGAGCTGAGTCAAGCTGTGCTATTTTGATACTGAATTGAGTTGGTTTTTGCTCAATTTGAGCTTGTCTTGAAAAGAAAAATATTTCAAGTATAGCTTAAAGAAATTCAATAGAGATTGGCTAAAACCGTGGCTTGATAAAATCAGTTAATCCGAGTTGCCTGAGCTGGTGGGTTTGAAGATGAGTATGTACTAATAGATGATGCAGATGGTTGATAATTGATAGATAATGTAGATTTTGAATGGCTGCACCCATATAGGTTAAATCATTTTGTTAGCAAGGTTAGTATGATATGGTTCCTGTGACCATTTTCCGTGATACTATATTCCATCGAGTTATTTTGTTGATTTTAAAAAAATGTTAAAATAAATCCTTATTTTATTTATTATAAACTGTAGTTGGTTATAATATATTGAACTATAAAAAATTAAACAAGTGTGTTCCGTGGTAACCACCGAGTTGAGCTTTGGTATGTCTGTACCAAGCGGAGAACGAAGTACAAATATGAAGTGGAGATAGTTTTCTCGGCCTTTATTATTTCAATCTTTTTCTGATCCATCTAATCTAATGGACTTTAAGACTTGTTTGTTTGCATAGAATAGATAGGAATTTTGTGCTTAGAAATTCATAGCATAAGTGGTTAAAAACGAAAACCCAAGGTACATATGCAAAAAGGCCCATCACATGACATTCTCTTTATCAAAAAGTTCATCAAAAGAAGATGAGTTAAACCTTAGTGAAAATCTTATCTGCATTAACACTTATATATCCTTCACTCCTTATCTCACGTCATTCACATTTCATCTCTTTAACAATTCCACGGTGGAGGTTATTTCACCAAAAATGCCAATATATTCTAGTATAGATGGACAAAAGGATCTTTAAGTGTGAAGGGTGGTGGCGTGCGTTGACCAACTAACAAAAAAATCCGCTTAGGTAGATGGTTGAGTTATTTACTCAATTCACTATTTAATGTCTACTTCATCGCTTTATATTAGATAGGAAGGAATGTTTTCGTTTCAATGATTTTTTTTTTCCAGCTGACGAATCTGTAAAATTCTTTGTATTTTGAAAAAACTGATACAGACTCTAAACAAGCCATATGTCCTGTGAATAGTACAAGCAAGGCTTGGCATTTTGCTTGCCAAGTTACTCTTGCTTCCTTCCAAAATAAAGCATGACAATGGGGCGCAGACATTTATTAAAATATGATAATGTTGCTAGTTTAAAACCATCCTTGGGCCCGGATTTTGTCTATTAGTCAGTTCCGGCGCAGATTAAACTTCAAATGCCTAATTTTATATTAGTAATGATTGTGACTCGACAAATTGATTTGGGAGACAAGTTGGCTACAGTGGGGCCTCTCTAAAAGATGACTCAACTCAAGTGGGTGGGTTTTCAGTGGCTATTCATCACCTTCTTCAGTTGTAGTCTTAGTTGCAACTCCTGTGCTTCCGATTCTTAACAATGTCAATGGGGTTCACTTGGTTGAAATGTTGTTGAGTTTCTGAGCACCGGTTAGACCATAACAGGCCTTTAGTGCGTTATATCAATGAACCCGAAAATGTATATTTTAATGAAATATGGTTAATCCGTCAGCCAATCACCGAGTCAAAATGACAAATTCCGAAGGGTAGTTAATATGAAAAGTTTTGGTCGGTTAGTACCTTCCCGTTCCCATTGGCTTATTCTTTCCTTTCGAAACATAGAATAGGCCAGATGCTACTTCTGCTGATAGTAGACTTGATATTACAAATTTTTTTGCTTCATGCCAACTCCTCATTTTCTTCGCCTTAGAAACTAAGTATATGATAGACGAATAATCTAAATTAGGAAACGTGAGGCATACAAGGAACTAATGCTATGCAACATTTGATTGAAGAAGAAGTGACTAAAAGTGGAACCATTGGAGGAGAGGCTATACTCAAACGCAATTGGATGAGTAAACTATAATGAACAGGAAGGGACCTTCGAAATGAGACCATAGATGAAAAGTATCACCAGTCCACTTATATGTCACTAATTAGATGACAAGACATTTGGCCATCTTTAGAGACTCATTTACATAAAAATATGATATTAGTAAATTATTAGTAGATAAATAATATCTAATACTCATGGCATATATATCGAATGTGTTATGGCAAAATGATGCAACAAGGCCAAGTGACTAGTGAGAGGCAAGGAAGAGCGGACAGGCGAGTTCGAGTCCGACTCGTTGAGTTGTGAGAGCTGTCAAAGTCTTGCTTTCACATCGCTCAATAACTTGGTAGACACGCAGACCAAGAGAAAGAGATGGGCTTCTTGCCATGTTCCAATGCCTAAAGAGCCGTGAGGAATCTGAAAGCCCAAGTGAACCACTTTCTTATTTGTTTTTCTTATTCCCTTCTACCTTTCTCTCTGTCCACTCATTTCTTCTTTTCTGTTTTCTTAATGCATTATTTCAATGGACGGTGTGGCTTCTTACCCAGCAAACATTAAAAAAATGCTAATCCATGTGTTTTGTGGTTCCTAAAGCAATGAAGAGCGACTGAGCTTGTGTTCCTAGTCCCTGTCAGCTTTCCTATCATCCAGACGGATTGGGGCAGGTCAGCACCTCTTGTGATAATGCTCTCTTTTTTAGCATTTTGCACACACCTTCCTGCCTTTCTGTTTATATGTAGAAGAACGCTACCCAAAAAACTGTCCACAGTGAAAGTTAGGGGGGTTTTTGGAAGATACATGTTTTGAAAGATTTTAAACTATTATTTAGTAGATGATAATATACTCATCCCATCTAGGCATAGGCGTTTAGATAATGTAGAAAGTATTATATAATATGCCAATTTCTTGAAAAAATTATATATAAAGATTTTAAAAAAAATTACATTGAATATATAATATTATGTATAAAAACCTAAAAAACCAGGGTAAGAAATCTTAGCACTTGTCTCAATTTTTATGTCTATAAGAAACTAGGAATTAGTGGTTAACCTATTGGTAAGATGCAGCAATTCTCTCTGAGGTGACTAAATTTTCAACTTGGCCACCTTCCCTCTCTTGCTTGTGTGAGTCCCTACTATCTTGTACAAAGATGCTACTTATATGTGAGTTTCTATTACTTCACATGTGCGAGTTGTCTGCCACTTATATTTGCAAATTCATATTACCTTACATGTGTAAGTCTCTTACGTCTCCAATCCTTGGTTGGACTAGCCAAAAAAAAAAAAAAAAATCTTTCTTTTTCAAGAATTTTACCAAAAAATCCCCCTAAATTTTATGTAGGCAAAAAAGGACATAAAATTCATATATCTACCGTATTGGTTCCAAGTCCTTTTTTTTGTTTATTTATTTATTTTTGTTGTTCTGCATAACAGCGATATCCATGCTCACTCACACATACGAGCAGAAATATCTCCACTCACTTTTTCTCCTTCTTCCCCATCTTCCTTTTTTCTCCTCCTTTCTCCAACTCTTGCCACTTTTATCAATTACATAATATGATCACCTCAATGGCCATGGCTTGAGCATGTATGGGAGGTTGTAACCAAAATACTCTAATATCACATACTCATCTAGATCCATTATCTTCCTTATCTCTTTTTCTCTCACATCCTAAATAAATTCATTTGAACTCATTTAACTTCTTTCAATTAAACGAATGAAATACCAACCTCATCTTAGAGAATTCACCTTCTCTCTCTTAAACCCATCATATCCTCTCTTCTTTCTTTCGTTTTTTTCTTTATTCTCATTCCATTCTTATTCTTTACAATCCACCTTTCTCAATATTATTTTTTTGCATCTTTTTTTCATTTCCCTGCGCACCAATCTGCTCATTTCCAAACCACCTTTTCCCTATCATCATTTCATCGCATTCTCTCTTTGTCTCCCTTCTCTACCAATCCAATTCACAATACATAAACAACTTCTACTTATTACAGAGACCGATCTCTCACATTTTTTTATCATTATCTTCAACTTCACCCATCATCATCTAGCCTTTATGCAAGTATCATTCATTGAAACACATTTAATTTTGTTTAATCTGACCTGGGCGAGGATATCGCTGCTTAACTGTGAATAAGGATGTCCATGTTTGTTTATGCAGATGAGTGGGGATATCGCCGCTCGGCAAAGCAAAAGAAAAAAAATAAAAAAGGGCTCCTAGGACTACTATGGTGGATACATATCTTTTAGGTCTTTTTTTTTTTTATATAAAGTGAATATAATGAGATTTTTTTGATAAAATCCTCTTCTTTTTTACTACAAAAAAAGAAAGAATGAAAACGAATTGTCACAGTAAATGGTTGCTGTTATTATTACTAGTTTTAGTTGGGTTCTATTACAATCATTAAATGAGCACTGACATGAGAATGAAGTACATTTGATGTGTCACACCATATACTGACATTTAATAGCATATTTTTTTATTATCAGAACCAGGTGGGTTGTTATGATTGCCACTGTCGAGGGTGATCTTGTGTACTCACCTTTCTCTCATAGGATGACCTTATTTGTCTCTTATTTATCTCACCTAAGATCTAACCACTTCTTTTACTCAGGGACTCTACCATCTCTTTGAATTTTACTACCCTCTCCTCGGGGGGGGGGGGGGGGGGGGGGGGGGGGGGGTTCCAAACCCTTAAGTTGGGATAAAAAAAAAAAAACAAACCCTTAAGTTGGGATAAAAAAAAAACCATGAGGAGCATCCCCAACAATGTCTAACATTAGATAGGGCGCATCATAATAATCACTATTAAATGTATAACATGGTTATTGCTAATATTTGCAGTCCCCTGTATTGAGATATTTGACAGATTTCAAGATTTCCAACACTAGATGGATTACATTATTATCATAAATGTTAAGTGGATTCCACTATGATAAGCATTGTTTCTTGATTCAATTGTTATTTCAAATATTAAATGAATAATAATATCATCATCATCAAAGCCTTATTCCAATCATATTGGGGTCAACTACATGAATTTTGTTTCTCCATTCCGTTCTATTTTGAGACAAATTCTCAGATAAGTTAAACTTGTTCAAATTTGATTTAATGGTCTCGATCAATGTTTTCTTTGGGCTACCACTAACTTTTGATGGGCCATCTACCTGGATAACCAAACTTTTTTTCATTGGTGCTATAATCGGCCTACGCTCAATATGCCCAAACTATCTTAAATAGGTAAATGAAATGAATAATAATATAACAATTAAAAAATCAGATGGGTGCTAATGGAATGGTCAACATTGGTGGCTCCCATCAAATTTACGATAAAAAGAAGGGATTCATTATTTTTGCATTTTTGTTTTGTAGACTCCATTATTTTATCTAACATTAGATGATTCCGCTTGACTACTAATTAATGGGTCTAATTTGGGGCTTATTTATTTTGTTCATTTCTTGTGTTTTGTGCATAATGTCCCTTATAAATTAAGTGTCAAGTGCTTCAATTCAAAATATGCTCAATTTGTAGAAATTACTAAACATTAAAAATGTCTCAACAAGGCAATATGTTGTCATTTATTTATGTGATGATGAAATCTGTCAATATTCAAATATATTGATATTTTATTTTTTTTCATATATCCAAACACCCCATAGTAGTACAGTTTTCCCCACCTCATGGACACAATTGTTTTCATGGAACTTAATAAATACATTCTTATCAAAAGTAGTGAAAGTCGGAGAAACAATGGTGCCAATCCACAAGAAGAGATGAAGTAAACTCCTTTCCATTAAAAACTAAATACCCACTCTAGTAAATTATAGCCAACCAAGCTCCATATAATATTTAACCAATTGGTTTTGGTCCACTCCTTTTTTTTTTCTTGGTTATAACCAAGCTTACGTGTGAGGACCCAGACACATATACACTCACACATCCAAGGTAATGGGAACTTGCACATGTAAAGACATAAACACAATTTATGTATGCAAGGTATAGTCTACTCCTTTGAATCTTCTTTTCTTACCATGTTTTTATCAACAGTGGTAACATGCAAACTTTGATTTAGATCATTTTGGTGGGCCCCATCCAAAATAATACCCATCTTTTCAAGTGATTTTTTGTTCCATTAATTGAATTCGTAGGTATTCTTTATTCTTTGACTTGTGTTTTCAAAGGTAGTTAAATTTGAATAAACAAAGGTCAATATCCAAGAATATTCATCGAATAATCTCTCATTAAGTATAAGATAAATCAAAGGAGAGATGCAAAATGAATGACTAGCCATCACCCTAGTATTTTAAATCCTAAGAAAGTCAAAATTCCATCTACATCTTAATTTTATTTCTTTTACCTCCCAACTCTTTAATAATCCTTTGTTAGACCCCATATAACCATGAAATTGTTCTTTTAGAAGGGGTTACCTTTTAAAATTAATGTGTGAGATTTTCTTAAAACACAATCAAAAGGTTTTATTTGAATTTTAATAAAAGAAGATGAGTTATTTGTCATTATTGATTCCCTAGAGGCTTTTACAAGTGCAGAATTTTTAAAAGTATAACACTTTTCTCTTATTTGCAAAAAGGTAAATGAAGATATTAATATTAGAAAAGAGTATAAGAGTTATCCATATTTCTTTCAATCAATTCCTCTCCACAAAAAAATCTAAAATTGATATAAAAAAAAAACCTACATCAAAAGGGGTCAAATCCCACACTAATTTGAAGTGAAAACCATGGATTTAAGCACTTGCTTATATCCCACTGCTTTCAACTCTTATTAAGATAAAAGCCACATGCATACCATTATGTGGGAAGAATTATTAATACAAAAATGGTTTTAAGCACTTGTTTATTATGTTAAAAACCATTGTCTTGGGCTCTTGTTTTTCTAATCTAAACCTTTAAAAGAAAAAACCACCTAGAATATTTTTTCGTTAAATCCCTCTCCACTTTCGTTTGCAAAACCTAACCCCCACGCCTACCTTTCCCTCATTTTTTTTTGGGGGGTAAAACCTCTCCCTTGTTAGTGATACCCAAAATTAGTCATCTCCTCCTCATCTCAAAGTACACATCTGACACATTGGCATCGCAGGGTTCTTTCTCGTCACCATTGCAGGTACAATTTATTCTAATTATTTCTCTTTCTCTCTCTCTCTCTCTCTCTCTCTCTCTCTCTCTCTGTTTTTATGTTGCCAAAGACTCATGGGGATTGGATTCCTAGAACTTTGATTGCTATTTTTTTTCCTCTTTCTAACAACTAGCGATTTGATGTTTTGTTTGTGGAATATATATTGTTCCTTTAGGTTAATGGAGAAATAGGGTTTGTTGGGTATTCCCAAATCATGATCAGTTTTGATGCTAATGTAACCTATCATTCACTCATTCAAATTGATAGGACCTTTGCAAATGGGGGATGCCAAATTGAAGTGTAGTTATTCACACATCTATTTATTTCCCACACCATTCAGGCCATGTCAATTTATGTTAGAATCTTATGGTAAAATCTTGTTATAGAATTTTATATTATTAGTCATTGAAGGGGGAAAAAAAAAGCAAACCATTGATTAGAAGAAAGAAATGATTTAGAAATGACATGTGAAGTTGAATTGTTATACTTATAAGCATCAAATTTATAATGCATATGCCTATATTTCTTATATACCACAAACAAAAAATAAAAATAAAAACAAACATGAATAAAGCTCCTTTCCTTTGGCAAATATATGTAGATCTAACCTAAATCTTATCTTTCTATTGTTATCACTATTCATCTCTAGTACAATGCAAGGTGATAGATAGAGGAGCAAATCTCCTTTAAGTAGAAGAGAAAATCTAAGCAACATGAGTACCTCACATCCCTTCATACATGCCACTAAATTGTAAATTATTTTAGATTTATCATTGGAATTATAATGGGTGTATAATTACTTTTACTATCCCCAATTGCATTTTTTATAATCTATATTTTCACCTTTTTATGCATGTTATCCACCTCAAGTATACATAATTTGGCCTTTTGAAAAAATTTTAAATTATTACAATAAGCACCTGTAACTAATTGTTTAATGAGCTCGTAAAACTAAGTATTTTATGTTTGAAATATTTTTTTTCCATTGATGGAGTGATTCTATATAAAAAGGAAAGGTGCATTCTTGTGTAAAAAAATGTGCGATAAATAAAATCTGATCTTTGAATGCTTTTGATAATGAAGGGTTGAAAGGTGCATTCTTTTGCAAACAAATATGCTATAAATGAAATCTAATCTCTTAATGCTTTTGACAATAAAGGGTTCAATTAAAAAAGCTGCAAAATATTTTTCAAAATATGACTCCAAGTAAGGAGTAGATGAAGGCATCAAGGTTTATCTTTTGAATATATAAAAAGTGTTAAGGTATTCATTGAGTTTGTAAGAGCTAATGCACATACATTAGCAGGGGAGGATTGGTATTGTTGTCCTTATATGAAATGTCGTACTGTTATCAGAGGGGAAAAAACAGTAAATGATATTCAAACACATTTAATATGTAATGACATAAATAAGTTTTACACAACATGGATTCATCATGAAGAAATTCATCTATAAAGATAGAAAGACATGGGGGCTAGTAGCAAAGATGATGATGTATATATTGGTATGGTTGATATATATGGTGAATGACTTACTTGGACTTGTTCATGACGAGGGTAAGATACAATCTCAAATGGGTGGTATCCCTTGAAGGGATTAAGGAAGTAAATAATCAAAAGGATTGTAAAGCTGAAGAGTATTCGCTGGATAATATTCAGTACAAATAGTTGATAGAAGATGTAACACAACTCTTGTATCAATCGCATCGAATTGAGGATACAAAATTATCAGTGACGGTTGAATTACTAAGCATGAAGGCCAGACATCGGTGGTCTAATGTTAGTTTCAATGAGTTACTACAATTGTTTAAAATGGTCCTCCCATATAATAACACTATGCTGGATAACACATATGCTGCCAAGAAGATGATTTAGTCATTACGTATGAATCATAACATTATCCATGTATGCCCTAACGATTACATATTGTATTGGAAAGAGCATGAGAATCGAGATAACTGTCCTAACTGTGGCAAATATAGATGGTAACTGAAAGATATATCAAAGCCAAATGGGAAACGTAAACCCTAGAAGAAGTTAAGAAACTTTCCATTACCATCAAAGTTGCAAAGGTTTTATAGTGGGTAGCAGATTGTAAAGAGTATAATATGGCATGCAGATGTAGGCGCTATACCAAACCAATCAATCATGCGCCATCCAATGGATTCTTCATGTTGGAAACAAGTGAATTGGAAATGGTCTAATTTTGCCTCTAAGGTATGTAATTTTGGTTGGGGCTTGCAATAGATGGATTCAATTCTTTTGGAAACAATAACAATACTTATGGTCATTTTTTGATGATGAATGTTCGATACAATCTTCCTTTGCCCCTTTTCATGTGCAAAAAATTTACAATGCTAATATTGTTGATTTCCGCCCCCCCCCCCCCCCCCCCCCCCCCGGTCCCCAAAAAAAAAAGGCGTGGGGCATAATATTGATATCTATCTATAACCATTGATTGAAGAGTTGAATAAATTATGGTTCACTAGAATAAAAACATACGACTCCTACAAAAAAGTACGTTCACAATAAAAGTAATTTTGTAATGGGCTATACATGATTTTTCCCAGCATATGGCCATTTGTCAAGTTGTAAGACTATAGGCAAGTATGCTTGTCCTGTATGTAGTGAAGGGACAGAGTCTAATTGGCTAACAAGTGGAAAGAAATCGTGCTTCATGGGGCATATAAATTTTTTACCAAGTATGACTCATCCTTTCAGGTATCAAAAATCACAATTTAATGGGTATGAAGAGCATTGGATTCATGTTTGGGTTGTGACAAAATATTACGTTGGCTGTCAACCTACTTAACGCAACCCTCCTCATTTACTCGAGCTTGGGACTGGTAGCAAAAACTGGAGGAGTTAAATACGACATAGTAGGGATAAGGCTTTGATGATGATGATGATGATGATAGTGAAGAATATAGGAATCATCCTAGGCGTTTGAATGGTTTTGAAATATTAAGTACAATGGAATTGAATGAGAAGTTTGGAAAGTGAGACAAGAGGATGAAGAGTGCAGATGAACATGATTCCACTCCGTGGTTGAAGATGTCAATCTTTTTTTTACTTGCCATATTAGAAGGTATGTTATACAAATGCATGTTTAAAATTATATTAATGTTGTATACTAGATTAATCAATTACTAAAACAAATATTTCTCATTTATATAGAATTTGCCTATCCATCATATTCTAGATGTGATGCATGTGGAAAAGGACGTGGTAGAAATCCTAATTGGAATAATTATGAACACAAAGGATAAGACAAAAGATGGTCTCAAGGCTTGGAAAGACCTAAATGAGATGCAGATTTAGAGGAAGTTGTGGCCTATAAAAGTAAATGGGATGGAGATATATTTTGAAGGTTGTTACAACTTATCTCAAACAGAGAGATAATTGATTTGTAAAACTTTATACAATTTGAAGGTTCCCACCAAGTATAGTAGGTATTGGAAACATAAGATGAACTTGGAAGATAATCAACTAAAAAAATTTAAAATCTCATGACTATCACATTTTATTGTGACAGCTACGATTGGTGTTGTTGATGCATGCATTTAAAGCACACAAGCTAGGGTGGCATATAATATGGTAAGTGAAATGTTTATATCATGTTTGATTTATGTATAATTGTTATAAATAGTCTAAATTTATATATTCAATTATTTACAGTAAAAAAAATCCAGGTGAGGAGATCACTCGTATGTGCCTATTTTTAAGAACTCATACTAAGAAGAACGGATCACTTTCTAGCCTAAAAGTGGTGGGGAATTTTTTAATTTAAATGCATTTTATATGATTCAATATGTTGTGGATGTTATTTTATTTTTTTGGGTATGAATATATTTTAGTGTTACACTCATTTTTGTGTTTTTATATCATGTATGAAATTTAATTTTGGAAGTGCTATGGTTGAGTATAAATTAAATTTATAGCTTGTATGGGCAATGGAGTGTTATTTTAAGCTGTTTTCTTTATTTATAATTGCTCAACAAGTTGTAGAAAAAATTTAAATGCCCTCCACGTAAGGGGAGACTCTTCCATAGTTTTTAAAATATTTTTATTTTGAGATTTTTCTTATGCTTGCTATTTATCATATGTTTTGTAGGATATAGTTAGAAGTTTCATAAGGCTGATAGATTTATTGCACAAAAAGATCTAAAAAATGACCTGGTTAGAAAGGTATATTATTGATTTAGTTTTCTTGTTAATGATAAAGCCTGACAAGTATCAATTTAATTAATATTTTTTTAAATATTGACATTATTTTCTTTTATTTTTGTATAGATCATTGATCTTGATTCTCGAGGGCGTGTGCACAGCTTAGGCATATGTGTTTTCAGGACTGGTATCTATTATTTTGCTCCACGTATGAAAGCATTAGCAGATGAGGAGTTATTAAACAAAAAGATTGAGAGAGAAATAATAAAGTTGATGGAGGAGATGGGTGGCGTAGGAAGGATATGGATGGGCTGAAACAAACTATATCCCAAGGTAGGATGGTGATGCAGTCATCCACCCATTATGGGAATTATTCTCAGGTACAATATTTATTTTTCATATATTCTAGATTTCTATAATTAAATAAATAATATTTTAGTTGATGAAGTATTAACACCATTTATTTCTAATAATATTTTATGCTCGTAATGAATCACCACATCAAGAGAAATAAACAGAACAAGCAAGTCCATGAACATGATTGACTCAGCGTAGGTTGATACATTTAGTGCCATGATTGGTTCATCGCTTACTATCTAGGATGTTATTGGATTGTTGTGGTTTTGATTATCCGATCCAGTTACTTAGAGGAGATAAAACTTTTGGAGATATCAGTTTAGGTTATATAATTGATTGGCCCATGTATAAGACTTTAAATTAGTTTTATTTGACTTTATTGCACTTTCGACTTTAGTTTAAATTATTATATTAGAATGACTTCACTCAAAGCTTTTGATTTTATGTATTGGATTGAATTTTAATTCTAGTGATTTTAATTAAGCTAGCTAATTGATGTTTGTTTGTCTCTAATATGTTATTGTTTGTATCTATGGATG
Organism: Sextonia rubra; assembly: GCA_037013555.1. Taxonomy (NCBI): domain Eukaryota; kingdom Viridiplantae; phylum Streptophyta; class Magnoliopsida; order Laurales; family Lauraceae; genus Sextonia; species Sextonia rubra. The sequence continues at coordinate 26,924,772 of JASUAD010000012.1, read as the reverse complement.
GATTATCATTTACATTTATTGAATGAATAATTATATAAATTCTATTATAGGTTATTTTTATAAAATAAAAACTGACACCTGCTAACATTTGATAATTTGAAGAAGACTCTAGATGCATTTTAAAAATGTCGGCTTTTTCAACTTGAAAATTTTTGAAAAAATCTTTTTTAATTAATAATTGATTAAAAAAAGATGGTCTTATTATAAAAATTGAGAGCGCCTGACACTTAAACACAACGACAACTTGAAATACTTGTTAAGCTAAAACTTATGCTACGGCTCCGGACACTTGTTTAAAAAAGTTACACCAATATTAATGATATCTAAAACGACAGATTGGACTATCATTTTTTTAATTAAACAACATCTCAAAACATTTTTTTTTGCGAATTTTAATGCAATTATCCATAATTCTTTCAATCAATTTCTCTCCACTAAAAAAATCTAAAATTGATAAAAATACCAATATGTCACTTTTAAATTTCCCCTCTAATAAATCATTTATAAGAAATGATCAAGTCCATCCCAAACAACCTAGTGGGAGCCACTTCAAACATACCTTTATGCAAAGATGTTGAAATAAGATGGGTTTATATGGATTCCACATGAATACAATATACTTTTTATGTTGGTCTTTTTTTTTTTTTGTTTTTTTAACCCTAGACAAGGAGGTTGGAGAGAGCCCCTATATCTGGGAAGGTAGTACACTCAAGCGAGAAAGTAGCCCACATACATGAAAAGAAAGTCCACACGTAGGAAGGAAGCATACACACACAGAAAAAGGCAGCATATCCAAGATTCATACCCTAAATAGCCAGGTGAAAACGAGTTCATACCACTTGGGTAAGGAGCTACTCTCAACTTTTAATTATGAAGCTTGAAACAATGCTAGATACCTTTTCATCCATTTCTTCATGAAAAAATAAATGTAACTTGGTATTTGACTGGATAAATTGTTCAAAAAGAAACATGAATTATGAGGATACCCAGTATATGGGGATCTAAAGGAGGAAAGAAGAAAAAGGGTGTTGGGCTTGAGGAGGAAAGAAGGTTAAGACAAAAACCTTGTTATAAGTGTATCATTGTCGTCTTTAAATTTTTTTTTTTAACGGAGAGGACTTGCTTGCTGGAAATATGACATACTTTCATACTCTTTTGAAGCATTCAAATACTCATGTATAGTATTGAAAAAGAGACGAAAATGTTAGAACTTCTTTTTTTTTTTTTTGAAAATTTTGCTTTAATAAATAGAATAAATGATCGGGGATACATATTCCTCAAATTTCCTTCAAATGCTTCTTTAAGCATATACCTCAAATTTCTTCTGCAAGCAAAAAGAAGTGAAATCTTCTTGTACTTTATTGAAACTTGACAGAATTTTCATATTTCTTTTTAAAAATAGAATAAACACTAGGTGTAAGCGTATACCTCAAATTTTTTCTGTATATAAAAAATGGAAGTTTGGTAGATTTGTGTCTTTTTCTTTTCCTTTGTTATCCCAAGGTTAGGGCCTGGGTCTCCTAACCTTTTGGCTGTAATGCGAATCAAGCTTAGATGAGGTGGGGTACCCTTTGGGGAAGAAATGTGATAGATTTAAATATTGGCCAACCACATAAGAATTGACACCTCTTACCATTTAGGTAAGAGGCCATTTTTAAATATGTGATTATGCATGCGTCCAAATTAGTGGTCACGCAAGACATTTAAGTACAAGCCTTTTGATTAAAAAAAAGTAAACAAAAAATAAAGTTAACATATATAGTGTTTGTCGATGCACCGCAAAAAAGTGCGTTATCTCTAATAGATCTTCATTGTGAGGCTCATCCCCCTCTAAATGTATGGTGATGGAAAAGCTCCTTTCTCACTAAAATACAGGACTGAGATTTAATGGGATTAGGATAAAACGATGAACTATACGAATGATAAGCATTAAATGGATGAGTAGAGTGCATTAGCTTATTCATTTATTTATTTATTTATTTTGGTTGCTTCGTCTGGATTTTGAACTGGCACACTCAAGTGAATATCGCTCTTTAAGCTGTAATATTTTTTTACCAAAATAAGAACTGTGATGTTACAATTCTCTTCTGACTTTAGGTTTGGTCCAATGGGTTTTTTTAATAGATATAGTGCAATGATTTGGATTGAGAAAAGAAAAGGGCATGGAGTGGGCTCCAACAGAGTATTGAGTCGTATTTATAATGCCTTTATTGACACCTCTAATTGTTTTTACGAATAGTTTGCTAAGGAAACTGAATATAATATTTGAGACATCAGAGTTTAAAATTTAGGATGAACGATTCTGCATAGAAAAGAAAATTTCTGATTACTCAATAAATAATCATATCTATAGAGGTAGCAGTGTGGACGATATCTTTACTGGTCAATCTGGTGGGCCTTTTTCTGAAATTCATGTTGTTTGTATATGTGGTGGGGCCCATTTTTTTGGGTCAAGACATAGGCAATGCGACAACAAAATCTCCATCAGAGAATAGGAATCATTCCTCAGGAGTTCTTTCTTCAGCTCAATAGGGAACGCCCATTTTATTCTTTTTCTGTCAATTTCCATTTAAGGCAATTATAATAAAGCAATAGTCTTTGGATGGAGACCTTATTCCATCGTGTACTCCACCAATCTGTACCAAATGGGCCTCACTAGATTGATAAAGGGTACTCAGGAGTTGGGCTTTCTACACTATAGTCCACCTGATGATTTCTTCTTCTTCTTTTTACGAAGGACTTCAACTCAGTCACCGATACACTATAGGCATCCGTAACAACCTGAGCAACAGCCAACCGGCTGTAAAATCAAGCTGGTGAAAGTTTCTTCATATACGGATGGCAGCTCCTGGCTCAGCGCGCAAACCCAAACAGGAGGTAACCCAGAAACTCAGGGTTTGGGATGCCCTGCTAATTTATTGGGTTAGGTTTGTGTCAAAAGGGTTGGATTTTGGTTGGGTACGTTCTTGTCTTGCCAACCGAATCTAAGTAATAACAGGCAACCCAAATATAACCAACTTATTCGATGGCCCATCACTAAAATACCAAAAGAAGAAGAAGAAGAAGAAGAAGAAGAAGAAGAAAACCATTGCCCATCGATGTTTAGCTTGTAGTTTTATTTTTTGATATTTTGTTCCATGTTGTGAAATAAAGGGGGATTGTTTTTTAATACAACTACTACCAGGGGTGTAAAACGGCGTGTGCCAGTGTGGGACAGCTCACTGACTGGCCGGCCCAGGCCCAGGCGTAGCTTGACTGGGGGTTGGCCTAGTACAGCTCATGACATGACTGATGTTTTGTCGTGCTACCGATGGGCTGGCCCACATGCCCATCTTGATTTTTTTCAATATTTTAAAATTTTGTATATAACTTGGATGAGGCTTTATGGACTTTCCTTTAGGCTTTCCAGCTTAAAATAAAGTTGAGACTAGTACAATAAATACCCTAAAATTGGCAGCAATTTATGAAAGAAAAGAAAAAGTTGATTTATTTTAAGTTTTATATTTCATTTAAATAAAAAAATAAGTTCTTTTTAATATAAATGTCATGCTGGGTCATACCGTTCCACGCCCTGGCCCAGCATGACATGGCGAGGGGCATGGGCCGCATGTCGTGTGTGCCACAGCGCAGCTGCCTCCATCCTAGCACAGCCTGGCTTGGTTAACCCGATCAACTGGCAGTGCTAGGCTAGTTGTAAATTTGACCCCACATTGTTGTAGATTTATCCATCCAGATCAATGTTCTTAACCATATACACCAATATTGAAGTAAAATCTACAACAATAGATAGTCAATAAGGAATCTTTGCTCAAGGGCACTTGTTATCTATCTGATGTGCCCTAAACAATTTGGACCTATTGAGATCAGAACTAAAAACCAACGTTCTTTGTTCTTGTTTTTTTATTTTTAACCTAATAAAAGGCATTATCTTAAGAGTAAATAAAAGAGTACGGGGCATACTCAAAAGGTTCTAATTGATTGATAGTTTCATTGTGTCCCACTTTGCTAAATCTCCGTTAGGGTTTTAATATTTGCAAGAGAGCAAAAAAGAGGACAAAGGAAACAAAGAGGGCATTATATGGGTACGAGGGAGAAATTTTTTTACTCGTACGTAAATCTATGTGTGGTAGTAGTGTATGTTTGCTTCTTCTTCTTAGTGGTGATTGCGTGTTTGGACGCTAACCCGATCTTAACAAATAGTGTGAGAGATTGGGTTGTCTATGCGATCGTGAGAACAGGCAGATTGGATCTCGGAAAGGGGTTGAGGATTGCGCATCGGCGTTGTGATCGATGAACGGAGAAACCCAAGCCGTTTGGGTTTTCTGAAAGGAGTGAAAACCTTTTGGCAGAAAGGGTGTTTGTCGTTCTTTTCACTCCTTGGTGCCTGATCAGAGACATTCTATTGTCTTTGTCTTTTGTTGACAAGTGGAAGGACATATACAAAAAAAAAAGAGGTGGGGCTTGGTTGTTTCTGGTTTTCACCAGAATAAAAGAAACAAGGCTTCAAATCGGAAAGTTGCAAGGGTTTTTTAATCAGTGGTGGCCGGCCGGACTGCCGATCTTATCGTCATCGGAGCAGCACCGGTAGCCGCCGCCGCTTTCCAGGCTTCCCGCGCATCAGATTAGACAGAGGCACCGGGGGTTTTCCGTCTGCGGTTCGAGTTGTAGAACCAGAATCGAAACGAAGAAGAAGAGGGCTTTGGGCCTGAGCTTCTTGACCAAGTTACGATTGGGTCAGGTCCGACCCAACCTGATACAGAGCCCAATGCGGCAGTCCAGAAGCAGTCATGTACTCAAGTTGCAGGTTCGATGTCAGGCTAGTTCTGCCTGACCTGTATTGTGGAAGCCTAGCGTAGCCCAGAATAATCTGCATAAGCTAGTGACATCAGCGGTACGGTCAAACAGTAGATTTGACAAATTTGACGGCCAAAATTCAAATGCATTTTTCATGGTTATCGGGACTCGTAATTGAACTTTTTTTTTTTTTATGCACTCGTGGCGACGAGATCTACAGAGTTAACAACACAAATTGACAATTTGATAGGTAGAATTTTGGGTGATTCAGAAGCTTCTTTAGATTTGCAATGGTCATAAAAGGAACTTTTATTGCATAAGGTATCAAATTTGAAATTGACAAATTTAATGGAAGAATAAACTTTGGTTTATGGCAGGAGAAGATGAAGAATATATTGATTCAAAAAGGTATTAAAGTGACATTATTAGGTAAAGAAAAAAAAGGCCTAAAAAGATAGATGATGATGATTGGGCTTAGATTGATGAAAAGGTAGTTAGTAGCATTCAATTATACCTCTTTGATGAAGTGACGTGCAATGTCATAGAAAAGGAAACTGGGAAGGATCTCTAGTGGAAGCTAGAGAGTCTCTACATAGGAAAGAATCTCACTAGCAAATTACATCTCAAGAATAGTTGTATGGGTTGAAAATACAAGAAGGATGTGATGTACAAAAGCACATGAATACTTTGAACATAATGATTAACGACTTGTTGAGGCTCAATGTGAAAGTCGATGATGAAGATAAGTTCTTGTTGTTGCTAAACTCTCTTCTTGACTCACATAACCATTTAGTGACTATCTTGCTTTATAGAAAAGACACACTCAAGTTAGAGGATGTTAGGCAATATATTATCTCTGATGCTACGAGGAAGAAGCCCATTAAACTTAGTTCACATGTAGAGGGACTTCTAGTAAATGGAGGCTCTGGTGAATGTGGTAGGTTCAATGACAAGGGTCGGTTAAGAATAAATAACTCCAAATCAAAATCCAGAAGCAAGAAACATTCATAATGCTTCTTTTGTAAAAGAGAGAGACACGGGAGGAAAGATGGCCGAGAATTCAAGGCAATTAAAGATAGGAAGAACAATGTTAAGAATAAAGCTGACAAAACTGACTCCACCAACGTTGCTTCAGAAATCAAAGTGAAACTCCTATCTATCTCACATGGTAACTATCTATCTGATGTTTAGATTTTAGATTCTGGTTGTTCTTATCATATGTGCCATATTTGTGATTGGTTTGATACATATGAGCAATATAATGGTGGTAGTGTTCTAATGGGTAATGATGCATTTGTAAGACCATTGGAATTGACACCATTAAAATGAAAATGCCAGATAAAGTTGTGAGAATCTTGGGTGATATGAGGCATGCGTCAACATTAAAGAAAAACTTAATCTCTTTAGGCTCACTTGAATCCAAAGAATGCACATTCATTGCAAAGGATGGCGTGCTTAAAGTGACTAGAGGAGTTTTAGTATTAATGAAAGGCACCAGAGTATGGAACAATTTGTACAAGCTTATGAGAGGCACAGTAGTAGGTGAAATGACAGTCTCTACAAAAGACAAAACGAGTGATTATGAAACTCAATTGTGGCAAATGCGTCTAGGGCATATGAGTGAGAGAGGCATGTCAGAACTTCACAAAAGGCATTTGTTAAAAGGAGTGAAAACATGTAAGCTGAATTTTTACAAATACTGTGTTTTTGGAAAGCAGAAAAAAATGTCATTAAAAACTGCAAGCAATAGTTATAGAAGGAAATGTATTTTGGATGACATTCACTTTAATGTGTAGGGACCAACCTCGGTTATGTTAAAAGGTGAAGCATATTACTTTGTGACTTTCATTGATGATTTTTCAAAAAAGGTTTGAGTTTACTTTATGAAAGAGAAATCTAAGGTCTTTACTATATTAAAAGAGTGGAAGGCAAAAGTAGAAAATAAAATAGGTAAAAAAGTCAAGTATATGTGGTCAGATAATGGGGGTAAATACATAAATGACAAGTTTCTATAATTTTGAAAAGATGAAGGCAACACAAGGTGTAACACTCCGACCCAGCTTAACCTCGTTTAGCGGTTAATTAATCTTGTTTTCGTTGCTAATTATGTTTTGTTTGTGTTTTGTTTTCGTTGCGGGTCATGGATAGGTAGTTGGGTTCAGTTTGACCTGGATTAAGTAGACCAAGCCCTTTTTCGTAATTTTAGCTTTTTTAAGACATGGTCATTTTTGCATCATCTTGATGTCAACACGTGTCATTCGTTGAGCTCGTCAACTTTCGTAACTACGTCGTTTGCAAACGATGCCGTGTGATCTCATTGGACCCGGTTTTGACTCAAACTGAAAATAGAATTTTGACTTGGACTTCATTACAATTTAGACATCCCCTCATCTTATATATGCTTCAGACCATCGACTAAAGACTCACGTTCTCTCTCATTTTTCCTCACCGTGCACGTGAAGAGCTTTCTCTCCCTCTCCTGAATTCTCTCCTCCATCGATCAAGCTGAATTGAGGGATTTTGGTTCTTTTAATCACTAGTATGTTGATTGAGGTGAGCTGGGGTTCTCTTCCATCTCTCTCATCTCAATCTTCTTCTTCTCCTCCTTGTTTCCATGAGTGCACGATAGGTTTTGAGATTCTTTCCATTTCTCATGCATGCATGTTGTTTGGTTGGTGTTAGGTTGTGTTTGGACCCAAGGACATCAGTTGTGTAATTGAATTCAATTGAGGCAAGTATAACCATAACCTGTAAGAACCCATGTTGGTATGCATTTGATTTTGGTTAGTTCACATGAATTTGTATGGAAAAATGTGTTTATAGCCCATTTGATTAGTACTTTATCTATCTCTATTGGATATTTGCAATTCTGATGATTTCACAGGTTTTCTGTACGTGATTCAGAATATTGACTTCGTGCATGTACGGCTAAGCTGTATGTCACTTACGGCTTAAAGTCTAGAGAGGGTAAAAATCCAGTTTTCCACTACGGCTAGGGCACAACTAAGCCGTGTATTGCACTACGGCTAAGCCGAACCTCAGCCGTGGCCCAGCCGTGGATCAATACAGGGTGCCTTTTTTCTGGATTAACTGAGAGCAATCAATTTGTCAGACCTTCTACAGCCTGGCCACGGCTAAGCCGTAGAACACACACGGCTAAGCCGTAAAACAAAATATGGGCAAACTGTAACTGCGGATGAACAGTAAAGGGAACTGCGGTGGAGCCGCAGTGCATACTACGGCTACGCCGTAACATGCCAACGGCTAAGCCGTATGTTCACCTACGGCTAAGCCATATCAACACTAGAATAATGACGGACAAGGATAGGTGTAAAGGAAAGACCGATATGGCCTTCATGATAGAATGTAGAGCACCTAGACCTACCCAACGGAATGTGATACAACGCGTGAATGATCTCGAAGGCTGCGAATCATTCATGTTCGTTATCCGGATGTTAAGCACCTCCCCATGGGTGTTGGTTTAAGGGACTTCGTGCACCGCCCGACTCAATGCAACACTAGACAACGGTGCATCGAATAATTTAAAACTACATCATCATGCACGGTTAGAAACACCGGATAATTAGATTAGAATTGGCTTGTAAATAAAGATGATCCGATTTCGCATGATTTGTTGCATAACATGTTGCATTCGATCATTGATCTCTACTCTCTGATATTTTGTGTTCCGTTACTTTCACATTGTGGTTCTTTACCTTGAGTATGCATGTAATAATATGTTCACAGATATGCACGTATGATATGTTGTCACGATCTACTCAGGGTTTTCATGATTGACTCTGTATGGTCATGCACTACTTAGCCTCAGCCTTAGGATCCCGATGGGGTGAATTTGGTATAGTTTACATGGCCTTGCTGCAGTAAGGAAACGTCTTGGGGAACCGGACCCCAGGAAACTGAGACCCATTGTACCCTGGCCCGGACAATGGTGTTCTTTGCACGATACAAGATCCCTCTTTTGGGAGCATATGGCAATGTAGTAGCCACTAGTTATGTACACAGCATGTATCCATTGATTCGCATAGCATATTTCTTTCTTGGATGACAGCCTAGTATACGAAAATGCCTTGTTTAATTTGCACGATGTTCTTTATTCTATTAGACACAGCGTGTATTAACTTGTTATGGTTTATACTTTGCTGAACCGTCGTATTCACAGTTATTTTTGGTGTTGCAGGCCCAGATACCCCTGCCAACCCCTCGCCGGTCGGCCAGACTCCAGATGAGACCCCCGAGGCCCCATCAGGCCTAGAGGAGTGGGTGTGATCACTCCACGGGAGAGCGTTCTTGACATGCATGGCATTGGAGTCTTGTTTGGAGGATTTTCACACTTGTGTACATGTCATGATTGTATATATTATTTTGTGCATTTTGTAAGACCTTCACATGTAATTATGTCAATTCTTTCTTCGTATTCTCTTTTTGCACTGTTAGTTTGATGTTTTTGATCTTTACAGTTTCCGCATACATGTTTGGCATGTGTGAATGTTCCCTTGTACGTGTACATTTAGACTTGGTCTACGTGTACATGCATGGGAGTACGTGTGTCATTAGGTTTGGCTTTTGCTAACCCCCGAACCCTGGGCTCGGGTTGTGACATACGTATTGTATGGTATCAGAGCATTCCTTGCTCTAGATGATAAGCATGTAGGCATGTAGGATCGTGGTGAGGATACGATTATTTCTTTGTGGTTTTTCTAGATTTTGGGGCTTGTTGGGCGAGATTGTTTTGTGTTTGTATTTGACTCTTTCCATTTTACAGGATGGCGTCAGGTTCGGGTTCTCAGCAGAACGCCGAAAACAATGAAAGCGGATCCACACCATCACCGCAGACACAGAACACAGATGAACGCATCCTCATGTTATTTCAGTCCCTACAGGCGCAATCGCAAGCAATGCAAAACTTACAAGCACAAGTGACAACCATGTTAGACCGACAAAGCCAAGCCCCAGCTCAGTCACATATAGACCAGCAGGTGGTCTTTCAGCCTCGAGAGAATGACCCGAATGCCCTCTACGATAAATTTCGCAAGCGAGGAGCTATTGAGTTCTATGGGACAGAAGAGCCATTGAAGGCAGAACAGTGGCTGGAGCAGACGGAGGATGTCTTTGAGACCGTTGTGTGCACGAACCGGTAGAAAGTCGGACTAGCAGCCTCCATGTTTAGAGATGTCGCGAAAACTTGGTGGAAAAGCGTGAAAGACTCATACAGAGACATTCCTAGTGCGACGGTTTGGGAGATGTTCAAGCAACAGTTCAGGAGGAAGTTCATCCCGGCTTATGTGTTTCGAGCCAAGGAGGTTGAGTTTTTAGCTCTCCGCCAGTAGCAGATGACCGTGGCAGAATATGTGAATAAGTTTACTCAGTTGTCGCACTTTGCTCCGGATATGATCAGTACCGAAGAGAGGAAGGTGAAACGGTTCGTTGAAGGTCTGCATCCCCGGTACATGCACCACGTGACTGCGTTTCAGCATCCGGCTACGTTTGACGATGCAGTGGACAGGGCCTATTCTGGTGAGGCCATCCACCAAGCTGCGAGAGCCGTTGAGACTAAGCGACAGCCGCCTTTCAGTGCACGAGGACAAGTACAGAAGAAGACAAAAGGCCAGCAGAGTACTTCCAGTTCTGCCGGAGTGACTTGTGGGCATTGTGGCAAAAGCCACACGACTGAAGCTTGTTGGAGGAAAGCAGGTGCTTGTTTCATCTGTGGTTCGAGGGAGCATATGATAGCCAATTGTCCTCGATATAGAGCCTCCCAGCCCCCACCATCTAGTACTACCTCCGGTGTAGCTCCTGGCAGACCCAGTGCATCTACAGCTCCGGGCAAGTCATAGTCAGCTCGTCCAGGCTCGAGACAGTCTCGTCAGACAGCCCGTGCATATGCTGCTACCCATGAGAGTGCCGAGGATCCACAGGTGGTTGAAGGTACTGTTTTGATTTTGCACGTCGAGGCATTAGCATTGTTCGATTCGGGGTCTACACGGTCATACGTAGCACCTCATTTCGCCGAGCGGTTATATCAGCTATCTAAGCCGTTGCCATATGTGCTGGTTGTATCCACCCTAGTTGGCAAGCGAGTGGAGTGTAGTGTATACTACCCCCATTGCGACGTGCAGATTGCAGGTCATCAGTTACCTGTTGATTTGATCCTGTTGTCGATGCTGGACTTCGATGTGATCCTTGGTATGGATTGGCTTGCTCGATATCGTGCCTGTGTTAATTATCACAACAGGACGATCTTCTTCGATTTAGGCAAGGGCTTCCGTTTCGAGGGCAGTCAGCAGAGATGCTCCAGAGGTGTGATTTCGGCGTGTAAGGCAGACCGCTTGATCCGCAGAGGCTGTGAAGGCTTCATTGCCTTTATCTCAGCGAAGAAAGAGACAAAGCAGCTGGGTGAGATCCAGGTGGTCTGTGACTTTCGTGATATCTTCCCAGACGATGTGCAAGACTTACCCCCGGTTCGAGATGTGGAGTTCGCCATTGAGCTTGTTCCCGGCACGGCACCGATCAGCAAGGCTCCGTATCGCATGGCCCCAGCTGAATTGTCAGAGTTGAAGAAGCAATTGCAGGAGCTTTTAGACAAGGGTTTCATTCGCCCGAGCGTCTCACCTTGGGGAGCACCAGTCTTGTTTGTCAAGAAGAAGGATGGTACTTTTCGGATGTGCATAGACTACCGACAGTTGAACAAAGTGACTATCAAGAATAAGTATCCCCTACCCAGGATTGATGAGTTGTTTGATCAACTTCAGGGTGCAGCATATTTTTTTAAGATTGATTTGAGGTCTGGATATCACCAGTTGAGGGTCAAAGAAGATGACATTCCTAAGACTGCCTTCAGGACTCGTTATGGACATTATGAATTCCTTGTGATGCCTTTTGGACTAACCAACGCCCCTGCAGCGTTTATGGCATTGATGAATCAGATCTTTGCTCCTTTCTTGGACCAGTTCGTAGTTGTTTTTATTGATGATATATTGATATACTCTAAGTCAGCAGAGGAGCATAGGGAGCATTTGAGGAAAGCCTTGTCGTTGTTGAGAGAACATCGATTGTTTGCTAAGTTGTCGAAATGTGATTTTTGGCTTGAGCAGGTGGCATTTTTGGGTCATATCATTTCATGAGAGGGATTGGCAGTTGATCCATCTAAAGTAGAGGCAGTGATGAATTGGCCTAGCCCCAAGATAGTGATAGAAGTTCGCAGTTTCCTTGGTCTAGCGGGTTACTATCGTCGATTTGTCCAGGACTTTGCTAAGATCTCTTCCCCTTTGACGAAGTTGACCAGGAAGAATGTACCATTTGATTGGACTGAGGAGTGTGAAGCCAGTTTCCGGACTTTGAAAGAGAAGTTGACTACGGTCCCAGTGTTAGATTTGCCGGATGGTAGTGAAGGGTTCGTGGTATATTCAGACGCTTCTCGAGTTGGTCTAGGCTGTGTGTTGATGCAGCACGGGAAGGTTATTGCATATGGATCGAGACAGTTGCGAGAACATGAGAAGAATTACGCCACCCATGATTTGGAATTGGCAGCCATCGTGTTTGCATTGAAGGTGTGGAGACATTATCTGTATGGGGTGCGATTTGAGGTTCACTCTGACCACCACAGTCTGCAGTACTTATTCACGCAGCAGGAGCTGAACATGAGACAGCGGAGATGGCTTGAGCTTATCAAAGATTATGACTTCCCGATCAAATGTCAGCCAGGCAAGGGAAATGTGGTGGCAGATGCACTCAGCGGGAAAGCAGAGTCGGTACAGATGTTGAGCAGTTTCCTCTTAGAGTTCCATGGTCTCCCTGTTGAAGTGAAATAAGTGGATGAGTGCGTGACTTTGGCTAGTACGCTAGTGTTTCAGCCTGAGATGATTCAGCAGATAAAAGACAGGCAATTTGAAGATCTAACCTTGAAGCGCATTCGAGACCACATTGGAGACAGACCCGATTTCAGACTAGAGGATGGTGTACTCTACTTTCGGAGTAGGTTGTGCATGCCAGCAGTTGATGATTTCAAGGAGAAACTGATGAACGAAGCGCATTACGCTCGATATGCGATGCACCCAGGCAGCACAAAAATGTATCGGAATCTCAAAGATCGCTTCTGGTGGAACAACATGAAGAGAGAAGTAGCAGGTTTTGTTGCTCGATGTTTGACATGCCAGAAGGTGAAAGCAGATCATCAGAGACCGCCAGGCTCGTTGCATCCTTTGCATATACCGCAGTGGAAGTGGGAACACATCACCATGGACTTCGTTTTCGGATTACCGCCGACGAGCAGGAAGAACAACGCCATTTGGGTGATTGTAGATCGATTGACGAAGTCAGCCCATTTCATCCCTTTTTGGAAGGGTATGATGTTTTCAGAGATGGCAAGGAAGTTCGTGGATGAGATCGTCAGGTTCCATGGTACCCCCGTGTCGATTGTATCCGATCATGACAGCCGTTTCGTTTCATCTTTCTGGAGAGCATTCCAAGAGGCTATGGGTACGAAGTTGAGATTCAGCACGGCATACCACCCACAGACAGATGGGCAATCAGAGTGGACTATTCAGACTTTGGAGGATATGTTGCGAGCCAGCGTGTTGAGCTACGAGAAAGAATGGGATCTTCACCTATCGTTGTGCGAATTCGCCTACAATAACAGCTTCCACGAGAGTATTGGGATGGCGCCATATGAAGCATTGTACGGGAAGAAGTGTAGAAGTCCGGTATGTTGGGAAGAAGTTGGAACTCGAAGTTTTCACGGACCGACGATCATCGCCGAAACTACGGAGAAGGTACAGAAAGCAATTGAGAACTTGAAAGTTGCTCGGTCGAGGCAGAAGAGTTATGCAGACACTTGCAGACGACCATTAGAGTTTCAAGTTGGTGACTGGGTCTTTTTGAAGGTCTCACCGATGAAGGGTACAATCCGTTTCGGCCAGAAAGGCAAGTTAGCTCCACGATATGTCGGACCGTTCGAGATCCAGAGTAGGATTGGTGACTTGGCCTATCGATTAGATCTTCTCGAGATGTTTTCAGGAGTATACAACGTTTTCCACGTTTCGATGCTTCGGAAATATGTTCATGATCCTTCCCATTTCATTCGTTACGACGAGGTTCAGATTCAGCCGAATGCTGCATACGTTGAGCGACCGCTCCGTATCGTGGGAACTCGAGAGCAGATACTCCGCACCAGGACAATTCGATGGGTCAAAGTACTATGGGAGCATCACAGTCCCGATGAGGCTACTTGGGAGTTAGAGGAGCAGATGGCATGACAATATCCCGATCTGTTTTCACAGGTATCAGTGAGTGAGTGTTCATTCCGAGGACGGAATGATTCTCAAGTAGGGGAGGATGTAATACTCCGACCCGGCTTGACCTCGTTTAGTGGTTAATTAATCTTGTTTTTGTTGTTAATTGTGTTCTGTTTGTGTTTTGTTTTCGTTACGGGTCATGGATAGGTAGTTGGGTTGAATTGACCTGGATTAAGTAGACCAAGCCCTTTTTCGTAATTTTAGCTTTTCTAAGACATGGTCATTTTGCATCATCTTGATGTCAACACGTGTCTTTCGTTGAGCCCGTCAACTTTCGTAACTACATCGTTTGCAAACGATGCCGTGTGATCCCATTGGACTCGGTTTTGACTCAAACTGAAAATAGAATTTTGACTTAGACTTCATTGTAATTTAGACATCCCCTCATCTTATATATGCTTCAGACCATCGACTAAAAACTCACGTTCTCTCTCATTTTTCCTCACTGTGCATGTGAAGAGCTTTCTCTCCCTCTCCTGAATTCTCTCCTCCATCGATCATGCTGAATTGAGGGATTTTGGTTCTTTTAATCACTGGTGTGTTGATTGAGGTGAGCTAGGGTTCTCTTCCATCTCTCTCATCTCATTCTTCTTCTTCTCCTTCTTGTTTCCATGAGTGCACGATGGGTTTTGAGATTCTTTCCATTTCTCATGCATGCATGTTGTTTGGTTGGTGTTAGGTTGTGTTTGGACCCAAGGACATCAGTTGTGTAATTGAATTCAATTGAGGCAAGTATAACCATAACCTGTAAGAACCCATGTTGGTATGCATTTGATTTTGGTTAGTTCACATGAATTTGTATGGAAAAATGTGTTTACAGCCCATTTGATTAGTACTTTATCTATCTCTATTGGATATTTGCAATTCTGATGATTTCACAGGTTTTCTGTACGTGATTTAGAACATTGACTTCGTGCATGTACGGCTAAGCCGTATGTCACTTACAGCTTAAAGTCCAGAAAGGGTAAAAATTCAGTTTTCCTCTACGGCTAGGGCACAACTAAGCCATGTATTGCACTACGGCTAAGCCGAACCTCAGCCGTGGCCCAGCCGTAGATCAATACAGGGTGCCTTTTTTCTGGATTAACTGAGAGCAATCAATTTGTCAGACCTTCTATGGCCCAACTACGGCTAAGCCGTAGAACACACACGGCTAAGCCGTAAAACAAAATATGGGCAAACTGTAACTGCGGATGAACAGTAAAGGGAACCGCGGTGGAGCCGCAGTGCATACTACGGTTACGCCGTAACATGCCAACGGCTAAGCCGTATGTTCACCTACGGCTAAGCCGTATCAACACTAGAATAATGACGGACAAGGATAGGTGTAAAGGAAAGACCGATATGGCCTTCATGATAGAATGTAGAGCACCTAGACCTACCCAACGGAATGTGATACAACGCGTGAATGATCTCGAAGGCTGCGAATCATTCATGTTCGTTATCCGGATGTTAAGCACCTCCCCATGGGTGTTGGTTTAAGGGACTTCGTGCACCGCCCGACTCAATGCAACACTAGACAATGGTGCATCGAATAATTTAAAACTACATCATCATGCACGGTTAGAAATACCGGATAATTAGATTAGAATTGGCTTGTAAATAAAGATGATCCGATTTCGCATGATTTGTTTCATAACATGTTGCATTCGATCATTGATCTCTACTCTCTGATATTTTGTGTTCCGTTACTTTCACATTGTGGTTCTTTACCTTGAGTATGCATGTATAATATGTTCACAGATATGCACGTATGATATGTTGTCACGATCTACTCAGGGTTTTCATGATTGACTCTGTATGGTCATGCACTACTTAGCCTCAGCCTTAGGATCCCGATGGGGTGAATTTGGTATAGTTTACATGGCCTTGCTGCAGTAAGGAAACGTCTTGGGGAACCGGACCCCAGGAAACTGAGATCCATTGTACCCTGGCCCAGACAATGGTGTTCTTTGCACGATACAAGATCCCTCTTTTGGGAGCCTATGGCAATGTAGTAGCCACTAGTTATGTACACAGCATGTATCCATTGATTAGCATAGCATATTTCTTTCTTGCATGACAGCCTAGTATACAAAAATGCCTTGTTTAATTTGCACGATGTTCTTTATTTTATTAGACACAGCGTGTGTTAACTTATTATGGTTTATACTTTGCTGAACCGTCGTATTCACAGTTGTTTTTGGTGTTGCAGGCCCAGATACTCCTGCCGACCCCTCGCCGGTCGGCCAGACTCCAGATGAGACCCCCGAGGCCCCATCAGGCCTAGAGGAGTGGGTGTGATCACTCCACGGGAGAGCGTTCTTGACATGCATGGCATTGGAGTCTTGTTTGGAGGATTTTCACACTTGTGTACATGTCATGATTGTATATATTATTTTGTGCATTTTGTAAGACCTTCACATGTAATTATGTCAGTTCTTTCTTCGTATTCTCTTTTTGCACTGTTAGTTTGATGTTTCTGATCTTTACAGCTTCCGCGTACATGTTTGGCACATGTGAATTTCCCTTGTACGTGTGCATTTAGACTCGGTCTACGTGTACATGCACGGGAGTACGTGTGTCATTAGGTTTGGCTTTTGCTAACCCTCGAACCCTGGGCTCGGGTTTTGACACAAGGCACTTCACTGTTCCAATGAATGCTCAGAAAAATAGAGTTGTAGAAAGAATCAATAGGACTCTGTTGGAAAGAACAGTGATCATGAGACTTCATGCAGGGTTACTTAAAAGCTTTTGAGCAAAAGTGGTTAATCATGCATACTATATGGTTAATCCGTCGCCATTAAGAACCCTTGACTATAAAGTTGTAGAAGAAGTGCAGATAGGTAAAGAGATGGATTATTCATCATTGAAGGTATTCGGATATCTAGCATACGTACACATTCCCAGTGATAAGCAATCCATGTTAGACTTCAAGTCACTCAAACATATATTCTTCGGCTTTGAGAAACGTGTAATGGGTTACAAACTATGTGATCAAGAAAATAAAAAAAAGATCTATAGTAGAGATGTTGTGTTTGTTGAAGCTTCTATGCTGAGTGGAGAACATGACAGTGAAGTCAAATGGCACGGGGTTGAAAAAGCACTTACATAAGTAATTCCTTTTGCAGAGAATATAGCCAACGAACAAGCTCAAAGCTTATCAGAGGTTGGTACATTTGGAGGTGGGGAACAACATGAGATTCAGTAGGAACCCACGAGTCTAGCACGAGGAAGAGTAAAGAGAACTATCAAGTCACCTCAAAGGTCTGGATGTGATAAGGATGAAGTACATTTTTCTCTTGTCACTGGCAATGGTGATCCAATCACATTTTAAGAAGTTATGGAAAGTAGTGAAAGATAAGGCTCAAAGGTTTGGATCTGGTAAGGATGAAGGTTTGGATGTGATAAGGTTTGGAAAGTAGGAACCTAAGAGTCAAGCACGAGGAAGAGCAAAGAGAACTATCAAGTCACCTCAAAGGTTTGGATGTGATAAGGATGAAGTACATTTTTCTCTTTTCATTGGCAATGGTGATCCAATCACATTGTAAAAAGCTATGGAAAGTAGTGAAAGACAAGGCTGGAAGGGTGCTACAATAGATGAGATGGAATCTCTCCAAAACAACTCAATTTGGGAGTTAGTTCTTAAACCCAAAGACAAGAAACCAGTTGGCTATAAATGGGCGTTTAGGAAGAAAGAAGATTTACAAGAAAATGAAGAACCAAGGCTCATGACACGTCTAGTAGCAAAGGAGTACTTAAAGAAAAAAGGGGTTGATTATGATGAAATATTTACCCCAATTGTAAAGCACACATCCATCAGGGTGTTGTTTGCTTTGGTAACACAATTCGACATGGAGCTCAAACAACTTGATATAAAGATAACTTTCGTTCATGGTGACTTAGAAGAAACAATTTACATGGAGGAACCTGATGGATTCAAAGATGTAGAAAAAGAAGACTATGTGTAAATTGAAAAGATTATTGTATAAGCTAAAACAATCTCCAAGACAATGGTACAAGTACTTTGACTCCTACATGTTACAAATTGGCTACCATAGATGTGAGTATGACTATTGTGGTTATTATAAAGTTTTAGATGAAAATTCTTTTATAACAATGCTATGATATGTGGATGACATGCTTATGCATGCAAGGATATGCCAAAAGTAGATGAACTAAAATCTCAATTGAGAAAGGAATTTTACATGAAAAACCTTGGGCTAGCCTAAAAATGTTGGGCATGAAAATTAGGAGAGATAGCAAGGATAGAAAGTTGTGTTTATCACAAAAGAAGTACATCTCAAAAGTGCTTGGAAAGTTCAACATGCAAAATGCTAAACTTGTATCTACTCCACCTGTAAGTCAGTTCAGTTTAAGTGTTAGATAATGTCTTAGTACTAATGAGGAAATTAAAGAATTGTCAAGGATATGCTAATGCGGTAGGATGTTTGATATATGCCATGATTTGCATGAGACCTAATTTTGCTCAAGGAGTTGGTGTAGTGAGTAAGTATATGGTAAATCCAAGGAAAGAGCATTGGAATGCCGTAAAGTGGATTTTGAGGTACTTAAAAGGCACTAAAGACTTGGGAATTATGTTTGAAAGAAAACATGGGTCAGAATGTGTAGTTGGGTATGTAGACTCTTATTTTGTAGGGGACCTGGACAAAAGAAGATCCACTGCAGGTTATGTTTACAGATAAGCTGGAGATCGGTGCTTCAATCTACAACTACATTATCCACTATAGAGGCAAGATACATGGCAGCTTCAAAGGCTTATGAGGAAGCAATTTAGTTGAGAGGCTTACTAAATGGCATGGAAATCAAACAGGAATCAATCTTGTTACACTATGACGGTCGGAGTATAATATGCTAGTCAAATAATTAGGATTATTATTAGAGAACAAAGCAAGCTGTTATTTATCATAGAATTTGAGATTGGCTTGCTACATGTGAGATCTCCATCAGAAGATTCACACAAATGAGAATGCAGCTGACATGCTTACCAAGCTAGTTTCTTTAGAGAAGTTCAAGCAATGCTTGGACTTGCTCAATCTCTTCTCTTAGTCAAGAGTGAAGATGCTTTTCATCTCCATTGGAGTGTAATCATATTGGTGGGATGGGATTCCCACAAGTTACAGGAGTTATAAATGTTGACCCATAAAAAATAAAAAACATTACAAGTGTTGTAGTGAAGACATCACAAGTAAATTCCAATCTCAAGACCATCTAAACCATTGAGTTATGGAATTCTAGGTCAAGTACTACATCTAGATATTCAAGCTAATGCAACTCACTCAGAAGACTTCAGATGAGCTTAGAGTGTAGCATTTTAAAATTCAAAGCTATTGAATTTTTTTTGGTCATTTAACTTAACAACTACCAAATTCAAAGGTCATTGACTCAAAACCATAGGGTCACTAGACACATTCAAGTTTCTGGATTACCAAAGTGGTTGAAAATTACATGGCAACTCTAAAACATGCTCAAGAATGATGTTTCAAAGTTTCAAGGCATTTGGAGTTCATTTCAACTCAAATTCAAGTTTTAGTGACCATCTCTCAGCTTCCTTGGGATCACTGTGGTAATTGACACTTTTTTATGGTAAAACTAGCTGAAACTCATAGGGATGCTTTCAAACACAATCAAGGACGATCCTTCAAAGTTTTAAAATACTTTGACATCATTTGAATGCAAACGAAGTTCAGATTGCTGTCTTTCAAGCTATTTGGAGTCACTGTGCAAAGTGACACCCTACGAAGACCAAATCAGCTGAAACTCTTCAAATAAGTTCAAGTCATATAAAACTTTAAGTCAATTGGATCTCATAAGACCCAAATGCAACAAATATGTTAACTTTGGGTCAGTGACTTTCAAACCTTAGGGTTATTGACCCAAGTCCTCCTTCTAGGTGGCCAAAGTAGATGAAATTTGGATGGAAGGTGCAAGTCATGTTCAAAAATGACTCATCAAATTTTCAAGTCAAGGGGATTTCATTTGCCCCCACTTTAAATATATGTCAACTTAGGGGTCAACGACTCCCAAACCCTGGAATCAGTGACCCAAGTCCTATTTCTAGGATGCTAAAACTGATGAAATTTGGATGAGGAACTCCAAAGTTGTTCAGGATTAATTTCTCAAAGTTTTAAAGCAATTGGATATCATTTAGGTGGAAGACCAACTGATTGCATACAATACAAGGGGACACAGACCAAAAGCATGAACTTACATGGTCGCTGATCAAAATCTTACTTCTACAAAGCCAAATTACATGAAATTTGGATGAAGCCTTCAAATTATGTCTGACATCAACTTCTCTAAGTTTCAAGATCATCGAAAGCCATTTGGACTCCAAACAACTAAAGCAAGGGCTTACTTTCATGAAAAGTTAAAAGGAGGGTTCAACAACTTCCAGAGGTCAATACATAATGAAGTTTTTGTGGCATGCTCAAAATAATTCTAGTAAACATCTCTCCAGGTTTTGTGAAGTTTGGACATCGTTTAAGCTCTAAACTGATGAAAACGGGTCATATGTGCAAAAAACCCATAAATGGGCCTCTCCGTTACCAGGGCCCACGATCACTAACAACTGTGGGCAATTTCTAATTGTCCCAAGTAGTTTTTTTTGCTTTATTTTGAAATCCAACTCCTTGTAACTCTCCTAATTACCTTTGAAGGCTATAAAAAAAAACACTCTTAGGCACTTGGGAAGGGGTTCTAGTAGAGTTCCAAAGGATCCAGAGAAATTTCACTAAGTTCAAGGCACTTCTACGCTTTATCTTTGGGCTCTTTAAGACTCTTTATTCAACAGAGAAACATCTCTTTCTAGCACTTGGCAATCTGCAAGGATCCAAGTCTCTGCCACTCTTCTTCCCTTCACAAGCTTAACGTAAAAATGGTTTTAAGGAAGAAGCTGTATATCTTTGCCATAAATGGGGTTTGAGTTTCAAGTCATGAAGCATCATGAGGGTTCAAAATGATGATGTTGTGGTTCTCTTTGATCTTCTCACTTAGGGAGAATGGACCATTCAAGGAATTGTGCTCATACCATTTTCATGATTTCATTTTGTACTTTGAAATCAATAAGTTCATAATGGTGCAACTCCGATCTAATCACCAACACAAACATTGAATCCCTACTCACTTAAAAGTGATAATTATCAAAGACTATAATGAATGAAAACTTAGTTTCTGGGCTTCAAGATGTGTTTCAGAAGTATTAAAAAGAAACTATATTACCTTATATCATTTCAAAGAAGTTTTGGAAGCAACTAGAAAGGAGAAGAGGCTAAATTCAGCCATTATTTTTCAGTGACCAGGAGTCCATGATCATTGACAGGGGTCAGTGACCAGGCACCATAGTCATTGTTCCCCCCTTTATTTTTGTGCACTTTTCTTTATATTCTTCATGTAATTCGAAAATTTTGTCTTCTAAACTTACTCTAAATCACATCTGAGATCGAAGGGAGTGACTGTAATTTTCTAAAACTTGTTAGTAGTTTGCATCTCCGAGGTTAGAGCATTGAACCCATATAAATAAAGGGAATTTAATGATGATCTGTAATTTTATTCTCATTTTTTTCTGTGTTTGAATGTGTAAATGTGAATTTGAATCCTTTGCATTCACCATCATTTCATGAGCAACAATAACACATTAGAACAATTCTTCAAAGGGTTGGACATTTTTCACAAAAGTGGAGATTGTTGGGTTTGGCTTAAAAGATCCTTATTGGGTCTCATTAGGTAGTTTCATTGAAGCCCACTTTGTTAGGGCTCTTATATATATATATATATATATATTCTTTGTAGAGTCTCTCATATGGTTTTAGTCTTTGCAAGAGAGCAAAATGGGCAAAGGGAAAAGAAGAGAGCATTGTTAAGTGGTGTGAAGGTGATATTTCTTGATAGTGATTGAAATCTTCATACCCAAGGATGTAGATAATCTTGCAGAACCACGTAAATTCATGTGTCGTGGTGTGTGATTGCTTCTCTTCTTCTTTATGGTGGTTGTGTGTTTTGACCCTATCCTGATCATCAACACTTACAACAATAGAAAATGAAAGATCCTCAATAATAAAAAAAACAAACTATCGAAGTCCCTGCAATTGTAGAAGTGTTAGAAGAGGTGCTATTGTCCTTAAAAGTCTCTAAGCATATGCTTATCCTGTGCAAGTTCTCCATTGTCTTGTTCAAACCTCTTGTGAATGAGTCTCTCACATAGAGAATGTTGGCATATAATCTCCTAAGACGGAGCAATTTTGCTAGTTGATCCGCCATTAAATTTGGCCAATTGTCGGAATAAGGTCACCTTCCATTCATTGATTTCCTTCATAATCTTGCCAATTTTCTTATCAAATGCTAGCGGACTGTATCTATATTTCCATATAGAATGCTTGATGCCAAATCTAGGTGTAGAGACCATAAAATCTAAGAAATGACAAGGTCATTGCATCTTTTGCATTGAGGGATTTGGGTAGGCAAGGAAGGCTTAGAGATATCTCTTGTGACAAATCTGAGCTTATTCTTAGCACGAAGGGCCATATGCATAGCACGTACCCAAGTGCTATAGCTAGCTCTTGTAAGAGACAGAGAAACAAGAATAGCCGTGGGGCTATCTGAGTGATGAACGTAAAGTGGGTTGTTTTCATCATTGTTGGAAGATGCAGCATCATCTTTCTCCTCGTTTACAACCATGAAGGATTATAAAAATTTGTGAACAAAAAATCGCGTTGGACCGTGAGATGGAACCTAAATGCAGTTGCAGCTATATGGTAGTAGAAACATAACAGTACAGTAACTGTACAGCTGGTACTAATGGCTATAGCTGTAGTTGTATTGCACGAGACTGTAGATGGTGATGACAACAGCAATATGGTATTTCAAATGATGAGGAGTCTCTGATACCATTTTAAATAATAGGTGTTAGCGTATATTTTTTCATTTGATGGGATAACCCATTCAAATAATGTTGATACAACTGTGTGCCCTTAATCTCAGGGACTGTTACAACTAAGAAGATAAGAACCCATATATGAGGAATAAACATAATGGAACAAGTCACTTGGTAGAGTGAGTCAATATCTCTGTTCTCTACAAGCAAACTCTGCGAACAGCAGATCTGGCCAGTCCTTTTCCTTGACACAGCCATCCATGCTTTCCAACCCAATATTCCCTCTGTTGGGATAAACCCAAACCAGAAATACACCGAGGACCCTCTGTAGATTCTTCTGCGATCAACCTCATAGAAACTAAGGCTAGTGAAGGGCAGTGAAGATGGTGCAGCAACTAGGGGTGAAGTCCTTGTCTGTCTTCTCTGATGAGACCCCTTCCTTTCTAGATCTTGAAATCAGATCCTCTCTTCTTGCAGACCAAACCAGCAATTGTCTAGTCTTCTTCACAGGCAAGGAAACAAAGGACCCTCATCAATCGAGAACCATTAACATCTATTCTTCTTCAATGGCTATGGCCAACCAGAGATTATAAACTGATCTCCTTGTCTACAACAATCCTGTAGAAATCTGAATCATCCAAAGATAATTCAATCCCTTTGATCCCACGCACAATCCAGGCCCTAGAAAATCTTAGTCGGGCGTTGATACCATTTGTTGTGCATGAGCAGAAGTACGAAACTTGCAATTGACAATGAAGCCACACACAAGATGCACACAGGAGACAAAAAGATTTACTTTGTTTACCTAAACAAGGTTACATCCATGGACAAAGACGACATCTCACTATAATAAGCAAAGTATACAAAAACTTTCACTCTTTCATCATCTCTCGCATGGTGTAAGATCACCACCAACTTCACCTTACCAACCGGTACTAAATAATTATGGCATAATGCAGTCTCCTTGGTGACAACTAAGGATGAAGCCCATCATTCAAAACCTAATTAAATAACTAGTGATTAATTAAATTTTCAGATGAGTCTCCACTCTCCAATGATGAACTTCTGGAGGAAGCCTCATCAATTCAATAATGATGCTCACTGGCGACCTTGGCTTTTAGCATACGAGAGTATCTCCAACAGTTGGGCTAAATGTGATCTGGCATCTCTACCTAAGCAAAAAAGACATATGAGTCTTTCCGAGAGAAATGCCAAATCTGACATGGCATTTGGTATATTGGTTTGAGATGACAAATTTGATATACCATAAAGTCACATGCCAATTTTGCTTTTGAATTGTTTATTATATAAGCCCCATAAGAATGCAAAGATTTTTTAAAGTTTCTTATGATTTAGGTCCCACAAGAATGTAAATTTACGATAAAGTAAGAATTTGACATATTTGTTGGAGTTCTAAGTTTTCAAGCATGTCGAATCCTAAACCTTCAAAATGCCACATCAGCCATCAAATGAAATTTGGCATTTCAAAGTTGATACCTCTGTTAGAGATGAGATGCTCTAATATCTTATATATTGATCTTTCAAGTGCACTGAGGGAGAATTTCTTTTATTGTAATTAAATAAGATATTTATTCCCAAAATTTGTTGAAGAAATATGAAAAATTAAAAAAAAAGTATAAACTTTTGGCTCAGTTTCAAAATCATCTCATCTCCCACTGAATGGAGAGGTGGTAAATGAATAACCAGCTACCGTAGTAGAAATCCTATGCAAGTGTGGGTTGTTACTTTTTTTTTTCTTTGCTCAAAGAAGGAGAAATTATTTATTTATCTTCAATGTGAAGCACAGAAGGTTGGCCTTATAGTATCTCCCTTTGATCTAGTGCATTGAATTCCCTTCTATAAACGATACAAAATAGTATAGAGTCCCAAAATATGCTTTATAAGTGAAGCTTTGGTTCCACCTTGGATTGTTCTAAGGACTAGTAGTATTCCTTTCCCCTAAATGTCCAAAAGATCCAAACGATCATAGCATTAGAAGGCTGAATTCCTAGCATTGTGATCTATTTGTTGTCCGTCTTGCAAGGAGAATTCATACTAGTAAAGACCCCATAAATGAATGGGAAGCGAATATTGGAACAGAATTTCCTGTGGAGGTGCTAGCTGCGCTAGCAAGTCAGCCATCTCATTAGCTGATTGTTTGCAGAGAAGGGCTTTCCATTTGGGGATCTTGCTAAGAGTGGCATTAAATTGTTTCCAACTATTCATTAGATTCCATGGCACCCCTTTATTTGTTTGTAGGTTCTTTCTGATAATGAAGGAATCTCCTTCAATGAGTATGTTATTTAGGTGGTTGGCCTCACAAAGCCTGATCCCCCTTAATGATGCTTTCAGTTTGGCTTCCAATGGGCTTGATGCATCCGTATGTGCAGAGAAGGCCAGCAGCAGTTCCCCACAACCATTTCTAATGATACCACCAATACCCACGCTCCTCGTTTGATGTATAATGAACCATTAGTGTTGAGATTATAGTAGTGTTGAGGTGGTGGGTTCCAATAATGAGGTGGTGTTTGGTGAGCATTTGTTACAGGGAAAACCAGTGCAATGGTAGTACTGGCAATCAACGGATCAATTACAATGAACACACAGTAATCACAGCATCAAGCAATCACACACATGAATAAAACAATTTTATGTGGTTCGGCAACCTTGCCTATGTCCACGAGGAGAGATTTCATTTATCATGATACCATCTCAATCTCCTCAAGATCTAGGGTTACAGTACATCAATATATATAATTTTTGCTTTCTTTGCCAACAAAAAAACCCATACAAAATGATTAAAATAGCCTTAACCCTGACTTCGGTTCTGGCTAAACCAGATGACTGATCTGGCTAAACCGAAAAATACAAGACAAAACCCAACAATCTCCACCTTGGCATGGATGCCACAAATCCTTAGAGCCACGTGGTAATGTCTTCATGCACCTTGCTGAATGGTATGTCATTACACTAATGGCGTAGTCTTTTCCTTTCAATACTCTAACATATTGAACTAGCACTTTATGCACCTCACTGAAAGGTATGACTCTGCACACGCTACAACTTAGAATGGCACCTGCACCGCCTAGCCTAGATGCACAGACAATCTCAGTATTGTCTAGTGTCAATCAAGTCCAAATCGACTTGAGACTCCCACAATTGCCTCCTTTGACCTGAACGCAATCGTCTTGAACCTTCGAAGTGCTCTCTATTTCTTACCATATGCATGCATCCTTGCAACATAATGAACCTAACTTCCATCCATCAAGATAAAACTGAAGACCTCCTTGAATCTAAATCTTGTTAGTACCTTGTGAATCCTTTCTTCTATCTCTATCCTAGTGTTCTTTCTGTCAAACTTGCAACTGTCCTATTCTAGCCTGTTCTGGTGGGTTAGGCATAGTACATGTGGCTTAGGTATGACTCGATGCTTAAATTGGCTTACTCTGATTTAAACTGCACTAACTTGTCCGAGAAAACTCATCTCCATTTAGGTTTTTTGGATTTCTGCTAGATGATATCATCGAAAACCCATTAATCCATCTTCTGATGATCCGTCACATTTAACTTCACCTAAACCATAGATTTCCTCCCCTATTATTTGATGTCTCCTTCATTACTACACCTGAAAAAGCATCCCCTATCAACCTATAGAGATTTTTGACCGTCTCACCCTCCATGATTACCAATGTTCCATTTTCCACTTTTGTAACTTCACCCGCTACAGTGCACTTACAGCCTTTGAAGTCTAAGGCACCTAAAGAAATCCAATTTCTTCATAAACTCAGAACATATATCACATATGTTAGGGTTTAAATAACATCATCATACACCTGGATCTCTACTGTTCTTATCTCAAATGCTCATTAATTGCATTCTCCCCCATAAGAACAGATCCATCAACAATGAGAGTTATTTGCATCAAACCAATCTCTACTCAAATACATGATAGGAAGAATCTGAATTCTAATACCATGAATCATCAACCTAGTCCATACCTGTAGTATCTAAAAATGATTCCCTATTAATAGAATCCAAGCTTTCTTGCACATTACCTCTTTCTGATTCTGATTCCTTTTCCTTTTCTTCTACTTTGGCACATCGCTCCTTCGTGATCTCTTCAATGCGGATCTGAGCTTTCCATCAAAGTACTTAGAGCAATCTTTTATTCATGACATCCAGTAACACTTTTCAATCATTGCTATGTCACGGAGTCTAACACTTTTTCCTGCCAACCTTTGAAGTCATTTCTCCATCAAACACTTTAATTTGGCCCATGATGCTTGAATCCATTACTATCATGATGAATCTGTCAGTTTCTTTAATCCCCAATTTTCTGCCTATCAAACTGCCAATATCTTTTATCTGTCTCGTAGATCTCATCACTGGGAGCACGCTGAAAGAAATGGATTTTAAATCCAACTCCGGATGACATTGATATCGCAGAAATAGTTTTCTGCATTCCAATTGGTCAAACCTTTTTTTTGACCATTAAACTGCCCATCTTCTTTCATATACGCATAGATCTCCTCTCAACGAGTCCATAGGCACAAATGGATCTTTGATTGGAAATTGAACGATCAATATATCGTAGAAATAATTCCAGCCGTTGAAGCTAGTCAAACTGCCTTTGACCTCCTCTGTTGACGTGTGCTGACATCAGCACTGTTGATGGCAGGCTGGGCTCTATATAATGGATCAGGTCAACCAGGCTTGACCCTACTTGGACTACTTCTAGACTTGGATTGGGACTTTGCTACTATAAAACGGGTCACATTTGACCTGACGCTACCCGAGACCTGGATTTAACTGTTGCTAGGCTGGGCTTCTCTACGGTCCTACTTGACATGGCCTGGCCCGGATCCAACCTGGGCTCTATTACAATTGGATTAAGTTTAACCCGAACTTGACCCAACCTGAAACCGACCTGCACTGTAAGGGTTCAAGTCAACCCAACCTAACCTAAATCTAACCTGGCAGAACCCAGGCCTCTCCTTCCCTCTTCCTGTTTTGATTTGCAATAGAGAGCAAAACCCCTGGCTAGGCCCCTTCTCTGCTCAGGCAGCAGCAGCAGGAAATCGATGGCAAACGTGGACTGCTGTAGCGATGAGGGCACCCCGGCGACGGTTGTCGTGGAACAGTGTAGATTCCGGTGATCTAACAGCGGGCGAATTGGTCACAGCCCCTTCTTTGTTTGGCTGCGATGGACGAAGGACCTGCAGCAGGTGGCGAGACACCAATGACAGAGAAGCGCTACAACTACGGCACTACCTTTTTTTTTTTGGCCTTAAAATTTAACGACTGTGTAGCGGCGACGATGAGTTCCAAACCAGAACCAGAACGCCCTCTTCGTCTTTCTGTTCTGCAATCACCAAGTTCCAGATCATAGTAGGCTGTAAGACAGCAGTGCCCTGCCCTCTTTCTCCGCCGACGTCAGGAGGCAGCGGCAACAAACCTTTTTTCTTCAACACTGACAAACTCCCCACAACAGAGCCCTCTCTGTTACCACAACAACAAGTCCAAATTCCCTCTCTGTCTTTTCCAAGAAGACCCAATCCAGTCTTCTCCTTCGGTGAGATGGCTGCGAAAGAGGCTAGGTCTTCTTTCTCTGATAAGAACTACAACTTTTACCTATCTTCTCAAGATGGTTGCGTAGGTGAGAGATGTTACATTAACCTCTCTTACATCATCTGCGACTTGTGCCTATCTTCTCCACCTACGACGTTGGCACATAGAAAGATGAAAATAATCTGTCAATCGTAAACCCGAGCGATCTCTACTTCACTCTGATACCACATATTAGGAAAAGCAGTACAAGGGAAAAACCCGCGATCAACGAATCAACCCCGATGAACACACAGTAATCACACCATCAAGCATTCACACACATGAATATAGTAATTTTACGTGGTTCGGCAACTTTGCCTACATCCACGGAGGAAAGAACTCATCTATCATGATGTAATCTCAATCTCCTCAAGATTTAGGGTTACAGTACATCAATATATATAGTTCTCGCTTTCTTTGCCAACAAAAAAACGCATACATAATAACTAAAATGCCTCTAACTCTAAACTTCAGTTCTGGCTAAATCGAAATACAAGACAAAACCCAACAATCTCCATCTTGGCTTAGATTCCACACATCTTCAGAGCCACCTTGAGATACCTAGTAATGTCTTCATGCACCTTGTTGAATGGTACGTCTAACGGCGTAGTCTTCTCTCTTCAACACATTAACATGTTTAACGAACACTTCACGCAGTTCGCTGAAAGGTACGCCTCCACACACATTATGATCTAGCGTAGCACCTGCACCCCCTAGCCTGGATGCACAGACAATCTTAGTATTGTCTAGTGTCAATTAAGGCCAAGCCGACTTTAGACTTTCCACAGTTGCCTCCTTTGACCTCAACACTATCGTCTTGAACCAACGAAGTGCTTTCCATTTCTTGCTACATACATGCATCCTTACAACACAATGAACCTAACTTCCATCCGTCAAGACAACACTAAAGACCTCCCCGAATCTGAATCTTATTGGTACCTTGTGAATCTTTCCTTCTGTCTCCATCCTGGTGTTCTTTCTGTCAAACCTGCAACTATCCTGTTCTAGCCTATTTTGGTGGGTTGGGCACAGTATATGCGGCGTAAGTATGACCCGATGCTTAAATTGGCTTACTAGTATCAAAGTAAGCCCAAATGATGATGGAAAGATGAGATTTGAAGAGTGGCAGAGATTTCCCAGTCAAGAAAAGCTCGATAAGTATTCCTGAGGTTGGAAAGATGATGAATGGGCTGGTGTTGGAAAATGAGTGCACTTCTTGCTTTCCAGATATACCAACAAGCCCAAATGATGATCGGATGAACTCTTGAAATTTTTGCCCAGAACCACTGAAAGAATGACTTTGTGGGGATTTGAATGTTAAGAGTGGTCTGTGATATGACCAAAGATTCACTGGGTTGTAGGGCAGTTGTAGAAGATGTGATCCACATTCTCCTGAGAGGTGTGGCGTAGCACACAGATAGGATTAATGGTTGGTATGATTTGCATAGGAAGAATCTAATTTTGGAGGGTAATGGAAGGGACCATATTTTTCTTCCAAGGAAGATGGGTTCCAATTGAAGGTTCTCTCAGATGATGATAGAGAGCCTTTGTGGAGCATGTTCCAGCCTTCTCGTTGTTCCAACAAGGGATATCTGGGCCACCCAAATGAATGGAGGTTATCTGTTGAACCACATCTACATCCCACCAGCGGAGTAGAGAGTTGGTCTCCCAAGACAGATTTTGATGACTGTCTATGGTTATAAATTGGCTTAAAGTACCAGCGGGTAGCCCTTTATCTTTCAAAGATTATCGGCCAATAAGTCTCTGTAATGTGGCCTACAAGATTATCTACAAAATCTTGCTCAACAGGGATAGACCAATTCTCACGAGAATCATCTCCTAGACTCGGGGGGGTTTCATCCCAAGATGACGGGCTCTAGAACAAATTATAGTTGCTAAAGAAATGACTAATAACGTGTCCAAACTTAAAAGGATCCAAAACTGTTGTGGCTGTTAGCCTTGATGTTGAAAAGGCCTATGAGACTTTCAGATGGGAGTTTCTGAAAGGCTGTCTCGCTCACACGGCATTTGACTCGGTCTTCATTAAAAAAAATTATGATCTGTGTCAGCACAGTAGCCTACCGTGTTCGTGCGAATGGAGAACACTCCTAGTACAT
This sequence comes from Sextonia rubra, assembly GCA_037013555.1. Classification (NCBI taxonomy): domain Eukaryota; kingdom Viridiplantae; phylum Streptophyta; class Magnoliopsida; order Laurales; family Lauraceae; genus Sextonia; species Sextonia rubra. The sequence goes on along the minus strand of JASUAD010000012.1, from coordinate 26,894,071 downwards.
CACTCCTGAAAAAGGGCACCTACTGGGCAACCCTCTTTCTCCTTATTTGTATATCATTTGTGCCGAATCTCTGTCTAAGTACATGGATAATATGAGTGCTCGATCTCGGATGCTATTTCCCAAAATAGCACCCTATGGGCAGAGGGTTGGCCTTCTCCAATTCGCAGATGACTTGCCCCTCTTCCTTTTGGTCCACTGGTGCTCCTCAGCAGGGTTAAATAACGTGCTTACAATTTTTGAACAAGAGGCAGGCCAAAAGATCAACCGAGCAAAAAGCCAACTTGTAAGATGCCAACCCCAAATTTAGGGTTAAATTCTTAATTAATCATGTTTTATCCCTAATTACTAGCTTGTTAGATTAATTAGGTTGATTAAGTAGATTAGTGGGACCACGCATGTGATTCATCATTTTGCATCATCTCATCATGTTACTAACACTAATCCCCCTAAGTCCCACAAGACTAAATTATGTCTTTCAAGAAAGCCCCTTGACCCTTTGCTGTAAAAATCTCAAAAGAGTGGGTTTGCTTGTAATTTCTAAAACTTACCCTAGCTATAATGAAACCCACTTCCCAAAGAAAGGACCCTGTGCCTTTTAGGCAAAAACTATAGCCTCCATCACCCTCCCTTGCCTCCCCTCCTCATACATCCAAAGAAAGAGTGTGAGAGAGAGATAATCCCTTATATTAGAAAGCTTCATTATCATCTTTTCCATCTCCTCTCACCCCATCTAGTATTTGTTTGGAGATAAAAGCCCTCATTTGGTTGTTTGGATAGCGAAGATACTTGCTAGCACATTTCTCAAAGTATAAACTTAACTTTTCTTAAAGTTTGCTCCAATGATTACCAAAAGAAAGCTTTATTCATTCATGCAGCTCATTGTGCTTTTCTTTTCTCATGTATCTATCCTTAGGATTGAGATTTGAGTAAAGGTGTGAGGATTTCACCTCTTGGAGCTTAACTTTGGGCTAAGCACCCTGCTAAGACAAGCATAAATAAGTCTTAGAGTGTATGCATGACTAAATTTTGATTATACAAGCTATTATATGTATTTATTAATGTTTTACTAACTCATTAAATGCTCTATATTGTATGTAATAACTTAAAAATGGATGCTAATGAATGGATTGTGAATGAACGATGGATTTAGGGAAAATCCAATGATCAAAAGTGATAGGAATGCATGATGGGTGAATGAGAATGTTTGCAAATGCAATGTGGTGAAATAGGGGATTCATGGAAAATTATTATAGGTGAATCTCCGGGAAAAAGAATTGAAATGAGCGAAAATCGAAGAATTCGATTGCACAGATGAGCACACACTCAAGCGCATGCTCAATCGAGCTCAAGCACGTAGTTCTCTGCTTGGCCCACTTGAGCACATGCTCTACCAGGTTCGAGCGTGCTTGGCTAACAGGTTTGTTCTGGTTACTTTAATGTAAATTAATTCTTATGGAGCCTAATCTTGACCATACTACACTAACCAAGTACTTATAGGTTAATACTGAGTTTGCCATGAGGTCAAACTATGCCTTAGACTCTAAAAGTACCCTTATGACTTTGTAGAGCCTTACCTAAGGATACCCTCTTCAATACACTAATACCCTTTTTCAATACACTTGACCAATGTAAGAAATTAACACAACAAGGAAAGCGAAAAGCGGCCGCCCTTCCTTGTTAGGTGCACTTGTTGTTCTAAAGCCATACCACTTGTGATGGGGCATAAGGATTCAACGTCTGTCCTTTATACAATGCAACATGGTAGTACTTGACATCAGAAATCTTATGGTCAGCCAAGTTGGAAGGCTTAGGACATGGGGCATCTTAGTATAAGATTGGTTAATAATGTATCATTAAACTACAATAAATGGACATTCATGCATTTTGTTCATTTACCTTCATAATCTTATCATATCTTATTAAATGCATTGATTATTATTTTATTTATGGTTATTGTCACTATGACTAGCCTATTATCTCTAACATGATATCAAGTACATTGTAATGTACAAGTAAGTAAATTAGATAAGCAAGTGTAAGAACAAATATGCAAGTAATTCTATTATTCTTGTTCATTAAGTCAGCACCACTAGCTAAGGCCCTTATTAGGCTTTTGAGCTAGGTATGAGTTGATTACACGATTCATATTACCCTACTACAGTAGTATTTATGTTTGGAGTAAGTCCGCACTCTTTTAGAGATTAGGATTGCCACTCAATTCCTTTTCATATCACAATATTTTACTTACTCTTTGGAGAAATGAGTGATGTAGTATGCCAATTAGCAATTTTCATCCAATTAGCAATTTTCATTTTATCTTGATTCCTATTCATATTTTATATATGATAACATACTTAGAATTCATTTCTAACATCTTAATAATCATATCTTAATTATATTGGTAACAATGTACTAAGTGCTAACATTCATTTAGATTTGTTAAACATGGTGTTTAAGGTACTACTCTTGGTGTTTCAGGATCCATTCTAGATGCAGGTCAAGGCATCAGTCAGGGAGCAAAGGATACCATTGCAATACCTCCAGTCGATCTATAGTGGGTACTTGAGATTGTCTATTGATGGGCAGTATCATGAGAGCGTCATGATCAAACAATTAGGATTGGGCTTGGATGGTCCTTTCCATTATTTAGCTTAGTTTCATAGATTTTATCATTGACATTATGTGTATGGTATGTACCTGGTCATAAGACCGTTATTTTTCTTCCGCAGTTGAGCACTTGTGGCAAATTATAAGTATGCATGTTGGACATCTAGAATGCATGGGTAATATCTAAACCTTGAATAAATAAAATTTATATATGGAATGTTAAATAGATATTTATCAGTGTTCTCCACTATTACAAGTTATGAAGGTGAATTATTAGAACATGGCTTCCACATATTTTAAATTGATGAATGATTACCTATGCATAAGGATCTTTCGCATGTAGGAATGTAACAAAATTTCCCTTGTAGTGGTTCATAACTGCCTTCGTGTGACCTGAATTACTAAGGGATATGATGTGACACCATAGGCATGGAGTTTTTAACCTAAGCTTGAGCTTGGGGCATGCCACAACTTCTTTTCTCTAATAATGCAACTCTTGTTTCCAAATGGGAAACAAAAGAGGGCCTCCAAATCACAAATATTGCAACAAAGGTTGGTTACCTAGGCACGACCCTATCCGTGAGGAAACATCAATCCGGAGCCTAGAAAAACATGATCAACCGGATCGACAACCACATCTCCAACTTCTCTCTTTAACAAGTAGGAAGATCCTTATCCAATTAGTTCTTTGCACCATTCCAACTTACTAGATGTTTGTTAGGATTTTTGCATGTTAGCTAATTTATGGGTTGGATAAAACTCTGTGTCCATTGAGTTGTAATTTTTTATTCTTTTAGAATGGAATACGGTATGAGTTGTTGGATGCACTGAAGTAAAGCTATCAAAGAAAAAACACAAATTGCAATGTTTTAAAGTGATTTTTTTAGGATAACATAAATTAAAAAGGTCATATTTCACAAATCAAGCGTCAAATAGGGCCAAAGTATGTGCCGTTGGAAAGCTCCTTTCTAACAAATATTCATTAGTTTTAAGATTACGTCAATTGGGTCTAAAATGACAAAGTTAAGGCCTTGAAAAGTTTGCAGAAATTGTGCTATCCATAATTATGAAACTTTCATTACATGAAGACTACTAAAATGCCATTGTGTGGAACCTTTTCTTTTGTCCTAGGACTGCCTATTTTCGTTCTACATTGACTCTAGTTAAAAGGCACGAATTGAGGGTTATTTAAAGGATGTTTCTCTCAATCTTAAGGCATCCATCTCTATATTCTGAGTTGAGATTTCACATTAGAGATTCTTTTCTTCTCTAAAAAAATTAGTTAAGAGGCTATGCTAAAGTTGTAGAGTTTTAAAGAATATTGCTTCTACTTTCTTGTAAAAGATTATCTTTTCTCTTGTAAAAGGTTGTTTGATGTAGTCTAGGCCCCGCCCTACAAGTAAGCCCTCTTCAAATTAGATTAGTATTATATTATTTTTTTATTAGTAGATTTCTAATTAAATTGTTATTAGGGAAGTTTCTATTAATAGCATAGGTTTTTCTTAGACACTAGGTTTGCTTTTACTATATATATGGCATTGTAGAAAAGAGATTGTTAGATTTGATTGATTAATAGAATTGGGTTTTATCCCTGAGAGGTGCATCTTCATGTATTGAAGTCTTTTTGACAATTCGAAGTGTCTTTGGACACGTGCTTCGGTACTCCTGTGCAAGCCCTAACCTTAGGGCCTGCATCAGTTTGGTATTAAAGCTTGTCCTCAAATAGATCGGCGTGTTACCTTCTATCCCATTCCCACTTTTCGATCATCATCTTCATCCCCACGAAAACCATATTGTGCCATTCAACTAACCCACCAAAACCCTCAACTTCCCATTGCCAATCCTAGACATCTCGTTCGGCCAAAATCTAGAAACCACCAAAACCCAAGGATGGTGAAGCTCTCATGATTATCAATAAGGCTCCACCCACTGTTGAAGAGAAATGGTTGAGAAAAAATGTCTTCCATTCAATAGGTACAGTTCTTAGACAATATTGTATAATTGTTGTTGAGGGAGGGAGTTGCAAAAATCTCGTCTCCTAAGCTCTTGTTGATTGCCTCCAGTTAAAAGTTTACAAGCACAATTGGCCTTATTTTGTCAAGTACCTAATGAATGGTAATCAAGTGTATGTTCAACATACTTACAAAGTCACTTTTGCCATTGGTGAGACTTACAAAAATACAATCTGGTGTGATGTGCTACCTATGGATAGTGGTAATATCTTATTGGGCTGTCTATGGATGTATGACAAAAATGGAACTTATGGTATGCGCAACAACATCTATACATTCATGCATGGTGGAAAGCAGGTTACTCTTCATGTCGAAAAACCAGAATCACCAAAAAAGAATTCCTGGAAAGCTGTCACAAAGGAAGTCCTTCATGTTCACCACATTTATAGAGGTAATTCGAAGCAGTTTCGAGTTTGAGGACGAACTCTTCTTTCTACGCGAGGCGGATGATGTAGTCTAAGCCCCATAAGCAGCCCTCTTCAAATTAAATTAGGATTATATTATTTTTTTTATTAGTAGATTTCTAATTAAATTGTTATTAGGGAAGTTTCTATTAATAGCGTAGGGTTTTCTTATATATTAAGTTTGCTGTTACTATATATATAGAATTGTAGTGAAGAGATTCTTAGACTTAATTGATTAATAGAATGAGTTTTATCCCAGAGAGGTGCATCCTTGTGTGTTGAAGTCTTTTTGACGATTCGAAGGGTCTTTGGACACGTGCTTCGGCACCCTTACACAAACCCTAACCCTAGGGCCTGTATCATTATTTCTCTTGAGTGGCTTTAAAGCGTGTTCGATCAAGTGTGAAAAAGGTGAACGGCATGTGCACCAACAAGAAGAACTTTAGCTCTTTAGTTTATGCACAACTGGATAAGGGTAGTCTGTAGATCTTGTAACCTTTCATTCATAGTGCTTGATATAAGTGTGGACCAGTGTTCGGTATCGTGGTTTTTTCCCGCTTTTGGTTTTTCACATAAAAATCGTGTTTCATTCTCTTGTGGTTGATTGTTGTTAACTTTAGTTAATTGCTCATATATAAAAATCTGTGTTAGGACATTAACTTGTGTAAAGGTGAATCCTTCAATGTCACACCAGGTCCTCCCAGCTAGGTTGCAATGGCAACTGCAACAAACCAACACTGCTTTCCTTACATCTGGTTTTCAGACTCAACTAGGCATGCATCCCATTGCTTGGAACAAGGTAACTCGTCCCATCCCAGACGGGGGGCAGGGGGGGTGTTTGTCTGGGCATACAGAATCACTTGCATCTAATAGCTACCTTGTATCTTTCATTATTTCACCCCCCTCGAGGTCATTTTATATTAAGTTCCAATGCATTCTATTCAAATAAACAAGCCCTTAGCAAAAAATGTGGAAAAGCTCAATCAACCATGGGTTTGGGATTTTTTAAATGATTTTTTATTTCACAATGCCTCTACCACCACATTATGCATACTGGGACAACTGATTAAACTAAGTGAAAGTTATGGTCAACCCATTGGGCCTCAAGTCAAGATTTGCAAGCATACATCAGTTAAAGATAGCAATGGATGAGTCCTGGGGTGGATTTAGCTATATCCTTACCTAAATGGTAAGACAATCATCAATTTATGGTTAGAGGGAGAATATTATATAATATAATAATTTATATTGAGTCAATATTTGTTTTTTGGTTGCCCAGGCAAGGGGGCTGAGATCTAAGAGAGAGCTACACACACAGGAAAAAGGTCCCCACTCATGTAAAAAGGAGCTCGTCCACATGGGAAGACAACCAGCACAAGTGGAAATAAAGGCCTCATACATAGGAAGAGGGTGGTATACCTAGTGTTGAACCTTGGACAACCAATTAAGAATCACCAGGCCTTATCTGGTAAGGTGTATTGATATAAGATACGTTTGTAGTACGTATTATGTGTGCAAATGTATTTCTCTTTCGAGTCCTTCAATTTGGACCCATGTGGACCTAGAACCAAACCCAAATACCTCACGTCCAAGTAATAGACTTAAACCCAAATTCAACTTTAAATGGGTCCCAAAGAGTACTTCACGAGTCGAGTTCAAGTAACTCATTGCTCTTTCTATAACCAGTTCTTTACTATGGAGAGGAAAAAGAAGCTTCAGTATAATTATGATAGCCTGAAAATTCTGGTTGACTAGATGTGTGTAAATGTTGATCTAAATTAGGAATGATGCATTTGTCCACAGAGCTTTGGATATGCTTCACGTGAAGCTCTAAGTGCATTAATGGTGTGAGCGTACATACATAATATTGTAAAGAAGGCTGGACATGGAAAGGATGATTTCATTTTAAATTCCAATTAAATTAGAGAGCTGCCATATGTAAATTAGTTTTGACTCATTTTACACAAGGATTTTGAATTTTTTTTAATTATAATTTTACCCCTACATGAAAGGACCAACAAGTCCTTGTCTCTTATAAGCTAAAATTCCTAAGTTCCCTTCATACACACCCTACACCTTCTTCCCTCTTTCCTCTAAGAGACTATCTTCCTTATTGGTCTTCTTCCAACTAGAGAGCATCACCCTACACCTTTTCATTCCCTCTTTCCTCTAAGAAAGCATCACTCAAAACCTTCTCCTTCTCTTTTCTCTCTTCCCTCTAATTGAGCATCACCCTCTAAGGGTGTAAGTCACCATTTTTATTCTCTTCTTATTACTCTTTATCCCATCAAACAATAATCAACACTCAAATAGTGCAATGGAGGAGGACATGAACATTCAAATAGTAGTTTTCAATGATAATGACAGTGATAAGGTTAGTAGGGTTACAATTTTATATATTTTCATTTTATTTCTGAAACTTTTTTCTCGATTCATCCCGTATTTTGCTTAACCACGCATAGCCGAACACATGTAGCAATGTTCAACCCTGCGTGGCCGAACATGTAATAAGTGTTCGGCCATCATAGGCCAAATAGTATCTCTCTGTTCGGCCTACAGCAGCGGAACACATAGATAATGTTTGGCCTATTAGGGCTGAACGGTGCCAAAAAACCAAAAAATAGTTCTTTCACTTCATTGATTTTCCAATTATAGGACGGTCTGTCTACACAAAGCAGCTAAGTTGCTTCCGATTATATAATAGATTATACGTGTGAATTTACCACTCATGAGATAAGGTGCAAAGTTAATTTATTATTTGAATTACTTGCATGAGTTAATAAAAAAAATTAATGGTGATGTGTGTAGTTATTCAAGAGCTGTGATGCATTGATCAAGTGGGCTCTTGATGTTGGCAAGAGAAATGACATTGCATGTGAGAGATTTAGACATTCAAGGGAGTACTAGCAACTATATGGGGTTGAAAACAGAGTTAAAGAATTGATTGAGACCTTATCATACCATAATAATTGTTCCAGTTATTCCCATTAGATGACTATGCTAGACATGTGGCATATATCGCATCTTGGTATAATTTGGTGTTATACTACTTTAGCATGCAATAATGTCTTAACTTTCAGCCTCTTTCGTCAATATCGCTGTCTATAGTTTCTCATAATAATTACCCCAGTTATCCCCATTAGATGACTATACTAGACATGGGGCATATATCGCATCTTAATATAATTTGGTATTATACCACTTTAGCATGCAACAATTTCTTACCTTTCAGCCTCTTTGGTCAGTGTCACTATCTATAGTTTCTCACGAGGAAGTACCAATTAGTTTTGTAAATGACGATCACTTCGTTCAGGTAATATCCATCTTTTATAGATTCATTAAATTAAATCCAAAACTACTCTTTAATATTCTAACTTTAGTCTTTTTTAGCTCTTCTTGGCTCTAGGTCATCTAATTCCACCCATTGTTAACAAGTGGTGAGAATTTCATCTTCCTTGTTCAAATCACTAGGCAACTGTATATACAACTCACATAGAACGTTTCAAAGAGCTTGTTAACTCAAATGTAGCAACATGTGAAATGTCACAGCCCGAGCCCAGAAATCGGGGGTTAGTGAAAACCTAACCAGTAACACACGTACTCTCGTATACGCACACCTAGACCTGTCTAAGTGTACACACACAAGGGATATTCATACGTGCAACCAAGTGTACGCGGAAGCTGAACTTATCATTACATGATGAAAAGAAACACGAATAGGAACACTAACTGTAAAACTGATATTAATTACAGAATATACAAACCAAATGGGAAACAGTGTCTTAGAGACAATTACAAGACAAGGTGTACAAGAAACAAAACAAAATCCTAATAGAAAATGGAAGACAATAGATTGATGCAATGCCAAACCGCTCTCCAATGGAGGGATCACATCTACTCCTCTAGCCCTGACTGGGCCTAACAGATCTCTCCTGGAGCCGGGTTGATCGACGAGGGGTCGGTAGAGGGATCTGGGCCTGCAACACCAAGAACAACTAATGAGTACGACGACTCAGCAAAGCATAAGCAGCAATAAGGTTACACGTGTTGTATATATCAGAAAACAGTAACCTAAAGAATCCATAGAGTCATGTTCGTACGCTAGGCAAATCATGCAAATAAATAATAAACATGCTATTAGAATCATAAACAGGTATACTGACTAGGTGGCTTTTACATTTGCCACATTCTTCCTATCGAGAGTAAGTAGGACGATAGCACCATCGACCGAACCAAGATACGAATGGGTCTCTGGTTTCTGAGGTCCGAAATCCCAAGACAAGAGCACTCTGCAGAGACAACAAACAGGCTATGCCAAATCAACCCCGTCGGGTATCCTGAGGTCGAGGCTGAGTAGAGCAAGACAGATAAGATCATGGTCGGTCAGGCAAGGCGTACAATATAGTACATGTATATCTCACAAGCAAGCAATACAGTGCGTGCATCACATGAGAATTGATCACTAACTCAAGTCTTACAATACCATTCCAAACGAACAATTACAAGTCAACACAAGAATAAGAATAGGGAAGGCAATAATCGAAATCAATATACAATGCAAGTCAAGTTATTCCTATGAATCACGATTGTTTACTAGCCAACCCTAAGCTAGTTGTCCAATGTTTTTAACCATGTATAATGATGTAGTTTTAAGTTATTCGATACACGGTTGTTCATTTCGTGAGTGTTTCACCGTATCGATAAACGTGTACCAAAGTCCCTTAAACCAACACCCATGGGGAGGTGCTTAACACATGGACAACATACATGAATGAGTCACAGCCCGCAAGACCATTCATGCTTCTTACGGTAGTCTGTTGGGCAAGTTATATGGTTGAAAAGTCTAAGGGAAGGTCCTATAAGGTCTCATCATTAGCCTTATCTTTTCTCCAATTCATTAAGGAGCAAAGAGACCAAAAGGTAGCATACAAAGGTCCTCTGGATGTTAAGGAAGCAAGAGAAGAGAAATGAGTAAGAGTCGGATTCAGTTGAACACTGAATCTCCCGGAACAGAAATGCTTCAAGGCCGACCGATTGGCTCTGAAGCCCGATCGGTCGGATTTCGATTTTAGGAGTATCCGATCAGTCGAACCCCAGGTCCGATCGATCGGGTAATAGAGTTCTGTACAGAACAAAACCACTATACTACAGTCTTTCCATTCACAAAAACGACATGTAACACGTTTCGACAATTCTAGAGGGCTGTTAAAACACAACACACTTAAGAGAAAGAGTAGAAGAAACATAACAATCAACGAGTACCAACATGTGTTCATCCATACTGTGCTTATACTTGCCTTAAATATGCTTTTTCCTTAACTTAGCTGTTCTTTGGCCCAATCAATCATGAAGATGCAATCCTAACACCATGCATGCCAAGGGTAAGCAAAAGAAACGGGTACATGCAGTGCAATCACACCCGAAACTTAGGATGGAGACCATGACTTAACTACTCACCGGAGATGAACTAGAAAGAGGGTGCTTGATTCTTGTCTATAACAAAGAGATAATGAAGAAGAAAGCAAAGACGAGTGCAGTGAATGGGAAGAGGACGAACTTGCTTCTTACCTGCAAACCCAAAGAGATGACAGAATTTTCCTTTTTTTTCCGTTGATCGCAAGGAAAAAGAAGAAGAGATGAAGATCAACGAGGAGGACAGAGAAAAAATGAGAGAGAGAGCTGGTATGTGAGAGAGATGAAAATGAGAGAGGGAGAGTCAATGTTTGTAAGACATATATAAGATAAGGATTGCCAAATTTATATAACAGTCCACCAGTTCGGGAGAATTACAGTTTAAGTCAATTAACGGTCCAACGGAAACAAACGACATCGTTCACATGCGAGTCAGTTATGGAAGTTGATGAGCTTGAAGAAATACATGTGTTGACACTAAGATGATGCATGAATGACGAACTTGTACAAAATCAAAAATTACAAAAAAGGGCTCATGACTACCTAAACCAAGTCAAACTCAACCCAACTACCTATCCATGACCTGAAACAAATCTCAAAAGAAAAAAACAACAAGTCCAATATGAATTCACTATAATTGGCCCCAAAACCACATTAATTAGTGGTTAAACCGAATTAAGCTAGGCCGGAGTGTTACATGAAACGATAGCGATTGGTTGAGGGATGTAACTAGATAACTTGTGGAATGTAACTCAATTGGAATGTAACTTGAAAATTGAAACTTGATTAGTAGCAGTACAACAGTCAATTTAATAGATGATATTTATGAATTGCTTACATACTTTAAAAAAAAAAGTCACCCCACCCTAAACAAAATCAACATATCATGGACATATCAACATCTATCACTCCTAGTCCCACGTTTGTAGCCAGTGGATATCATATTGGGGTCTGTAACAATTCGTTGCACGTCTCCAAGCGAAACTCCCTTTAACACATGCGCATCTAATCAACATTAGTGTACATCACCCTTGAGTCACAAACAAAGTCATCTTCTATCAATGGCTTATTGATACTTAGTGCATTTTGACAATGCTGCAGTGAATTAATATGTCAGATTCTTAAAGATTACTAATAAAACAAGTAATATGCCCAACAAAAGGCATAAGTACGGTGACAAAACTGCTCATAATTTATAGATGAGGGAGCCCGACCACCCTCATTTCGTTGCCCCCACATGGATTGATGTGTTGGGCGTTGTATAGTTCTCCATGATATTTGTGTGTACCAATTTATATAACCAGGTACACAATCAGATGGAAAGCTTACCGGCTGACTTCGATTTATTACACTTCATACCTAGTAGGTAATCCTAAATGCAGATAGAGATAGGCCAAAGTAGCGGCACCCCATGCATATGAACTCACACTATCAATATCAATTAGTAGCCTAAGATAAACGACTAGCACGCGTGTGCCACTACTGTCAATGAACAATGTACATCCAAATACATGCAGCAAATAGGCCCTCACCTCCATCGACATCTGTCACAACATGAAGCTTTTGTTTTAGCCACTCTAACCTTACCAATTGACCCCGCACCTATGTAAGCTCATCATGTGCCTCCGAGCGTCGAACTCCTAATGCTTGGTGCAGTAGTTTTTGAGCTTCAGTAAGTCCAAAATCATTATTATATGAAACAGGTATGCCTATTGTCACGACCCGAGCCCAGAATTCGGGGGTTAGCGAAAAGCTAAACCGGTGACACACGTACTCCCGTGCACGTGCACCCAAACCCAGTCCAGATGCACGCACACAAGGGATCTAACACGTGCGAACTAAGCGTACGCGGAAGCTGTACATATCATAGCAAGCAACAAAGGAAAATAAAATAGCGGAAGCCAAAGCAAATACGAAACGGAAAAGACAAAGACAAATACACTGAGATAAAACCGAATACACACCAAAATCAATATACACAAAATATACAGAATACAAGTCCAAAGTCCAAAGTCCAAATACAAGCTCTCAAAAACCAAAATGCAAAATAAAAGCCACTGGTATGCATGCACGCACTTGGCAGAAGTGATCAGGCCCACTCTGCCAGACCGGAGGGTGCCTCTACACTCGCCCCTGCAGCCTCCTCGACCGCCGGGGAGCTGGGCAAGGTATCTGTGCCTGCAACACCACAGACAACACAAATGAATACAACGATCCAACAAATATAAGTAACAGGGGTGAAACACGCATAGTATCAAAGAGGATATAATAATGACAGAAGATTAAATACAGAGTTCCATATTAGGAAACTAAGCAAATCGTGCATAGAAGTAAAACATGATATGTGAATCAAAACATAGAATACTGAACTAGTTGGCTACTACGTTAACCATGTTCTCTCCAAAAGAGAGCAGAGCAGAGCAGAGCAGAGAACACCGCTGTCCAGGCCAAAGGTACAAGCGGGTCTCGGTTTCCTGGGTTCCGGGGTCCCAAGACAAAGCAACACTGCAGTTAAACAGAGATACAGAGATCTAAGCCGGAGGTAACCCCGTCGGGCATCCTAGGGCTGAGGCTGAGTAGAGCCAGACCAATACCAATCAAACCAAATCCATAGAAAGGGAGATTATCCGCTTTGGACTCACCGATGACAAGGACCGGATCTTATCCTCACGTATTAACCTCTGGGCAGAGCCACCAGGGAATACCCAAAAATCAGAGATATACAAAGCCAGAGAATATACAAAGCATAACATAGATCAAAACATAGTACAGAGCGAAGAATAATACAGATATACAGAACGAAAGCAAAATGACTGAGGAATGCATAACATAGATTAACAGAACAGAGGGCAAAACCATAAACAATATGCAATGCATCTCAGATTAATACGGAATCAAGGTTCATTACAAGCCAAGTCTAATCTAGTTGCAATCACTGTCACTAACCGTGCATGTTGATGTAGTTTTAAGTTATTCGATGCACCGTTGCCATCCTAGTGTTGCAATATAATCCTCATGTGCACCGAAGTCCCTTAAACCAACACCCATGGGGAGGTGCTTAACAATGAGCAACACTCACATGAATAAGTCACAGCCTAACAGACTATTCATGCGCTCCAAAGAATCCATTTGGGCCGGTTTACGGGTATGGTTAACCTGTATTTGAGCCCTACAAGATCACACCATTAGCCTAAGTTAACTGATATTTAACAGGTCTTACAGTTTAGCCATGGGTGACCTACGGCTTAGCCGTGGCATCCTACGGCGTAGCCGCAATATGCACTACGGCTTAGCCGTGGTTCCCTTCAGAACACGGCTAAACTGTCATCTTTTCCACCTCTGATCTGATACATCTCACGGCTGAGCTACGGTGGAGTCCACGGCTTAGCCGTAGACCATCACGGCTTAGCCGTAGCCTCACCGTAAGAACACTGATATCAGAAAAGTTTCGACTGATCAGAGATTAAATCCACGGCTTAGATACGGTTTGGTTCACGGCTATCTTACGGCTCAGCCGTAGGACAAATTACGGCTTAGCCGTAGTCTAGCCGTAAAACAAACTCGAATTTGTCACTCTCTGGAATCTAAGCCGTACAGGGTTACGGCTTAGCCGTACAATACAGACGCGAATTCGGGAAGATTACAGAAACGAAATTTTTGTACAGAAACTGAATAAAACAAGCTCAACTGATTCTCATAGCTTAGAAAATGGCTGTAAAACATTTCTCTAAAGAGAATGAGAATGAATCCAAGCAATCAAACAATACCCATATGTGTTATCAAAACCTGTACTTATACTTGCCTCAAATCTGACAAATCTTCTGAAATCAAGCTCCAAGCAACTAAAATCAAAACAAATCAAAGCAATCACACATGCATGAGATGAAGACATAGCAACAGAGAATGGGAGATGTAATTGGAGAGGAAATACAAAGAGTTGGGAAAGAACCCACTTACCTAAGGCAAGGACAGAGAGAGGGGAGAAATTCCAACCAAACAGTCCAACCAAACAGAGATTAGCAAAACCCAATCGAAGGAGAGAGAGAGAGAGAGAGATGATGGAGGGAGCTTCACCTGGAATTCTCTCTAGCATGCAACGTGGGAGAGAAAAGAGCAGGGAGTTGGACATCTGGAGTAACTCATCTTATATAGGTTTGGAAGTTTTAAAACAAGGTCCAATGGGTTTAAGCAATTTACAGTTTAAGTCACACAAAGGTCCATCTTCCCCAATTGACTCCAAACGGATCTGACACAGTTACGGAAATTGTCGAGCTCAACGAAATACATATGCTGACACCAAGATGATGCAAAGATGATATGAGCAAAGCAAAAGCAAAATTACGAAAAAGGGCTTAGAACTACCTATTCCAGGTCAAAGGTCACTCAACTACCTATCCATGACCCAAAACAAGTCCAAAAGAAATAAACAAAACAAAACACACACTAATGAGCCACTAATCCGGCTCAAAGGGGATCGGAGTGTTACATCCTCCCCCACTAGGAATCATTCCGTCCTCGGAATGACTACCTACCTGCGCAAAGAGATGTGGGTACTGGCGCGCTAGCTGCTCCTCTAGCTCCCATGTAGCCTCATCTGGACCATGATGTTCCCACAACACCTTCACCCATCTGATAGTCCTGGTACGAAGAATCTGCTCCCGTGTCCCAACGATGCGAAGCGGACGCTCAACGTAAGTCGCATTAGGCTGAATCTGAATGTCATCGTAGCGAATCACATGGCTCGGATCTGGCACATACTTACGGAGCATCGACACATGGAATACATCGTGAACACCGGAGAACTCGACTGGAAGCGCCAACCGATAGGCTAAATCTCCAACTCGGCTCTTGACTTCAAACGGTCCTACATATCTCGGAGCTAACTTGCCCTTCTGACCAAATCGAACTGTGCCCTTCATCGGAGAAACTTTAAGAAATACCCAATCTCCGACTTGGAATGCCAAAGGTCTCCTCCGAGTATCCGCATAGCTCTTCTGTCTGGACCGAGCAATCTTCAGATTCTCTATCACTTTCTGCACCTTCTCTGTCGTCTCAGCAATGATTGTCGGACCATGGAAACTTCTAGTTCCAACTTCTTCCCAGCACACTGGAGTCCTGCACTTACGTCCGTAAAGTGCCTCATATGGTGCCATACCAATGCTCTCATGAAAGCTGTTGTTGTAAGCAAACTCACACAATGCCAAATGCATATCCCAATCCTTCTCAAAGTTCAGCACACTAGCTCTGAGCATATCCTCCAACGTCTGAATGGTACGCTCCGACTGTCCATCAGTCTGGGGGTGGTATGCCGTACTAAAACTCAACTTCGTGCCCATAGCTTCCTGAAATGCTCTCCAGAATGAAGATACAAAACGACTATCGCGATCTGACACAATCGATACTGGGGTACCATGCAATCTGACTATCTCGTCAACAAACTTCCTGGCCATCTCCGTGAATGTCATCCCTTTCTTGAACGGAAGGAAATGCGCTGACTTGGTCAATCTGTCCACTATGACCCAGATCGCATTGTTCTTTCTACTGGTCGGCGGAAAACCGGAAACAAAATCCATAGTAATGTGCTCCCACTTCCACTGCGGGGTGTGCAATGGATGCAATGATCCTGGAGGTCGCTGATGATCAGCTTTTACCCTCTGACAGGTCAAACATCGAGCTACGAACCCTGCGATCTCCCGCTTCATATTGTTCCACCAAAATCTGTCCTTCAAGTTCCGGTACATCTTCGTACTCCCGGGATGCATCGCATATCGGGCATCGTGCGCATCTGTCATCAATTTCTCTCTCAACTCATCCACAGCGGGAACACACAATCTGTTCCTGAAGTACAAAACTCCATCCACCAAGCTGAAATCCGGTCGATCTGCAATCCGATCTCTGAACTTCACCAGGAGGGGGTCCTCAAACTGGCGATCCTTGATCTGCTGAATCACCTCAGGCTGAAACACGACAGTAGTAGCTAATGTCACCGAGTCTCCTACCATCTGAACCTCTACAGGCTGATCATGCACAAGCATATAGAATCCTGCTAACACCTGAAGACTGTCTGTCCTCCTGCTGAGTGCATCTGCAACTACATTGCCCTTGCCTGGGTGGTACTTGATCGGAAAGTCGTAGTCTTTGATGAACTCCAACCATCTTCGCTGCCTCATATTCAAGTCATGCTGATCAAACAAGTACTGCAGACTGTGATGATCGGAATGGACCTCAAACTTCACACCGTACAGGTAATGTCGCCACAACTTCAATGCAAATACAATGGCTGCTAACTCCAAGTCATGTGTGGCATAGTTCTTCTCATGTTCTTTCAACTGTCTAGATCCATAGGCAACCACCTTCTGATTCTGCATCAGTACACAGCCTAGTCCAACTCTAGAGGCATCGGAATAAATCACGAATCCCTCACTACCATCCGGGAGAGTCAACACTGGCGCCGTAGTGAGCTTTTCTTTCAACATCTGAAAACTACGCTCACACTTCTCTGTCCACTCATACGGGACCTTCTTCCGAGTCAACTGAGTCAGCGGGGCTGAGATCTTCGAGAAATCCTGCACAAACCTGCGGTAATATCCCGCCAAACCCAGAAAACTCCGAATCTCTGTCACTGATCTAGGACGGGGCCAATGGACTACTGCCTCAATCTTAGCTGGATCCACCATCAATCCATCTCTAGAAATCACATGTCCCAAAAATGCAACTTGCTCTAGCCAGAAATCACATTTAGCCAACTTTGCATACAACTTGTGATCTCGAAGCAGCTGCAATGCCTTCCTCAGATGGTCTGTATGTTCCTCAGCAGTCTTCGAATAGACCAATATGTCATCTATGAAGACCACAACAAACTGGTCCAAGAAGGAAGTAAACACCCTATTCATCAATGCCATGAAAGCTGCGGGTGCATTCGTCAAACCAAATGGCATGACAAGGAACTCGTAGTGTCCATACCGAGTCCTGAAAGCTGTCTTCGGAACATCCTCATCCTTCACCCTGAGCTGGTGATACCCTGACCTCAAGTCAATCTTAGAGAAGTAAGCTGCACCCTGAAGTTGATCGAACAACTCGTCAATCCTAGGCAATGGATATTTGTTCTTGATAGTCACTTTATTCAATTGCCTGTAGTCAATGCACATCCGGAAACTGCCATCCTTCTTCTTGACGAACAAAACAGGTGCTCCCCAAGGTGAAACACTCGGGCGTATAAACCCCTTATCCAACAAATCCTGCAACTGTTTCTTCAATTCCAACAACTCTGCAGGTGCCATACGATATGGAGCTCTACTGATAGGTGCTGTACCTGGTACCACGTCAATAGCAAATTCTACCTCCCGAACTGGTGGCAACTCTAGCACATCTTCCGGAAAGACATCCGGAAACTCGCTGACTACTGGAATCTCACTGAGCTGTCGCTGATCTTTCTTCTCTGAAATGAATGCAAGAAATCCCTCACATCCCCTACGAAGCATCCTGTCTGCTTTACAAGCAGAGATCACACGTCTTGGGCACTTCATCTGGCTGCCCTCAAATCGGAATCCGCTGCCCAAATCAAAGTAGATAGCCTTACTGTAGCAATTGATACACGCATGATATCTCGCAAGCCAGTCCATACCAAGGATCACATCAAAATCCAGTGTCGTGAGCAACACGAGGTCTACTGGGAGCTGATGACCAGCTATCCGCACATCACACTGAGGGTAAAACACACTGCACTCCACCCGCTTACCAACCGGAGTGGATACTAGCAACAAGTATGGAAGTGGTGTGGGTCGCTGTCGAAGCTGCACAGCAAAATGGGGTGCTACGTACGAACGCGTAGACCCGGAGTCAAATAAAGCTAAAGCTTCTGCATCGGAAATTAAAATTTTACCTTCCACTACCGTGGCCTCCTCCGCGCCCTCATGCGTAGCAGCATAGGCTCGGGCTGTCTGGCGGTTCTGCTTCTGGCCTGGGCGAGCTGGCTGGGATCTGCCCTGTGAGGTAGGTCCTGTCTGTCTCGTCTGTGGAGAGGACTGAAACTTCGGGCATTGGGCCCGCCTGTGGTCCGTAGAGCCACACCCGAAACAAGCCCCACTCTTCCTCCAACATCTGTCTGTGGGGTGATCCTTCCCACAGTGACCGCAAACTATCTGAGAACTGCTCGAACTGCCCTGTTTACCCTTGAACTTCTTCTGGAACTGACTTCTGCCACTGAAACCTGCTGCCCTCTTAGCCTCTGTTCGCTCCTCCTCAAAGATGGCCTCTGCATCATAAGCCCTGTCAATAGCGTCATCCAAGGTAGCCGGCCACATACAAGCAACCACGTGGCGCTTATGTCTCGGATTCAGGCCGTTGACGAAGCGAGTCACTTTCTTATGCTCTGTGTTCACCATGTCCTCTGCGAAATGAGACAACTCTGTAAACCTGTGTACATAATCTGCAACTGACATCTGTCTCTGCTGAAGGTTGAAGAATTCCACTTCCTTGGCTCGCTGAATATGGAGAGGCATGAACTTACGACGGAATTGCTGCTTGAAGGTCTCCCAAACTGTGGCACTGGGCATAGTCTGAAATGAGGTCTTAACACTCCTCCACCATGTCTTGGCTACACTCCGAAGCATAGAGGCTGTGAGAACTACCTTCTGCTTGTTACTGCACACGATCGTATCAAAAAGCTCTTCAGTCTGCTCCAACCATTACTCAGCCTGCAATGCATCTTCTATCCCATGAAACTCGGTCGCCCCTCGCTTACGGAACTTGTCGAAAAGAGCATTAGGATCTGATTCCTTGGGCTGGAAAATCACTTGCTGATCTATACGAGGTGATGCTACTGCGGCAGCCTGACTCTGTCTATCTACCATGGATGCCATCTGCGCCTGTAATGATTGCATAGACTGCATCATCATCATCATCCGCTCCTCACTACTGATGTGTGGGGGTACTGATCCACTATCACCGTTATGGCCCTGTTGATTCTCATCTCGAGATCCTGATCCTGATGCCATCCTGCAAAAAGGAAAAGAAACACAACACACAATATAAAAGGCCCTGAGTTAGTCAAACCCCAAATCAACATATGAGACCTCGAGTCAAATAGTTGATATCGTCATCTCACCACGATCTTAGATGCCTACATGCTTATAACTAGCATGCTCTGATACCATACAATACGTATGTCACGACCCGAGCCCAGAATTCGGGGGTTAGCGAAAAGCTAAACCGGTGACACACGTACTCCCGTGCACGTGCACCCAAACCCAGTCCAGATGCACGCACACAAGGGATCTAACACGTGCGAACTAAGCGTACGCGGAAGCTGTACATATCATAGCAAGCAACAAAGGAAAATAAAATAGCGGAAGCCAAAGCAAATACGAAACGGAAAAGACAAAGACAAATACACTGAGATAAAACCGAATACACACCAAAATCAATATACACAAAATATACAGAATACAAGTCCAAAGTCCAAAGTCCAAATACAAGCTCTCAAAAACCAAAATGCAAAATAAAAGCCACTGGTATGCATGCACGCACTTGGCAGAAGTGATCAGGCCCACTCTGCCAGACCGGAGGGTGCCTCTACACTCGCCCCTGCAGCCTCCTCGACCGCCGGGGAGCTGGGCAAGGTATCTGTGCCTGCAACACCACAGACAACACAAATGAATACAACGATCCAACAAATATAAGTAACAGGGGTGAAACACGCATAGTATCAAAGAGGATATAATAATGACAGAAGATTAAATACAGAGTTCCATATTAGGAAACTAAGCAAATCGTGCATAGAAGTAAAACATGATATGTGAATCAAAACATAGAATACTGAACTAGTTGGCTACTACGTTAACCATGTTCTCTCCAAAAGAGAGCAGAGCAGAGCAGAGCAGAGAACACCGCTGTCCAGGCCAAAGGTACAAGCGGGTCTCGGTTTCCTGGGTTCCGGGGTCCCAAGACAAAGCAACACTGCAGTTAAACAGAGATACAGAGATCTAAGCCGGAGGTAACCCCGTCGGGCATCCTAGGGCTGAGGCTGAGTAGAGCCAGACCAATACCAATCAAACCAAATCCATAGAAAGGGAGATTATCCGCTTTGGACTCACCGATGACAAGGACCGGATCTTATCCTCACGTATTAACCTCTGGGCAGAGCCACCAGGGAATACCCAAAAATCAGAGATATACAAAGCCAGAGAATATACAAAGCATAACATAGATCAAAACATAGTACAGAGCGAAGAATAATACAGATATACAGAACGAAAGCAAAATGACTGAGGAATGCATAACATAGATTAACAGAACAGAGGGCAAAACCATAAACAATATGCAATGCATCTCAGATTAATACGGAATCAAGGTTCATTACAAGCCAAGTCTAATCTAGTTGCAATCACTGTCACTAACCGT
This sequence comes from Sextonia rubra, assembly GCA_037013555.1. Lineage (NCBI taxonomy): Eukaryota > Viridiplantae > Streptophyta > Magnoliopsida > Laurales > Lauraceae > Sextonia > Sextonia rubra. The sequence goes on along the minus strand of JASUAD010000012.1, from coordinate 26,873,235 downwards.
GCATGTTGATGTAGTTTTAAGTTATTCGATGCACCGTTGCCATCCTAGTGTTGCAATATAATCCTCATGTGCACCGAAGTCCCTTAAACCAACACCCATGGGGAGGTGCTTAACAATGAGCAACACTCACATGAATAAGTCACAGCCTAACAGACTATTCATGCGCTCCAAAGAATCCATTTGGGCCGGTTTACGGGTATGGTTAACCTGTATTTGAGCCCTACAAGATCACACCATTAGCCTAAGTTAACTGATATTTAACAGGTCTTACAGTTTAGCCATGGGTGACCTACGGCTTAGCCGTGGCATCCTACGGCGTAGCCGCAATATGCACTACGGCTTAGCCGTGGTTCCCTTCAGAACACGGCTAAACTGTCATCTTTTCCACCTCTGATCTGATACATCTCACGGCTGAGCTACGGTGGAGTCCACGGCTTAGCCGTAGACCATCACGGCTTAGCCGTAGCCTCACCGTAAGAACACTGATATCAGAAAAGTTTCGACTGATCAGAGATTAAATCCACGGCTTAGATACGGTTTGGTTCACGGCTATCTTACGGCTCAGCCGTAGGACAAATTACGGCTTAGCCGTAGTCTAGCCGTAAAACAAACTCGAATTTGTCACTCTCTGGAATCTAAGCCGTACAGGGTTACGGCTTAGCCGTACAATACAGACGCGAATTCGGGAAGATTACAGAAACGAAATTTTTGTACAGAAACTGAATAAAACAAGCTCAACTGATTCTCATAGCTTAGAAAATGGCTGTAAAACATTTCTCTAAAGAGAATGAGAATGAATCCAAGCAATCAAACAATACCCATATGTGTTATCAAAACCTGTACTTATACTTGCCTCAAATCTGACAAATCTTCTGAAATCAAGCTCCAAGCAACTAAAATCAAAACAAATCAAAGCAATCACACATGCATGAGATGAAGACATAGCAACAGAGAATGGGAGATGTAATTGGAGAGGAAATACAAAGAGTTGGGAAAGAACCCACTTACCTAAGGCAAGGACAGAGAGAGGGGAGAAATTCCAACCAAACAGTCCAACCAAACAGAGATTAGCAAAACCCAATCGAAGGAGAGAGAGAGAGAGAGAGATGATGGAGGGAGCTTCACCTGGAATTCTCTCTAGCATGCAACGTGGGAGAGAAAAGAGCAGGGAGTTGGACATCTGGAGTAACTCATCTTATATAGGTTTGGAAGTTTTAAAACAAGGTCCAATGGGTTTAAGCAATTTACAGTTTAAGTCACACAAAGGTCCATCTTCCCCAATTGACTCCAAACGGATCTGACACAGTTACGGAAATTGTCGAGCTCAACGAAATACATATGCTGACACCAAGATGATGCAAAGATGATATGAGCAAAGCAAAAGCAAAATTACGAAAAAGGGCTTAGAACTACCTATTCCAGGTCAAAGGTCACTCAACTACCTATCCATGACCCAAAACAAGTCCAAAAGAAATAAACAAAACAAAACACACACTAATGAGCCACTAATCCGGCTCAAAGGGGATCGGAGTGTTACACCTATCAGTAGGATCCCAAGAATGTAGCAACATCATCTAAAGTAATGGTCATCTCCCCGAAAAGCATGTGAAATGTATTAATCTCTAAATGCCACCTTTTCGCAAAAGCTAACACAAGGCTCTTATCAACGGATTTGTAAGAAGTACTGATTAATGGTTGCAATCCAAATCTATCAATATTCGATCTAAATAAATTTAACTCGTTCAATTACCACATCACTACTTTTTTGCCATGACTCAAGCACTTAAGCAGTGGATGGTCCTGAAAATAAAAAATATATATTAGTGAAGAAATAAAATGTAAACATTTATCTTGCCTTGACAAAATATAAAACCATACCTCTCCTTTCCAAATAAGTTTCACAACATGTGTTTGAAAATTCTTTAATAACGATCAATCATTTGGCCCAATAAGTTCTTCTCCATCTTCATCATCGTTCTCTTCCAAGTCTGGGACTTTTGGTTGTTCCAACTCTTTAGCAATTACTTCTTCAACTTGTTTATGATGCCTTCTCTCAGAAGCCACCAGTCAACCTCTAAAACTACTATCCATTTCTGTAAGTTTTTAATTCAATCACCAAAACCAAATAGGTTATATAGTATATTAATTAAAAAAAAGTTCATAACACTACTGTTTGGCCCACTCAGGCTTAACACTATCAGCAGTGTTCGGCCAAATAAGGTTGAACATTAATGCTATGTGTCACAACTTGAGCCCAGGAGACCGAGGGTTAAAACTAAACCTAACCAGTGACACACGTACTCCCGTGCATATACACTTAGACCCAGTCTAAATGCACACTCACAAGGGAATTTCATACGTGTTGATACATGTACGTGAACCTATAGCTATCAAACCATAACAAGAGACATACCCTAAACAAAGTAATGTATATACAAAAGATTATATAAAGTTCAGAGTAATACAAACTGGGTCAAAATACAAGGTATAAAGATCATGACTAAACCCAAAATTTCACTGAGATCCCAAAATAAGGAACACCTATATGCAGGTATGACAGTGTCGAACTCCGATGGAGTGATCACATCCACTCTTCTAGTTCGGATGGGACATCGGGGGTCTCCCTTGGAGTTTGATTGACTGACGAGGGGTCGGTCAAGGGATTTAAGCCTACAACACCAAGAACAACTCATGAATACAACGATTCAGCAAAGTATAAGCATCGACAAGTTAACGCATGTTGTATCTAACAGAATAAAATAACAACTGATAAATCATAGAGTTTCAAATTCGTATACTAGGCAATTGTGCATTCAAATGAAGCATGCTAGCAGAATCAATGTTTGCATGATACATACATAACTAGGTGGCTACTACATTTGCCATATGCTCTCAAAAAGGGATCTTATATACATACTGAGAATACCATCGATCGGGCCAGGGTACGAATGGGTTTCGGGTTTATGGGGTCCGGAAGCCCCAAGACATATACTCACTACAGTGGTGCCATATATACTATGTTGAATTCAACCCCATCGGGTATCCTAAGGCTGAGGCTGAGTAGTGCCTGACCATATGGAGTCAATGAAATACTAGAACATGAGTAAACCATGCATATCATATCAAACATATAGCATACATTTCAAATATACGTACAACTCATACATACAAAACGTAAGGTATCATACTGAACATGTCAAACATAACGGATTAAACATAATGGAAACATAGTGGACATGGTCAAGCAAACCAAAGTTATCATAGCAAATGGGCATTTCAAACTAGACAAACTATACAAAGGAATGGAGGCCAATAAACGTAAGTCAAGATGTCATGCAACTCATTCTTATTCGAATCAAGAACATTTACTAGCCAATCCTAATCTAGTCATCCAGTGTTTCTAACCGTACATGATGATGTAGTTTTAAGTTATTCGATACACAGTTGTCTTCTATAAGTGTTGCATTGTCTTTAGGAAAGTGTATCGAAGTCCCTTAAACCAACACCCATGGGAAGGTGCTTAACACTAAATGACACACATGAATGAGTCTCAGCCCTCAAGACTATTCATGAGATTCTCATTTTTCCATTGGGTAGGGTAAGGGTTACCAATATTCTAATGTGCAAGTCCTACAAAGTCCAATTTATACCTACCCTTTTATTGGAAAGACTTCCTTACATAATTCACGAGCCACGGGGCTTGGGAATATAGCCTAAAAGGTTCCTTGGTTGGTGTAAAAGGTCAGAGAATAGAAATGGATACAAAAGTTTTCAGTGTACAGATTTCATTTCCTGAAGCTGAGCACTTCAGGACTGATCGGTCGGTCAGGAAGCCCGACCGATTGAATTTCGGTTCTGGCTATGTCCGATCGGTTGGCTCTAAACCCTGATCGGTCGGACAGTCTGTTCTGTTACAGAATGACTGGAGTGCAGCCTGCGGTGCACGACGAAATCAAGCAAGAACTTACATCACAAGGGCTGTAATTCACTACATAATTGTGAAATTGAAGAAAACTCATAACAATCACAGTATACCAACATGAGCTCATCCACATCATGCTTATACTTGCCTCAATTGAGTTCTAATATGCAAACAGTTGTCCTTGGGCTTAAATCACACATCTAAACCCTTTCCTACCACCATGCATGCAAGAGAAAGAAAGAGACATAAGTACATGTGCAATAGCTAATGAGAAGAAGAAGAAAATCAAGAACCTAAAGCTCACCTTAACCCACACGAGAGAGGAATCAGGGGTGTGAGTGCATCAAATCCCCCTTTGGCTTGGCTTGATCAAGAAGAATAAGGGAGAAGAGTTGAGGAACAAAGAAATAAGAGGAGCATCGAGAGAGGGAGAAGAAAAGCGTTGAGAGAAGAGAAAAGGTTGGTGGTTGTCTTCTTATATAAGATAAGAATGAAGCAAAATTAGAGAAAGGTCCAATGACTTCGACTAATTATAGTTCAAGTCAAATAAGAGTCCAACAGAAGCAAACGAAGTCATTCACATACGAGTCAGTTACGGAAGTTGACGAGCTCGACGAAAGACACGTGTTGACGCCAAGATGATGCATAAATGACCACGTCTTATAAAATCAAAAATTATGAAAAAGGGCTCATGTCTACCTAAACCAGGTTAAACTCAACCCAACTACCTATCCATGACCCAAAACGAAACCAAAACAGAGCCAAAACATAATTCACCACTAATTCATCATTAATTAGTCACTAAACTCGATTAAGTTCGGTCGGAGTGTTACACTATGTTCAGCCCTAGTTGGCCAAACATATATGTAATGTTCAGCCACCTAGAGCTAAACATGAATGTAACATTCAGCCCTATGTGGCCTAACATAATGTACCTTGTTTGGCCTTACAAGGCCGAATGGAGCGGCGACAACAATTTCAAAACAGCAACTACATTAATCTAAGCCATAAAATCTCAACTCTATTTAGGCAAAACATTCACAAAATCAAAGGGATTGATGCAAATACATTCATCTAAAAAAATCGAAACTCACAACAAGCCATCTAAATGATTATGGTGGTGAAATCAACAAATGACAATGGTGGAGAAGAGAAGAGAGAAGCTACCTTTGACAATGGAGAGGAATGGAAGATGAGGGAAGCTACCTTTGCCACACTGGAGAAGGAGATTGGATAATGAAGGAAGGATAGCTTGATAATGGAGGAAGAAAAGATAAAGAAGAAGAGAAAATGTGTATAGAAAAAGCAAATGTAGTGTTTGGATGGGTGGGGGTAAGCTGTGTAAATGTGTTGACTGTAAAGAAAAAAAAAACCAATGTTAGTCACTTGGTAAGATGTATACACAAAGAAACCGTGTAAAATGAGTCAAAACTTGTGTACATATAATAGCTTCCTTAAATTAAAATCTGAGTATACTTCAGGTTAGTGTCATGATGTGAATAGGGTTTCTTATCATGGGTGATTAGGATTTCCATTGTGGCTATCATTAGGTTTTGTAGTGAGCATTATGTTCTTATAGATAGGCATTCTCTGTTCTTAATTAAATCAACAAATGAATTGGCAAGATGCAGTTCTTAATCATTTTAGCACTTAGATGCCCCATATCCATTTACTCAAACATTTGGATCCATGTTAGACTCCAAACTTATGTACCATGTTCTTGGGTCTGGGTTAAGGTCCAATTGGTTCTGTCACCGCCAATGACCATTACTCTATGTGTGTCTCTTCTTCTTTTTTTTTCTTTTTTTTTTTTTTTTTTGTTTTTTGGGTGAAAGAAAATACCTTTGTGTGTTAGTTGAAAGCCTGTGGAGCTAGGATCATTACCAATGGCATAGTGCAGGTTTAAATTGTGGGGGTCTAATCTCCATATCTAACAGTATTTATTATGACTGATTCAAGAGCATTCAAAATCAATGACAAGGTTGTCCTCTCTCCCCCTTCCTATTCACTTTGGCTATGGAATTCTTTTCTACTCAGGTGAATACTCTTGCGAGATCGAAGATTATCCCTTCACCTTATTACAAATCGGGCCATTTTGTGTCTCACTTGCTTTTTGCAGATGATGTGATCATTTTTAGCATGAGCACTCCTAAAGCTACTGAGCACATTAAAGATTTCCTGGAGCACTTTCATCACATGTCAGGTTTGAAGGTAAACTGGGATAAAAGTCTTATCTTCTTCTGCAATACCCCTGCTGATGTAAAACAAACTATCATAAATACTCTCCACATAGAAAAAGGAAAGTTCCCTTTTAGGTATTTGGGGGTGCCTTTGTCTATGAAAAAGTTGTCTTTTTTGAACTGCACCCCCCTTCTGGAAAAGTTCCATCAAAAGCTTGTGGGTGCAGAGCAAAGGTCCTATCTTTTGCGGGGAGAGTTGAACTCATAAAGTCATCTATATCTACTCTTCTAATGCATTGGGTAAATATGTTCCAACTGCCTATGTCCCTCCTAGACACTCTTGATAAGCTCATAAGAAAATTTTCTTGGAATGACTGGTCTCCACACCCATTTTACCCTATTGCTTGGAACACTATGACCAAAGGTGGCCTAGGTATCTCGCCTCTGAGAAAGATGAATGAAGCAGGCCTCCTTCGCCAATTGTGGAATGTTGTGGCATCAAAAGATAATTGCTGGATTCGGTGGGTTCAGGTTAAATACCTTAAGCAACGATCCTTTTGGGAGGTCCCTATCCCTATGGCTGCCTCCTGAGGGTGAAAATGTATCCTTCAGTTGAGAGAGCAAGCTAAGCCACACATCAGATACCTAATTGGAAATGGGTCCACCACTTTCTTTTATCATGACCCTTGGCTCCCAGCAGGTCCTCTTGCATCCCTTACATCTAGTACAGCTATTTCAGACCTGGGCCTCTGCAAAAATATTAAAGTTCATCACTTTGTGGGTTTTAATGGCTGGTGTATCCTTTCAGTTATGATTCAGAATCAGAACCACATTGTTCAACTTATTTATCAGATGCCACCTCCTGAGATTTCCTTAAATGATGAAGTAGTCTAGACTTGTCAAGAGTCGGGGATCTTCTTCTTTGTGTCTGCTATATAGCAGGTCTCCTCCCATTCAGCTCTCTCTGATGTTCAGTGGGCTCCTCTTATCTGGTTTCAGGGCTATATTCCAAAACATTCAATATGTGCATGGATGTGTCTCTTGGGAAAGCTAAAAACAAAAATGGTCCTACGGTCAAGGGGAATTCAATGTAATCTGAACTGTTTCATTTGTGATGGGGATAGGGAGGATTTAGAACACTTACTTCTTCACTGCCCTTTCTCCCATCAGATTTGGAATGACTTGCTTTTGAGAGTGGGGCTTAACCCTCCCCACCCCTACCCTTTGCTTGATAGAATCAGCTACACAATCTCTGCCTTGCAAGGTATTTCTGCTGGAGTGGACTGCTTGGCTCATCTCATCTTCCCAGCCTTTGCTTGGACTTTGTAGAGAGAAAGGAATAGGAGGATTTTTCACTAGCTTTATCGGAGGCCACACCATCTCCTAGTGGATATAATTCAACAAATTCAAAGCCGCATGTTCTACTTGCACTCTCACCTTCCTTCCCCTTTTCAGCAATGGTGGAACTTCCCTCTGGAACGAGAACCTACTCGTGGCTTGTTCTACCATGCAAGACATCTAGCCATTGCTGTTGGTTGGAAATTTTCTCTGCTCCAAATGCAGAATGCAGGAATAGGGATTCTTTGGAAACCCTCTAGATGTCCTTTTTCAGCTTTCTTGAAGTCGGATGATTGCTATCCTACCAGCATTTTGGACCTTTTCCAGAATACGTTGCAACATTCCTCAAACCAACTTTGCATTGAGGTGGAATGAAGTATTTCTGAAGCCCTTCATTATCCAAATCATTCCCCTTGGCGTGCTTGCTTTACTTATAGGAAGATTGCCAAGATGCTAAAGGAGTTTGACACTTGCACTTTTGCTAAGCCTTCAACTCCTGCAAGGAGACTAGCGAAGAAGATCATGCTGCACCACTCCCACCCAAGAAGCTTCCACTTCCATGATTGTGCTTCTCTGTTAGACTGCTGATTACCGTGCTCTCTGCTTCCTCCTCTGAGCTCTAGCCCGGTTGTAGGTGGGAGGCTCCTGTTTTTTATTTTATTTTCTTTCTCCTTTTCTCTGTTTGGGTTTTCTTTTTGGAGCCTTTTTGGCTGTATGAGGTTTTTCTTCTTAATATGAATTACTAATCTTTTCAAAAAAAAAAAACCCCCTTGTTCTCTAATCCAATTGGGAAGACAGTCCCAAAGTTGGGCCCATAGGCTGTACCACGCTCAAGTTGGGCATTAAGGGAGCGGTTGTTGGAATGCCTAGATATTCCTATCCAGGCTGGCATCGCCCAGGAAATCATGGGCGTAATTGGGTTTGGGCCTTGAGTTTGTAAAAACTGGGCCTGGGCAATACTGTAAATTAATAAAAAAAAAATCCCCAGTGACATAAAACCCGATGTCCAAATATCCCAATCTGTAAAAATTGGAAATTGGACATATATTTGGCTTAGTTGACAATCTAGTCTAAGGACTCATCACTTAATGGGCTTGGACTTGGGTTAAGAAGCACGACCAGGGCAGGTTTGTGTTCACATTGCGAACCCACCGAAACCCAATCTATTTGGAGGTTTTATTCGTGGGGAGTTGTTGTTTGACCAAATCTAGAGGCCCTCGTACAAGCTTTTGAACAACAGAAGGAAATGAAAAACGGGTCAGACAGAAAAAAACATGCGTGTTAATAGGCACTTCACACCTTCTGTCTTGTAATGTTAAACAAGAGGGTACCAAAACAAAAGAAAGAAAACTATGGAATACTTTTGGTTTTGGATTGGAATGGTTTGTATTTGACCAAAAGGAATCTAAGCTATTAATGAAACAGGCTCTAAAGGGGCTTCGTGAGTGGTTCCAAGAAGTTGCATGCTCTCCTGCGGCCGCCTTATTGAGAGCCCCTTCAATTATCAAACAGCTGACTCGACTCTGCAATGGATAACCATGACTGCTTTTGATTGGACCAGAACAAAAGTTTTTTTTAACTTCAATTCTTTGTTTTAAGCATGGCCTTCTTGAACTAAGAACTATAAGAATGAATCCTCTATCTCCAATTGTAGCTCAACTAGTTAGGAACTTACATAACTCAAATTATGAGATAATTCTAGTTCATATCATCCTTAATGTAGTGGTATCGGCCTATACCAGTCCAATATTAGCCTGCAAATCGGTTGCGATCTCACCTGAAGCAAAAAGTCTCCAAATTATCAAAAATTATTGGCCGATTTTCAAAATATCTATCTTGACCAATATATAAGCTGATATTCAAAATATCTGTCTTTACCAATACATATCGGCCAACAATGTTTTTTTTTTTTATAAGCAACGGAAAATTTATTAAAGGAAGAAGAAAAAAAATACATAAATAGAGATGCACTACCAAAGCGATAAGGGAGTACAATGGTATAAAAGAGATACCAAAAAAAAACAAGGAACATATCAACAAATTGCACAATTGAGATAAGCAAATTAGAGGACATATTCACCCCTGATTTTGTAAGAGAATCTGCAAAGCTATTAACTAATCACCCAACATATTGAAAGTTGACCTGAACCTTCGATAAAATGAACTTTATCTTATTGAAGTAGAAATGAAACTTCCAAGGTGCCTTCGAAGGATCGAATACCCAGGAAATGACATTTAGATAATTGCTTTCCACCTCAACCTCATTGGAATTCATAAACCCAACATTCTTAGAGAATAAAACCAACACTGCCCCTTGATCATTATGAAACACCCCACCAACACTTGTTGGACCTAACTTTCCTCCAGCAAACCCATCAACATTAAACTTTAAGACACACTGTAAAGGGGGAGTCCAAAGCACAACTAATCTCTCCTTCGACCTTTTATAACAAAGGGATGCTTCCGAATTGTGATAGATGCCCTCTACCATTAAGCTATCAAACTCCTTCCTTATGCAAACCCACTTTGCAATACGCATTAGCACCCATGAAAGCACGTCCTCCTTGGACATTGAATAACCCTTAAAGACTCTAGCATTCCTTTCTTTCGAAATTGACCAAAATATGGCAAATTGGACAATCCTCCAAAGAACCAAGCCACACCCTAAGAAAGGTAACAACCCCCACACCTCCATTATGCTTTATAGTGACTTTGCAGAATACCACAACACACTACTATAATTAACATTCAACACCACAAAAAGTGAGAGAATTCATAGTGCAAAAATATATGATCTATCGTCTCCCTCTCCTTTCCGCAAAGCACGCACAGGTCTAATATAGCCTCCGAAGACATGCATCTACTCCTAAGATTGTCCGTTGTAGCGATCTTCCTGGACACTGCAAGCGAACAATAGACCTCCACCCTAGGTGGAGCCAAACTCATCCACACCAAGGAAGTAGAAAGCCTGACATCCTGAGGAACATCTAATGTTTTATAAAATGACTTTGAAGAGAACACACCTGAAGGACAAAATTTTCAAATGCGAACATCTGGCTCATCCCTGCACAAAAAAACCTTTGGCAAGAAGGGATAAAAGAAATTGATATTCTAACTCTTCTGCCTACAGCAAACTTCTCCTAAAGGGAATTACCCAAGTTATTAAACCACCATCACCCCTATAGTACTCCTTGATTGAGGACATCTTGTTAACAACAAGTGTAAATAACTTACGAAAGGATAAAAAATAGAGGCCCCACATCCAACCATTCATCCTCCCAAAACCAAACACAACTCTCCTATTCAATTTTAAATCCCATCTCTCTCTAAAATAAACCACCTCATCCCCTGGCCCAATATAGAATATAGATCTCCAAATTTTAAAATAGTCCCCCATAAGCTTGACACCCTATCCCTAGGAATTATCTTTGGTATCCAACCCCACTCATCTACCCCATATTTTGTAGCAAGAACTCTCCTCCATAATGCCCATTTTTCCTCCCCATACCTCTACCACCACTGGCCAACAAAGCTTAATTTTTAGCCTCCAAGTTGCCTAAATGGAAGCCTTAAGCAGGTTTGGGTTTTTCAACGACATCCTACGTCATAAGGCGTAACTTCGTTTTCATACTACAACCATCACACAAGAAAGTCCTCCGTAAATGATCCAATTTCTCCCTCACCTCCACTAGCATTAACATTAAAGACATGTAGCACAACGGAAGGTTTGACATTGATGCCTTGATCAAGGTGATTCTCCCTCCCAAGGAAAGATAATTCTTATTCCACATGGATAACTTTCTCTCAAATTTTTTCACAACCGAATCCCATACAATAGTAGACATTGGATTTGCCCCAAATTTTAGTCCCAAATATAAAAAAGGGAAGTGGTCAACCATCCAATGAAGTTTGTTAACCAAAGACTGAACAAACTCTTCTAGGAACCCCACACCAATCAAAGAACTTTTGGATAGTTTAATTTTCAACCTTGTAGAAAACTCAAATCACCTGAGGACTCTTTCTAAACACCACAACCTAATCCCACTTAGAATAATCGAAAAGAACAGTATCACCAGCAAATTGAAGACGCATGATTGCCTCCTATTAAGTTCACAAATTTGCATATTTATGCATCATTTTATGATTGATTACGGATTTAATAAGGTGAATTGCATTACTATTCATCAAATTTCATCATTTCATTCATTTTTACTAAGAACTTAAATTTTCATATTTTTCACACACTTCTGCATTAATTTAGAAATTTATAATTTTTCTCCAAAGAGTTCCAATTGGAGTAAAACTCCATCCGGACAGGTCTAGCTTCAATGTGGGCTCTTTAGTATTTTATGGATTTACTTAGAATGTGCAAGAAGATGTGAAAAGATCATGTAGGGCACACCATACAAGAAATCTAAACGATTAGCTTCATGAGGACCCCACACATGTGCACACATGCTTTGATGGTCAAAGTGGGGCCCCACTCTCCAATTGTTAAAAGAATTTAAATTTGATTCAAGGAAAGACAGCTAAGGTGAAGAGAATTCAAGAAAAAGAAAGTCAAAGAAAAGGAATTGAAAAATGAAAAGTAATCCCATTTTTTATATCAAAAGCATAGATTGAAATAGTCATAACTCTCAAACCGAGTGTTAGAACTGGATAATCTACCTACCATTGGAAACCTCTTTTCGAGTAGATGTCCAAAGATCTAAGATTATCTCAATTGGAGCTAAAACGCTAATGTTATAGCCTTGGAAAGTTGGCTATATATTTTTAGATGGGATTGCAAAAAGATTGAAACTTTCTTCATGTTACACACCTTTGGGTGGGGTCTATCTCTCCTTAAATGAAGTACATTGAAGATCAAATGGGGTCCACCATCTTTGGTTGCATTATCTTAAATTATTTTTAAGATAACTCAAGAAGATTCAAGAAAATCTAAGATATTTTCAAGAAAAGAAAGCTACCTCATCACTAGATGCTCTCTTCCCAAAAATCTCTCAAAAGCACAAAGGTCAAAACAAGATTCTTTAAAAGATGAAGGAAGCTATAAGGCTATTGCAAAGAACAGAAAATAAAGGAGACAAGGAAAAAAAGCCTACCCCTACAAGATATGGCTAGCTACAAAGTAAGATCTAAAGAGAGAAAATATGGCATCATATGCCCTATTTAAGCCAAGACATGGATGTCCAAGAGGGCATCCTCTCCATGCCCTCTCTCCACTTCTCTCTCCTCCGTCTCCTTTCTTTTATTCTCTTCTCTCTCTCTCTGTGTAAAAGAAAAAAGAATTTCTTTGGGTATTCTGGAGTCCTGTTTCAAAAGTTAGGATTAGAAGAGAGAAAATCTGAGGATATCATTGTAATCATCATGAGAATTTTAATAGAGTTCAGAAGATCTTTTGCTGTAAAGGAGTAGTTTTCTTAATAAGAGTGTACTCAGATAAAGTTTTTAGTAAGCTTTTTGTTATTCTTTTATATGATTTAATATAATAGTTCAATTGTCTCTATACATTATAATAAATTTGTCTTCAAGTCTTTGACAACCTCTGAGTCTAATTCTAATTGAAATATGCTTTAATCATTTATGCTCACTTAATAGGTTATACTTGGATTAACTTCTTTGATAATCTATATTTGATTGATATGTGATGTTTACATAAGTTCATGATTTTATGAGGTGAAGATGCTTTTTAGCCTTAGATAAATTATAAAAATCTTGAACTTAGTGATAGAACTATAATCTAGATCAGAAACACTAGCTTATTTTTTATTTGAAGTATTTTTTAGAAAATTATATTTTATTAATTGCATGAATTGATGGATTGGTTTATTTAATGGATTTATGGCATTCTGATCTATTTTCATCATCACTATCTTGAATCTTTTACACATTAGTTTTAATTTAATTTCGCATTCACTCTCATTCATTTCTACTTATTGTTATTTTTAAATGAAAATTTTAGTTTTTTCAAACTTTAAAGTTTAAAAGTGCTCCATGTAGGATCAACCTGCATTTGCTATTATCTTAACAGGACAACTGTGCACTTATAGTTTTAAGTAAATTGGTTAAATTTGCATCAATTTATTTGCGCCGTTGCCGGCGATCCAATTCTGAATTTTTTTCTTATTAAAATCTGATTTTTTTCTTTAATATTTGAGTCATATTTAGATTCATGAGAATACATATGTTGCATTAGTTTGCATCATTCAAATAATTATGTTTTAAATCATTACTTTTTATTTAGTTTGCTTCCAATTGAAAAAATATTTCTGCTTTTTTTTATTATTTTGTTGAATTCATGGAATTTTTAATCAATAAAAAACAAAAAGAACATTAGATTTCTTTTAATTATGAATTTCAATAAGTAAAAAAAAAACCTAATCTTTTGTTAATTTTGAGTTTGATTGGATTTGTTTTAAATTCATAGTATTCTTTTTTATTTTCATTAAATATCACAAAAGACAAGAAAAAACTGATTTTTTTTCTCTTTCTGGATTGTGTTCAAGTGTCTAGATTAGTTCCTAACCTTTGAATTCTTAACTTAGGTTAGTTAGAATTTTCAAATTCTATCCTTTGTGTTGTTTAGATTAAGTGCAGTTTCTAAATTGAATTGCATAACTTAGAATTTCTTTTATATATATATTAGATAGAATTTGATTTTGTTTGCTAACTTAAGATTTACTAACAAGAGTTTCTTTTTCAAAGGTTTCTTTATAAAGGAGGAGACTTGCACAGATGGTTTGCTTAAATAGGGAAGTGCATAGAATTGCTAAAATTGCTAAAAAACAGGATAAGCTTGCAATTGATAAGGATTATGTGGACCCACTATAAGATCTTCTATCCTTAACCAACGAATCTTTTATTTGCAGGTGGGCTTGGTTGTTTAAATTCTGCAATACTGTGATTGCTTGCGTGTCACACAAATTAAATTGGATGCACACACTTAAATAAGGGCAATCCACCCCAACAAGATAGAGACTAGATTTCATCAATAGATACTTGCCCACCTAGGTCTAATCATCTCTCACACAGGAACCTAGCCATTAATTAAAATCAAGTAAGGACAAGACCATAGGATTCGAGCTTAGTAGGATGAAGATTACTAATGGTTGCACTAGTTGTGCTCTTTGATCAAAGTTGATGTCCAAGAAAAGCCTTTGCTCCTGAGAGTGTGACAGCTTGTCTGTTCAGGGTACTAAATCTTAAGTGGATTCATCCCACCACTCCCTAGTGGCCTACCTAGTCAACTGTGGTTTCATAAGATTGAATTAGAGGCCCAAGTGTTCTCTTCACCAGTTATGAGCTATTTAGAGATCTAGGCTAATCCTATGAACTTTCTTCTTCTCAATCTTTGTGCTTGACTGCTTGTGCATTATACTAAGACCAGTAGGACCCTGCATATAGATTAGGTTAACATTTCTTTAGGATCTAACCCAGTGCATGCGATTAAAGGAAAACCAACTTGAGAAAAGTATTTTGTGGGAACATAAGAAAAAAAGGCTAGCTAGGATTGAACCTAACCTAGCTCTCACAATTATAGGAAATTCTTTGATTTTAGAATAATTTGAACAAAAATTGCCGAAAGTAGACCAAGTGGACCCACCCATACTATGAAGGATTACATGTACCCCACTAAGACAACTCAACCGTCCTATATCAGATTGCCCTAGACCAATGCTACTTTTAAGGTAAAATTTAGCATGATCCAGATGCTCCTAGTCTTTTGTGATACAATCAAAGAGAACCCATACCAACATGTTAGAGAATTTGAAGATGTCTGTGGAGCCATAAGGATAAATCAAATGATATAGGAAACCTTAAAAATTAGGTTATTTCCTTTTTCCCTAAAAGAGAAAGATAAGGCATGGCTTTATGCTTTACAGGGCGAGTCTATCACTACGTAGGCCAAGCTAGTTTTACAAGAAATTCTACTTTAAGCAGAAAACCGCTTCAATTAGGTAGGCCATTAATGGGTACCATCAAATGGAAAGGGAGACACTTTACAATTATATAGAACAATTGAAAGAGCTCTCAATCCAGTGTCTTCACCATAGATTTAAGAAAATCCAGTTGGTCCAAATTCATACGAAGGCATGGATTACCCAACTAAGAAAAAGGTGGAGTCTTTTTGTGGGAGTAATTTTACACAAAAAACAGTGGGAGAAGCATCGATATTTTTGAAACATACCGCTGAAAATACATTGCAATGGGCCCCTATTCAAAAGGAGCCCACTAAAACCACCATTTCAGGAAAATGGGGAATGTTCAAAGTTGAACCCAAAATTGAGGCAGAGGCCAAGCTGGCTATATCAATGAGGAGATTAGGGGCCTTAGAAATGAACCAAAAGCCCACTCCAAGCACTTTGGCTTCACTAAAGTATAGTATGATTGTGAGTGGATGGATTGAACCAATAACTTTAGCACAAGCCGAAACTATTGAGGAAGTAAATGCTCCTTATTAAATCACCCGTTTTGACGATCGTCAAAGGACTGACCCATACTCTAATACAAACAATCTAGGTTGAAGGCACAATCCGAACTTCTCTTAGACCAAAAGTCAAACTCAAGGTGGCCCATCATAAGCCAGTCAATTTCAACCTATTGAATCTCAGTCCAAAGCCCCAACTTCAACCCAAATCCGCTAACCCAGAGGGTAGATTCTTTAGAAGCAGCCATGAAACTCATGTCTTAGAGTACTGCTCAATTTCAGCAGACATCTACTCAACTTTTGAATGGCCACACTCAAATCCTTGCAAAATTAAAATTCCAAATGGGCCAACTAGCCAATTCCTTGAGTGTTAAAGATAAGGGAACCTTCCCTAGTCAACTTGAACCCAATCCCAAGGGCCAAGTCATTCATGATACAAAAGGAAAAGGCCTAGAACTAGTGAATTCCATCATTTTTCTTAGGTCAGGTACACAAATTAATATTAAGTTGGAACTACCTAAGGAACCTGAGGAAAAAATGAAGTGAGGATGTGGAAACTGAGGAACCAATTGTGAATGTTGAACCTACTATTGAACAGTCAAGGAGAATCCAATCATGGCTAAACCATCCCCTAGTGAGCCCACTTCTGGGATTTACATTCCTAAGGCACAATACCCCTAGAGGCTAGGCCCAGCTAAGTCAACTGTGCAATTGGATAAACTATTGGAAGTGTTTAAACAAGTGAGAATCAACATTCCTCTCCTTAATGCTATCCAACATATTCCGCCCTATGCCAAATTTTGGAAAGACTTTTGTATCTTCAAAAGGACTACCAATGTACCGAATAAAGCTTTTCTAGCTCAACAAGCAAGCTCAATCATATCATGTACCACCCCGATCAAATACAAGGACCCAAGATTTCCTACCATTTCCTGTCAAATAGGGGACTAGAGTAAGCTTTGCTAGACTTGGGTGCGGTGAGACCTTATTCCATACACTGTTTATGAAGAATTAGGCTTGGGGGAGCTGAAAAAGACCCATGTGACCTTGCAATTGGCAAATGCTTCGATTCGATAACCTAAGGGAGTTGAAAATGTTTTCATCAAAGTCGGAGACTTTGTGTTCCCCATGAATTTTGTTGTTTTGGACACCAAACAAGCCCAAAGGGCTAAACCCAAGATAAGAATGATCTTAGGAAGATCATTCCTAGTTACTTCCAATGCCTTGATCAATTGTAGGAATTGAGTGATGCATATTTCATTTGGCACCCATGATTGTTCAAATGAACATTTTTAATGTTAGTAAACAACCTCCTGATGAGGATGATGGGGTATTTGAAGTCAGTTACATTCATGAATTAATAGAAAATCACTTATCCCATTTCAATTATGAGGATCCATTAAAGGCTTATTTGGCACATTTTAGATCTGATTTTGGCATAGATGAGCACATTAAGGAAGTAAATCCTTTGTTGAACTCAACCCCAGTCATGGACTCCACCAGGTGGCAACCGAAGCATGAAATCCTAACCCCACTTGCTTCCCCACTTGTCCCATCTATTGTAGCACCCCCTAAGTTAGAACTCAAGCAACTATTAGTTACATTGAAATATGTGTTTTTAGGCCTACTAGAACCCCTTCCAGTGATTGTAGCCTCAAACTTGGACATAGTCTAAGAGGAAAAACTTGTAAAAGTTCTTGGTGAACACAAAAAAGCTATAGGATGGTCCATAGCAAACATCAAAGGAATAAGCCCATGTGTGGTCCAACATAGAATTCATTTATATGAAAATAAAAAAACTTCTTGTGAACCACAGAAGAGACTGAACCTAGAAATGAAGGAAGTGTTTAGGTCAA
This sequence comes from Sextonia rubra, assembly GCA_037013555.1. Lineage (NCBI taxonomy): Eukaryota > Viridiplantae > Streptophyta > Magnoliopsida > Laurales > Lauraceae > Sextonia > Sextonia rubra. The sequence continues at coordinate 26,855,511 of JASUAD010000012.1, read as the reverse complement.
AAGTCTTGAAATTATTGGATGTAGTGGTGATCTACCCCATATCTGATAGTGCATGGGTGAGCCTGATACAAGTGGTACCCAAAAAATTAGGAATTACAGTGGCACAAAATGAGGAAAATGAATTGATACCCACTAGAATACATATTGGATAGAGAATATGCATCAATTATAGGAAGCAGAACTCAGCCACCCAGAAAGATCACTTTCCACTACCGTTCATGGATCAAATGCTTGAAAGATTAGCCGGTTATACTTATTATTGTTATCTTGATGGTTATTCTGGCTATAATGAAATTCCAATTACACTCAAGGATTAGGAAAAGACCACTTTTACTTGTCCATTTGGCACATTTGCTTGCAGACGCATGCCTTTTAGGTTATGTAATGCACTAGCCACCTTTCAAATGTGCATGTTTAGTATATTTTCTGACATGGTTGAAAGATCCATAGAAGGTTTTATGGATGATTTTTCTGTCTTTGGAAATTCATTTAAGGAGTGCTTACATCATCTATCACATCTACTTGAAAGATGTAGCGAGATAAAACTTGTTTTAAATTGGGAGGAATGTCATTTCATGGAAAAGAAAAGCATAGTTCTAGGACACATTATTTCTGAGAAAGGAATTTAGATGAACAAAAAAAAATTGATTTGATCTCAAAATTACTACTACCTAAGTCTATTAAGCAGATTAGATCATTCTTTGGCCATGCTAGTTTTTATCGGAGATTTATCAAGGATTTTAGTAAAATTGCTAAACCATTGTGCCAATTGCTGACAAAAGAGACCCCATTAAAATTTGATGATAATTGTTTAAAAGCTTTTGATAGATTGAAGAATGAACTAACTTTAGCCCCTATCATCCAATCACCTAATTGGACCATTCCATTTGAGTTCATGTGTGATGCATCAGATACAGCTATAACGGTCATTCTAGGTTAACAGGTTGGAAAGTTGCCTCTTGTGATTTATTATGCAAGTAGGGCCCTCAATGATGCACGGCTAAATTATATCACCACTGAGAAAGAATTTCTTGCTGTGATTTTTGCCTTGGAGAAATTTCAACCTTACCCTATAGGGTCCAAAGTTAAAATTTACACGGATCATGCAGCTCAAAGATACCTTCTTTCCAAAAAGGATGCAAAAGCTCAACTAATCCACTAGATCCTTTTGTTACAAGAATTTAATTTAGAAATTAGAAAAAAGAAAGGATTTGAGAATGTTATAGCAGATCATCTTCTAGGTTAACCTTAGAACCATTAGATGAGGGCCCACTAAATGAAAATTTTCCAGATGAAAAATTAATGAGAAGTATTCAGATCCATTGGTCTACTAATATAGCCAATTACCTTGTTACAGGGGAAATGCCTACCCATTGGCCAAAACAAGATCGATCAGGATTTCTACCTGAGGTCAAGTACTTTTTCTAAGATGACCTAGGTCTTTTTAAGTACTATCCAAACTAGATTTTTAGGAGATGCATTTCTAATCATGACCATTACTCAATCATTTCATTCTGCCATGACTATGCATGTGGAGGCCATTTTAGTTCAAAAAAGACAGCGGCAAAAATTTTGCAGTGTTGATTTTATTAGCCCACAATCTTTAAAGATTGTCACACTTACTATTTGAATTGCGAGCGGTGCCAAAAACTTGGCAAGCTCAATAGGAGAAACATGTTGCTCTTGAATTCCATACTTATTGTGGAAATTTTTTATGCATGGGGAATTGACTTCATGGGACCATTTCCAAATTCTTTTGGAAATCTCTACATTTTGCTGGTTGTATATTAAGGTGCATAAATAGTGAAAATGATACTAAATTTTTACCTTAAATGGTTTTTCCTCGCAAGTATATAATCTTCTGGTAATGATATCATTACCATTGCAAGTATATAATTTTTTGATACTAATATCATTACCATTCTTTATAAACTCTATAACCAATTTTGATTTTCAACATCTAGTTAATAATATGTTTATTGTTAGGTGAATGAACACAGGAAATATCACTAGAATTTGACCTAGATATGTTTGTTTCTGCAAATATATAATTTTCAGGTAACAATATCGTTACCATTCTTTATGAGGGCAGATTTATCCAAAAATAAATGTACCACATCCTAATTCGTAATATATGTGTTTTTTCATCATCAAATCATCTAATCCATTTTTAGGATGAATTTATTCGTAAAGACCCTTTTTATATCTTGTAGTGGCTTAAGAATGGTTCTTTTTTTTTTTTTGTACTTTTTGTTTATTTAGAAGAAGGAGGGGATTTTGAATTTATATTTTTCTAATGTGACCCACACATCCTATCATGTCATGTCTAGTGAAGGGAGGCCCCACTTCACTCCACTTGTGTAGTAAAGTGCCAAACATGGGTAAGGTTTATAAGATCCTTGCTCTTCATTTTAATACCTTCCATATCCTTACAATCAGGACTCCTAATGAGAATGGATAACCGCCATAAGGCTGTCTTTAAATCTATTAAATAGAAAAAGGAAAATTACATCGGCACCCCCTATATTTTAGTGAAAATCCAAGGTCACTCACTAGGTTTTCAAAATTTACACTGACACCCCTTGTCGGCCATTGTCTCTTGGCGGAGATGATGAAAAAAGTCATTTTACCCTTTTAACCCTAACTTGGCTGCTGCTGAACAAGTTAGTTTGACCTAACCAAGATCTGACCTAGGAGAAAACCCAGGCCTCTCGATCTCTTCTCCCTTTGTTTTGATTTGCAAGAGGGGGGGTAGGCTTCCTGCCTCCTCCTCTTCCTCTCCAAACGAACAAGAATGTGGGCAATGACGATGGTCCGCGGCATAGTTGCTCGAGAGACGTTTGGCAAACAACGGCGTGTAATCTGGCGACTGTAACCGACAAATCGTAGAACCCTTCTGCGTTTTGAGTTGAAGAAAACAACCAAGCTTCTTTTCCGGTCAAAACAAGAACCTAGTATTCTGCCCTCCTTCGCGGTTTTCTTCTCCCTCTTCTTCAGGCTATTTAAATAAGACCATATAAGCAAAACCCAGATAAAAAATCAATCCAGGAAAACAGAGGGTAATCATCCTAAAACTGGAAGACCCATTTATGGATGGATTTGGCAGTGGAAGATTGCTTGGTTGTCATCTTCTTATTTCCATTGCTACTCTTCTTCTTCTTGTTCTTGGATTTCCTCTTCTTGTTGCATTTGTTATTGCTTGTTCCATATCCATCAAACCTCATTTCTTCTTCTATTGGCAGAAGAGGATCCATCGTCCATTAGCATAGCATATCGAACAAAGAGGTTTGTCGCTGTGATCTTGATGGGCAACAAAACTCATTGGAGTTGAAGGAGAAGAGGGCTCTAAGTCTTGGGCTTTTGAAATAGAAAACAAAGAGGGGCGCTTAAGGGTTTCATGTTTGGGGAGAGTTTGGCAGGGATCAAGGGCAGATAAAGATCCACATTCTTGCTGGTCAACAGGGAAGAGGAGACTGGTATAGAGAGGAGGTTCTTGGCTATTTTGTCATTTTGCTGCCAACAAATTGAGACGAGAACAAGGGGAGCCTACCGCTGCACGCTGCTTCCACACCATTGTCAGTCATTCATTGCTCCCTATTTGCTTTTCCGCACTGTCAAACCGCCATCCGCTGTCCCCGAATGTCCGGCCACCACATGTGTTGCCGTGCTGCCCGCCGGTACCCAGGAAAGAAGTGGGGCCCGCGTGTTTTCTCTCTGGTTACAAAGAACCAAAACTGTCCAAAACCACCTGCACAACTCCAAAATATGCTCCAACGCATCCTCCCCAACTGTCCTCAACCCGGAAGTTGCCATCTTCTGAAAGTGCCGGATTCACCTTCGCCATTATCACAAATTTGCCTGTTCCCACCTTCAAAGCCGGTATTTCCCCCTCCACCAAGAATTCAAAAGACATGAATTTGAGTCACGATGCTCCCTCCATCGATCACGATCCTAAACCCTCTTCTCTTCGTGGACCAATCGCCTTTAGCAGCAACTACGATGAAGCGGAAGAAAAGCAACTGCGATGAAGCGGAAGAAAAAGACGACGGTCATGGGAAGGACGATGGAGAGATTGGAGCAGGTTTTTTTGGGGTTGGAAAAAGAGGCTTTGATGCGTCTATTGGTTTGAGGGCCGATTGCTGCTCGGTGCGCACCCTCTTGCTTGCTCCACCCAAGAAAATTAAATTAATCATGGCTAGTCTGGTAAAGATGGTGAACATGGGAGAGGTGGTCTTAAACTCCGTGACCTCTGCTCACACCTCTTTGAGAGCTCGTTATCGACTAGTTTCTCTGTAACTGTGAATCTAGTTTCTCAGTACTAAAGAGATAGTTCAAGATCTTGTACAATAGATTCATCTCCCTTTTCAATCATCTAAACAAGTGTCAATCTTCATCCATTAAAAAAAAAAAAAAAACACAAAACAAAACAAAACAAAACAAACAAACAAACAAAAAAAAACCCAAGAAAAGTTGTAGAGAGGAGGGAGAGAAAGAGAAAGAGAGAGGGAGAGAAGGGTTAGTGTAGGGATAAAATGGGTGTTATAAATGGACGTTTTAGCTAATATTATCACCTTTTTGAGTTGTTGGTAATAACAGTCACGACAGAGTGTACGGATGCTACCACATATGAATTAGAAGTAGATGCAGTGTAATTTTAGAAAAGGGAGGGAGTATCCTTGTAATTAAGGCAAAATATAGGGGGTGTGGATATAATTTTTTCAATTGAAAATGAATATGTCATTATTTACAAAAGTATTGTTGTTTTATCCCACAATCAATGAATCTCTTATGTTATGAAGCCTAATCGTGTATTTTAAAATTTTTTTAATTCTAATGGTGGGTTTTGCATGGACAAGATCAACTATAACTAATTTTAAATATAAGTTTTAATTTTCATTATGATCATTTTGAATTTAATAATTATTTATAAAAAGGGATTCATGTACGGTTATTGTAATGACCTAAGCCCAATACCCATATGATAATGTTCGCTTTGGTTATGGGATTCCAACCCAATCTTGCCACACAGTTTTAAAAAACCTCATGTTGGGTAAAGTTTTCTATGTTAGACATATGCACTATTACATATCGAGTCCTTAAGAGTTTCCCCCCACCCTTTCTCTAGGCGGATGCTCGACAAACCAATGCTCTTTTATAGGGGAACTACAGGCATGACATACTCTCTCACAGGAAAACAAAGCCACCCTCGGCTCTAATTATTAGAATGAGCCACCAGGATCTCTAGATATTGCGTACAAATTACTATAGCAATAACTTTAAATGATGATGATTTAAGAACTATACCTATGAGATCTCTTTGATTTTATATCTGTCTTATAGCAATCCGAAAATCTCAAGACCTTCTACTATATTCCTTTATGCTTGAACTCACACCGGGGTGTGGGCCTCTTCTGCGAATTCTCTTTGCTTTAAAAAATGAGATTTCTCTTGTCTTTTTTTATAGAGAGCAATAGCACATATTTATAAACTATAATAGAGACCTTAAGAAAGAGATAAGGAATAGGCTTCTTATGGAAATAGGAAACTCTAATTTGACCCAAACTAGAATTCTAGTTCCATAAATTACAATTCATTCCACTAGAGAATTATAATTGCACTATTATCCTCATTCTCAAAATTATAATTCGAGCTTCTTGTTATTCAATGCTTATCAATCTCCCCATGTTAAGATTTCAGATATTATCGATTAAATAATTATTGACATCTAAAAGTCCAACTGCAGGGTTTGACATAATCAAAACTAATATGTTTCATCAAGGGGATATCATCAATCCTATTACGGGACATGGATTCCGTCAATAAACTAATATCCACCATACACGTAGTGTAGTAATCTAATTTACTCATATTATTGACCCACAAAAGGTCTCACTCATTTGTAAATCAAAATACCAAACACTAAATGTATATGTCTATTATATATTTCAGGATAAAGAGTACAAGCCTCATGATAACCATTTGGATGTTAATCATCTTATAAACCCAAAGCGATCATATTCAATACACACAAAGCATACTAACATAACAAATTGAAACTATACCATTTCCCACAACCAAGCATAGCCTGCAAAAACATTATGATACAATTGTACCGATGGTGTGTCCAACTCCATTTAAATTGTGAACAACAATAACTTATATTCTATAAGAACCAACAAATAAGTCTTCCATGTTAAACCTGAACTCTATACACAAAATTGTCTATTTTATAGAATAAAAGACACACACATTTATAATAAAAAACAATGCAACCATTTGTCCACACAAATTTTCATTAAGATGAAAAGATAAACTTTACTAATAAATAAATCAGTTAAAGAAAAATACATAGAAGTATGATTTTAGTCTAAATTTCTAACACAAATACCATTTGTAACAACCCAAGCCCAGTACCCACATAATATTGTCCACTTTGCCTCATGGAATTTGAACACAATCCTGCCGCACGGTTTTAAAAGGCCTAATATAAGGTTGACACCAAGCCACACACATATATATACCTAAGATTAGGACTTGGAAATTTTTGATGTGGAACGTATGTACCACCACATATCCAGTCCTTAAGAGTTTCCCTTGATCTCTCTCTCTTAAGTGGATATTCACTGAGTCCAACGCCCTTCTACAGGAGAGCCACATAGAGTATGAGCATTGGGTCTTGTGAGCATCCGCCTAGAGAGAGATGGCGGTGGAAACTCATAAAGATTTGAGTATGCAATGGTGCATACATCCCACATCAAAAAGTTGCATGTCCTTATCCTATTTGTGTGTGTGTGCGCGCGCGCGCGAGGCATTTGAAAATTGTGCGATAAGATTGGGTTAATATCTAATGAGTTAAAGCAGACAATATCATGTGGGTAGTAGGCTCGGGTCGTTATAGTTATTCTCTTCCACTAAATGTACTATAGTGACATTGACATAATATAAGCTTTAAAAAAATTAAGACCAAGCTTTTGAGATTATACATATATGTGGTCTAAATGTAATTTACTCTAAAAACTTATGATAGTTGTAAGGTTGCTATTTTTTGGGTGTGGCAGGTATTAAAATGAAGATGCAGGGATGTATTAATAATGCTGAAACCACAATGGCCTTTTTACATATCCAAAAGATAGTTGTGAGATATATACCTAAATAAAAAATAAAACAAAAACATTTACAAGTTTCGAGGCTTACACAGTTATCATCCCTTGAAAATTTTAAAACTCAAAAATAGTATGCATTTCAATTTGTTTTGCTTAAGTACTGGGAAGAAAAACTGGTTCCATTTCTTGTGAAACTCAATAAAAATTTGTAAGTGTCATCCCGGCCTATGTACCTCTTACAAGAATTGCCAAATCAATCAGCACTAACAGTTTCAATTTAATGGGTTGCCACCAAATTTCACTCAATAGTGAGTTAGGCTCACCATTATCTTAATCACTAAAAATTTTAAAGTTTTAATATCTAATATAGGCAAGAAATTCATGATGCCCCTAAATTGGGGCTACTTAATGAAAAATTCAAACCATGTTATAAGAGATTATCATAAGTGGATGCCCACGTTAGGGCCCACATCAGATATAGAAAGTAATTAGGGTTAGAGTCCTTCCTTATGAAGTTGCTTGGGAAGGAAACAATCTTATTCTATAAATAAGATCTTCCTTCCCCCATTATAATGTACACATCTCTTATTTAAGAATAAGATCTCTCTCTTTCTCCTTCTACTCCTTTCTCTCTCCTTAAACACGTTATCAACATGAGCCCACCCCTCGCCTTTTCTCCTTCGGTCCTCATGCCCCTCCTATTTTCTCCCTCAATCCTCATGCAAGAAGAAGGGAGTAGAAAAAAAAAACACAAACAGCAAGTCCATGTACGCTTCCTGCCCTTGTACACCTTGTATGATCGGCAAAAACAAAAAAGCAAAATGAAAACCAAAAAGCAACCCATCACATCTCCCATTTTGTTGACTTGTCTCGGCCAGCGTGAAGCATTTTCTCCTATCTGTAAATGTGAGGAAACCAAAACAAAAGAAAGGAGTGCCATCGTGCAGACAAAAGTCGCTGACATAACAATGATGCAAATAAAGGTGAAGATTGACCGTCTAACTTCAAACCGCGATACCTGGGCCATTTGGCACCCGATCGATGATCCGTTGGAACCTATGGAAATCTTATAAGCAGATCTACACGTTGAAAATAAAAGGAGTAAGATCTAATGGTAAAATAATTTTCGTTATTTATAATCTTTTATTATTTTAATAACTATATATACATATGCTCTTTCTCTTGTTACTCTTATTTGGGGATGAATGATTATTTATTTATTTATTTATTATTTTTAACAAGAGGAGATCAAGATAGAATGGATCATAATTCAGAACCTGAAGTTCTAGATTAATACAGACCTGCAGTTTTGTATGAACTAAAAGTTCCATCTAAATCCAGACTAAAAGATCCGTGGATTATTAAAATCTGAAATAAAAAGTTCTCAGATCCACAATATGAACTTAAAGATTCATATTCCTAATTAAACCTGAAGCTTGATATTTAGATCTAGAAACAAAATCAAGAGGTCATAATATCAAGCCCAAAGCCTTGATAGAACCTGAAGTTCTAATTAAAGAACCTGAAGTTCCAAATCAAGCTAGAAGCCTAACCAAAACCTGTTGTTTTGGATTATTAAGTTGATAAACTGATGTTTTCAAATAGGCTAACTTGATCTGACATGACTTACCATTTGATTTATTCTAAATGCTTTAAAATTTTATTGTTTCTCTTTTATCTTTCTTTGCATATCAATGTTCATGTATATTTTTCCTTTTTAGCTCTTGTGTAATGTCGAATTTAGCCAAACTTGAATTCAAAACCCTTAACATTACTGGGGACAACTACTTATCCTGGTACTTTGATGCAAAATTATACTTGAAATCCAAGAAACTTAGAGAGATGATAGCGGAGGGTAATAAAGAGTCCCCAGAAAATAGAGTATTAGCACTTATCTTCTTCCGGCATCATATACATGATGACCTCAAGAATGAATACCTCACTAAAGAGGACTCAACGGGTCTTTGAAGAGCCCTAAAAGATCGATATGATCACCAGAAGATGGTCATATTACCAGCGGTTCAAAACGAATGGCTAAACCCATGATTTCAGGACTACAAATCGGTATCTGAATACAACTTCGCTCTTTTCAACATTGTTTTCCGATTAAGATTGTGTGGGAAAAAGATTTCAGAAGAGCAAATGTTAGAGAAAATGTTGTCTACTTTCCATACATCAAATATAATCCTACAGCAACAGTACCGTGAACGGAGTTTCTTTAAATACTTAGAACTAATTTTTTGTCTCCTTGTTACTAAGTAGAGTAGCAAAGTCTTGCTAAAGAATCATAACTCCAGACCAACTGAATCTATGGTTGTAACACTCCGACCAAAGTTAACCCAGTTTAGTGACTAATTAATGTATTTTTGAGTAATTTGCTAGCAAATGAGTTTTATGTTCATTGGTTTATCCATTTGAGTTTCATTTTGGGTCATGAATAGGTAGTTGGGTTGAGTTTAACCTGGATTAGGTAGACATGAGCCCTTTTTTGTAATTTTCTAGTTTGTAATTTTCGTCGTTCATGCATCCTCTTGGTGTCAACATGTGTATCTCGTCAAGCTCATTGACTTCCATAACTGACTTGCATGTAAACGACATCGTTTGTTTCCATTGGACGGTTAATTGACTCGAGCTGTAATTATTGTAAATGATTGGACTTTCTTATACTTTTGTCTAATCCTTATCTTAATATAAGATGCATGCACCGACCTTCTCAACTCAACGTCTTCTTCTTCTCTTCTTCGTCTTTGTTCTTCGTTTCTTCCTTTCTTATTTCTTCTTCTTCGCACGATCACAGAGAGGGGGGAGTTCTGGTGCACCAGTTACTCGTCATCTCTTCAGTGGGTTAAGGTAAGGCTTGGGTTCTTGATAGTCATCTTTGAGTCTAGACCCCTTCTTGCACTCAACGTCTCTCTCTTCTTGTCTTCATGACTGTTAGGATCGCATCTAGACATCAAATTTGAGCCAAAAGACCATTATTCACGTGGACAAGCTCATCTGAGGCAAGTATAAGCACAATTTGGATGAACATGTGTTGGTAGTTGATGATTGTTTTTATTCTTACTTAATCTTGCATGTTTGCCATGTATTATAGCCCTATGGAGTCCAAATATATATAATTGTTCCTCTTGGTTTCAAGTTTGTGTCAATAGAGTATTCTCTGTAATAGGTTCAACTCATGATTTTCTGAAGCTCACGGCTACGACTCACTCTCTAGAGAGCTGAAAAACCTAAATTTACCCTACGGCAAGGCTATGGCTAAGTCGTAAATTATCTTACGGCTAAGCTGTAGGCTAGTCGTGACCCAGCCGTAGGTCATGTTACGGCTGGATGTCCAGAAAGTCGAAACTTTGGAAGACCTTCTACGGTCTAGCCACGGCTAAGCCGTGTAATGTGTAGCATGTTTTCTTTATAAATGCACAATTTGCCTAGCATGCTTTCTTTATAAATGCACAATTGGCCTAGTATACGAAATTGAAATTTGATGAAATTTTATCTATCTATTCTTCATTCTTTTAGACACAACGCGTGTTAACTTATTGTTGCTTATGTTTTACTGAATCGTTGTATTCACTAGTTATCTTTGGTGTTGCAAGCTCAGATTCCCCTGCTGACCCCTTGCCGGTCAGCAAGGCTTCTTCGAAGACCGTAAAAGCCCCTTCAGGGCTTGAGGAGTGGATGTGATCACTCCATTAAAGGGCGACATGTCATGCACATAGGTCATATTTTGGGGTGCGGGATGTTTTGGGCTTTTGTAACTTGGAGTTGTTTATTTTGTATTGGTTATCTAGACACTGTCCTTTCCCTCTAATCAAATGAGGTTTTAACTTCGTGGATCTGTTGTAATTAATGTTATCTTTTGTTATTGTCGTTGTCTTTTATTCTTGTACCTTCTTTGTTTCCTTGGTTATGCATGATACCTAGAGCTTCCGCGTACATTATGTTTGCACGTGTGAATGTCCCTTGTGCGTATGCATTTAGATGGGGACTAAGTGTGTATGCATAGGAGTAAGTGTGTCACTGATTAGGTTTTAACTAATCCCCAATTTCTGGTATCGGGTTGTGACAATGGTAATGCCTGAAGGAAATGCCGGTTTCAATTCCAGCAGACACGGAAGAAGGGAGCGTGGGAGAAACAATCCCACGAGGTGGAAAACTCAACTCCTCCAGACGAGGAGGATTTCTAGGTCCTCTCCCTAAATTCAAAAACCAGCAAAAGTAGTTTGATCCTCAAAAACAGCAAAATCAGGATCAACATCAGAATCCACTGAATAAATCTGCCTACCATTTTGATGACCTTTGCTACAGATGTGGAATGAATCGGCATTAATCATGCACTTATCTGCACCAAATGATGTGGTGGAATGATATAAAGCATATAAGGCCTCTATTCATTTTATAGAGTCAAATGATCTGGAAGATTGAGATTGGGATACAGTCCTACAAAATAACAATTATCAGTTGGATATTACAAATTTGGAGAATAGAGACTTTTTTGAAGACGAAAATGTCCAACCTCTGAGCAATGAGGCATTTAATGCTTAGATTAGAACCCCTCCTAGAATGGTATAAAAAACCAAATAACTATTTTCAAAATTTCTATTTAGAATGTTGTTTTTTTTTTTTGGTCAGATATTTACCTTTTCATGGATATTTTATACTAGATAATTTATTATTTTTCATTTTATTAATTTGATAAACCTTTTTATGGATATTTTTATGGATATTTTTGTGATGGATAACTTCTTATAAACTTAATGAAATTTTTATGAATTTTTTTTAATTTATATCATATGATTGTTTAGTTACATTTTTTTTATTATCTTTTGTTTAAAGATATGGACCATGAAAATGGGGATACTTACTGTCTTGTAGATAGTGCTACAACACATACTATTCTAAAAAATTAGAAGTTTTTCTCAAAATTGGTATTTAATCCACGAAAGGTATTTACCATGGCTGGACTTGTGCAAATAATTGAAGGCTCTCGAAGAGCTCACATGACGTTACCTAATGGTACTCATGTATTCAATAAAGATGCATTGCTCTCCAGCAGTTCCCGAAAAAACTTGCTCAGTTTCAAAAGCATCAGAATAAATGGATACCATATTGAGACTACTAATCAAGGTAACAAGGAAATGTTACTTATGGTTACTAGTATTGGAGGCCAAAAGCAAATACTAAAAACATTAAGTGCACTTTCTTCTAGGCTATATTATATGACAATATCCACCATCGAATCACATTTAATTTTGAGCAAAACGATACAGTTAAGCCCGAAGCTTAAACTAAACCCAAAACTTAGTAACTCTCAAACTTTATTGTTTTGGCATGATAGGTTAAGACAACCTAAAGTTACCATATTAAAGAAAATCATTGATAACTATGTTGGGCACTCTTTAAAAAACCATAGCTTAACCATACCTAATGGGTATATATGTATCCCATGTTCACAGGGAAAGCTAAACACTCGACTTTTCTTTGTCAAGTTTGCATTAAAATCCCCATCCTTTCTGCAAAGGATACAAGGCAACATCTGTGGACCGATCAATCCACCTAGTGGACCTTTTCGGTATTTCATGGTTTTGATTGATGTTTCCACCCGTTGGTCGGATGTTTGCTTACTTTCAACTAGGAATATAGCCTTTGTCACCTATTGACACAAATCTTTAAACTTAGAGCCCATTTTCCTGATAATCCTATTAAGTCTATACAACTTGATAATGCGGGCGAATTTACATCACAAGCCTTCGATGACTACTGTTCATCTCTTGGCATTGTTGTCAAACATCATGTCCCTCATGTCCATACCCAAAATGGCTTAGCTGAATCCCTGATTAAGCACATTCAACTTATTTCTAGAACTTTATTGCTACAATCCAAATTATGAGTTAGTGCTTGGGAACATACTGTGTTACATGCATAAATGCTCATTAGACTCCGACCCACCACCTACGATCAATACTCCCCTACACAGCTTATATCGGGACATCAACCTAATATCTCTCATTTGCACAAGTTTGGTTGCGCAGTTCTAGTCCCTATACCACCCCCTCAGCGTACTAAGTTGGGACTGCAACGTAGGTTGGGAATTTATATAGGCTGTGACTCTCCTTCGATTATTCGATTTTTAGAACTAATGCCAAGAGAAGTTCTTACTACTCATTTTGCTGATTATCAATTCGATGAGACAAAATTCCCACCGTTAGGTGGAAATAAAGAACATATTGTTCCTGCAGAACAACCAATTCTTAAAGAACGGCATGAACTAACGTGGAATACTTCCACTTTGTTACATCTGGACCCACATACTTCACAATGTGAAAATGAAGTCCGTAGAATTGTGTACTTACAAGATATTGCAAATAGATTACCTGATGCATTTAACAATGCAGCAAAGGTAACCAAGTCACATGTGCCAACTATGAATGTACCTGCTAGAATTAATATCCCTATAGGATAAAGCTAAAAGATGGTGGCAAAAGAGTCTGTACTACACTAAAAGCGCGGTAGACCTATAGGTTCAAAAGACATACTCCGTGGAAAAGGAAAAATGTACAATCATCATCATGTGCTCCCAAAGATACACTTAACACTCATGAAGACATTCCTCCTGAAGAGGCTTATAACGGTCCTGAAGAGGTTATGAAAAAATTCATTCTCTCGAGAATAACGAAAGTCCTTGATTGAGACTATAAATACCCCTGAAAAGGCACCGGTATCAAATAATGAAGAGATCTCTATACTTTACAATTATTCAAGAGAGAGATGGGATAAAAAAAGATGTGTCATCGATGATGCATTTGCAAATACAATAGCTACACAAATATCAATAGAACATGAGGATGATGATTAGGATATAAAATCAAGTACTATAAATGAATGTCAACAAAGGAAAAATTGGCCAAAATAGAAAACTGCCATTACAGCAAAGTTAGAGTCTCTCAATAGACGTGTGTATTCGGACCTATAGTACAAACCTCAAAAGGTGTTAACCATGTCGGTTACAAGTGGGCATTTGTAAGGAAAATGAACGAAATGAATGAAATTATTAGATACAAGGTAAGACTTGTGGCACAAGGTTTCCTGCAGAAACTTCTGATTGATTATGAGGAAATATACTCTCCTGTTATGGATAGAACGACATTCAGATATCTGATAAGTTTAGCGGTCTCTAAAAATTTGGATATGAGACTCATGGATGTTATGACCACTTATTTGTATGGGGACTTAAATATAAAAATTCATATGAAAATCTCGAAAGCATTTACTTTGCCTGATACAAAGCTCAAGAATACATACTCAATACAACTGAGACGATCATTGTATGGATTGAAGCAATCCAAAAAAATATGGTACAATCGTCTCAGTAAATTTTGTCTAAGGAAGGATATAAGAACAATCTCATTTGCCCGTGTGTCTTCATAAAGAAATCCTTAAAAAGATTTGCAATAGTGACAGTTTATGTCGATTACAAAAATCTAATCGGGATTCCAGAAGAGCTCAAAATAACTGCTGATTATTTGAAAAGAAAGTTTAAAATGAAAACCTTGAGAAAAAAAAATTTGTCTCGGCCTACAGATCAGGAAAAGTTCTAGTGAAATATTAGTCCATCAGTCTAATTACACTAAAAATGTCTTGAAACGTTTTGGCATGGACAAAACACATCCACTAAGTACTCTCATAGTTGTTTGGTCTTTAGATATAAACAAAGATTCATATCGTCCAATTGAAGAAAATGAAAAGATATTGGGTCCAGAAGAACCATACCTAAGAGCTATTAATGCTTTAATGTATTTTGCCCAATGCACTAGACTGGACATTTCATTCTCAATGAATCCACTTGCTAGATATACTTTTGTGCTAAGACAAAGGCATTGGAATGGTATCAAACATATCTCACGCTATCTATGTGATACAATTGATTTAGCACTCTTTTATTGTAAAAATTCTAAGTCTGTAGGATATGCAGATTCAGGATATCGCTCTGATCCTTATAAGGGTTGATCACAGACAAGTTATGTAGTTCTTACTGGTAATGCTCCTATTTTTTAATGCTCTATTAAACAAACTTTGGTAGCTACTTCTTCTAACAATGCTAAAATTTTAACCCTCTATAAAACCAGTAGGAAATGTATATGACTAAAATCTTTAATTCATCATATTCATAGTTTTTATCAATTGTCTTTTAGTACAGGTACCCCAAGCATTATCTATGAAGACAATGAGGCATGTATTCAACAAATTAAAGAATGATACATTAAAGGTAATAAGATAAAGCACATTGCACCGAAGTTCTTCTTCACACATGAGCTTGAGAAGAACAATGAGATCAAAGTCAAGCAAGTTCATTCAAGCAACAACTTGGCAGATTTGTTTATCAAAATCATTACCAAAGTCAACATTCTAAAAGCTCGTATATGACATCAGCATACGTAGAGTTTGTCATCAAACAATGTAAAGTTTATTGTTATCAGGGAGAGTATCTGATTAGGGATATGCATCCGAAAGCATGCTACCTAAGACATATGTGCGTGGTACTCTTCTTCCTTTTCTAGGTTTTATCACACTGGGTTTTCCTAATTATATTTTAATGAGGCAGCATTATGTACATCCAATACCACTTCATTAATTTTGTAAAACGTTATACTCTTTTTCCTTCGCTTTGGTTTTTATCTCATTAGGTTTTTCCTTTGCAAGGTTTTAATGAGGCAATTGTTATTAAATGGTGGTCATCCAAGGGGGAGTTTTATAAGAGATTATCATTAGTGGATGCTCATCTTGGGGCCCACAGCAGATATAGAAAGCAATTAGGGTTAGAGTCCTTCCTTATTAAGTTGGTTGAAGAGGAAGCAATCTTATTCTATAAATAAGATCTTCCTCTCCCATTTGTAATGTACACCTCTCTCATTCAAGAAGAAAATCTCTTCTTTTTCCCTCTACTCCTTTTTCTCTCCTTAAACAAACCAATTAAAATTAATAGACCCAACTTTTTTGGGTCTCTTCCTCTAAATCCCACTGTAATAGAAGTTTGGCCCACCTTAGTAGTTTAAAAAGTTCGAATTTTTATTTATAATGATTAACTAGACATTAGGCTCAACTCCCAGTAGAGAGTGAAATTTAGTACATGCTAGTAAAGGAATGATGAAAATTTCGATTTGATGTCAATTCATCGATAATATATAAGTATAAAGGGAGTGGTTATTTTAATTAGGCGACTACGCTTTGGTTCCAACCAATCTGTCATGATCAAGATATAGGTAGTCAAAATCAATTCCAAAAGCTTCTTATCTGATGATGGGGACAGCCCAGACGGGGATTAAATTTGGCCTATGGGATTTACAAGGCAAGATCATTCTTCTTTCCGGGGGTTGGGTTTGGAGGGTCATAGTGGAGCCAATAATGGTCCCCAATGGGGGTTCTTTCTCTCATGAGTGACGTAGCTTAGGAAACCATCCATTTATACCTTGGTCTGACAAATAATCGAGTCAATCACCTGTTACGGTAGACACCATCTAGTGGAATCCAGCTGATCACCTATCTGAATAGGTGATACACCCCTGAAAATCACTGGATCTTATGGGTGCGCACCAATTTATTGGAAATGGACCTTCGATCGAGGGTCAACAAAATTTTATTCGATGGAAAATCTCTGAACTTATGAAAGATCAAAGTATTATGAAGATTCGATGCGTCTGAAATTTTACGCAAAGGGAAGGCCCATCTACATCTTTGGATTTTTTAACTTTCCCCTAATTGGTGAGCCCACACAAGGTGTGCCGGGTGATTAGATATTAGAGATTGATTATCAAATATTTATATAACGAATGAGGATGCGGCACATTTTTTTGGAAATCTACCCGCAAATCAATATCTTTACTCATGTAACAATATCATTTGGCTCCTTAGATATTTATATCCCCCTAAGTACTTCACCTTTTCTCCTGGGGACTTTCTCCTCTTCCATCTCCTTCACTCCTGTCCAGCTACCCCGCATTGATTCATCCCTCATATTGGTTTCATTCAATTCAAGAAGAAGGTTTCTATGAAAAGTTAAGTGAGTAATTATAGAAAAGGTGAAGATCTAACAACCACATCCTTTCATTTTCTTTATCAGGGATTTGGAGATTAAGTGTTTTAAGGCTTAGGGAGTTGTGGTTTTAAGGTTTCAAGGCATGCGGATTCAAGGTTTAGGGGATTCAGGATTTAGGGTTAGGGATTTAGTATTTGGTCATAGGGGGAAAGAGAGAGAGAGAGAGACTCCCAAACATGAGAGGAGCTCGGCCCTCATGGAGCTGCCGTTTAAGGAGCAAGGAGCCAGAATCACGGATTAATGACAATACCTAGGGAGATGGAGAGGAGCACTCGGAGACGTATGCATTGCACCTGCGAGATTTGAAAAATTCCTTTAAATAAGACCTAGAAAATTCTATTTTATTACTTGTCTTCTTAACTTGACCATTGACGGACCCAAATGAAAATTATTGGTCCTCCATTGGAGAAGAGGGAGATGGAAGAGGAGAAACTTGGAGGATAAAAAGCAAAGGACTCGATAGATTCTGGCAAAATGTGGGAATATGTTATTAGGATGATGATACTTTCACAAAGGTAACAATATCATTTTGGGGCAAATTTGTTTTAAAAAACTGTACTACACTCTAAGTCCTTGAATATATATTTTTCATAATCAATTCGTCTAATTTGAATTTAAGATGAATTTTTTTCATAGAAATCCCTAAAAGACAAAAAAATTAAAAATAAAAAAGGTGTTCACCGACCAAATTACCTAAAAGATCCCCAGTAAGCCTTTTGACAAATGAAAATGAAAACAGGAAATCAAGCAAACATCATACATGCATGGTGTGTTACATGCATGGTGTGTTACAGGCAATTCCCACCTCTCTCTAGTATTGTTGGAACGAGCGGCTACGAGAACAAAACCATGTAATGGCTTTCTATAGAATGGTTTCGGATTGCCCACCGGGGCAATGGCTGTGGAATTGACCACACAGGATCCGTACCTTAATGAAGGCATAAAAAGTGCTTAATAGTGGTTCAAGGAAGCTGCATCTGGCTTGCTGCCAAGTGCCAACCCTTTGTTGAGGGACCCCTGCAATCAACAGGGGGCAGACTTTGCTCTGGAATGCGCAACAATGACTGGTTTTGATTGTGCCAAAAACATGCTTTTTTATTTCCGTTCTTTGCTGTAAGTACCAACTAACAAAGATTTACTTAATTTTATATTATCTAAAGAACCAAGCGAACGGCGCTGGTTGATTCCAGAGGTGAATTGTTACCCGCTCTCTGTATGGTCTTGTCAACTCAAGATGGTAGCTAGCTTTTTGTATGGTCTTATATGGTCATAATCCACCAAGTCTCTTATTTTATTAATTAATAATGATGATTACATTTGTCTATGTATAATTGTATATTGCAGGCCTAATAAATCCACTTGCATTGGACCAATGACGGTAACAGATTGTGGGAGCATCAAATGTTAATGGTATAAATTAATGGTGATTAGGGTCAAAATTAAATTAGCGTCAACAATCATTGCGATGGATCATGAGTGTAAGAGGGCTGGATTGATAACAAATGAGCAGTGCAGGATGGGTAATTAGTCCGAAGGGATTGGATTAACCAGAAGGGAGTAAGACAGGAATCTGTATGGAATCCCTACAGTAGTATTTTTATATTTGGATGAATCACTAGGATTACAAAAACAAGGTCCATTTGTGGGAGGGACCCACTAGATGGACTATCCCCCACTTAGAGCATCTCCAGCACTGCTCTATATTTAATATTTAAAATAGCTAGTGAATAAGTATTTTTATCTATTTTAGCTAGTGCTATCTCCAGCAATACTCTCTATTTTTTCTCTATTTCTTTTAATATATATTTTAAATATCCAACCAGCTCAATTAGAAATCCAACCATCAAATCAAAAGTATAGGATCTTAAAAATATAAGATTTTAAAATTTAGCTAATCAAGAGTGGCTAATTAAACTTAGCCAGCCTTTTACTTGTAAGATGTTATAACTAGCTATTTAGTTAGCGCATTGGAGCTATAAAAGTGAATTTTTGCTAGCTACTTTAGCGAGCAATTGCATTTAGCTAGTCTATTGAAGATACTCTTAGAACTACCACCATCAAAGTTTTCGGATAGGAAAAATTTTGATGAAGCCTAATGTTGTCCAATCATGATTGACATTATTTGAAAGATCGAAATGTTTAATTGTGTAAGGCTGTAGTCAAATCCAACTAAATACAACTCGCTAGCAGGTATATTACGGGTGCAATTTGGCCAGATCAAGTTTCGTATTGGCTTCAACCAATTCTCAGACTAATGATATGGGAGTGAGCTCATTGAAAAAATGGCCACTGGGAGAGCACTTGCAAATGCAAGAGAGAATACTCAAGGATCAAACACGGGCACTTGGACGAGAACCGGGCTCCTAAACCCTCAGTTGTCAGCCCACCTAAAAGTCCTCAACAGAAGAAATAATACTAAACCTAATACCTTGGACTAAGCACACAGGATCTGATAGAAAGTGGGGACAAATGTGAGTTAATTTTTGGGTGAAAAGTAGGCACCAGAGGAATCACTCGGATCAGATTTTCTTACCTGTTTTTCCCCTCTTTGAACGAATCATTGGAACAATTTTAGCATGAGCAGCTGAGGATGGACCCCAAGGAAGGTACTACCAGGGAATGTACTATCGTTCTTACCCGGGGTTCAAACGTTTCTTTCGTTTTAGGTTGGCAAGACTGGGTTCATACCCGTTACTTTCCACACCCGGTTTCCATTCCACATCTAGTGTAGGTTTAGGAATAATTGGCAGTCTCGTTCACACGTGTCAACACGGCTATTATTTTGACCCCATTGACCATTGGCCGGTTAGGGAAACGGTCCTCGTCAGGGTGTTCCCGTTATTTTCATCAAGTCCTACACCTATGACTAAAATACTGGCAGCCATTATTATACACGATATTGCAGGCCTTCTTAGCTTTCACTCGGATAAATGTATAATACATAATTAGTGAAAGAAAATGTAAAATTTCATACATCATCCAATTTATAGATCTTGTGGGCCTATGATTACATGTCTTTTCTGTCCATAAAACTGGGCCCAAAATGCAGTTTAGAAAGACATTTTTCTTTTTACATTCTTATTAATTTGGAGGACTCTAGACTCGTACACTTAGACCCACGGCCTCAACCAGTTGAACTGCACTAGATAGACATTTAGAAAGCCCTTTTGAATCTTAAGTTCTAAGAAAGAAAGCAAAGTACATTAAAAAACAATATAATGTATATATTTAACTTTGGAGCTAGTAAAGATATTTTAAAAATTAATCTTTCAAAAAAAGTTATTTTTCACCCTCCAAAAATGTTATGTTTACCTCTTAAAAAAAGATATCTTAAAAGTTAACTTGTGTGATATTTATATACACTAGTACGAATGACAATAACTAGGCAAGGATAATCACATTCACTTGGACTGGTATGATGCTGCACTAATCTTCATAATATTCAAGAGCAAAGGGATCTAATGACTGAATTGTGTAAGTAATACCCATTATGCCTCTCCTTGTGTTATAATACAAGAGATTATTTCGGATGAAGAAAAAATGTGTAAAAGAATTATACTCTTTCTGCTTTGCTCAATAATCTGCTCCTTGGGTTCCTCATTCCGCTTTGTTATTAAAATACATTTAACACTTTGCTACAAGAGTTAATCCCACATTGCTCTCTTTAAATTTCTTTTAAAATACACATAAAAATTATAAATATTTTAAATATCCTTCTAAAACGACATAAAAATTATGATTCCGCGGTCAAAAATCGACATGAAAACCTTATGTTTTAAGGCCAAAACTTAATTTGGTTCTGGCCATCAAAATAAAGTCTTAAGTCCGCCGTTGCCATTAATTCGAACCCATCCCACGCTAAAATCCTAAGTTGAGTTTCCACGCAAATACACCCTAATAAAATTTTATGTTATTGAAGCAAACCGATCGACAAAAGTCATCCTAAACCTCTTACACTGGGGTTTGACCGCAATCGACGTGGTTCCGAGTTGGTTCGTCGGAAACTTACGCGACAAGCCACACGCGATTTCGCTCTTTCGTTGCGTCATGGCTCCTCGCCACGTGTGACTGACGTTAACCCGTACCGCGTCCGTGAGGAGAGCGGTAAAATCCACTAACCGGAATTCGCCATTGACGGCTTCTCTTAGGTCATCCCATCCGTAACACTTGCTTCCGTACGGCAAGGCCCGCTATTTTCTTCTGAAATAAAGGTCTGCTCTTTTTGCCCTTTCTAAAGTACACCCTAACATCTAAGTTCTAAAGAGGTCCTTTTAACTTTGAGATAATTTTTTAATTAATTTTGAAGCTGTCAATTTTTTCCCTCCAAGTAAATTATCCTTATTGTTTATTGATTTTAAACATAATATTTTGTCCTAACTCAAATGACTAGATGATCATTAGTGGGGATTTCTCTATGGGGGTGTTTGGATGTAGAATAAGGAGGAGATAAGTAGGGAGATAAGTTACTTTTTGTATTATATTTCATTTATCCTTCATTTGCTTACACTTTTAGTGTATGAGATAATATTATTCCAATATCGCTATAATAGTAGATTAATACCTAATATGGGGGTTTAAATTTTTCCACTTCCCTTGATTTTTGTTCCTATTCCACTTTAGTTGGCTTTGAGTAGGAGTATGATTATATTTTTTTAGATATTTTTATCTCTTGTCCCCCATTTATCCAGATGCAACAAAACAAGGGATTAGTTTTACCTTTAAAACAAATGGAATTCCATCCCATGCAATAATACCATTAGATGGATTTGGATGGTATTAGGCATCCAGTTCTATAAAAAATTTATCCCGCTTCCAAACATACTCTATAAGTTAGCTTTCATGATAATTTTATGTTAAAAAGAAAATTTTATTGTTGTTGTTGTGTGTGTTATGATCAGGCTTGATGAGGGAAAGAGGTTAGTAAATTAGAGTTTAGTTATTTAAGGTTAAAATAAAATTATTTGATTGAAACTTAGGACATTTTGATATCTTTGTTAATGTAAAATGATAGTATAAAAAAGCAAGTAAATAAAGCAAATACATTATCTTATTTTGATAAAAACTCATAAGAAAGCAAGGAGTTGATGAATTATAATTTAGTTTAGTATAAAAAAATTGAATCCATAATTCCATAGCTAAAATTCTATCATCATTAAGTCAAATATGCGGTTGGCTATCTTATTTAGCCACATGAATAAAATGACACAATGCATGTAGACAATTTCACAGAGGCAATCAAGAGACAACACATATAGAAAACATTACCATACATCTCCTTTAATCGCTAAATAAAATATAAAAAAAAGATGTACGGGGTGATTTGTAAACTTTTAGAGCTAAGTACTTTATTTAGAATCAACACAAACTTTTAGGGGGCTTCTAGAAACACTTCTTTTATTTATATCAACCACCCTTTCGCACCCACATATCTCTCTTTCCATCTCCGTCTGAAAACGCACCATCTCCTCCTCTCCATCTCCAAAAACTCCCCATATGGGCTCTTGCCTCTCAACAGAAACAACGGAGCCCGTCACATCCTCGACGGCGAAAGTCATCTCCACTACCGGCTCTCTCCGCGAATACTCAGTCCCAGTAACGGCTTCTCAAGTCATCCAATCCGAAACCGACACGCCCTCTTCCTTCTTCCTCTGCAACTCCGACAAGCTCTACTTCGATTCCTACATCCCTCCATTGAGATCCCATGAAGAACTCCAAGTGGGTGAGCTCTATTTCATGCTCCCAATCATCAAACTGAAACACCCATTGAACGCCTCTGGGATGGCAGCGCTGGCGGTGAAGGCGAGCACGGCGCTCTCCGAGGGCTCCACGAAGAGGTCCAGACGGCAGAGAAAGATCCAGGTCTTGCCGGCTTCGGTGGTGAATCAAGGTGATGACTTTGAAGGATTTGATGGGGTGAAGAGATTTGGGAAGAAGGATATGGGGTTGTCAAGTTCTGGGTCTATGGGGTTGTCAAGATCTGGGTCGATGAGAAAATTGCAGAGGAACGCTTCTAGGAGGGCGAAGATAACGTATCGGTCCTTTCGGATGAGGTTAAGTACTATTCATGAAGAAACTGCTGGTCATTAGATTTCATGAAGAAGAAGAAAACGAGATTATAGAGATTAATAAATTTGTTGCATTTCATGTAAAAAGGAAAGATTTTTCTTTTTATTTTATTTAAAACTGAGGTTGGGCTTTCTTACCGAGTAATACAATAATTGTTGTTTACTTTGAATTTTCAAACTTTTATTCTTACTTTCCTTATTTTTGCTTCTTTTGTTAATTATGACAAATATAGAAATCGATGGGTTATTAATGCAAGTTTTGAATTTTGAACTCGCGTAAAAGTTTCCGTTTTTGTTTTTGTTTTTTTTCTTTTCTATGTTTGGATATTTTCGGGGAGGTGACAGCTGTTTTCATGGTTTTCGGGATTGAAACGATTCAAATTACATTTCATGAAACGGAGAAGAAGAAAATGAAGGGGGGGGGGGGGGGGGGGGCGGCGTGGGAGTTGGCTTTAAGTATTGGTGCCGGTCTCTGTTAATCTGTTCTTTTTTCTTTTTTCTTACAATATACGCGTAATCCAATGTGGGCCCAGAAGCAGATGGGCCAGACAATTTTCTAAGAAGAGGATGTTCGTATCTAATTATGATAGATGGGGTAAGTGGGTTCATGCTTCATATTAGTTGTTTTTTAGTGTTTTTTTTTAGGCAAGTGATTTGAACTCACCCACCCATACACAAATGCATTGTCTCAAAAAGAATTGAGCAACAGCCGAGGACCTTCCTCAAGAGTCGTGTAGAAATAGAAGAAAATTACTTTTCTATCAATGATATCTGCTAAATGAAAACTGGCAATTTTTATTCCAGAAATAACCCTTTAAATGATGTGGAATAAAGATGACTTTTAGCAATTGTTCCGTAGAGAGCTTTCAATTTCAAGGAAATATTTTTACTAAAAGGCAACATATTGAAGGGGTGAGAGTGTGAGTTCCTTTCTAAGGAGGGGGAGAGAGAGAGAGAGAGATGTTAGCCTTGTATCTAAAAGGGGGTTTGAGAGTGGAAGATGTTGGGGATTACCATCACAATAATCTCATCTTTTGATATGAAATGATTACTTGGACTGATACCGATCTTTACTGTTATGATTAGTGTCACGACCCAGCCTTGAGAGGTTGTGGATCAGGGGTAAACTCCGATTCGTGATATGCGTTGTTTCTATAAAATTTACACTTAGATCATTCTAAAGGCGGAATTTCACAAGGGATATTCACAATCCAACATGTGTGAGGAATATTATCTGACATCTGTCTGAGTATATGACAAGTGAAAGTCTATCAATATCACCTATAATTTTTAAATTTTAATAACATTTAGCAATATCAAATATCATATGAATCAATCAACAACTAAAAAAGAAAAAACAAGATACAAAAAGAGATGTATATTATATCCACCATTAACCCGTATACAATTAGATATGGATGTGAACAACTATACAAGTCTAACAAAAGTAGAAGAACACTATGAGCAGAAATATACAAGTCTAAGTTCGGTTGTACAACATAAACGAATCCTATAATTCAAAATAAGTCCCTATATGTGTCTCTGATGCTCTCCAATTAGTGGGTTGGGCAGTCAAAGAGTCTCTACCGTCCACTTGTCCAAGCCTGAAAGAACCGGTGAGGTCTCCTTCGTTGCCTCTTCGGTCTCTTTATGACCAAAGTCGGGATCTGAGCCTGTAATACCAGACAAATAGATGTGAATAAGACTATTCAACAAAACATAGTCATGATTAAGGTAATACAAGTTGTATCTAATAAAATTAAAAAATAAATTAATTAAAAGAGGTCTATTACAGTCTACTAGGCAATATTGTGCAAGAATTAAATCATGCTACACAAATCAATAACGAATATAATCATGTGGCTACTACATATTACTATATCCTCCTGGTGGGAATCCTGTCATTGGGTACAGCAGTGCTCGTCTCCGGCACACAAGGCTCCCCTAGTTTCTAGGTTCTGGTATCTTAGATACAAACTGCAATGGAATCAATCAATCTCTCCTTAATTATTTGACCCAGTCGAGTCTCATAAGTGCGAAGCTAAATAGAGCTAGACAATTCAAATCAATCAATATAAATTGAGTAAGAATTCAGTCTAATTCAATTATGATCCATTCCAGTCTAATTTGGTCAATCTTACTTAATGTGATATACGAATTCGATATCAATAAATAACTGCAAACAAACCAATTCAGTATCATTAAAACAATGATTCAATATCAAGTAAACCACAAGGAAATTAATCAATTCAATATCACTAAAACAGTGATCTAATATAATTCGAGAGGTCAACGTTCGAACTTATGATATACAGTGCAAAATTATTTAGCGAGTCAAGAAAGTTTACTAGCGAACCTTAAACTAACCACCTATAGACTCTAATCATCGATTTCGTTGTAATTTTAGGTTATTTAATATACTACTATCATTACTTAGTATTATAATATATAAAACGTATATCAAAGTCCCCTAAACCAACACCCACGGTTAAGCACTTGACATATGAGGACTAATACATGAATAAATTCAAACTAGAACTATTCATGCATATTTAATTACTGTAGGGCCATTTGTCAACGTTTGAAGGTTCTAAATTAGAGCACTATTAGGTCTTCCATTGCCCTATAGTACTAAAGTTTGTAGTTTAAATCATCATTAACCCCTAGGTTAATATTAAGAAGCATTAGGGTTATTTGGAATAGCATAATGGCCCTAATTAACCCTCCATTATAATTTTTAAACAATAAACATATAAGGGAATACATAAGATACCCGATCAATTGGGCATAGGTCCGATCGATTAGACACCATCCAATGGTGTAATTTGTCTAATCAATCAACGCTGGAGTAAAACTCCTCCAAGCCAAATCAATTTTAAACTGATTTTTCTCCTCTCCTTTGGCTTTCCCTGCATCAAATCATCAAATTAATCCCTTTTTATACTCCACCCATTCCATTTAATTTTTTCAAAAGCATTATATCCATTCTATACATAGTTCAATCGATTTCTACAAATTTAAACAAGTATATGAGACGTGAAATCCAAAAGAATAGCATATAATTAATGGAATCACATAATTACCAACACGCATTCATCCATAATATGCTTATACTTGCCTTGATTACTAGCTTGCTCAGAAATTCCCTTCTTATGGTTCAATTGAGAAGAAATGGCCAATTCAAAACCCTAACATGCATGGAAGTGAAACAAAATGTAGAATAAGATGCATGCACATATATTAGAGTTCTTTTGACTCCATTAAACCATATTTTTCGTAATTGAAGAGAACTTTACCTTAAAATCTGAAGGGGAAAGAGAAGCAACTTGAGTTTTAGTAATCTTAAGGCATGAGAGTAAAGAGGAGACGATGAGTAAGAGGTTTAAAGGCTCAATTCTCACATGTAACAATAATCTCCATGCATCCCAAGTAGGGTTGGAGAAGAAAAGAGAGATAGGCTCCTAGCAACATTTCAACAACAAAGTAGTCGATTGAATGAAAAAAAAGGAGGTGAGTTCTTTTATACTTCATGGTTTCTAGATTTTATAAGGAAGTCCATTGTTCTAAGTTATATTTTCAGTTTGAGCCAAACGATGGTTCACATGTTTTAAACGAAGTCAAATGAGTTCAAGTAGAACACAAAAGTTGACTAGTTCAATGAGACAAACGTGACGATGTTAATATGATGCATGTTTGATGTAAAAACATAAAATCTAAAATTACGAAAAACGGCTTTACCTACCTAATCGGGATTAAACCCAATCCAAACTACCTATCAACGATTCAAACTCAACACAAAAGACTCGAATACGAAAAAAACCTTCCACTTAACTTAAACAATAATAATCTCAATTATTTAAATTGACACTAGTTTAATTAGCTACAAATCACACTTAATTAGTTGCTAATCTCAATTAGCTTGGCTGTTACAGTTAGTCCTAAAACCTAGAATCTATTACTCTATTTTCATCACTTATATATATATATATATATATCTAACGAATGCCCCTTCAAATAGGGGCATTTTCTCCCCTTCGTGACATCCAATAAGAATGGCTGTTAAGATCCTGAGGCAACAAAAGGGGAAAAAAAGGGGGAGCAATTAAGGGGGCATTTTTGCCCCTATTTCATTACTAATCTCATGTCAATCATGTTTGATTGAATGCAAACTGTAAATAGAGACAAAGAAATAATAACAAGTAGAAAAAATAGGAAATAAAAGTTGGACAGTTATTATAAGATTTAATAGTCCCTTTTTGAGAGAAAAAAATAGGAAATAAAAGTTAGACTTTTCTACTTTGTGTAATACCAACTATTATAAGATTTTATCATCCCTTGTTAAGAGGGGAAAAAATAGGGAAGAAAACTTGTCTGTTGGAAGTTTGAAAAGGAGAAACACAGAAAGTCATTTAAAATAGTTATGGTCATTAATAACAACTCCACATTATGGTTTTTCATCTGTTCCTCTATTGGGGCGCCTTGCTTTATAAAAACACTCGAGCACTCCCTAGCCCTCCACACACACACACACACACACACACACACACACACACACACAGGTATGCATAAATCTCTCACCCTATGGTGAGAGATACTTCCATATTTAGATATATTAATGGTCATAAAACAAAAAGCTTATGAAAAAAAGGAATGCTCAAATACAAATAAGGAAAGTCATGTAAGCATCCTTCATCTTATGGTGCGGAAACGATGCATACTAACATCCCTCATGTATATATATATATATATATACATGAGAGCTTCTCTGCTAAGGTGAGCACCAGTTTCTAGTGGGGCCCACTAGGGGCCCAACTTAGGAATGGGATTAGAAAGGATTGAAAGATCTCCCCACCACCAATCCTTCAATGGTGATGGGGGCTTAAAACATCCTCATAAGCATTTGATTAATGGCCGAAAGTTTTTATCATCCAAAATAAGTGCAATCCTATCTAACGGTCTAATCCATTTGGATGGGTGCCAAACTTGATATTGGTGACTATTAAGGAGGGTAATTATGTTATGGTCTATTAGGATGGATCCTAAGTTATGCCCTACTAATGTTTTAACACACGGTGTTCATCTTATCGTGAGCATCGAGTGCTTGCAGAGGTTTTCCCTATATTATATATATAGAGAATATTACTATGCATCCTTTCCTCATGATGTAATGGAGGACAATGACGTGGCTTTCCCTCTATACATACAAAGATTCTTCTTTGTCATAATACCATAAATGACATTTCTTCTTTTGTTCATGCATTTTTCCAAAAATACCCCTTAGATATATACTAATCATGATTAAGCCCCATTTTCTAGTGTGTACTAATCAAGTCCATGGGGCCTAATTTTGTACAAAAAAAAGCAAAAAAAATTCTTTTTTTTTTTTCTGAATGCGTCACTCAAACCTACATACAAAAAAAAATGCAGAGTAGAAACAAAGAAGAGAGGAGAAAAAAGAAAGGACGAAGAAGAGAGAAGAAAAATGAAAGGAGGAAGAAGGGTGGAAGAAAGGAAAAAGAAGAGAGGAAAAATTGTAGAAGAAGAAGAGAGAGAGAGGAAGTAAGGAAGGATTTTTTTTTCCCTTTCTTCTCTTATTTCTCCTCTTTTCTTCATTTCTTCTCTGCATTTTTTTTTTTTTTGTATGTAGCATCACTCAAACATTACATACGAAAAAAAAAACATAGAGAAGAAAGGAAGAAGAGATGAGAAAGAAGAAATGAAGAAGAAGAGAGGAAAAAGAAGAGAGAAGAAATGAAGGAGAAGAGAGAAGAAAGAAGAGAAGAAGAAGAAGAAAAAAAAAAACCCTTAATGCCTTCCCTTCTTCTTCGCTTCTTCTTCCTTTCTTGCTCTCTTTTCTTATGTTATTCCTTCCTTTCTTCCTCTCTCTCTCTCTCTCTCTACTTCTCTTCTTTCTCTCTATTGTTCTTCCTTTCTTCATTTCTTCTTCTTCCTTTCTTCCTTTCTTTTATCTCCTCTCTTCTTCCTTTCTTCCCTACTTTTTTCCTTTTCATATGTAGGGCTAAAATGACACCACACATTAGAGAAAGAAAAAAAATTTGCACACAATCAATCACCATAGACCCAATCTGTGCACACTAAAAAATGAGGCTTGATTGTGATTAGTGTACTTCTAAGGAGGTTTTGTTAGGTAAAATCCTCTCTCTGTATATATTTTTATGATTTTACGGAAAAACCTCTTAGATGGCCTAGTACAAAAAGAGACCTAAATATTTGTGCACATATGTGGCCGTATGTGGCCAATTTGATTTTTTTTAACTTTGGAGGGGAGCAATGTGCATAAAATGCCGCCTCTAGAAAACCTTATTTGGTTTCTAATGCTTTGAAATCCATCAAATATTTGGTTGCCATGCTTTATTTATGCAATTTTCATACAAGTGAAATGGAGAAATCTCCTCTTCTCCCCCTTCTATTTCTTTTTGGGGCGCATTTTATGTTCCATTTCATATGTGACCAAGGAAAAAAGAGGGAGAATTAAAGAGATGAAAGCAAGAGGAAGAAAGAAGGGATTAGGAAGAAAAGCATACACAAAATTGCAAGGATGCAACCAGTAATGGCTGGATGGAAATGTTGAGGGTTGTGGGTTAGGTAAGAATTGAAGTGGAGAAATGAAGAAAGAGTAGGGAAAAGAAGAAGAAAGAAAAAAAGAAGAAGACATGAGTGATGATATCGTCACTAGGTCTAAAAGCTAAAAAAAAAATCAAGAATTTTGTTGGGAGGACCTTTTCTTTATAGTTTGAACAATGGGATCCTTTTTTGTGTACAGGTCTTTTAAGAGGTTTTTTCTCGTAAAATTTTCAATTTTCTTTTTACATTTAAAATTCATTAAAAACAACTAAAGATGATGAAGTTTTGACCTTGTTTTAAACATGCTTTTACGACACAACACTTATAATTATATAAGATTCTAGAATTTTGATGGCCTCTAGATTCTTACTCTTTTAACTTGGTTCTTTTCCTCTCCAAACCCATTTTAGTTCTTATGAGCTCCTTAAATTTCGGAGTTTAAAAACTAAAAAAAAAGAGTTTAAAAGTTCTTTTTATAACAAAACTATAACTTAAGCGGAAATGGAAAAATGTTGCCATCATGATCAGCCCTTTTTTTTAACAAAAAAATGCAAAGCCCACCAAATAACCCTCCATCAAATGTCGAATTCGACAAGAAAATTCAACATTAATAGGCAAATTCAAATTCTCATTGGATAGAGTTAATTCTAATCTAGATATATAAAAAAAATGTTCGGGATGATCCTTTTTTGCCTGACGCTGCTAGGATCTAGTTTAACATAAGCTCAGCCTATGTTATGTTTACCTATAGCCGTTTGCATGTTTTTTTTTTTTTTTTCACCATGAAAAAGCATGACTGAAGCCTGGCTTTATTTAATCTAACATTCTTGGATCACATGTCCCTTCATTTACGGGTGCTAGCCGAAAACTTACTTTAGGTTTGAGTGTGTGGGCAATTGGATTGATCTTGTGTAAATATATTGTTAGATGTGTGCACAGATCACAATAGTTGTTAATTTCGTTTCAGTGGTCATTTCGATCTGGCCTGTAAGATGAAATATTTCGGAGTTTTTAAACTTTGGTAAAACTTTCTAGAGTAACTTTTTAAAATAATAAAAATTAAAATGTATTTATGTAAAAGAGAAAAGTAAAAAGTAAAATATGAATTATGCGTGTTTCTTGATATGGAAATTGAGAATAAAAATAAAAATAAAAGTTTTTGAGAATTATATTTGTAGAATATCGGACTAGAGAGAATATATTATTACAAACCAAAATAGACGGGAATGGGGAATGGATAACTGAAATGGACTGGAATATACCAAGAAGGATTGGAATGGACCAAAATAGACTGATGTTAAAATCGAAAAGTTTTGAGCCCCATTCTGTTTCGACGGAAGGATTGAAATTAAAATTTTCTATCATTCCAGCCGAAATGAAGCAGAATTGACAATTATGCGTGTGACCCATATGATCACTTGCCTTCTATGAGTGGATCCCATGCACTTGAACGAAGTGCCTGTCATGAGACAATCCTTTTGATTTTACTTTTGCAAGAATAAAAACTCGATGTAAGTAAGGTTCCCTGGTTTGAAGACTCTTGATTTTACTAATAATATAATAGAAAGTAAATCAAAACCTACTAAAGCTGAGATTCCACGACGGGAAAGGAATCATTACAAAACAATCTATAAATAAAGGGTTTTTTGGGTGACTCTTTCTATTTCAGGTCTTTTGTTTGGATCATCATCACTAATCAATCATGCAGTAAGGAGAAGGAGAAGCGAGTATTTTTTTTTTCCCTTTATTGAGAAGAGAGTTTTTTTTTTTTTTTTTTGTATGTTAAAAATGAGAATAGCGCATAAGTCCCATCTCAAAGGTAGTGGAATTGTCGTAGAAATCGAGAAGAACAAGACTAGGATTTCGTGATGGTCGATCCTATCATAATGAAATTTTGAGTAATAGTGCCCATAGTAAAATTAGCACTAATCTCTATTGTCAAACCCGTGTCCAAAGTTATAATTCAAGTCAAATATGAATAAAGACTAGTCATCAAGTTCTACGAAGAAAGATCAAGTTTGATCAAGCTCGTTAATTGAAAGATTTTCATGAGTGCTAAGGTAGTTTTGACCCCCTCAAACCAAATTAGAAAAACCCTTGAAAAGATTGGTTTATCTTGGAAAATATTCTTCCTAAAAATCTTTTTTATTGATATCTATGGCTTCGATCACGGCTGAGCCAAAAATCCACGAGTCACAATCCAGAGAATGATTTTTGAGGTTTTTTGGCTTACGACTAAATAATTTTTGAGGTTTTTTCGCTTACAGGTAACCTATGGCTAAGCCGTAGAATGTTTTATGATTAAGTCGGGAAAACCCACGGCTCGCAATCCAGAGAACAATTTTTGGGCTTGTTGACTTACGGTTAACTTACGGTTAAGCCACAAGCTCCTTACAGCTAAGCCGTAGGAAGAATTGCTATGACTGAAAGAAGAAAAAAAACTTGAATCCTGGCCAAACTAGCCATTGTGGATGACCGGATATACAGCTAAGTCGTAGAGCAACTTTAGCCTAGCCGATGATCTATCTGTTGGAGCATATGTTTATTTAAGTGAAGCACCTCTCTTTTTCATATAGAACTGTAGTCTCTGAAAAATCTTTAGAGCAACTGAACCCTCATGATTAACATCTGTACGAATCTCCAACTACTATCTCCTCCTCAATCTAAGATCATTCAAATGCATTATTCTTGAGAGCAGAGGAGATACCCATATAGAAAAGCCTTAAAACTAAATTTAGAACAACCCTAACTTCCAAGATCCCAAAACCTCTTCTCTTGGCTATGCACTCATTAGAAGATCAACATCACCAAGGAGAAATCACAAGAGGTCAAAGCTTGGAGGTCTTCATTCAAGTTTAAAGAGCATCAATCAAGACCAACGTAACTTGTTTTGTCTTTGGGTTCTCTCTTCATATTCATTTATCTTTGTATCTGGTGGAAGATGAACCACCATAGCAAAAATCATTGTGGTTGGTGGAGTAGATCTTGGATCAAACCACTGGATCAAAAAATTTTATTGGTGGAAGACAAACCACCGTATAAAAAACTGTTACAGGAGGTGTACTTATATAATTACTTCATCATTAATAGAACCAATAGTGTTTGCTCTTGAGAGTGGATGTAGGTCTAAAACCGAACCACTATAAACTCTCTGTCTTGTGATTATACACTTTGTGGTGGATTCTTTACTAATTGATAATAATATTCTCTGTGTTGCTTATTACTCAAACCAACTTGATTCAATTCAATCAGCACAAACTTGAGTTTCACACTAGATTAATTTGTACTTCTAAGTTAATCTCTATTTTAAGTCTAGTATTGTTTAGATGTGAGTTTTGTATTCGAAATTAATCTCATAATTGAATGAAGAGTTTTAAATAGTCCTATTCACCCCCAACCCACTCTCACATTTGTAACATATATATATATATATATATTTCTCACATGATCATTCCAAAAGATGACTCTGCTGAGTAGTGAGTCAAGTGTGAATTTGATTTGGAATGACAATTGGTTAAGCATAAATGGAGATCATGGAAACCCACCTGGCTCTCCACCGCTGACCTATTAGAGGTAAGGTTGGTATAGGTTTTTTGTTTTTTTTTTTTTTTTGGTGGTGGTGGAGTGGGGAGGGGGGGTGGTGGTGGTGGTGGTGGGGTTGGTTTGCCATCCCTACCTAACCCGAATATATAATATGTGTTCAATATTTAGTATAATCATGCTCATGCATTTATAATATATATATTTATAAGTTTTAAGCTTAAAATTTTACCTGACCAAACTAAATGAGGAGGGTTTGGCATCACATCCTACCAACCCAACAGAGAAGGATCAGTATAAAAAACCTATAAAAAAAATCAATAACAAAATACAATAGAAAAGAAAATCATACCGCCACTACATCCCCTCTTGGATCTACAACAATTGGTGCATTGACTAAAAAAAAGATAGTACAAAGACAAAAAAGTAAAATAGAAAAGAAAAGGCAGTATGATCAAGTGCAAAATAAAATAAAATCATACCTCTTGGTGAATAAAATATCTAGCTCCTCAATGTGGAAAAGCATCATGTCTCTTTGCCCCTTGTCAAGAATAAAAGAGAGCTCAATCTCTTGTAGATTAATATCAAGAAAGCTAACTCTTAGATAATAAAAATAGGGAAAAAATGCTGAGTGTGTGAAGAAAATATGTAAAAGAATAATATGGGAAAAAATTATTCATCAATATAAATTTGATCTTTACAAAGCTTTCTCTACCTTCATATCCAAACACGCGGCATGACTTACCCTAATCATTTGATATACATATCATGTAGGTTGTTACCATGATGATAGGCTTTAATATATATAATTAGTGATTTCTTTGGGGAGAAATTTTATAAAGAGAAAAACAGAGAGGGTGCATATAAAAAACGGTAGAAAATTATAAAAGGAAATGGATCGGCAAATACTAATTCCCTAAAAGATAAGAGGGAGGGAGAGAGATTATAGGAGGATAGAGATGTTGAAATTCCTTCTTCAGGCCTCTCACATACCAGCAAAATCGATAAGCCCAGGCTAAAAAATAAAGTGGGCCACCATGGATCAGGATGATCATCATCATCATGTACAAAGAAGAACCAACCATGATGATCTAGGCTGATTTCTTCTAGGACGAACTCTGCCCATGATCACGATCCATGACATGCCGCCTCATTGTCCATCTTCTCCATCCTCTCGACAGTTCCCATGAAAGCCCACATCACTCCCGCCAATTCCACCACAAGCGACTGAATCATCGCCTGCACTGCCCGATCCAACCCCAAAACAACCTCATGAGCAAAATCCACCACTGTCGAGGAAGAGAAGCTAGGGCTGATGGTTTTGTTTCTAGTTGCAAAAATAGGGTGACGGAGACAACGATCTGGACCTGGGTTCCAGACGAAGTCAACTTCTCTGCTTGTGGATGAAGATGCAGACGAGCCCTCGTCGAGGTGGAATGAAGAGGAAGGGCCGCCTTTGCGTTTCTTAGTCAACTAAGAAGAAGAATGCGGAGAAGAGGGCTATCAGCTGATGCCGTTGCGCAACGTCGCTTCCTCCATCGTCGCCGAAGTGCTACCGCTATGACTAACAGGGGAGGCCTTCGCTGCTCGCTATCTTGCCGGTCTTCTGCCCACCATTGCTGAGGAAAAGAAGCCAAGGCTGATGGTTTCATTTTTAGTTGTAAAAACAAGGTGAAGGAGACAACAATTTGGACTTGGGTTCTAGGCCAGGTCGGCTTCTCTACTTGCGGATGAAGATGCAGATGAGCCCTCCTCGAGGAGGAATTCCACCTTCGTCAACGTCATCACTCCGGGCAATGTCGTGAGTCAATTGTGCCCAAATTCGTTCTTTTTCTCGATTGGTTGTGTTTTCATGTGATTTGATTTGATTTCTCCATATAGAAGGTAAGAGTTTTAATTTGAAACAGCTGTTTATTGTGATAAGATGAGAGAGAAAAGGGTAGAGGGAGATATTTTAGGGATTTTTTGATTTAGTTTTAATTTGAAATAGCTGTATATTGAGATAAGGTGGGAGAAAGTAGCGTAGAGAGAGATTTTAGAGATTTCTTGATTTTTGTTAGAAGATGTCATGGCGCTCTAAAAAAAATAATAATAAGAAGCGCTGATGTAGCACCCTCCAGAGGCCTCTATTGTTAGAGCTTTAATATAGATATAATTATTCTATTGGAGGGCACTGTGAGAGCATGAGATGGGTGGAGTCTTCAAATTCCTATAGTTTAGGCTGGAATTTATTTGGAGAACAGAGGGAATCACCTGTCAGGGGTGTTATGTGCTTTATGCTGGAGGACTTTGGTTGAAAATCTTGGTGATTTTTTTTATTGGAGTGTTATTAGGGCCTATTGATGTGGCTATTTGTGTTACGGAGTGTAGACAGACTGACATATTAACATAGAACTTTCTGTTTCCCATGAAGGCCATTTTCTTTTACATTTCCCCAGGTACTTGAACTTTTTCGAAAAAATGATTTCCATATAAGGCTGGTGAGACTGTGCTTATGTTGGATGGGTTTCAATAGGACTGTTGCTGAGAGTGTTAGCATTATTCATAGAAACATGATGCAATGTCATGCTTTATACAATTATACCTTCCTACTTTCCATGCACTATCGAAGTCAACTAATCATGGTTCGAATGGAATTAGTGATTCGACTCTTTTCTTTGCTTCGTGGTCGTCTTGATCTGTTCATGTTTCATAGTTCAGTTTAAAGGAGGAACAATTTTGCTAACCGCACAAAATAAAAGGTCCTTGAGTCTTGACTTGCAGATTGCTGATTTACCCCACATCAAGCGTCATCATTTCCAAGTATGAAACGGATTAAATGAGATTGGAGAATCCCCCTCCCGGTGTAAGCCAAAATGTCTAGATTGATCTTGTTAGGTATTTTTGATCTAAAGATTTCAAGGTATGTATGTTAATTTTGGACTTATGTCGTTTGCCCTTTTGAATCTATCATTTATACTAGTGTTGCTTTTAATTTATGATTTCTAATGTAGAAAATGAGCAAGAGAAACAAGGAGAACCAGGAAAAGAAAAAAATCCACCATATTGTTGGGACAAAGACTTTTGCTCGTATCAATTATGATATTGTAAACTTCACTCATAATGCTTACAACAGTTTGTTATTAAATTTATATTATATGTATTAACATATTTAATGACAGCGCGAACCTGAGACGAGGAATGAGCCCTCCCAGATTAATTTATGGGTCATTACTTAGTTTAGCCTAAAGAAAAATGTTTGAGTGGATTCGTCTTCACAGTAAGTCTATATAACTTATTCCTCTCTTCGCTTATTTTTTATTAATTTTCTTTATATATATATATATATATATTACTAAATCGATAAATAATCAGAATTGGTTTTCAAATATAGGAGGAGCTTCAAAGGTCAGAGTTTCAACCATCAAAGGAGGGTGTTGCTCTCATGGCCGAGGATAAGAGTTTTGAGGTTGTGCTCAAACTAGAGTGATCAAGATATATACGTAGTCGTGGGGCTAGTCCAAAGCCCATGACATCTAAAGCTGGGCAATAGATTCGTGTGCGGCTAGAGAGAGAATGCGGAGCTCAGGAAGCGAGTTGAGGAGGATAGGAGGTAACCTGAGGAGGGTATGAGGCTCCTGGTGTAGCCACAAATGGAGAATGGTGAGATGCCTTCGTGACTAGAGTCCCAAGTAGCCTCACAGAAGGCACAAATGCATGCTGAGGTGTAAGCAGCACTCAAGTCTCAATTCACCACCCTCCTCTAGTAGTTCAAAGAGTCAGAACAAATTCTAATGTAATGCATAAATACTATATATTCCGATGATCATGACTTTTTTTTAATTTTATATGAGATTTTATGTTTTTTAATTTGATGTAAATTTAACTTTTGCTAATCAAATACTTTTTAGAACTTAATACTTTTAAATTTAAAGTAATGTTTCAATATGTGGTGGTGATGAAAATTTTAATTTTCTTATCATAGACAAGCAGATTTATGAGAAGCAAATAAATGAAATGGAAAAAATTAATAAATTAATATTATTTTATTTTATTTTTAATTTTAGCTTTTAGTAGCAATAACAAGTCGCTGGGTAAAACTCTTATATGTAATATTTTTAGTGACGACTTGTGGCTGCTGCTAATAGTTTAACTTTTAGCTGCGACTGCAAGTTAACACTAAAATTACCAATAAAACTGCTATAAATAATACTTTTAGTGGCAATTTATGTTTGTTGCTAAAGATTTAATATTTAGTTGCATCAACAAGTTGTCTTTTAAACTACTAAGTCTAATACCTTTAATGGCGATTTATACTCGTGACCAAAAGTTCTACATTTAGCTGCAACTAAATATCGCCACTAAAACTCGAATTTTGTATGTTTATGATGATTTTTAGCGGCGATTTTATACTTTTAGTGGCAAGTATTTTTAAAATCACCTGCAATAAATCTTTACTTGTAGGACTTCAATGTACTATACTGGAGCAGAGATGAACTCCACCCAAAGATGTGTAACATGGAAAAAGTTTTCAATCTTTCTGCAATCCCATCTAAAAATATACAACCAATTTCTTGAGCCCATAACTTTATCGTTTTAGCCTCTATTAATGTAATCTTAGATCCTACGGATATTTACTCGAACGAGCTTTCCAACGGTAGGTAGATTGTCTATTTTTGTCGCTCGATTTAAGAGTTATGACTATTTTAATTTATATTGTCTAAAGAAAAATGGGATTGACTTTCTATTTTTGAATTCATCTTCTTGGACTTTCCTTTTCTGGAATTCTCTCCACCTTGGATTTTTTTTTCTTGATTGAAATTTGAATTCTCTCAAGAACTTGAGAGTGGGACCTCCCTTTGACCATCAAAGCAAGTGATGTGAATTTAATCAATCTACTTAAAACTGTAAGTGCACAGTTGTCTTATAGAGACAATGGCAAGTACAGGTCAATCCCACAAAAAGTACTTTTGAACTTTTTTTAATTAAAAATCTGAGATTTCTTTTAGCTAAAAGATTGTTTTAAAATAAAACTAAGAATATAAAAAACTTGATGCAGTTGAAAGTAGTGAAAAATCAATAGAGAAAACAGATTAGAGTATCCAGAATCCACTAAGCAAGATAATTAATCTAATCATGCAATTATCTTATTCTTTATTTTAAAATAATACAAATTAGAAACAAATCAATGTTTCTGATCCGGATGATTGGTCTTTTGCAAAAACTAATTTTTAATAAAAAGAGAATAAAATCATCACCCAAGACCTCCTTCACCCTATAAAATAATGAAAATTCATTAGCATGACTCATCAAATTCAGCATAAACTATCAAAGGATCT
The DNA here is from genome assembly GCA_037013555.1 of Sextonia rubra. Classification (NCBI taxonomy): domain Eukaryota; kingdom Viridiplantae; phylum Streptophyta; class Magnoliopsida; order Laurales; family Lauraceae; genus Sextonia; species Sextonia rubra. Next base: position 26,816,807 of record JASUAD010000012.1, on the reverse strand, counting down.
CATCCCTAATCGTAATCTATCAAAATAAGCATAAATCATCAAATTATTTTCATTAGAAATCAAAACAAAGGTTGCCTAAGGCATGAAGACAGATTTATTGTTCTAATAAAGCATTCATTTAAAAGAGATACAAAAAGAACAAAATAACCATATGAATTAAAAAATAAAATTTACTTAGCTTCCTCTGTGTGCTCTGATCCAAAGGACCAGCAAGACATTGCCAAGATCTTCATCAAAAATTATATTAAGTGCATTCTTGTACAATATTCACTATCTAAGAATCTCTCTTCTAAAATCTTAATTATTAGAATAAGGCACCAAAAATACCTTAAAAGTAAAAATAAAAAATTAATGGTAGAAGAGAGATGGAGGAGAGAGGAGAGAGAGTGGCTAAAAGAGAGAGACAGACAGACAGATCATGGAGAAGGATGATCCTCTAATGGCTTGGATTTATAGGGTTTGTAGCTACTCTTCTTTCCAAACTTTGGTCCTTCTTTATAGCAAAAATCTCCATATTTGGTAAGTCTTTTCCTTAGCCAACAAGTAAGTAAGATTTGGCAAGGTGTGAGAGATTTTTTTTTCATGCTTTCTATGTTTGGAAAAACTCTCTACACTTAAACTTTCCATTCTTGGATTTGTGCAACTTGGAATGGGCCCACCTTTTATGAATTTTGATGCACATTGTAGGACTCCTTTTAATCTTCAATGTACTTTATTTGAGGAGAGATGGACCCCACCCAAAGGTGTGTAACATAGAAAAAGTTTTAATCTTTTACGATCCTGTCTAAAAATATACAGTCAACTTTCTAAGGTCATAACTTTCTTGTTTTAGCTCCTATTAATGTAATCTTAGATCCTACGGATATTTACTCGAAAGAGCTTTCTAACGGTAAGTAAATTGTCCAATTCCGATGCTCGATTTAAGAGTTATGACTATTTTAATTTATATTGTCCAAAGAAAAATGAGATTGACTTTTCATTTTTGAATTCCTCTTCTTAGATTTTCCTTTTTTTGAATTCTCTCCACCATGGCTTTTTTTCTTGATTGAAATTTGAATTCTTTGAAGAACTTGAGAGTGGGACCCCCCTTTGACCATCCAAGCATGTGTGTACATTGTGTGAGATCCTCATAAAGCCAATCTTCCAAATTTCTTTTATGGTGTGCCCCACATCATTTGCCCACAACTTCCTGCGCATTCTAAGCGAACTCATAAAATACTGAAAAGCACACACTGAAACAAGACCCACAGAGTTTTACTCCTATTAGGACTCTTTGAAGAAAAATTGTAAAATTTTGAATTATGCAAAAAGTGTGTGAAAAATGTGAAAATTCAAGTTCTTAGGTGAAAATGCATGAAATGATGAAATTTGATGAATAATGATGCAATTCATCTACTTAAACCTCTAATCAATCATACAATGATGCATGATATATACAAATTTATGAACTTAACACCAAGGCATATCCAAGTCCAGCCCGACTTTGAAAACATTGGCTTAGGCCCGGCCAAGCCTGACACGGGTCGTAAAAGTCAGGCTCGGGCCTACCCATTTACTTCATTGGGCCAGGTTAAATCGGCCTTTTTATCAATTTTGTGGTCATTTGAGTATTTTTTTGTCTCAATTAAATTAAATTACAGGAATTTCTTACATGAGCTAGGTTAGGCCGAGCTTTGGGCTTTCTATCACTTAACCCAAGCCAGGCCCAAGGAGGGCTAGGCTGGCCCATAAGCACCCCTAATTGTAGGCCCATTAATGTAATGACCACGATGGCCAAAACCTATGCTTGTTTAGGGATACAACTCAGTGTGGCCAAATTATAAAACCGTCCTATAGTTGTATGGATGCATCACACATGATAAGAGTGAGAAACTGAGAACTCATACCAAAAAAAAAAAAAAAGTTAAAAAAAGTAAGAACTAAAGATAGAAGAAGAGTTTACCAAAAAAATCATATGAGAGGTCTCTCAAACCATAAACCTCACTCAAGTTGTATGTGCCCAGGAGTGGCCACGGATGACCACTCCAATACTTTTTTTGCATCTAATTAGGAAGCAATGAGCAGTGAGTTTGATGCTCCCATATTACCCTTAAAACCTAAAAAATCCCATATCTTTCCTCACACAGAGATAAAAACCTGCAACAAGTTCGATGCAGCTCTCTTTCTTTAAAACCCAAAAGTTCTATGTTCTCCTTCCTAAAGATTCCAGCAACCCTTTTCGTGAGTGGTTTTTTTTTTTTTCTAGTGACGAAAGGGTCGTCGATCATCCTAGCAACTCTCTACCATGAGTCCCACCATCATCTTCTTCATAGACCAAACACCACCTAGTCTAGAACATCTTTACAATTGGACCATTTACCCAATCAAATCACATACCCCTTGTGCTCATCAGCCATCACCCACAAAATTTGGACTGCAACATCCATCTTCAAAACCTAGTTCCCATCACCACCATGCATGTAACTCATGATCGTGTGCCACTCTTCAAAAATAGAACTAAAAGAAGAAGAAAACAAAAAATAAAGCAAGAAGAAGGTAACAAGAGGCAAGTTCGATGCTTCCCAATTAGATGAAAAAAAATACCGAAGTGATCATACATAACCACTCAAGGGCACACATAATTTGGGTGAGGTTTATCGTTTGGAAGACCTCTTACATGATTTTGTGGGTAAAATCCTTAAGATAGAACTTAACAAACAATAGGTCAATAAATCTAAGTCTTCTGCAAAAATAGTCTCCATTTCCTCATTCTTGTTCTGTAAACGTCTAGGCAGTAGTTAGGTTACATTTGAATGAAACTTAGTTTATATGAATTCTAATAAATTTAATTTTAGAAGTGGTTAAAACTAAAGAAACAAAGGTGAAAATCGTAAATGAGCTATTTATTTTCTTGGATATGAATACATAGGAGTTCACAGTCAAAAGGGCCACCTAAGGATTTTTGAATAGGTTGGGAGTTAAGGATATAAGGGAGATATACAGTGGTGGACCAAGGATTTTCATCTTATGGGTTTTAATATGGTAAACTGAAAGAGCAAATCATTATTTTGTTTCACCCTTTTCACATTACCAAAGGCAAAATAGAAAACAAGTCAATTGTGCATTTGTATTCATCCCTAAAAGAGTATCGACCAATACCTTAGATAAATCAATGTGAAAACAAGTTTATTATGTAGTTGTGTCCATTCCTAGGGTTTGGTTCATTTAGTGGGAAGAAAAAGTGAGAAGTGGATATTTCTATCTAAGTAAAAGCAAGACAAACTTAGAGGTTGAGAAATTTCTAAACAATGAAGCCCTATTTGTTAATTGACTCATGTTTAGCATCTACACCATAATAAAAAGATATTTAATGTATATCTAGTCTCGTTATTTTTTTTAATTAAGTCGCTAATTTGCAATGCAGAATAATTGGCGATAAGGCACTTTGAAAGTTTTTTCTATTTTTTATTTAGAAAAGTTTGAAAAGTCTATTAAAAACAGATTTATATAGTTTGTTGAAAACAATAACTACTATAAGGTTTCTTAACTGCTATAAGATTTCTTGGATTTGACCCATTGCCATTTGTGCATTTTAATTGGAAGCAAAATTTGAATTAAAATAGCATTTGATCTTCATTCATCTATCTTTTCAAATCAAAAGCAAAATTGCTTGCTAAAACTAATCTAAAACTCCTTCCTAAAAACCCTAACACAAATTACGACACAAGCAACCAAATATTGCATCGAAATTAAATTAAATTAGCTAACAAACAATAACATGCATCAATATCTAAAAATCAATAATGAAAGACTTGATGCATCTCTCTCTGCCATCTCTAATCAAAGTTTTTACTTAATTCTTTTTATTGAAATCAAATCCAACTCCATCAAATGAACCCATTTCAATAATAGGGATATTTACAAATGTCGAAATTTAGGAAAGTCCCCTTTCTTAAAAACCTTTCGTGAATGAAGAGAATCCATTCAAAAAATGATGATTTCCAGAAAATGGATGCTATTTCCAAAAAATAGATGCTATTTAGAAATCGCTCATTTCTAATGTCACCATTTCTGAAAATTATTTTTCAAGCCTAGCTCCTAACAAAACAGCTTCCTTCAATACTTAAAAATTGTTTGGAACCCATACGCAGAGAAGGGGAGAGAGAGAGAGAGAGAGAGAGAGAGAGAGAGAGAGACATGATGTGGGAATTTCTTGAGAGAGAGGGAGAGAGCAAGTTTCTTTCCATGGGGGCTAATGAGTTTCTTTCCACAGGGGCTGACTTAATGGGCTTTTCTCAAATTATCGTGGGGGGAGGGGGTGGGTGGGGGTTTACGGGGGGCGGCTTCACCAAGCATACATAGGTCTGCCCCTAGAGACATATATATAGATAGTCATTTTCTATCCACATCTAAGGATTGTATCAACCTTCCTAGGGTTTGAATTACTAAGGTAGTGGCTATGTATTATGTCTCATCTTTCCTTGATTTAGTTTCCATTACGGGAGAGATTATTTGAAGGTCATATTTAAATATTCAACATTTTTGGTAAATTTAAATAGTCACCTTTTTTGTTCAATTTTAACAACTTTCATACACACAAGTCCTAGAATGCTTAAGAATTCAATTACATGAAATAAACATGCCTTAAATGGTCATCAGACAATCTTTCCTTTGATTTTAAATAAATGATGATTAGATGAACAATAAATATTCAACCATCACCCTAGTAAATCAAATCCTAGAAAAGTAAGCTTGACCTTGTATCCTTCACCTTTCAACTCAAACTTTTTTTTTTTTTGAAATATATTATACCATGGATTCCAAGTAATTCAATACATGAAAATAAAGCAACACCTAAAAAATCACCTTAGATGACACTTGTACAAAAAAGGTCCTCCTAATTTTCCTAGCACTGTAAAGTCCTTCCCCTTCAATTTTCTCTTTTGTATGAGCAACAATATTGCCACTAATTTCAATTGAGCAACGATATCATCTCTTGTTTCTTCTTCTTCCTCTTCTCTCTCCTTTTTTACTATCTCCCCCCACTCCTTTTCTCGACCAACCCACTACCTTCAACACCTCCATCATCCTAAATAACTCTATCCAACAACCCCATTCCTATTTTTTTAATTCTCACACTAAACATGTTCATCTTCACATTGCATAGAACCCATTCAAACACGTCTTTGCAACTCACCATCTTACACATCTGAGCATTTCCCCGTTACCCTTAGAGGCCAAGGAATGCAATGAGGAGGAGAAGAATGAGGAGGCTAGCAACGCTTCCCTTACCACACATCTACAAAATTTTCCTTCCTAAAGCTTTGGCTTGCAAAACTCCTTTGATGCCTTTTCATTCAATCCGTACAAATTCAAATAAATAAAACTCAATTTCATTGCTCATAGGATGAAGAACGCAAAAGCAACTATATCATTGCTCCACTGAAGACATGAGCGACGATATTATCACTTAACTAAAATGAGCTACGATATTGCCACTCAAACAAATGTGAAAACTTGCTTAAGGGTCTTTACTGCTATAGAGAAATTGTGAGACCCTTTTTGCTTCACTGGACATCTAAAATGATTTTGAGTAGCCTAAGGGATTTTTGCCCTATGATTTCAAGTAAACCATGGCCATGATGGCTATCTTTTTATCTTTAAGTGTAACAATAAATCTTGTTAAGTGAAAGAAAGATACAACCACCAAAAGAAAACAAGCCCAACAAAACAAAGGAGCAATGGTTACAAGATTCATACATGCGCAAGAGAATTTTCAAAAGAGACGCTAGAGGATTCTATGGGAAGAAAACTCTTAGATGGCCCATGCATGAGAAAAGACCTCCTAAATATTACTGCACATATGTGGTCCTATGGGGCCAATTCTATCTTTTTTAATATTGGAGGAAGCGACAATGTGGATAAAACCCCACTTTCAAAAGACCTCATTTAGTTTCTAATGCTTTGAAATTCATTAAATATCTTTTTTTTAAGGCAAATAGATTAAGAAAGAGAGAAGAGATTAGATGGGCTTAAGTCCCCCCAAAAGAAACCAAAACCACTAAAAGACCGTAAGTACAAGCTTCATGGAGAAACCAAAAGGTAGAGGGGAAATATCTAATTATTTCTTTGTTTATGAAATTTCCATACATGAAAATAAGATCATTAAACTTTCTTCTTCCCATATTTGTTTCCCAACAACGCAAGATAAATATCCTCTTCTCATCCGATCTATTTCCTTTTTGGGCATTATGTGCTTCATTTCATATTCGGCCAATGTTGGTTTTGCTCAAAAGGTCCTTGGAATTATATAAGTGGTTTTCATGAGTCGCCAAGCCATTTATGATCTCCCTTTGCTTGTAGCGTTTGGACAAAATCATCATTCTTGTTGAGAACAAAAAAAAAAAGTCTAGACTCCACACCAAACTGAGATGGGTTGCAATATTTAGGGAAGAAAGAGGAAAAATTGAAGAGATGGAAGCAGGAAAAAAGAAGAAATGATTAAAAAGAAAAGCATGTTGGATTTGGGTGTACATTAAAGCACAAGTCCCCACTTTAAAGCATGGAGTTTCCCCCTCATTTACCCCTCTTTATTTCCCCTTGTCCCACATTGGTTATTTTCAACTTCATTTATATGGTTTATTAATGTTTTCTCTCTAGCTTATGTTATTAAGCTTTCTAGTGGGTTTTGTAGTATTTACCATGACATGCATGCATGTTGGTCAGGCCTACTTGTTGGGTTGCCTGTGGGGGTGGACTGGGCCCAATCCTCCTCGTGGGTTGGGCCTTGCCTTGTGCGTGTATTTTTGGATCGGAGGTGCTAAAAAAGATTTGAAACAATAAACTGCTTCTTTGATTAGTTTGTGTGTGTGGGCCAGGACTAGGACTAGGTCAGGTGTGCATTGCGATGCGGTGTGGATTAGGTTGGGCCCACCAGCGCCGGCCCAAGCAGGCCAACCTTGCTAGTCGGGCCTGGTTGTTGGGTCGCCTGTGGGGGTAGACTATGCCCCATCCTCCTCGTGAGTTGGGCCTTGCCCTGCGCATATATTTTTGGATTGGTAGTGGATTCAGATCCGGATTTATTTGTCAGCTGCCCTCATTTATCCAGCCCACATCTTTCCGTATGACCATAATCATAACGTCTCTCCGCATTAATATGGAGATACATTACGCTAAGGATGATCTACAGTAGATCAACTGCTTCTCTGATTTCTTTCATCCCTTCTCCTCCTCTTCTTTTAGGTTTGCTACTGTGAGTTTGCAAAAGCCGTCTCTAAGTGTTTCAAGTTCTCTCCTATCAATTGAGTGCATAATCACCGGAGATTCCAATCACAGAAACTATCTTATCCTAGGGCGGGCGTCCATTAGTCCATCTACATGTGTGTGAGAGAAAAATCTGCCTAAAGAAAGCGTCTTCAAAGAAGTGATTTGGTTATCAATTGTTTTGGTGATTTCTAGCATTCTTTTTCAGTGATTTGTTTTATAGTTATTATTAGTAATCTGCATACATCAGAACCAAACAAAGCATACCATAGATTTCAAGGATGCAACTAGTAGTGGTAGAATGGAGGTATTGAGGGTGGTGGGTTAAGTGAAAAATAGAGTTGGAAAATGGAAAAAGATTAGAAAAATGAGAAAGAAAGAAGAGGAAGAAGAAGACATCAATGACGATATCATATTATCGACTATTTGTATTTGGGCAAGATATCATCGCTTCCTTAAACAAGCCAAACAAAAAACCCTCGAACTCTGGTTTTTTTTCTTGTATGTAATTGGGTCATGTAAGAGATTTTCTCCCATAAAATCCTTGGGATGCTATGAAAGGAATAACAATATTAACCCCTTGCTTGACCGAAAAATCAAAGACGCTAGTCATATTCCTCATCTCATAACTCAACTCATAACCATCCTACTTGGCAGGCTAGCTCATTTGTTTTGTTTTGTTTTGGGCTCTACTCATTTTTTACATTGTGGAGATGAAGGGTGTGAATTGGATTATCAGATGGAGAGCAAAACTAGCACGATTCACAAAATATCCATCATACAATAAGCTGACTGCCCCTGAAACGAAGAATCCATTTCGGTAGTGATGCTCGTGAATAAGTTGGGCTCCCATCGTTTATGTGCGTGCACGAATCTGTGTGCGTTTGTGGCCCACCATTCTTCACTACACCTCAATTTACTCATACAGAATCTACCGCTGCATTTAATTCTGATAAAAAATCCACCTGTTAGATCATCAAACTTTGACCTACAAAATTTGAGATCTTAAAAGAACAGTTTTATACATCCTACTAAGACTCATTGCTGAAGAAGTTGCTTTCAATATTGCTACTTGGTGGAAATTCACATCTAGTGCCAACCGCTGTCGAACAAGTGGCGAGGCAAAGAGTTTGCTAGTTCAGGGGAGTGGCACACAAGCCACAGAAGTCACATGAATCCAAGCTTGACTCTAAGCGATAGCCCAATTTTGAAGAAAGTCTGTAAAGCCAGGCAGAGGAACGAATTTTCGACAAATTTTATTGCGTGCTAGCCTCTGCTGCTACAGTAAATGGTGTGGACTCGTTCCTACGTAATTAAATCATCATCTTGACTATATGAATTATATTTCTTCATTTTTATACATTCTGAGCTAAGCTTTCAAATAAGTTGTTCTTCTTCAGATCTGTTTTTATTATCTTTATCCATGTTCTTTTCAACCCACCTATTTTCCTTGGTGGGCCATTAACCTATATAGTGAAGTTTTTTTACTACAACTATTGCCAATCAACATTGGATATGCCCAACTCATCTCAAACGAATTTATCTAATTCCAACATAATCAAATATATATATAGGGCCGCTATCCTCAGCTCAAGCTGAGGATAGGCCATCAACTCAAGCCTTTGGGGCCCACTTGGGGTGGAGTTGGAGAGGATTTGAAGATTTCCCTGAGGCCCTCCTTTGTATAAAAAATTGGCCTTATCCATGATCTCTATCATCTCCATTTAGACCCCACAAGTTTAATGGTGTATAGTCTATTCAAATGGGTATGCAATCGATCCAACGGTCTAGTCGCATTTGATGAGGTCCAAATTTGGTGGACCAATGGAATTTAGAAGGCCCCTGTGTCCAATCCATTTTGGATGGACCATACAGTGGGCCCTATCCAATGCAACGGGCAGTCCCTCTCCCTTCAACTCGAGCCGAGGAGAGTGCTTGCCTGTATATACTGCCATCAATCAAATGGTGCATGTGACCTTCGGGTGAATGCTCATATATGCACATGTATTTGAAAGAGCTGATTAAGAGGCGGTCTCACACATCAAATCTGGTGCCAATGGTTATTGGAACATAGGGTCTTTTCTCCCTTTTTTTCTCAAAATTTTTTTTTCCTTTGAATTAAAGTTGTTAGCACTGTTACACATCAAGTTTAGGCTTTAAACCATGTTATTAGGGATGAAAATGGATCTCAACTACTCAATTATGGACCGTTTTAATCTTATGTGTGGACTTGAATAAAATTTGGGTTGGGTTTTATTCTAATGATTTTATATATATATATATAAATAATTAATATTTAGACATATATTAAATGGAAAGTCTTTCCTCCCCCTATACGGCTCAAATCCTGTGGGAGAAAAGCCCACATGCGTATATAAGTAATTAGATTTTTTATTTTGACACAAATTCAGGGACTTCATTCAGTTATAGATTCAGGTTCAACCGGTCAGGTCTTTTGACTCAAATTTACTGTATGGAGTTGTCCTGCAAGCTGAGCCAAAGTCTGATTTGGTTACGGCCCATCCTACTACTTTGAGTTTGACCACAGACAGGTGAATTGAAACAACCCATATCCAATCCAATCCGTCTTGATTGCTATATGTCACTGTTTGGTTTCCCCTGTTAAGTACAGCTTTTGTGCTCAATTCCTGTGACTATATAAACCAGAAAAACAGCATCAGCATCAAGAAAAATGTTAGACACAGAAGATAAAGCAACAGTCTAATCCATCACCATCCCTGTTTCAATGTCAGTGTATGATATGCACAAAAGAAAAACATATGGTGGGAACTCAGTTGAAATGCAGGACGGTCAAAAGTGGGCAGTCCTGTAATGTGATCTTGACAAAAGTCCCGGACAAAAGTCAGTCCTCATTTCCGGTATCTAGACGTTCTTCCTGATGCCATTTAATGGAAAGGGTCGGTGTTTCAGTTGGGCAGGTGATTTGGATTTTGTCATCGTTACGTCCACTTGTCTATCCATTGACCTAGGAACAAAGCCTGCCCTAAGCCCGGGCCCCAAAAAAATTTTAAATACTATTGTTAAAATTTTTTAAATGAAACACAATCATTATTAGCAAAAAAAAGGCATTCTCCAAGCACTAGTCTAGAACTAAACCTCCCACCGCCTAGTTAAGGTAAAAAACAATTTAGGGAAAAAACAACTTTGAAATAAAAGAGACAGTCTTGTCTTTTTAAGCCCAAGTGATGTGTAGTGATGATTGTTGCAGCTCCAATACCATAGGCAACTATTTTGTTGCCACCAACTCTATAATACTTTAAAATTTGAACAAATTAGAGAGAATGTAAAAACTCTAATGATACTATGAGTTTTAGGTTTCTTTTAATTTTTGTTGGACCCTACACCTTGTCAAAATTAAAGCCCTATTTTCATCGTTCTAGCTCTTCAAATTTGATATTTGAAAATCAAAGCCCTAAATAATGTTGTCCTGATCTTCAACGATACAGGCATCCAGTCTTAACATTCAAATAATCATCACAATAACAGAAACAAAAAAAAAAAAAAAAGAATTCAAAACATATTTTATTCTCCAAATAATGCAAATCATAACAATCTCAATCAAATTAATTATTGAAAATAATCATTCTCAATTCTCCTCTATAAAAGAATTTCTAACAACAAAAAAGTAACATAATTGGAATCTCATCCACGTGAAGAACTTGGATTTAATGCCCCCATCATTTAGCCATCTATCTTTTTTTTATGCTCATCCATTGTAGGGCCTTATAAAGAAAGAGACGATCACTTTTTTTTTAATTTATACGATTTGAATGTGAAATGAACGAATAATAATGAGTAGAGAAAAAGAAGATGAGACGTAAAAGTATTTTCCTTGGTGGTTTAGAACAGAAATATAAAATTCTTATATGAGAAAAAGAAGGGCTTTTTACTTTCCTTAACAAACTTCACCGTTCTTACTCTAAATAGAACATTTATCTTGCCCTTTACCTAGAAAAATATCATTGCTTCACCGTCTTTCCTGTCCACATGACACCTCTAAATGAGCAAAATAACTAACATTTCTTTTGAAATTAACCATCCTTGTATGTTCTATATACTTGCCCAAAAACACCCATGTTAAAAAAAATAAAATAAAATAAACACACATGCATAACCCATCTATCAAGAGCATCAATGACTAAGTTGGCCAACATTCCACTCCAGATTCTTTGACTTTGCACCACCATCACTCGTCACTATAGGGATATGAATCTTCTTCAAAGGAAACAATAGACGACGAATATGGTCCATTAGCAACAAGAGTGCACACATCCCATGTATGCAAATTTTTATGTTGTACGTAGTGGGATAGCTTTATTGTAATGATTGATTTATCAAAAGTAATCAATTCACATGTTATTGTTTAGCCCAAAGGAGGAAGATGATAATGTAGGATTGCTAAAAAGTTTAATTTATCTTATCCCATTGTTTTAAATTAAACTGAATTAAAGATTACGTGGTTTAATGCAAAGCATATTTAAATAATGCCAGTTCATCAGTTTCCATTAATTTGACTTTGCCTGCTTAATTAGGGAGTAGTTCCATCTTTTTCGAAAATACCTCTGCTAAGTAGAAGGATATGTTTTCTTTCACTTTAGATTCTAATTTAAAATAATATTGTTTGAAGCATAAAATTGGTTTAAATAAAGAGATAATTTTTTTGACTTATCTCTTGTTTTTTTGAAACAAATTCAATAGATGTACCTTCCATTACCTAGTGGATAGATATAGGTGCCATTGTTCTTGTTTGTAATTGTATGCTTGGCTTCGTTTCAAGCCGAAGACCAAATAATGGTCAACAAGATGCTAAGGTTGAAGCCATAGGGACTTATCAGCTTATTTTGGATTGTTGAGTTTATGTCTTGTATTTCATAATCAATGGATTGGTCTATTGGGTTAGCCAATGTCCAGCCTTGGGTTAGGGATATTTGGATCTTTGAACTGGGCTTTCTTAAGAGCTAAAAAAGAGAAACTTATATATATAATATAACCTATAACCCTACACTTGAATAGAAGAGTGAAGTAAAAGAGTGTAGTTCTTTTTGGCCGTGGTATAGGCACATCACCGAACCATGTAATCTCTCATGTGTATACTTATGTGCTTGTCTCTTCTTGTATGTAGCCTTATTTAATTGATCGCAGATTACACACTTTTGCACATGCATAAAATGGACAATGGATTTCAACTAAAACTTGCCAAAATTAGACAATGATAGTTTTGTATTTAATTTTGGACATGGAATTTTGAGAATGATAATCTAATTGAAAGCGGTTTTGCGTGTGATGATTTGTATAACTTAAAGTTAGATCCAATATTTGTAAACTCCTTGATAGTCATAAACACAAACATTGGTTTCCACAGTGGCAATAAAAGAAGATTAATTAATGAGAGCTTATAGATGTTGTGACATAAAAGATTTAGGCACATCTCGAAAGAGAGAACAAATAGGTTGGTGAAATATGGGATTTTACAGAATCTTGATTGCAATGACTTCTGTGTCTGCACCAACTACATTAAAGGAAATCAAGTGAAATCAAATAAAAAAGCAACCACAAGGAGTTCTAGACTTTTAGAACTTACCTACAAAGATATTTGTGGAAAATTGCAAATTCCTTGTATTTCGGGGGAAGAATATTTTATCACATTATTAGATTTGATAGAGGTGGTGAATGTTATGGTAGATATGATAAAATGGGTTAAAACCCTAGCCCATTTCCCAAATTCCTAATCATAATATGAGAATTGAGGAATCCAATAATGCCAAATTTCAGAAAATCAAGATATTAGTGAGAGTACTGAATCGCACAATCTTACACTTCAGGAAATTCGGAATCTGCGTGTAATACCTAGTATTGGAGATGGAATTGTTATTTTATATGACATTATTATGGAACAACAACGTATCATTATGAAACCGCTACCAGATGAGAATGTTGTTTAGTAGATACATGAAATCGCTACTAGATGAGAATGTTGTTCAGTAGATACACAGCCGGTTGGAAATAAAACTGATTAGGAAAAATTAAGTAGATCCTTCTCTCAAAGGAGATCGATAATTCCTAATGAATTATTACATTATGTATCTGGAAGAGATAGATGGTGATGTTGGAATTAAAGATCTATTAACGTTCAAAGAAGCCATAAATAGTGTTGATTTTGAAAAGTAGTTTGATGCCATGAAAGGTGACATGAATCCAATGACTATATTAATGAAGTCTAAGATTTAGTTGAACTTTCAGAATGGTCTAAATCTATTGTTTGTAAATGGGTCTTTAAGACCAAGAAGGACCCCAAAGGAAATATTGAATGATATAAGGCTAGATTAGTTCCCAAAGGATTCACTCGGAGGGAAGAAATCAATTATACGGAAGCATTCCTTCAGTTTTCTTGAAAGAATCTTTTAGAATCATTGTGGCTTTGGTGGCTCATTTTGATCTTGAGTTACATGAAATGAATGTTAAAATTGTATTCTTAAATGAGAATTTAGAAGAAGAAGTCTACATGCAGCAACCCGAATATTTTGTGAAACAAGGAAATGAAAGATTGGTTTGCAAATTAAAGAAATCTATATATAAACTTAAACAAACTTCCAGGCAATGGTATTTAAAGTTTCATGAAACCATTATTTATCTCTTTCGGATTTACGAAAAACATTGTTGATTATGCATATATCTGAAGATAAATGGGACAAGTTTATAATTTTAGTATTATATGTGGATGTTATTTTACTAGCTAGTAATAAAAGTCAAAGTCCAAAAATGAAATTGAGAGAAGACAGAAGCACAATTTGCTTACACCACTACGGTGGAAGCATCATGTATGCTACAACATATACAAGGTTTTGCAGCTATTGTACTCAGTACATATTAAAGTGATCCAAGTTTAGAACACTGGGGAGCAGCAAAGGAAGTCTCAAGATATTTTAAAGGCACGATAAATTATACGCTCACATATAGAAGTTCAAATCACTTAATAGTAGTTGGGTACTCAGATACAAATCTTGCGAGATGCCTTAATACGAGAAAATCTACATATGGTTATGTTTTCCTATCAAATAGAGGTGCAATTTCAATAATCTACATTTGATGTGACTTATGTGGCATGCTTTAAAAGCACAACCCAAGTACAATGGTTGAGATATTAATTTCAGGGCTTAGTATAATTGATCCTCTTTCAGAGCCAATTAGGACAACACCTCAACCATTAGATTAGTAATAATGATAAGAGTTCAGGTAGTTCTAAATTTTTGAAAATTAAGTATCTTATCATGAAAGAAATATTCGAAATTGTCTGGTGTCTATTGAGGGGAGATCTCTATAAATCTCATGATTATAGATCCTTTGATCAAGGCGTTGGTGCCAAATGCATTTAAGAAACATATCACTGACATGGGGCTTGTAAAGTTGCCATGATAAGGATTATTTTTCTTTAGACACTGTTGAGGTTGATTAAATTTTAATTGATATCAATTTTTGTTTAACGATTTCATGTTCTTACTTTATTTCATTTATAAACTTGTGATGAGGTTAATAAAGTGGGAAGTTTAGGATATGAAAATTTCAGTGTAATCAATTTAATATGATGGTCATGAAAAGAATCCTATTGCCTCTATGAAAGACTTGATCAAGTGAAGATTGTTGATGAGTGTAATGCACGGAAAAAAGCATGTTGCAATAATGATGTGTAACAGTCATAATTGGCATTAAAAGTTTTTCGTTTGATCAAAGTATAAAGACTTAGCAAAAATAGAAATGGTGTGTCACATTAAAGAATTTTTATGATTACAATAACCAAAGGATATTGGAGTAATGCTTGTGGTCATGTGGACCAAGTGGGAGAATGTTAGAATTATTGGGCTTAAGTGTGGCCTAATGACAACATGCCAATGTGGTACTTTTGTAGACCACTATCATTATAACTCCTTTGTTGGTAAGTTTCCTTGATGGTGATTACTTTGGTGTTTGGGTAAAGTTACTAACCTTGTAGTATTTCCTATATTAATAGGAACCTAAATTCTAATTAAATTAAGACTCCATGATGGGAAGGGAGTTGTTTATGAAAACCAATATATAAGGTTTACGGTTTATATCTCCTCTCTACACATTACATTGATTATCCAATCGAGATCATGGCACACCCCTAAACCGTGATCCGGGGTAAAGTGTGAAATTAGGGGCCAATTAAAACTTTTTGTGCTTAAAGTGACATGTGGCTCCTAATGAATCCCACACATGACCTGAGTTAGTAGTGAGTTCATGAAACTGAACATATACCAATATCTGCAGAAGCATTACCTAGCAATTGGTATCGAATTATAGTATAGAGTATGCACATCAAAAGATATTGGATTTAAAGTTAGAGACATGTTTTGATTACAAGCCCATTAAAAACTTAGGCCCCAAAAGAACAAACCCAATAAACCCAAAATGAAGTTATCCTAAAATGAGGATCACTCGTGTCTAAGGCTAGAAGGGTCAGACTCCGTCATCTGCACCTCACACAGACTTGTCAAGTGGCTTAAGCGCTTGTAGCGCTTCACCCTGTACATCCTCCTCGAGATAATAAAGATTAGTACCTACACAACAATATAATATCATCGGACTACAACAAATCGACAAGAAGACAACATAAACTATAATAAACATACAGTGAAAAAGAGAGTAAAACAGTATCATCATATGAAGAAGAAACGGAAACAATAATGAAGAAGAAATGAATCCTTATCTATACTTCGCAAATGAGCACATAAGTCCAAACCACGAGGGATAAGCCCTCAACTCAGTGGAAAGCATCCAAATGTCAAAATAGGGGGTCAATCATGTCAAATGACGGGGTCAACCTATCAAAATCGAGAGGAGCCTATCAAATATTGGATGCCAAGCAATCCATCAAATACGATGATTAGTCCATTCAAAATAGATCTACTACTGTCATCAATGTACTTAAGTACATATTATAAATATAAACCCAACTCAAAGGTGCTCAGGCTTAGATCCTAAGTCAGAGTGAAAGGCTAGCTTCCTGTATTCACATACTAGATCAGTAAAGCGAGGAACTACTCTCGAATCATAATTCAAACTCACAAGGTGAGTAGTCCACTAGTAAACAAGTACCAACATTGTCAAGCCACTACACAGTCCAAGTTCATATACAAGGTACAACCAAAAGACATGTACATCAAGTGTACATTAGGAAAATTATGCAATGCAACCTAAAGACCAAGGGGTGTACACCAACCGACCTCTAGTTGACACGTCATCATTCGCGTATGCAACATTTATTACTTGAACCATGATTAAAGTAAGTTTGGGGTATTTAAATTCAAATGTCCAAGATGCATAGCTCCAACTCCCATTTCCACCAAGTGCAAGGTAGATTGTCCACTGTACACCAAATCAGGTGATCTGTAAGAAGTATGTTCGCCCAATTCCACTTCTTACTTAGTGATTTCTTACATAGTGATTTAAGGTTGTTTATCGAAATATGGGTCAAATGGTGTCCCATAATTGAAACAAGGTTATAATACGCATGTAGTATGAATATGGATCCCAAAGAACCCATAAAACTTGACTACACTAGCCCCTAAGAACAAAAACCAACCTTGGGACAAAACTGAATTCGATTGAAATAGACCTTAGTTTTGTTTCCGATTGGTTCCAATTCTGATTAATCAGGCAGCGGTCCAATCAATCGGGCATAGGACCAATTTGACTGGCAGTCCCCTGTTTCCTCCATTTTTGGGAGTTCAACTCCCTACATTTCATCCTTGTTGCACCTACATAACAATAAGGCCTTGCCCTCTCCACTTCCATCCATAAAACCACTTCAAATCCCTCCATTAAACATCCATTCAAATCACATTTAAACCTTGCATTTATATCAATTTTCCATTAAAGGGGCAAACATATAATTGAAAGCAGATAATGCTAGAATAAAAAAGGACACATGCATTTCATCATATGACGATGTTTATCAACTTGCCTTGACGAGAAAAGGTGAAAATAGAAGATGTCCTAGCCTTCATACATCCAAATGGAGCTCAAATGAAGAAGAAACTCAACTTAACACTACAAACACAAAGAAGGAAGCCAAATGAGCACTCTAAACAACTTCTAACGCTAAAAACCGTAAAGACCTATAAATGGGAAGGTTAAAAGCTTACCTATAACTTGGTGGTTGGAAAAAGAAGTTGAAAATGGTGTCCTTGGGTTAAGGAAGGCTTAAGGAAGAAGAGGGAGCAATGATCAAGCAATTCAATGAGTAGAAATCTAGCGACGATGAGTGTGGGAAGTGAGGAAAAGAAGAAAAAGGAAAAAGGGAAGAAAGAAATGAGCTAGGGCTTTATAAAAAGATGGGGTTTTAGGCACTTTCAAGGAAGGGTTTAGTTTTAGGTAAATGGGTATTAGGTTGGTTAAACAGATTCAGTCTGTCCGAGGTAGAAGGGTTAAGGTCTTGGAATTATGCAATCTACCCGATAAACAAAACCTCACAAAATGCTAAATTACAATTTCTAGAATTGCAAACTATCGTCACGATGCTCGAACGAGCTCGAAACCCAACAAAACTTCATACACACAATCTCAACACTAAACCAGGCTTGTCTAGACTCTAACGAAGCTTAATTAGCAAAAATACAATTTAATTAGGCTAATACTCATATTAGGTTACATAACATTACATTATTCCTTCCTTAGGACATTTGGTCCAAATGCCTAGCGTACCTCAGGAAGAAGATTCGGGTACTACATCTTTACTTGGTCTCTAATCTCTCAAGGGGCCTCCCTCTAACTATGATGCTCCAACTGAACCTTCACCCAATCAATTCTCTTTGTCATCAAAATCTGTTCTTAATGTCGACAATCTAAATCGGCCTCTTAACATAGATAGCATCTGCCTAAAGTTCAAGTGGTTCATACTGTAACACGTGTGAAGGATTGGCGATATATCTCTTCAACCTCGAGACATGGAAGACATCGTGAACCCTTACCAAATCTGCCGACAAAGCCAAGCTATAAGACATGGAATGCTCTCCAGAATGAAGATACAAAACGACTGTCTCGATCCGACACAATCGATACCGGGGTGCCATGCAATCTGACTACCTCGTCAACAAACTTCCTAGCCATCTCCGTGAATGTCATCCCCTTCTTGAACGGAAGGAAATGTGCTGACTTGGTCAATCTGTCCACTATTACCCAGATCGCATTGTTCTTTCTACTGGTCGGCGGAAAACCGGAGACGAAATCCATCGTAATGTGCTCCCACTTCCACTGCGGAGTGTGCAATGGATGTAATGATCCTGGAGGTCGCTGATGGTCAGCTTTCACCCTCTGACAGGTCAAACATCGAGCTACGAACCCTGCGATCTCCCGCTTCATATTGTTCCACCAAAATCTGTCCTTCAAGTTCCGGTACATCTTCGTACTCCCTGGGTGCATCGCATATCGGGCATCGTGCGCCTCTGTCATCAACTTATCTTTCAGCTCATCCACAGCGGGAACACACAATCTATTCCTGAAGTACAAAACTCCATCCACCAAGCTAAAATCCGGTCGATCTGCAATCCGATCTCTGAACTTCACCAGGAGGGGGTCCTCAAACTGGTGATCCTTGATCTGCTGAATCACTTCAGGCTGAAATACGACGGTAGTAGCTAATGTCACCAATTCACCTACCATCCGAACCTCTACAGGCTGATCATGCACAAGCATATAGAATCCTGCCAACGCCTGAAGACTGTCTGTCCTCCTGCTAAGTGCATCTGCAACCACATTCCCCTTGCCAGGGTGGTACTTGATCGGAAAGTCGTAGTCTTTGATAAACTCCAACCATCTACGCTGCCTCATATTCAAGTCATGCTGATCAAACAAGTACTGCAGACTGTGATGATCGGAATGGACCTCGAACTTCACACCGTACAAGTAATGTCGCCACAACTTCAGTGCAAATACAATAGCTGCTAGCTCCAAGTCATGTGTGGCATAGTTCTTCTCATGCTCCTTCAGCTGTCTGGATCCATAGGCAATCACTTTCTGATTCTGCATCAGTACACAGCCTAATCCAACTCGAGAAGCATCGGAATAAATCACGAATCCCTCACTACCATCCGGGAGAGTCAACACTGGCGCCGTAGTGAGCTTTTCTTTCAACAACTGGAAACTGCGCTCACACTTCTCTGTCCACTCATACGGGACCTTCTTCCGAGTCAACTGAGTCAGCGGGGCTGAAATCTTCGAGAAGTCCTGCACAAACCTGCGGTAATATCCCGCCAATCCCAGAAAACTCCGAATCTCTGTCACTGATCTGGGACAGGGCCAATGGACTACTGCCTCAATCTTCGCCGGATCCACCATTAATCCATCTCTAGAAATCTTATGACCCAGAAATGCAACTTGCTCTAACCAGAAATCACACTTGGACAACTTGGCATACAACTTGTGATCCTTAAGCAGCTGCAATGCTTTCCTCAAATGGTCTGTATGTTCCTCAGCAGTCTTCGAATAGACCAATATGTCATCTATAAAAACCACAACGAACTGGTCCAAGAAGGAAGTAAACACCCTATTCATCAAGGCCATGAAAGCTGCGGGTGCATTCGTCAAACCAAACGGCATGACAAGGAACTCGTAGTGTCCATACCGAGTCCTGAAAGCTGTCTTCGGAACATCCTCATCCTTCACCCTGAGCTGGTGATATCCTGACCTCAAGTCAAGCTTAGAGAAGTAAGCTGCACCCTGAAGTTGATCGAACAACTCGTCAATCCTAGGCAATGGATATTTGTTCTTGATAGTCACTTTATTCAACTGCCTGTAGTCAATGCACATCCGGAAACTGCCATCCTTCTTCTTGACAAACAATACAGGAGCTCCCCAAGGTGAAACACTTGGGCGTATGAACCCTTTGTCCAACAGATCCTGCAACTGTTTCTTCAATTCCAACAACTCTGCAGGTGCCATACGATATGGAGCTCTACTGATAGGTGCTGTACCTGGCACCACGTCAATAGCAAATTCTACCTCCCGAACTGGTGGCAACTCTGGCACATCCTCCGGGAAAACATCCGGAAACTCGCTGACTACTGGAATCTCACTGAGCTGTCGCTGATCTTTCTTCTCTGAAATGAATGCAAGAAATCCCTCACATCCCCTACGAAGCATCCTGTCTGCTTTACAAGCAGAGATCACACGTCTTGGGCACTTCATCTGGCTGCCCTCAAATCGGAATCCGCTGCCCAAATCAAAGTAGATAGCCTTGCTGTAGCAATTGATACACGCATGATATCTCGCAAGCCAGTCCATACAAAGGATCACATCAAAATCCAGTGTCGTGAGCAACACGAGGTCTACTGGGAGCTGATGACCAGCTATCCGCACATCACACTGAGGGTAAAACACACTGCACTCCACCCGCTTACCAACCGGAGTGGATACTAGCAACAAGTATGGAAGTGGTGTGGGTCGCTGTCGAAGCTGCACAGCAAAATGGGGTGCTACGTACGAACGCGTAGACCCGGAGTCAAATAAAGCTAAAGCTTCTGCATCAGAAATTAAAATTTTACCTTCCACTACCGTGGCCTCCTCCGCGCCCTCATGCGTAGCAGCATATGCTCGGGCTGTCTGGCGGTTCAGCTTCTGGGCTGGGCGAGCTGGCTGAGATCTGCCCTGAGCTGTAGATCCTGCATGTCTCGTCTGTGGCGAGGACTGAAACTTCGGGCATTGGGCCCGCCTGTGATCCGTAGAGCCACAACCGAAACAAGCCCCAATCTTCCTCCAACATCTGTCTGTGGGGTGATCCTTCCCACAGTGACCGCATACCAACGGAGTACTGCTCGAACTGCCCTGCTTACCCTTGAACCTTTTCTGAAACTGACTTCTGCCACTGGAACCTGCCGCCCTCTTAGCTTCTGTTCGCTCCTCCTCAAAGATGGCCTCTGCATCATAAGCCCTGTCAATAGCGTCGTCCAATGTAGCCGGCCACATACAAGCAACCACGTGGCGTTTGTGTCTCGGATTCAGACCGTTGACGAAGCGAGTCACCTTCTTCTGCTCCGTGTTCACCATATCCTCTGCGAAGTGAGACAACTCTGTGAACCTGTGTACATAATCTGCGACTGACAGCTGTCTCTGCTGAAGGTTGAAGAATTCCACTTCCTTGGCTCGCTGAATGTGGAGAGGCATGAACTTACGACGGAATTGCTTCTTGAAGGTCTCCCAAACTGTGGCACTGGGCATAGTCTGAAATGAAGTCTTAACACTCCTCCACCATGTCTTGGCTACACTCCGAAGCATAGAGGCTGTGAGAACTACCTTCTGCTTGTTACTGCACACAATCGTATCAAAAAGCTCTTCAGTCTGCTCCAACCATTGCTCAGCCTGCAATGCGTCCTCTATCCCATGGAACTCAGTCGCCCCTCGCTTACGGAACTTGTCAAAAAGAGCATTAGGATCTGATTCCTTAGGCTGGAAAATCACCTGCTGATCTATACGAGGTGATGCTACTGCGGCAGCAGCCTGACTCTGTCTATCTACCATGGACGCCATCTGTGCCTGTAATGACTGCATAGACTGCATCATCATCATCATTCGTTCCTCACTACTGATGTGTGGAGGTACTGATCCACTATCACCGTTGTGGCCTTGTTGATTCTCATCCCGAGATCCCGATCCTGATGCCATCCTGCAAAAGGAAAAGAAACACAACACACAAATATAAAATGCCCTGAGTTAGTCAAACCCCAAATCAACATATGAGACTTCGAGTCAAATAGTTGATAGCGTTATCTCACCACGATCTTAGATGCCTACATGCTTATAACTAGCATGCTCTGATACCATACAATACGTATGTCACCACCCGAGCCCAGAATTCGGGGGTTAGCAAAAAGCTAAACCGGTGACACACGTACTCCCGTGCACGTGCACCCAAACCCAGTCCAGATGCACGCCCACAAGGGATCTAACACGTGCGAACTAAGTGTACGCGGAAGCTGTACATATCATAGCAAGCAACAAAGGAAAATAAATAGCGGAAGCTAAAACAAATGCGGAACGGATAAGACAAAGACAAATACACTGATAGAAAACCGAATACACACCAAAATCAATATATACAAAATATACAGAATACAAGTCCAAAGTCCAAAGATCCAAAGTCCAAATACAATCTCTCAAAAACCAAAAACTCGAAAAGCCACTGGAAGTATGCATGAACGCTCTCGGCAGAGATGATCAGGCCCACTCTGCCAAACCTGAGGGTGCCTCTACACTTGCCCCTGCAGCCTCCTCGACCGCCGGGGAGCTGGGCAAGGTATCTGTGCCTGCAACACCACAGACAACACAAATGAATACAACGATCCAGCAAATATAAGTAACAGAGATGAAACACTCATAGTATCAAAGCTGAATAAATGACAGAATAATGATTTCAGAATTTCATCTTAATAAGCTAAGCAAATCGTGCATAGAAGTAAAGCATGATATGTGAATCAAACATAGAAATACTGACTAAGTGGCTACTACGTTAACCAAGTTCTCTCCAATAGAGAGCAGAGCAAAGCAGAGCAGAGGAGAACACCACTGACCGGGCCAGGGTACAAGTGGGTCTCAGGTTCCTGGGTTCCGGGGTCCCAAGACAAAGCGACACTGCAGTGAATACAGAGATACAGAGATCTAAGCCAGAGGTAACCCCGTCGGGCATCCTAGGGCTGAGGCTGAGTAGAGCCAGACTAATACCAATCAAATCAAATCCATAGAAAGGGAGATTATCCGCTTTGGACTCACCGATGACAAAGACCGGATCTTATCCTCACGTATTAACCTCTGGGCAGAGCCACCCGGGAATACCCAAACTCAGAGATAAACAAAGCCAGCAGAGCATAGATATAAATCCAAAGCACAGCATAGATCAAAGCATAGTGCAGGACGAAGCATAGAACAGAGATACAGGACGAAAACAAAAATGACTACGGAATGCATAAACTTAAATTAACAGAACAGAGGGCAAAATCATAAACAATATGCAATGCATCTCAGATTAATACGGAGTCAAGGTTCATTACAAGCCAGTCCTAAGCTAGTTGTTCACTGTCACTAACCGTGCATGTTGATGTAGTTTTAAGTTAGTCAATGCACCGTTGCCATCAAAGTGTTGCAATGTAATCTGTGCGTGCACCGACGTCCCTTAAACCAACACCCATGGGGAGGTGCTTAACAGTAAAACAACACTCACATGAATAAGTCACAGCCTAACAGACTATTCATGCGTTCCAAGAATCCATTGGGCCGGTTTACACGGGTGGTTAACCTGTATTTGAGCCCTATAAGTCTCACCATCATCCTAAGTTATGTTTCAGAATTGCCATGCCTAACGGTTTAGCTATGAGGGACCTATGGTTGAGCCGAAGACATCTTACGCGCTTGTCGTACTATGCACTACGGCTTCCCCTTGGTTCCATTCAAAACACAGCTAAACGAATCATCTTTCACTTCTGATCTGATGCCTTTTTCGGCTGAGCTACAGTCAGTATACGGCTTAGCCGTAGACCAATCCACGGTTTAGCCGTAGCATTCCACGGCTTAGCCGTAGCCTCACCGTAGGAGTACTGATATCAGAAAAGTTTCGACTGATCAGAGATTTAATTCACGGCTGGGGTACGGTTGGGTCACGGCTAGCTTACGGCTCAGCCGTAGAACAAATTACGGCTTAGCCGTAGCCTAGCCGTAGAACAAAACTCAAATTTCGAGTCTCTGGAAATCAAGCCGTAGAAGTTCACGGCTTAGCCGTACCATACAGAGATGAATTCGGGCTGAGTACAGAAACGGAAATTTGACACAGAAACATCCCCAAACAAGCTACAGAGGTTCCAAATTCACAAGCATTGGCTGTAAACATCAAATACACTAAAGAAGATGGAAATCAAAGCATTCAAATAGAGCACCCATGTGTGTTATAAAAGTCTGTACTTATACTTGCCTCAATCTCTACCAAATCCACTGACTCAAGCTCCCAAAGCAACTAAAAATCAAAGCAAATCAAAGAGATACACCATGCATGAGATGAAGACAAAGCAATCATAGAATGGGAGATCCAAATTGGAGAAGAAGCACAAGAACCCACTTACCTCAAGCATATACAGAGATGTGGGAAGAAGAGAACCCAAATCAAAAATGAGAATCCAACATCACTCGATCAAGAGAAGCAAAGAAGAGAGAGAGAGAGAGAAGAAACCGAAGTGAAGAGGGAGAGAGAGAGAGAACGTGGCTTTCCCCTTGGAGTTCTTGCATGCAGTCGATCAAGACAAATGGGTAAGGAGAAAGACACCTGGAGCTGAATTGTATATATAAGTTTTGGGGTTTTAAGTCAAAGTCCGATGAGTTTATACTAATTACAGTTCAAGTCACACGAAGGTCCATCTTCCCCAATTGACTCCAAACGGATCCGACACAGTTACGGAAATTGTCGAGCTCAACGAAATACGCGTGCTGACACCAAGATGATACAAAGATGATATGAGCAAAACAAAAGCAAAATTACGAAAAAGGGCTTAGAACTACCTATTCCAGGTCAAAGGTCACTCAACTACCTATCCCAGGCCCAAAACCAAGTCCAAAAGAATAAATAAAACAAAACACACACTAATGAGCCACTAATCCGGCTCAAAGGGGATCGGAGTGTTACATCCTCCCCCACTAGGAATCATTCCGTCCTCGGAATGACTACCTACCTGCGCAAAGAGCTGGGGGTACTGGCGCGCTAGCTGCTCCTCTAGCTCCCAAGTAGCCTCATCCGGACCGTGATGCTCCCACAACACTTTAACCCATCTGCTAGTCCTGGTACGGAGAATCTGCTCTCGTGTGCCAACGATGCGAAGCGGACGCTCAACGTAAGTTGCATTAGGCTGAATCTGGATATCATCGTAGCGAATCACATGGCTCGGATCTGGCACATACTTACGGAGCATCGACACATGGAAGACATCGTGCACACCGGAGAACTCAACTGGAAGCGTCAACCGATAAGCTAAATCTCCAACTCGGCTCTTGACTTCGAACGGTCCTACATATCTCGGAGCTAACTTACCCTTCTGACCAAATCGAACTGTGCCCTTCATCGGAGAAACTTTAAGGAACACCCAATCTCCGACTTGGAATGCCAAAGGTCTCCTCCGAGTATCAGCATAGCTCTTCTGCTTGGACCGAGCAATCTTCAAATTCTCTATCACTTTCTGCACTTTCTCCGTCGTCTCTACTATGATCGTCGGACCATGAAAACTCCTTGCTCCTACCTCTTCCCAGCACACCGGGGTCCTGCACTTACGTCCGTAGAGAGCCTCATATGGTGCCATACCAATACTCTCGTGAAAGCTGTTGTTGTAAGCAAACTCACACAATGCCAAATGCATATCCCATTCCTTCTCAAAGTTCAGCACACTAGCTCTGAGCATATCCTCCAACGTCTGAATGGTACGCTCCGACTGTCCATCAGTCTGGGGGTGGTATGCCGTGCTAAAACTCAGCTTCGTGCCCATAGCTTCCTGAAATGCTCTCCAGAATGAAGATACAAAACGACTGTCTCGATCCGACACAATCGATACCGGGGTGCCATGCAATCTGACTACCTCGTCAACAAACTTCCTAGCCATCTCCGTGAATGTCATCCCCTTCTTGAACGGAAGGAAATGTGCTGACTTGGTCAATCTGTCCACTATTACCCAGATCGCATTGTTCTTTCTACTGGTCGGCGGAAAACCGGAGACGAAATCCATCGTAATGTGCTCCCACTTCCACTGCGGAGTGTGCAATGGATGTAATGATCCTGGAGGTCGCTGATGGTCAGCTTTCACCCTCTGACAGGTCAAACATCGAGCTACGAACCCTGCGATCTCCCGCTTCATATTGTTCCACCAAAATCTGTCCTTCAAGTTCCGGTACATCTTCGTACTCCCTGGGTGCATCGCATATCGGGCATCGTGCGCCTCTGTCATCAACTTATCTTTCAGCTCATCCACAGCGGGAACACACAATCTATTCCTGAAGTACAAAACTCCATCCACCAAGCTAAAATCCGGTCGATCTGCAATCCGATCTCTGAACTTCACCAGGAGGGGGTCCTCAAACTGGCGATCCTTGATCTGCTGAATCACTTCAGGCTGAAATACGACGGTAGTAGCTAATGTCACCAATTCACCTACCATCCGAACCTCTACAGGCTGATCATGCACAAGCATATAGAATCCTGCCAACGCCTGAAGACTGTCTGTCCTCCTGCTAAGTGCATCTGCAACCACATTCCCCTTGCCAGGGTGGTACTTGATCGGAAAGTCGTAGTCTTTGATAAACTCCAACCATCTACGCTGCCTCATATTCAAGTCATGCTGATCAAACAAGTACTGCAGACTGTGATGATCGGAATGGACCTCGAACTTCACACCGTACAAGTAATGTCGCCACAACTTCAGTGCAAATACAATAGCTGCTAGCTCCAAGTCATGTGTGGCATAGTTCTTCTCATGCTCCTTCAGCTGTCTGGATCCATAGGTAATCACTTTCTGATTCTGCATCAGTACACAGCCTAATCCAACTCGAGAAGCATCGGAATAAATCACGAATCCCTCACTACCATCCGGGAGAGTCAACACTGGCGCCGTAGTGAGCTTTTCTTTCAACAACTGGAAACTGCGCTCACACTTCTCTGTCCACTCATACGGGACCTTCTTCCGAGTCAACTGAGTCAGCGGGGCTGAAATCTTCGAGAAGTCCTGCACAAACCTGCGGTAATATCCCGCCAATCCCAGAAAACTCCGAATCTCTGTCACTGATCTGGGACAGGGCCAATGGACTACTGCCTCAATCTTCGCCGGATCCACCATTAATCCATCTCTAGAAATCTTATGACCCAGAAATGCAACTTGCTCTAACCAGAAATCACACTTGGACAACTTGGCATACAACTTGTGATCCTTAAGCAGCTGCAATGCTTTCCTCAAATGGTCTGTATGTTCCTCAGCAGTCTTCGAATAGACCAATATGTCATCTATAAAAACCACAACGAACTGGTCCAAGAAGGAAGTAAACACCCTATTCATCAAGGCCATGAAAGCTGCGGGTGCATTCGTCAAACCAAACGGCATGACAAGGAACTCGTAGTGTCCATACCGAGTCCTGAAAGCTGTCTTCGGAACATCCTCATCCTTCACCCTGAGCTGGTGATATCCTGACCTCAAGTCAAGCTTAGAGAAGTAAGCTGCACCCTGAAGTTGATCGAACAACTCGTCAATCCTAGGCAATGGATATTTGTTCTTGATAGTCACTTTATTCAACTGCCTGTAGTCAATGCACATCCGGAAACTGCCATCCTTCTTCTTGACAAACAATACAGGAGCTCCCCAAGGTGAAACACTTGGGCGTATGAACCCTTTGTCCAACAGATCCTGCAACTGTTTCTTCAATTCCAACAACTCTGCAGGTGCCATACGATATGGAGCTCTACTGATAGGTGCTGTACCTGGCACCACGTCAATAGCAAATTCTACCTCCCGAACTGGTGGCAACTCTGGCACATCCTCCGGGAAAACATCCGGAAACTCGCTGACTACTGGAATCTCACTGAGCTGTCGCTGATCTTTCTTCTCTGAAATGAATGCAAGAAATCCCTCACATCCCCTACGAAGCATCCTGTCTGCTTTACAAGCAGAGATCACACGTCTTGGGCACTTCATCTGGCTGCCCTCAAATCGGAATCCGCTGCCCAAATCAAAGTAGATAGCCTTGCTGTAGCAATTGATACACGCATGATATCTCGCAAGCCAGTCCATACAAAGGATCACATCAAAATCCAGTGTCGTGAGCAACACGAGGTCTACTGGGAGCTGATGACCAGCTATCCGCACATCACACTGAGGGTAAAACACACTGCACTCCACCCGCTTACCAACCGGAGTGGATACTAGCAACAAGTATGGAAGTGGTGTGGGTCGCTGTCGAAGCTGCACAGCAAAATGGGGTGCTACGTACGAACGCGTAGACCCGGAGTCAAATAAAGCTAAAGCTTCTGCATCAGAAATTAAAATTTTACCTTCCACTACCGTGGCCTCCTCCGCGCCCTCATGCGTAGCAGCATATGCTCGGGCTGTCTGGCGGTTCAGCTTCTGGGCTGGGCGAGCTGGCTGAGATCTGCCCTGAGCTGTAGATCCTGCATGTCTCGTCTGTGGCGAGGACTGAAACTTCGGGCATTGGGCCCGCCTGTGATCCGTAGAGCCACAACCGAAACAAGCCCCAATCTTCCTCCAACATCTGTCTGTGGGGTGATCCTTCCCACAGTGACCGCATACCAACGGAGTACTGCTCGAACTGCCCTGCTTACCCTTGAACCTTTTCTGAAACTGACTTCTGCCACTGGAACCTGCCGCCCTCTTAGCTTCTGTTCGCTCCTCCTCAAAGATGGCCTCTGCATCATAAGCCCTGTCAATAGCGTCGTCCAATGTAGCCGGCCACATACAAGCAACCACGTGGCGTTTGTGTCTCGGATTCAGACCGTTGACGAAGCGAGTCACCTTCTTCTGCTCCGTGTTCACCATATCCTCTGCGAAGTGAGACAACTCTGTGAACCTGTGTACATAATCTGCGACTGACAGCTGTCTCTGCTGAAGGTTGAAGAATTCCACTTCCTTGGCTCGCTGAATGTGGAGAGGCATGAACTTACGACGGAATTGCTTCTTGAAGGTCTCCCAAACTGTGGCACTGGGCATAGTCTGAAATGAAGTCTTAACACTCCTCCACCATGTCTTGGCTACACTCCGAAGCATAGAGGCTGTGAGAACTACCTTCTGCTTGTTACTGCACACAATCGTATCAAAAAGCTCTTCAGTCTGCTCCAACCATTGCTCAGCCTGCAATGCGTCCTCTATCCCATGGAACTCAGTCGCCCCTCGCTTACGGAACTTGTCAAAAAGAGCATTAGGATCTGATTCCTTAGGCTGGAAAATCACCTGCTGATCTATACGAGGTGATGCTACTGCGGCAGCAGCCTGACTCTGTCTATCTACCATGGACGCCATCTGTGCCTGTAATGACTGCATAGACTGCATCATCATCATCATTCGTTCCTCACTACTGATGTGTGGAGGTACTGATCCACTATCACCGTTGTGGCCTTGTTGATTCTCATCCCGAGATCCCGATCCTGATGCCATCCTGCAAAAGGAAAAGAAACACAACACACAAATATAAAATGCCCTGAGTTAGTCAAACCCCAAATCAACATATGAGACTTTGAGTCAAATAGTTGATAGCGTTATCTCACCACGATCTTAGATGCCTACATGCTTATAACTAGCATGCTCTGATACCATACAATACGTATGTCACCACCCGAGCCCAGAATTCGGGGGTTAGCAAAAAGCTAAACCGGTGACACACGTACTCCCGTGCACGTGCACCCAAACCCAGTCCAGATGCACGCCCACAAGGGATCTAACACGTGCGAACTAAGTGTACGCGGAAGCTGTACATATCATAGCAAGCAACAAAGGAAAATAAATAGCGGAAGCTAAAACAAATGCGGAACGGATAAGACAAAGACAAATACACTGATAGAAAACCGAATACACACCAAAATCAATATATACAAAATATACAGAATACAAGTCCAAAGTCCAAAGATCCAAAGTCCAAATACAATCTCTCAAAAACCAAAAACTCGAAAAGCCACTGGAAGTATGCATGAACGCTCTCGGCAGAGATGATCAGGCCCACTCTGCCAAACCTGAGGGTGCCTCTACACTTGCCCCTGCAGCCTCCTCGACCGCCGGGGAGCTGGGCAAGGTATCTGTGCCTGCAACACCACAGACAACACAAATGAATACAACGATCCAGCAAATATAAGTAACAGAGATGAAACACTCATAGTATCAAAGCTGAATAAATGACAGAATAATGATTTCAGAATTTCATCTTAATAAGCTAAGCAAATCGTGCATAGAAGTAAAGCATGATATGTGAATCAAACATAGAAATACTGACTAAGTGGCTACTACGTTAACCAAGTTCTCTCCAATAGAGAGCAGAGCAAAGCAGAGCAGAGGAGAACACCACTGACCGGGCCAGGGTACAAGTGGGTCTCAGGTTCCTGGGTTCCGGGGTCCCAAGACAAAGCGACACTGCAGTGAATACAGAGATACAGAGATCTAAGCCAGAGGTAACCCCGTCGGGCATCCTAGGGCTGAGGCTGAGTAGAGCCAGACTAATACCAATCAAATCAAATCCATAGAAAGGGAGATTATCCGCTTTGGACTCACCGATGACAAAGACCGGATCTTATCCTCACGTATTAACCTCTGGGCAGAGCCACCCGGGAATACCCAAACTCAGAGATAAACAAAGCCAGCAGAGCATAGATATAAATCCAAAGCACAGCATAGATCAAAGCATAGTGCAGGACGAAGCATAGAACAGAGATACAGGACGAAAACAAAAATGACTACGGAATGCATAAACTTAGATTAACAGAACAGAGGGCAAAATCATAAACAATATGCAATGCATCTCAGATTAATACGGAGTCAAGGTTCATTACAAGCCAGTCCTAAGCTAGTTGTTCACTGTCACTAACCGTGCATGTTGATGTAGTTTTAAGTTAGTCAATGCACCGTTGCCATCAAAGTGTTGCAATGTAATCTGTGCGTGCACCGACGTCCCTTAAACCAACACCCATGGGGAGGTGCTTAACAGTAAAACAACACTCACATGAATAAGTCACAGCCTAACAGACTATTCATGCGTTCCAAGAATCCATTGGGCCGGTTTACACGGGTGGTTAACTTGTATTTGAGCCCTATAAGTCTCACCATCATCCTAAGTTATGTTTCAGAATTGCCATGCCTAACGGTTTAGCTATGAGGGACCTATGGTTGAGCCGAAGACATCTTACGCGCTTGTCGTACTATGCACTACGGCTTCCCCTTGGTTCCATTCAAAACACAGCTAAACGAATCATCTTTCACTTCTGATCTGATGCCTTTTTCGGCTGAGCTACAGTCAGTATACGGCTTAGCCGTAGACCAATCCACGGCTTAGCCGTAGCATTCCACGGCTTAGCCGTAGCCTCACCGTAGGAGTACTGATATCAGAAAAGTTTCGACTGATCAGAGATTTAATTCACGGCTGGGGTACGGTTGGGTCACGGCTAACTTACGGCTCAGCCGTAGAACAAATTACGGCTTAGCCGTAGCCTAGCCGTAGAACAAAACTCAAATTTCGAGTCTCTGGAAATCAAGCCGTAGAAGTTCACGGCTTAGCCGTACCATACAGAGATGAATTCGGGCTGAGTACAGAAACGGAAATTTGACACAGAAACATCCCCAAACAAGCTACAGAGGTTCCAAATTCACAAGCATTGGCTGTAAACATCAAATACACTAAAGAAGATGGAAATCAAAGCATTCAAATAGAGCACCCATGTGTGTTATAAAAGTCTGTACTTATACTTGCCTCAATCTCTACCAAATCCACTGACTCAAGCTCCCAAAGCAACTAAAAATCAAAGCAAATCAAAGAGATACACCATGCATGAGATGAAGACAAAGCAATCATAGAATGGGAGATCCAAATTGGAGAAGAAGCACAAGAACCCACTTACCTCAAGCATATACAGAGATGTGGGAAGAAGAGAACCCAAATCAAAAATGAGAATCCAACATCACTCGATCAAGAGAAGCAAAGAAGAGAGAGAGAGAGAGAGAGAAGAAACCGAAGTGAAGAGGGAGAGAGAGAGAGAACGTGGCTTTCCCCTTGGAGTTCTTGCATGCAGTCGATCAAGACAAATGGGTAAGGAGAAAGACACCTGGAGCTGAATTGTATATATAAGTTTTGGGGTTTTAAGTCAAAGTCCGATGAGTTTATACTAATTACAGTTCAAGTCACACGAAGGTCCATCTTCCCCAATTGACTCCAAACGGATCCGACACAGTTACGGAAATTGTCGAGCTCAACGAAATACGCGTGCTGACACCAAGATGATGCAAAGATGATATAAGCAAAACAAAAGCAAAATTACGAAAAAGGGCTTAGAACTACCTATTCCAGGTCAAAGGTCACTCAACTACCTATCTCAGGCCCAAAACCAAGTCCAAAAGAATAAACAAAACAAAACACACACTAATGAGCCACTAATCCGGCTCAAAGGGGATCGGAGTGTTACATTAGTGACCACATGGCTTTGAGTTAATGAACCTTGAACTTGGTGGTTGGTGAGTTGAGTAACCAAATGAAGTCCACTAACTCTGAAATTTGAATTATTGTACTTTGAGCTCATCTGAAGTCTTTTAAGTGAGTTGCATCAGTTCTAAACATATGGCTATAGTACTTAACTTGGCATTCTACAATCCTAGGGTTTATGTGGCCTTAGCTTAGAATTTGGTTGTGATGTCCTCACAGCAACACTTGTAATGTTTGTGAGTTTTTATGGGTCAACATAAATCGTAAGTAGCGCACTTTTTCTCATGTTCCTTAAGTTATCTAGACCCATAGGCCACATCTTTATCCTCCTGCATAAGCACATAACACAAACCAAATCCTGAAGCTTCCGTGAAAACTACAAACTTACCGCCCTCTGACAAAAGTATAAGCACTGGAGTTGTAGTCAATCTCAACTTCAGCTCCTGAGAGCTGGTCTCACACTCCTTAGTTCACATGAAAGGTATGGCCTTCCGTATTAGCTTAGTCAAATGCTGTAATAGATGAGAAACCCTTCACGAATCTTCTGTGGTAGCCTGCTGAACCCAAGAAACTAAAGATTTCTAACACTATTTTTAGGCTCTGCTAACTGATTACTGCCTCCATCTTCACTGGATCTACTTCCAATCCTTCTTTGTTGATGATGTGACCTAGGAAAGTTACCTGCTCTAGCCAAAACTCACACTTAGTCAATTTAGCATAAAGCTGATGATCCCTCAAAGTTTGCAATGATTATCTCAAATGCTGCTCGTGATCTTCTCAAGATCTAGAATAGACCAACACATTGTCAATGAAAACAACGGTGAGCTGGTCGGGACACAGCGCAAATATCTTATGCATCAATGCCATGAAAACTCTTAGAGCATTCGTCAATCGAAATAGCATTACTAAAAACTCATAATGACCAGTTCTAGTCTTGAATGCTATCTTCTGTATGTCTTGATCTCTAACCCTGAGTTAATGGTAACGTGATCTTAAGTCTATCTTAGAAAAGGACTTGGCTCCCTGAAGCTGATCAAACAACTCATCGATCCTCGGTAAAGGGTACTTGTTATTAATTGTGACTTGATTGAGTTATCTGTAGTCATTACATATATATATCCTCATAAAACAATGCTTTTTCTTCACAAATAGAAATAATGCTCCCCATGTGACACACTAGGCCTCACAAAGCCTTTGCCTATTAAGTCTTGTAACTAAGCTTTCAATTCCCTCAGTTCTACGGATGCCATACTATATGGGGCTTTTAAGATCAGTGCTATCCTTAGAGCTAACTCAATCATGAAGTACAACTCTCAAATCGAAGGAAGTACTAGAAACTTATCTAAAAAAACATTTGTAAATTCACATACTACTAGTATTCTTAAAACATCCCCCTCCTCCTTGGACTGTTTCTCCTCGTGATAAATACCAAGTATCATTCACAATCGCTCCTCAACAAACTAATTACCCTTAGCGCTGATACTTTGCTCGTATGAATCTACTTTCTATGCCCAATAAACTTCACTAAATCAGTGCTTATCTTCACCTGAATAGTTTTGTTAAAACAATCCATAATTGCTCTGTAAGTCGACAACCAATTCGTCCCCAAGATAATGTCAAAATCATACATTGTCAGAATGATCAAATCTGTCGAGAAAGTCATGTTTTCGATTTGAATTTTAGTCTTTGGGAAATGTTGATGACACCTAACCTAGGTACCATGGGTGTGTTAACTAACAAGGTAAAATCTAACGGTGCTACCACCACATGCAAATGCTTAGCATGAATACAAGAAACAAAAAAATGGGTGGCACCTGAATCAAATAATACTCTAGGTTCTACTTTGGGGATAAGGATAGTACCTTCCATGCAATCTCATGAAGCATCAGCATCCTCTTGGTTGACTACATCGACCTAGCCCCCCTGTTGGGCCCGCTGATGCTAGAATTGTTGACCTCTCCCTACTGGCCTCATCCGTCCCTTGCCCTTCTAACCTCTACCTTGATTCTGCTATCCCTTGAACTATTACTGCTGTTGCTACAATGCTGCTCCTCGGTGCTATTGGTTCTGTGGTACGGCTACTCTATACTAAGGCTATTGTGGAGCCCGAGGTCGCTGGAAAGGCTGTTGTGGCCTAACTGGTGCCTGCCTACTATTTAGGAGTGCTCTACCCTACAACCTATGCTACAGCGATCTCTTTCCCTTTGGAGAGGCAATCCCTCATTATCTGACCAAGTTGATTGCAGTGAAGGCATACCCCTGTTTGCCTGAAGCACTGATTGGTCGAGTGGTTCTTTTTGCATCTAGCACATCTTTAGGACCATGAAGTTTGAACTTCCATTTTCTGCTTCTTCTGCCTCGATTACCCATTGTACTGATGTTGTCCAACCTGATACCCTGACCTCGAAAGAGTTGCCTCCTTAACCTTCTTCTGAACAACACCTTCCACCCAATTTGAACCCTTGACATAGTCCTGGAAGGTGGCTTTCTCAGCATCCCCCGCTTTCGCTTGGATGCGCCCCTACAAGCCTCTAAGGAAGCACCTAACCTTCTCCTCTGATGAGTCCCTAAAAATTCATGTTTTTAGGTATATTTGGGATTATTTTAAGGACTTTTGGGATTATTTTAAGGACTTGTGTATTCAAACAAGCCTCATTTAGATAGAAAACATATTTTTATACATTTTAGAATCATTGTAGTGTATTCATGCATAATTTGCTAAAAAATCATCATTTTTGTTTAAATTCATAAAACCTGACATTTTGAGGATTCTATTTTTAGAAAGTTTATAAAAATTATTTTTCTCATTAAATGAATCAAAATTTTATCATCATTAGTTTATTTAAGTAAAATCATGCATAATGATATGCATTTTCACTATCATTTCATAAGAGATGAGCCCATATTCATGCATTTGTGATTTAAAGGTAAAATTATCTTTTCACATGCAATTCACATTTTTTTTGCAGAGAATTGATGAAAAGGGTTCCATAAGAAAGATTTGAAGCAAACACAACAATTTTAAATAAAAGAAAGAATTTTCAAGAAATTTAGAGAATTGGCTTCATGGGTCCCACACACATGCATATTTGTAAGTCACTCATGTGGGATGGCCATGGGATCCACCATCTTGGTTTGCATCATCTCAAACCATATCTAGAAAATTTTAGAGAAGATCAAAGAAAATCTCTAAGAGATTTCAAAGAGGAAAGGTCAATGATAAAGATTCTTTGCACATTAGGAGAATGACTCAAATTGGAAAGATAGAATGAGCACGCTTGGATGTGCACCTTAGCATGAGATTCAATTGAATTCTCTTCAAATAATTAGAGAAGAATATCTCTACAATCTCTCCCGAAAGCCATTTCAAGAAAGACAATATTTAAAAGAAGGAGCAAGTCATTATATGAAGATCAACTTGGAGAAAATAAATAAGGAACCATGCATTGCAAGGGACGGTCCAACCCATCCCGGCCATATTATCTCTCGACCAGCATCATTTAGTTGGCTCCACTTCTTGTCAAGTGAAAACAATTGAAGGTAAAAGTTGGGCACATCATGTGTGATGACATTTACCAATGATGGGCCAAAGGGGTGACAATTTACATAAGATTGGAAAGTTTGAAACCCACATATGCAATGAACGTCCATGGCTGGCCCCTCAAGTTGTTGCACGGCCACCATTGTTTGGTGGACCCCACTTCTCGTCACCTGAAGAAAATCAAAGATTTTTAAAGAATAAATTTTGGAGATCAAGAATTCATGATGTGGGTGCCCAATCAAGGTTGACTTGCTTGGATTTCAAATTTGTGTTGGCAAGAGTTGAATAATAGGCAAGCAAGATTCTCTCTCTCTCAAAATTCCTAAGATCTTGCAAACCTGGTGGTGGAGGAAATGTTTCCAAATAATGAAGATTGCTAGCAAAGAAAGAGGAGCCAAGAAAGGCAACTTAGAGATCCAAAAACCTATATAAGCAAAAGCGAAGCTTGGCTCTCCATCAAAGAAAAGATCTACCTCCTCTAGCCAATCTCCTCCATTTTCTCCCTATCTCTCTCCTCTCCATAGCTTCTCTCTTTTTAAGAAGGGCTCTCTCTCCAACTTAAAGCATCACATAAGAAGAAGTTCTTTCATCCTAGATGTAAATGTTTCTCTTGTTTAAATCTTGTTTTGTGGAAATCAAGAATTCATCAAGTGTGGGCGCAATCAAGGTTGATTTGCTTGGATTTCAAATTTGTGTTGGCAAGAGATTTTTGAAGAACAGGCAAGCAAGATTCTCCCTCTCTCTCAAAATTCCTAAGATCTTGCAAACTGGGTGGCTAAGGAGGAAGTGTTTCCAAATAATGAAGATTGCTAGCAAAAAAATAGGAGCCAAGAAAGGAAACTTAGGGATCCAAAAATCTATATAAGCAGGCTTGGGTAACCTCTCTCTCCATGAAAGAAAAACCTACCTCCTCTAGCAAATCCCCTCCATTATATCGCTATCTCTCTCCTTTCCATAACTTCTCTCTCTTCAAGAAGGGCTCTCTGTCCAACTTAAAGCATCACCTAAGAAGAGGTTCTTTCAT
This sequence comes from Sextonia rubra, assembly GCA_037013555.1. Taxonomy (NCBI): domain Eukaryota; kingdom Viridiplantae; phylum Streptophyta; class Magnoliopsida; order Laurales; family Lauraceae; genus Sextonia; species Sextonia rubra. The sequence continues at coordinate 26,779,767 of JASUAD010000012.1, read as the reverse complement.
CCTAGATGTAAATGTTTCTCTTGTTTATATCTTTATCATGTATGTAAAGGACTTTACATTCTCGTAAAAGTGTCATTGTTTTGTTTTCATTATCTTCTTATTCTTGTGATGATGGATGCTTGTTTTTTTGTTTTTATCCTTGTTGTTCTTGGATTGACAACCCAAAGAACCTAAAAACATGATTCAAGTAGGTTTGAGTCCGGTTTAAGAAAAGAATCTTGAAAAAAAATAATAATACACTTCCACACTTTTATTTTCTTGTTTTCCACACATTTAATTTCATGCACAATCCACACATTTAAATTCCTTATTATTCCATACACTTAGTCTCTTGCTTACGCATTTAAATTCCTTATTATTCCATACACTTAGTCTCTTGCAATCCAAACATTTAAATTTCTGCACTCTTGTTTTTATTTTCCTATATGTCCTTATTATTTTATGATTTACGCATAATTTAATGGCTAAAAGTTTGTTCATAGCATGCATTAGTTTGTGGAGAGATTTCATCAATGTTTAAGGGGCTAGATTAATCAAGTTTCAGATGTGTTGTTATTGAGTTTTAAACTCAGATCTGAGTGCATTTGGAATATCCAAACAGTGGACATGTTGCTGGAAAATTGTGTTCTAAAAATTTGTTAAAAGTGATGCACAATTGAATGAGTTTTTGTACATGCTACAGATCTGAAGTACAGTTTATGATAACCAAACTACAGAATTTCTGTAACTTTGTTTGGTGCCTAAACATGTTTGAAAACTTAATCATTCATGCATTTTTTCAAATGGAAAGTTAGTGAGCCATAAATATTACTGAAAACACTCTTTAAAACAGAGTTTTTCACCTTAGTGGTTCTTAGAAATAGTGAGTTTCAAGTGTGTAAACAGTACCCATAAACAGTCCACTACACATAAAACTTCTGCACACAAAATTTTGGTAACATCCTCAAAAAATGAAAAAAAAATGGTAACATATGCATTGTGTTGACTACACCAAAAATGGGTATCTAGAACGTCAGGCTCGAAGGGCTTTGAGTAGTTTGAATATTGCAACTAATTGAGACCATTCTAAAGGGAAAAACCGTTCGAGCTCAGATAATAGACCCAGACTCCTCTTAATTCCTTTATGAAAAAAAAATGAGCAAACGTTCCCGCCCCAGTTTTCCCTCTTCGCGCCATCTGACTTATCACTTCCTCACGCGTGCTCTACTCTGTTGCCAAATCCCTTCACCATCTTGTACAGCACTCAATGCTTGTGGTGATAGATCATATAGTCAGATTACTCTCTTTCTTTTTATCTTTTTCTATTTTTTTTTTTCAGTTGGAGGTGCAATAATTCCATGAGCATGCAACCTTTACAACAGTTGTCACTCGGAAGCAGGCGCTTACAGTCGACCTCACTTGGAGTATGGGCACCCCAACCTTTGATCTTCTTGCAACTCAGATTTGATGTAACCTGCACATGCAATGGCTCTTTACCGACCTTCATCCTTTTGTTTGGTTCTTTTTTTCTTGTTTCTAATTGTGGAGGTGTGAAGTGTTTTTTTAGTTCATCACATGTACACAACATCTAACTTAGCCTGTGTACTTATTGGCATCGGCATTGCTGTACATCTTCATTTTGGTTTGACACAGTCATGTTCATTGTGTGTGTGTGTGTGTGTTTTTTTTTTTTTTTTTTTTTGGTATCAGACATCATGATTATTCCCTGCAGGCACTATTTTTGTTTCAGTTTGTGCAGACTGCAGAGCATATAAGGGCTTGCAAAGCCTTCTTGCTAAACCATTTTTGGAATAAAGAATATTTCACTTTATGACAGCACTATTCAGCAAGTTCAATAATTTGTAATTTCATCTTGATCAGGGAACTACTGTAAGGGTAGAGTTTGGTGATGTTACAACTACTGCATATCCTACCAGTGCCCCCACAATAAGACAATCCTTTCCCCGCACATATGGCCAACCGTTGGCTTATTTTTTTAGGGCAACTGCTCAGGTTCCTGATGCTCGGATCATTACAGAGCATCCCGCATTCAGGTAAAGGCAAGCTTGTATGTAGTGATTAATTCTGGTGCCCTTTCTTTCACTAACTTTGTACCATTCCCTTATTCAAAGTGCAGCAAATCTTTTATTTTGCCAATGTAGTGTTCTATTTATTGGCTGTAATTACTTGCTATTGTGCATGCACGTCTTCTTATTTCCTAATAATTATATTGCTGCTAATGACGTGGCTTCTTGTCATTCTTTATGACTCGGGGTCTCTCCTTTGTTCGTATATAGCAGAACTTGTAAAATTCAGTTATGTGTTTGACAAGCACATACTCATCCATTTAATATCTAAATGCAGGTTTTACTAATCTAATATGCACATTTACATTACTTGTTTATTCAAGTGGTAATTGACTGTTGTTAACTTGCACTGTCAAAACACTTTTTTGAAGTGTGGGACTGGTGTTTTGGGAGACAATCTCCAGGAGTGCATTATGTCATATGGGGTCTTCAAAGCTCTCTTAAAATTCACAACCCTACGAGTACTTTGCTTGGATTTGTTGGTAAGATATCATTATTTTATTATTTTTAAGTTGTTATTCCACCCTTTAAACCTTGTTTGCTCATCCATTGAGGATTGTGGAGGTGCTTTATGAGGCTCTAGTCTTCTTTTTTCTTTCTTTTTATTGCACTTGTCAGTTGTTAGTCATAGCCTGGATCTTCCCCCTCCTATTCTTTCTTCCAATTTCTCTATCATTTCAATGGTTCTCTTGTTTGGCTTACTTTTGGAATCTGTCGCTACTATTTCTGTGAGCAAACAATATAATTTACTTTACTGACTTAGGCACTTGTTTTGGCTGCATTAGTTATTGAAGTGATGCCCCAAGTTTCTCAAAGAGACAGTGCCACGCATCTGACTGACAAGAATTTTGTTTTTCCCCTTCTTTAGAAAGGCGTTACAACATTGTGTACTATTGGAATTGGGGCATCTGTTGAATTGTTTGTCCATCTCACTCATTTCATCTGTACAAAGAGATAAGTGCCCATAGCATAGTTTGAAAGGTGCACATTGCCGCAAACACGAGGCTCTAGGCCATGCTAAAAAAAGTTTTAGAAAGAATGGGTGTCTTCTGTTGGGTTTTGTCTTGTATTCCAGTTTAGCCGGATCGGTCGTCTAGTTTAGCCAGAACCGGGACTCAAGGTTAGAGGTATTTTAATCATTATATATGGATTTTATTGTTGGCCAAGAAAGCAGGAACTATATATATTGATGTACTGTAACCTAAGATCCTGAGGGGATCGAGATGGATTATAGTAGATGAATTCTCTCCGCCCGTGGACGTAGGCAAGTTGCTGAACCACGTAAAACTACTGTGTCATGTGTCTGATTGATTAATGGTGCGATTGCTTATATATTCATCGTAATTGATCCATTGATCGGGTAGTTTCCATTACGCCGCTTTTCCCAACAAGTGGTATCAGAGAGAGGTTGAGATCGATTGCTGTTTTTGCGATTGATGGATTGTGTCTGGGATGTACATGGAAGAAGAGGATTAACACATCGTGTCCGGATCCATCCTTCATTATCGATGGTGCTCAAAGTTGTAGGAGGCCTGAGATTAGTTTCTAGTGTGCAGAAGTAACAGTAAGGGTTTTCATTGGGTTTCTCGGAGAATCATTGGGTTTCTCCGAGAACAGGGGTGCAGATTGCCTTCACCGGAGAAAGGGGGCTGTTCGTAGCTACCAACTAGAGTTGAGGAAGAACAAGATGCTTGTCGGCGGTAGCCAGCATCACTCACTGCTACCCGCCGAGCCGAGGAAGAAGACCGGCAAAGAAAGGGGCTGGATCTGGGTTACTGTTGCAGAGAGATCCACAGAAGCACGGCTGCTGCGATCGCTGGGAACCGTGTGCAAGCTACAGTCCTGCAGCGCCATCACCGTCCATTGCAAGGGTGCAGTCGCTGCTACCCTGCTTTGCCATCGCCGGATCCTGGCAGTTTCCATCGTTTGGTTTCAGATCCACAGATCGGAAAACAGAGACCGCCATTGCTGCTGCCGCCATCTCCCGCAGTCGTCGCCAGAGAGCGCGCCACCGGCAGCTTGATCCCTCGCTTCCGCAGCCGAGGAAGAAGGCCACAGGCTTCCGACTTCCCTCTTGCAGGACAGAGGAAGCCGAGAAGGAAGAAGAAAGTGTTACTGGGTTCTGTTTCAGAACCCAGAACGGTTGAGGAAGACGAAGAGTTGGGCCGGGTCTGGTGGGTCAAGTTCAGACCCGACCTGTTCTCACAGAAAACCCAGCAATAGCATCTCTACAGGTCAGGTTCGGGGTGGGTCGTTAAAAGCTGACCTAGTTACAACGGCAGCCAAGAGAGCATCGAAGGTTCAGGTCGGGTCAGGTTTGGACCCGAGTCTATTTATGCAACAAGCCCAGCAGCAGCAGTTCCAAGTCGGTTCCGGATCGGGTCAAAACCTGACTCGTGTGCGCAAAGTCCAGCCCAGTTTGCCAGCAAACTGTGACGTCAGCAGTGACATCAGCATGGTCAACAAGCAGGTTTGACCGGATTCAACAGCTGAAATTATTTCTGCGATATCTTGATCATCCGATGTCCGATCGGAGATCCGTTTGAGCCTACGGACTCATTATGAGGAGATCTATGCGTATGTGGAAGAAGATGAGCTGTTCAACAGTCAACATGGAGGTTTGATCAATTGGAGTATAGAAAATTGTTTTCTGCGATATCGAAGCCATCCGGAGTCGGATTTCAAATCCGTTTCTTCCAGCATGCTCACAGTGACGGGATCTATGAGGCTGATAAAAGATATTGGCAGTTTAATGGGCAGAAAATTTATGGAACTGAAGAAACTGACAGATTCATGATGATAGCAATGGATTCAAGCATCACAGGCCAGATTGAAGTGTTTGATAGAGAAACAACTTCAAGGATTGGCAAAGAAGAGTGTTAGACTCCATGACACAGCAATGATTGAAAAGTGTTACTTGATGTCATGAATAGTACATTTCTCCAAGTACTGTGATGGAAAGCTCAGATTCGTGTCAAATGGATCGGGAAGGAGCGACATGCCAAAGTAGAAGATAAAGCAAAAGGAATCAGAATCGGAAGAAGGTAGTGTGCAAGAAAGCTCAAATTTGGTTGACAAGGAATCAGTTTTGGTCGCTACAGGTAGGAATCGAGTTAATGATTCATGGAATTGGGATTAAGATTCTTTTTATCATATGTTCGCGTAGAGATTGATTTGATGCAAATAACTCTCATTGTTGATGGATTTATTCTTATGGGGGAGAATGCAAATTGCTGAGCATTTGAGATAAGAATGGTAGAGATCTAGGTGTATGATGATGTTATTCAAACCCTAACGGATGTGATATATGTTCCGGATTACCGAAAGAAATTGGATTTCTTTGGATGCCTTAGACTTCAAAGGCTACAAGTGCACTGTAGCGGGTGGAGTTACAAAGGTGGAAAAGGGAACATTGGTCATCATAGAGGGTGAGATAGTCAGAAATCTCTGCAGGTTGATAGGGGATGCTTTTTTCAGGTGAAGCAGTGAAGGATATATCAAATAATAGGGGAGGAAATCTGTGGTTCAGGTGGAGTTAGATGCGACGAATCATCGAAAGATGGATTGATGGATCTTTGATGATATCATCTAGCGGAAATCCAGGAAGCCCTAAACGGAGATGATTTTCTCAGGAAAAAAAGGTAGTCTTGTTAAGGTCGGAGTAAGCCGGTTTAAGCATCAGGTCATACCTAACCCGCATGTACTATGCCCAACCCACCAAAACAGGCTAGAACAGGACAGTTGCAGGTTTGACGGAAAGAACACCCGGATGAAGACAAAAGGAAGGATTCACAAGGTACCAGTGAGATTCGGATTCAGGGAGGTCTTCAGTTTTGTCTTGATGGACGAAAGTTAGGTTCATTGTGTTGCAATGATGCATGCATGTGGCAACAAATGGAGAGCACTTCGAAGATTCAAACGGTGGTGTTAAGGTCAAAGAAGGCAACTGTGGCCACGCTAGGTCGTAGCGTGTGCGGAGGCGTACCTTTCAGCGAGGTATGTGAAGTGCTGGTTCAACACGTTGAATGTTGAAGAGAGAAGACTGCGCCATTGGTATAGTGACGTACCCTTCAGCAAGGTGCGTGAAGATATTATCGGATATCTCAAGGTGGCTATGAGGATATGTGGAATCCAAGCCAAGGTGGAGATTGTTTGGTTTTGTCTTATATTCCGGTTTAGTCGGATCGGTCGTCTGGTTTAGTCAGAACTGAGACCCAGGGTTAGGGGTATTTTAGTCATTATGTATGGGTTTTCTTGTTGGCCAAGAAAGTGGGAACTATATATATTGATGTACTGTAACCCTAGATCCTGAGGAGATAGAGATGGGATCATAGTAGATGAGTTCTCTCCTCCCGTGGACGTAGGCAAGTTGCCGAACCACGTAAAACTACTGTGCCATGTGTGTGATTGATTGATGGTGTGATTGCTTGTATATTCATCGTGATTGATCCATTGATCGGGTAGTTTCTGTTGCGCCGCTTTTCCCAACATCCTCGATATAGCTTTACTGAATATGACCTAGTATGAATTTACATTAATCTATTTGTCTCTAACTAGTGGGTTTGGAATTTATATTTAACCAGTATTATGGGACCCTACTTCTATAATCAAATGATGTTCATAAATAATTATCACTGGAGCTGATACCTTCTATTTCTAATAATAGGTGGGAAGGTTTATTTGCACAAAAGACTCTGGAAATCACAAATTGTGTTCTTTCTACATATAAAAATCAAGGTTAGTATTAGCCATGTATTCCATTCTCTGTATAGACTTTTGATTATTTTCTTTTTATATAGATCTGTCACCAATCTTCATTTGTGTAGAAGGCAAGGGACTTAATGCTAACCCAAACTTGTTATAGAATTACCAGTAGCTGTCCAGTTTCTATTTGTTCAATGTTCTTATGTATTGTGTTATTTTTTCTCGAGCGAATGGTTGCTACATCCACTTGTCTATGAGTTTTTGGATGTGTTATTTCCATCCACAATACTCAGAGAAGACTACCAATTAATGTGTTTATGAAATTTATTCTTTGACTTTTCATCTTTTTTTTTTAATCTTTTGAAAGAGTAAAAAATTTGATGAGGGAATCATTCACTAAATATTTACTGACATAGGAGCTTGTTCTGTAGTTCTGTTTTCTCGCTCTTAGAATCTGTACCTGTAAGTAACCATCTTTTAAAACTGCACAAGACCCTGACTGCCTATTTTCATTTTCATTTAAGATAGATTGAGAAAACTGGACTTTTGCCATCAGGGTTTCGGAGATTGATATCTAATTTGGGTTCTTTTTGTTTGGGTGAGTTGAAACTGCAAAGTTATGAGTCCGGTTGCAGATTCCTCCATCTTCAATGGCAAGTTGGCATTTGATGTGAACCATGTACTTCATGTTCCTGAGACCATTGAGAAATCCATGTTTACTTCACGCTCCCATGACAAGAATGAGAACCAAACATTGCAGAGGATTCCCGTGGACATGATCAAAACCCCCAAACAGTATATGTTGTATACGGATGTGTCTGGATTGTGGATGTCAGATATTCAGGTAAAAGAAAAGTCCGTATTCTCTTTTTTTTTTTTTTTTTTTTTTGTATTTATGAAGGTTTTTGGGGAGAGATCCTCTAGAATGGATAAATGTCAATCTTAATAATATGTGTGCAAACAATCAACCATGCAGCGAAAAAAAATCAAACCATAAGCACACACAACAAGAAGACATAGATTTTTCATAGAAACCCAACCTGAGAAAAAACCATGGCCAATAATCAAGCACTACGAATCATACTACAGTGACAAGAGAATACTCACAACCCTTATCCAATTGCCCCCCAACCTAAGGACCTTATGATTCCCTTGCACAACTCTCTGCTGCAATGACCTCCTGCTATTCTCTGTGACAGATCCAAAACACCTAGACGCCTTCTAAATGTTGTACTTGACTTCCCAAAGTAATCTTCTACACTCAGAAAAGTTGAAGACAATGATATCTAGAGTAGAACTTCAGCCCTTCAACTCTCCAATGAAAGAACTCTAGAAAAGGTGATCTCCAATAAGCAATCTCTTCTTAGAATATTGAGATATGTGTTTCACACGTTAGGTTTGAGAGAAAACCCCTTTTTATAGCTCAAAATTCATGCCTCACAAGGATATTTTGATTAGGAAAAGAGTTGGCATGAAAAAGTCAAGTTTCCCTTCAATTCGGACTAAAAAATTGCAAGTTGGGCACTTTCTGCATTTGCCCGATCGGTCGGATTAAAGTTCTGCCAGAGTGAAAATTTCATCATTTTCCTGCAAACTTTCGGAGGCCATAACTTTCTCGTTTCAGCTCCGATTGTGGCGATCTTAGGCTCTACGGAATCCTCCCAAAATAAGCTTTCTAACGAAAGGTTGCATGCCCATATCCACCACTCACTCGATATGTGAGATATGACCTTTTTAATCCATGTTGTACGTAGAAAACCACTTTAATTTATCGCTTTTTCTTCTGTTTCTTCACTTCAGTGCATCCAAGAGTCAAACGATTGTCCATACTCAAAGAAATGTAAAATACAACACTAATGGACTCAAGTTTTGTCCAACCCATGAATTTGACAACAAAAAAAAATACTTACAATCTTCTCATTTGGCAATTCATGGACAAAACTTCGTATACATTAAATCTACCTAAAAATAAAACAAAAAAATACATTGAACAAATTGAAATAACAAGAAAAAAAATTTACCATTAACTCTGCACTAGTTACAAAGGAAATCATCTTCATCTATTCTCCCCCTGAATACAATATCTCCCCCTTTTTGTCCATAATTGACAAAGCAAATGATCATCATGCAGCATAGTTATCAACTTGGATCCAGTAGTAGCTCCCCCTTGATTTCAGCTCTCCCTTAATTATATCTTCATAGTAGCACTGGGGGTGAGAGCTTGATCATTTTGATCAGGATTTTTTACATGTAGCCACCCATACCTAAGAACCTTGTGATTCCCTTACATAGCTCCCTACTGCAACGACCTCCTGCCATTCTCTGTGACAGATTCAAAACACCTAAACACCTTCTAAATGTTGTACTTGACTCCCCAAAGCAATCTTCTATACTCAGAGAGGTAAAAGACAATGATCTATAGAGCAGAACTTCAGTCCTTCAACTCTCCAATGAAAGAACTATAGAGAAAGTGATCTCCAATAAGCAATCTCTTCTTAGAACATTGAGATCTATGTTCCACACCTTAGGGTTGAGAGAAAACCCCTTTTTATAGCTCCAAATTCATGTCTCACAAGGATATTTTGATTAGAAAAGGAGTCGGCATGAAATAGGTAAGTTTCCCTTCAATTCGAACTGAAAAATCGTAAGTCGGCGCACTTTCTGCACTTGCCTGATCGATTGGATAAATAGCCCGATCGATCGGATTACTATTATGCCCGAGTGAAAATTTCAACACTTTTCCGTAATCTTCCTGAGACCATAACTTTCTCGTTTCAGTCCGATTGAGGCGATCTTAGGCTCTACGCAATCCTCTCAAAACAAGCTTTCCAACGGTAAGTTGCATGCCCATATCCAACGCTCGGTTTGTGAGATATTACCTTTCTAATCCATGTTGTCTGTAGAAAACCACTTCAATTTGTCTGTTTTTTTTTTTATTTCTTCACTTCAGTGCATTCGGCGACACAAACCATTGTCTATACTCAAAGATGTGTAAAATACAACCCTAATGGACTCAAGTTTTGTCCAACCCATAAATTTGCCAACAAAAAAAAATACTTACAATATACTTAAGGAGACTAATTCATTATCCAATTCTCTAGGCGAGGGTGGTTCCTCCTTTGCTATCTCTTTTGTGTTGTATTTTGGCCTTAAAACTTATCAATGAACTATGAAAATAAAAGAGTGCCACTTACTCACATTTTTCAGTTTTTTTTTTCTTTTCTTTTCAAGATAAGGATTGCCCAAAGCAACTTTTGGAACATTTATAAAGTTGACCAAAGAACTTGAGGCACACTCACCCAGATTGCTTTAGTTATGGAGTGATTTTTATATTTATAGTTTTTCTAGGGCTGATTCACTTGTTCCAATTATTTTTAGGCTTGACTTTACTTGTAATGAATGTTATTTTAATTAATAAAACTTACTCTTAAGCAAAAGATACATTATTTGCATTTTTTTATGTACATTGATGATTGTAATAAATAAATGTTACCATTGATGAGTAGTGTTAATTTAGTATGAATGTGAGTTCAGTTGTTGGATGATTAGATGACTTTGTCTACAAAGTTATCTACTTGAAATCATTTTAATCATTTCAAATGAAATATAAATAGCCCTCTAAAATTTATATCCAAATCGAAAGAAAAAAGTTAGAAACTATTTTTTGGAATGGATTTAGAATTTAGGAACGATTCTCAATAGTTCCAAAGTGCAATTCAGGGACAATTCCAACTATGTGAACCGTTCCAATTTAAATGTAAAAGTGTTCCATAAATATATTTAGGAATAAGCTCAGAATTATTCAGGAACGGCTAGAAACCATTCCAAACTTTAATATCTGGAACAGATTCAAGCCGTTCCGGATTTATTTTTTTGGAACGGCTTTAACCTATTCCATTTTTTTCTGTGATACCCTTATCTAAAATGGCTTAAACCTGTTCCGGATTTGGTTTGGAACAGTTTTAAGACGTTCCTAATTATGCATTTTGGTGTAGTGTCATGCATATTTTCTTTATTTTTCAATTTTTTCTTTTCAATTTTTTTTATTGAACTCATGCATTCATTAAGTGTTTTTTCAGTCATTAAATTTAGTTTTAGATTTCATTAGAAAAGGTTCATATTTTATAAAAGTTTGCATCTTATATAGAAACTTTGCAATTAAAAAACTTGTCATGGCATGTATTGCATAGTTCTACTAATTTTAGTAACTTTGTTAGTTTAGGAAAGTCTCTAAAATTAGGTTACTAGGTTGATTTGGTTTTAGAACTTAAGAAAATTTCTAACTTGTGTTTGTTTTAGTTTCTAACTTTTGTTTAGTTTTATTTTAAGAAAGTTTTCATTTTTGGGAGTTCAAACTTGTATTTTAGTTTCACAGTGGCTTTAGTTTTTTTTAGGAAGTTTTAGATTTAGGTTTTCCATAATAGGAATTTTATTTATATGGAAATTGTAATTAATTCTTTTATTTATTTATTTATTTATTTATTTATTTATTTTTGCAAAGTAGGAATGATTGTATTTGTTAGTTTTTAATTAGTTTAGTTTTAGATTTTTTTTAATTAGAGCAGGTACAAACTCAAAGGAGTGAGAAGAGAAGAGAAGGGGCATACTTAAACAAGCGAGTGAACTGCTGGAAGCACTACTGTACTATCGTGTCACCCAGCTTCAAGTTCTCAAACTCTACCATCTTTTTGTCCTAGATGTACTTCAGAATGAAACAGCCAATGAACTTTTCATGAAGGTCTTACATGCATCCTCCTCCATAACTATGGCTACCTACACTGTGGCCTTCACCAAATTCCACCACTGATGGGCCACACTCTAAAGCATTATACAGACAACTCTACCTATTGTTTGCCTATACATCTAAATAATGCAAAAATCTGCTCTAGGTGTTCTATGAAGTCATTTGCTGTCAAAGGATCCTTAGTGCCATTGAACTCAGGTGGATAATTCTTCCTGAATTTCTCGTAGAGGTCATTAGGGTCGACATCACGAGGAGCCATGATCACCCGGATAGGATCCGGTACCCTCTACATAAGTGCCAGAAGCTGAGCCTGAAAAGCTGCCCTGTCTGCTTTGGCCCTAACCTGATTTGCTGCCTGGCAGCCACTGCTTGAACCTTTTCACTTGCCGTAGTGGCATCTATCTAAACCCTATGAGCTGCCCTCTCTTCCCTATCTCTCTATTTGTCCATTGCTTTCTCAGCCTTATTAGCTTGCTACTAGGCTGCCTGAGCATTCTAGGACTGCATGAACACTTACAAGAGTTGCTAAAAGCGAAGATCAAGAGGATTCACATCATCGCCATTGGCATCTTGTGACCACCTTCCTTGATGAGCCATAATCCGAAAAAGCATTGGAAGCATTTAATACCTAACAACCAATGCTAGAAAACAATTCTATAGAATTTACACTAAGCATGTAAAATTTGTCTAACAACATCGAGTTCACAACATGTCCTACGTTTTTATCCATTTTTAATTATAAAAACAGGCATGTCTCTAATACCAACTGTCATGCCCCTAAGTCTTGATCCTGGTAAAGCATGAGATTAGGGAGCCAATTAAAACTTTTCGTATTTAAATCAACATGTGGCTCCTAATCAATCCCACACAGGACCTTAGTCTGTAATGAGTTCATGAAATTGAACATATACCAATACTTGCGAAAACATTATGTAGCAATTGGTATTGAATTATAATACAGAATATACACATCAAAAGATATTAAGTTTAAAATTAGAGTTTCAAAGTTAAAAGACATGTTTTGATTACAAGCCCACTAAACACTCAGGCCTTAAAAGAAAAACCCAACAAATCCCAAAATGAAGTTAGCCCAAAATGAGAATCACTTACGTGCAAGGCTAGACGAGTCCGACTCCATCATCTGTACCCCACACGGTTGTAAGGTGTCTCAAGCACTTGTAGCACTTCACCCTACGCCTCCTCCTCGGGACAATAGGGATTAGTACCTATGTACCAATATAGTATCATCAAACTACAATGAGTTAGTATGAAGATAGCATAAACTATAATAAATATACAATACAGAAGTGAGTATAAACAATATGATCATATGAAGAATAAATTGTAACAATAATGAAGAAAAAAGGAATCCTAATCCATTCTACGTGAATGATCACATAAGTCCAACCCACGAGGGATAAACCCTTAACTATTGGAAAGCATTCCAATGTCAAATCTGGGGGTCAATCCTGTCAAATTAGGGGGTCAACCTGTCAAAATCAGGAGGAGCCCATGAAATATCAAATGCCAAGCAATCCGTCAAATACGGTGATCAGTCTGTTAGGAATTGATCTGCTACATTCATTAAAGACCTTAAGTACATAATATAAATATAGACTTAACCCAGAGGCGCTCAGGCTCAAATTCGAAGTCAAAGTAAAGGGCTAGCTTCCAGCACTCACATATGGGATCAATAAAGGGAGAAAGTACTCTTGAATCATAATTCGAACCCAAACAATGTGAGTTTTCCTTTGGTAACCAATTACCAATATTGTCAAGCCACTACACAGTCTAAGTCCATATGCTAGGTATAATCTAAAGACATGTACATTACGTGTATGTTAAGAAAACGATGGAATGCAACTTAAAGAGCAAGAGGTGTACACCAATTGACCCCTGGTTAATACGTCACCATTCGCGTAAGCGACATTTCTTACTTGAACCATGATTGAAGTGAGTTTGGATTATTTAAAATCAAATGTCCAAGATGCGTAGCCCCAACTCCCATTTCAACCAATTGCAAGGTAAATTGTCCACCACACATCAAATCGGGTGATCCGTAAGAAGTAAGTTCGACCAATTACGCCTTTTACATAGTGAATTATGGCGGTTTATCGAAATCTGGGTCAAATGGGATCCCACAATTGAAATAAGGTTATATACTCATGTAGTACGAATATGGATCCAAAAGAACCATAAAACATGACTACATTGGCCCTTAAGACCAAAAACCAACCTCTAAACAGAACTGAAATTCAATCAATCGAGCAAGGGTCCAATCAATCAAACCTTAGTTTGTTCCCGATTGCTTCTAGCTTCGATCGATTAGGTGATGGCCTGGTCAATCAGGCCTGGGACCAATCCGATGGGGAGCCCCTTATTTCCTCCATTTTTGGGAGTTTAACTCTCTACATTTCATCCCCGTTGCACCATCATAACAATAGAGCCTTACCCTCTCCATTTCCATCAACAAAACCACTTCAAATCCCGCCATTCAATATCCATTTAAATCACACTTAAATATTGCATTTATATCTATTTTCCATTAAAGGGGCAAACATCTAAATGAAAGCAAATAATGCTAGAATCAACAAAGATACATGCATTTCATTATAAGACGATGTTTATCAACTTGCCTTGACGAGAAAAGGTGAAAATAGAAAATATCCTAGCCTTCACACATCCAGATGGAGCTCAAATGAAGAAGAAGCTCAGGCCAACACTACAAACACAAAGTAGGAAGCCTAATGAGCACTCTATACACCTCCTAAGCTTAAAATCCACAAAAACCTAGAAATGGGATGGTTAAAAGCTTACCTAGAGCTTGGTGGTTGGAGCAAGAGAGTGAGAATGGTGTCCTTGGGTGAGGAAGGCTTCGGTAAGAAGACAGGAGCAACGATCCAGCAATTCGACAACTAAAAATCAGGCGATGGTGTGTGGGGAGTGAGGAGAAGAAGAAAAAGGAAGGAAGAAGGAAAAGGGGAAAAAAGAAATGAGCTAGGGGTTTGGGGATTATAAAGAGATAGGGTTTTAGGTAATTACAAGGAAGGGTTTTGTAACATTCCATCCCACATCGCTTATGAATGAAATATGAGTCTAGTATATAATGATCTATGTAGGTTACTGCTAATAACTTGGGCTTAAGCATTTTGAGCCGCGCGACAGGCTTACAAAGTTATTGGGCCAGTGGGCTACTCAAGTCATTACAAATGGTATCAAAGCCTATCACCAATCGAAATGTGGGACCCCCAATCTCGCTAAGAAAGCCCTTAAGGCAAATGTAACACTCCGACCCAGCTTGACCCCGTTTAGCGGTTAGTTAATCTTGTTTTTGTTATTAATTGTGTTTTGTTTGTGTTTTGTTTTCGTTACGGGTCATGGATAGGTAGTTGGGTTGAGTTTGACCTGGATTAAGTAGATCAAGCCCTTTTTCGTAATTTTAGCTTTTCTTAGACATGGTCATTTTTGCATCATCTTGAGGTCAACACGTGTCTTTCGTTGAGCTCGTTAACTTTCGTAACTACGTCATTTGCAACCGACGTCGTGTGTTTCGATTGGACCTTGATTTGACTCAAACTGAAAATAGACTTATGACTTGGCCCTTCTTGGAATTTGATCAACCCATTACTTATATAAGCTCTCACCCAATTCACCAACACTCACGTTCTCTCTCTTGTTCTCTCTCGTTTTCCCTCAACTTCACTGTGCACGTGGAATTCTCTTCTCCTTCACTTGATTTCTCTCCATCGATCTAGCTTGTGGTTCTTGCATGTGCAATTGAGGTGAGTGGAAGTCTTCCATTCTTCTCATCTCCTTTCTCTATCTCTTCTCCTTCTTGCTTCTTTGCATGGTGTGTCTGTGTGTTGTGGATTTCTCTCCATCTCTCATGCATGCATGTGGTTTTGCTTGTGTTAGGTTGTGTTTGGATCCAAGGGCTACCATTGTGCATTTGAATTTCCATTTGAGGCAAGTATAACCATAACATTGAGAACCCATGTTGGTATGCATTGAATTGGGTTGATCTTACATGTATTGATATGGAAATAAGTGTTTACAGCTCACTTGATACTCATTGCTTCAGTTCTTGTGTATTCCCATTGATAAATTGCCCCTATGATGCATTCCCAGCTATTCTGTACATGTTTCAGGAAATGGAATTCGTACAGGTACGGCTAAGCCGTATGCTTCTTACGGCTCACAATCCAGAGAGGAGAAAAACCCAGTTTTCCTCTACGGCTAGGGCACGGCTAAGCCGTGGAATGCCCTACGGCTAAGCCGTAGCTCAGCCGTGGCCCAGCCGTAGAACAATACAGGGTGCAATTTCTGGAATAACTGAGAGTCAGCAACTGACAGACCTTCTACGGTCCAGCCACGGCTAAGCCGTAGACCACACACGGCTAAGCCGTAGCACACACACGGCTAAGCCGTAACCACACATGAAGAATAAGGCTAGGTGTAACGATAAGACCTATATGACCTTCATGATAGAATGTGGAGCACCGAGACTTGCCCAACGGATGTGATACTACGCGTGAATGATCTCGAGGGCTGCGAATCATTCATGTTCGTTATCCGGATGTTAAGCACCTCCCCATGGGTGTTGGTTTAAGGGACTTCGTGCATCGCCCGATTCCAGGCAACACTAGACAACGGTGTATCGAATAACTTAAAACTACATCATCATGCACGGTTAGAAACACCGGATAATTAGATTAGAATTGGTTTGTAACTTAAGATGATTCGATTTCGCATGATTTGTTGCATACCATATTGCATTCGATCATTGATCTCACACTCTGACATGATTACTTGTATCCCGTTACTTTACTTTCACATTGCGATTATTTACCCTGAGTATACATGTATGATATGTTCAATTCCAGATATGCACGCATGATATATGATCACGATCTACTCAGGTTTTCATGATTGACTTTGTATGGTCAGGCTCTACTTAGCCTCAGCCTTAGGATCCCGACGGGGTGAATTTGGTATAGTTATAAGGACCTGCTGCAGTATGGATTTTGTCTTGGGGAACCGGACCCCAGGAAACCGAGACCCATTGTACCCTGGCCCGGACAATGGTGTTCTTTGCATGTTATAAGATCCCTCTTTTGGGAGCACATGGTAATGTAGTAGCCACTAGTTATGTACACAGCATGTTATCCTTGATTCACACAGCATCTTTCTTTCTTGCATGATAGCCTAGTATACGAAAATGCTTTCTTTAATCACATGATGTTCTTATTCTGTTAGACACAGCGTGTGTTAACTTGCTATGGTTTATACTTTGCTGAATCTTCGTATTCACAGTTGTTTTTGGTGTTGCAGGCCCAGATCCCCCTGCCGAACCCTCGCCGGTCGGCCAGGCTCCAGATGAGACCCCCGGGACCCCATCAGGCCTAGAGGAGTGGATGTGATCACTCCGCGGGAGAGCGTACGTGGCATGCATCATGTTGGAGTCATGTTTTGGGGATTCTCAGACTTGTATATGTCATGACATGTCATTATTGTATATATTCTATTGTTCGTTTTGTAAGACTTTATATGTAATTATGTCAGTCCTTTCCTTGTATCCTCTTCTTGTGCTATTAGTTGTTTATGTTTCTGATATTTACAGCTTCCGCATACTTGCTTGGCACGTGTGCTTGTTCCCTTGTGCGTGTGCATTTAGACTCGGTCTACGTGTGCATGCACGGGAGTACGTGTGTCATTAGGTTTGGCTTTTGCTAACCCCCGAACCCTGGGCTCGGGTTGTGACAGCAAAATTAGGATAGCGCCAGGATATGCGAGCCTGTGAGTCAAGATAAGGGAATCCGCAAGGGACACAGGTTTAGAATGCTTCAGTCCCACATCGCCTGGTGAAGTTAGATGGATCCACACGTGGTCGTGTGGCCTTAAGAGCAGTAGATTGTAATACTCCATCCCACATCGCTTATGAATAAAATCTAGGTCTGGTATATAATGAACCATGTAGGTTACTACTAATAACAAGGGCTTAAGCATTTAGGGTCATGTGATAGGCTTACCAAGTTATTGTGCTAGTGGGCTACTCTGGTCGTTACAGGTTTAGTTTTAGGGAAATGGGTATTAGGCAGGTTAAATGGATTTAGTTTAGTTCGGAGTAGAAGGGTTAAGGTCTTGGAATTAGGCAATCTACTTAATGAACCCAAAACCTTATGAAATGGTAAATTATGAGAAAGGGCTTTTACACTTTCTTGAATTGCAAACTACCCACCCCCGCTATGCTTAAACGAGCTCAAAAGTCAACGAAACTTTGCACACACGATCTTAATGCTAAACTAAACTTGTTTAGTCTCTAATGAATCTTAATTAGCTAAAATACAATTTAAGTAGGCTAATACTCATATTAGGTTACAAAACGTTATAGATCACTTTGTAAAAGCCACAATGGAAGAGTGTTATAAATCTCCAATCAAAGATCCAATTAAGGTGATGTTAGTTTCATACTAACATCTTCCTCCCTGTTTGACCATTTTCTGGCCAAATGGCAAAGACGAGTCAATTGTAGCAAATCAGTCGGCATTATAACCTGATGTTGTCTACTACCATATTCTCCCTAATAAGCTTTCCAATTCTCAGCTAAGTCAATAAGGGGTGGTGCGCACACAAATTCCCACCCTCCTACCAAACAAGTCTATCATTGTAATAACTGACAAATCTTGTAATGTCATCGTTGTTTACATTGTGATCACTCACCCAAAGAAGTTCCATAATGGCCTCGTTATAGTGCATGGAGTGGAAACTCCCCTCAATTACTCTCTCTAAGGTGACTAGACGATGCCATAAATCTATTACTCCCACACCATCACCACCTTTAGCCTAAGCATATTGTAGTGGGAGTTTCGTCCAACAAGTTCCAAATGTAATCCAGTAGTTTAGTCAATCTTATTTTTAGATTCTTTTGACTTGAGGATAATTTTTTTATTATTAGTTTTGTTTAGTTCATCATACGCTCATGTGAGTTCAAGTACTTAATATTTTAAGTGATGGTTCAAGATTGATTATTTCATTTAGTTCGACTTGATGTTTATGGAAACTATTTGTGCATGATGCTAACGAAGTCAATGATTCCACTATTTCTTTAGATATCCTATCAATAATTTTGCCCATTAATATTCATGATTTAGACCTTTTGATTTGTGGCTTACAAGCGTCAAAGCGGCTGCCATACTGAGAGTTAGATCCTCATATCGCTTATACATGCTCACCATGAATATACAATTCATGGTGAAGCCATATCGACATGATGGTCCACTCACATCAACTAGTTTTCTACCGGCATAGGTTATTAGCGGTAGTTTAGGACTTTTCGGGGGGGGGGGGGGGGGGGGGGCACTACTAAAAGTCCTATTTCTTGTTGTGAGTGCCACAAAGAATCTGAATTCGCTTAGAGTGCCATGTTCCAATTATATCCTTCTTTTGAAAAATTATTGGTTAACCTTGTTAACCTCACGTCTACTTAAGATAGAATCCAAGCAAAAGCAATTCAATCAGCCGTAGATGAGGATGTTGAATAATTGAACACACGAGCCAAGGTGCAAGAGGGTTCTAAGGTGTAGATGATTGGGCTCACAAATCAGATAGGTACCTATCAGATGAATGGCATATGTAGAGTAAAATTAGAGTGAAAAACCTGAGAAATTATGAATGCAACTAAATCGGAAAATCAATTTTTGATAAGGGCACATCTAGGCCCATCCCCAGCCCAAATGAACCTAACCAAGATTCACTTGTAGTTTGGTAGAATCTTCTTGTTTGTT
The DNA here is from genome assembly GCA_037013555.1 of Sextonia rubra. Classification (NCBI taxonomy): domain Eukaryota; kingdom Viridiplantae; phylum Streptophyta; class Magnoliopsida; order Laurales; family Lauraceae; genus Sextonia; species Sextonia rubra. The sequence goes on along the minus strand of JASUAD010000012.1, from coordinate 26,760,469 downwards.
CAGGCGATCTCTTTTAACTTGATTGCATTAGTGATTCAAAGATGTCAAATATCCAACTATCTCTGCAGATTATCCATTGTTCTCAAGTCCTCTCCCAAATTCAATCCGACTCTCCTTCAAGTCTCGAGTAAGAATTAGAATCTTTAAGTGGATTGATTCTTCATGTGATGTGTTGTGACGTAATAAAAAGGAAATTTTGTTTTGTTTACTTTTGGAAGAATCCTTGGGAATTGTGATCTCATTTTTATTTAGCTCAATACTTGTATTGCACTAAAAAAAAAGGTTTTCCATGTTTGGTGTACTGTAGGTACTTTTTTGCAAAGAAATACATAAAATGGGGGATTTATCAAAAAAAAACTTACTAATCAGGGTAACCACAGTTGAGATCCTCAATTTCTTGTATTATTGATAAAGAACCTCCCATCCAAATTTTATATTTTTATACTGAAACTGCCCTTATTATGTTGATGTCAACAAAACCTAGAGAACGAACTAACAAAAAGAATGAAGCATAGAAAAAAAATGCAATTTCTATACCCTTTTATGTTGACATCAATATATTATTTATTGATATTAACAAATAATTTGTTGTTGTCAATGAAAGCGTTCAGCTATGGAGATTCTATGTTCAGTCTCTGTATCCATTTATGTTGATGTCAACATATTACTTGTTGATGTCAACGTATTATTTGTTAATGTCAACAAAAGTGCTCAGTTATGCAGATTCTATGTAAAATTTTTGTATCCATTTATATTGACATTAACCTATTATTTGTTGATGTCAATGAAAACGCTCAGTTATGCAGATTCTATGTGTAATCTCTGTATCCATTTATGTTGATATTAACATATTATTTGTTAATGTCAATATATTATTCGTTGATTGCAAAAAAAAAACGCTTTAGTTATTACTTAAATCCATTTATCCAGTGTTTTTGTTTTTTGTCCAATTGTCTCTGGAGGTATCATCACTATTAAATCAAACCACCAAAATCATTTCCTTTCTAACATCAGCATTACATATAAATCAAATAACATACATAATACTTGAAGGCACCACCATATCAACTAATCAATATCATATATAACTCAAACCACATACAATGGCCTCCAATTTGAACCGAAGGTATTTCAGCAAAAAAAGAAAAAAAAAACCTTGAACCCAAGGTATTCTTTGACAAGTGTTCATATTCAACATGGAGGCCCTCCAACTTGAACCTTACAGCCTTAATGCTTTGGTTCTTTGATTTCAACTTTTTAACTTTTGCCTATGTGTTCACAATCTCTTATAGCAATGCTTTCAAAGTCTGAACTCTCTCCACCTTTTTCATCTTCAAATCCTTTGATCCGTTGTGCCCTTAAAGTGTCAATGCTCTTTCGTTACATGCACAGTTCCACAAATAATGGTGCAGTCGGTCAATGATTAGAGCAAGAAACATGGAGAAATCTAAATAAATTAATATGAATTTCATGTTAGTCATCAAATTAAATAGATGCAATAAACTGGAAATGCTCCACACAAAGAGAGAGTCAAATTAGAATGAAAAATTATAAACAAAAAGAGACCCACAAAAATACAGGTGTAACTGCTTTCTACCACTATCAATTGGAAATGAGGGAATATTAAAGCTTAGAGGCCTCTCACCAGCATCCAATCTTGTATAGTACCTACTATCAATGCTCTGGAGAAGGAGGACTCAACATGTGCTTTCCCTTTGAACTGACCTAGAAAAGTAGAGAGTTGGTTTCACATCAATGGTACAAAGATAGCAAAACATGGACATCAAGTAAGGTGTCCGTACCATTGAAGCCAAAAACCAAAAATATAAAATGAGATTTTAACAATATAGATTCTTATAATTTTTTGGTATGATTTGGTACCTTTTTTTAATTTACGTCCACCACATAAATGGAATAGAATTCAATGATCTCCATGGGCAATCAGTTATTGAGATAGGTGACTCACAATCAGGGGTGGAACGGGGAATATACATGTCCATCTTGAATAATATAAAACTTGTTTTAAATGCAATAGCCTACCAAAACCAATGATACATGTTCAAAATCCAAGTCACCATAGGAGCTCACAGCTTGCCACAGTTCAGTTCCATGTTTCCGCCTAAAAAGTTCATCCTTCAATTTATGACACTTCATTGTTACTTCTCTGTATAAAGCATGTTCGTCTTTAACATCCAACTCCAAAGAATCCACCCTTGCAAGCAGAGTTTGAACCTTCACATTCATTGTTTTAAATGGTAACTTGACATCCTTTGACATTGGAATGAAGTGGTTGGCCTATGATAGGCGTTGTTATGTCTTTTTTTGTTTTAGTTGCTTGTCAGTATAACTCTCTTGTATTGCTTGTTTTAATGACAGTGATCATCAAAAAAACCCGAATATAGAGAAGTATGCCAAATGCACAGTTCTATTCATTTATACAATATTCAACCGTGAGGAGAATAAAGACACTTACAAGATCCAGGTTGAGGCAATGAGAGTCATTCCATTACATGAACTAAAATTTTGAGAACTCAAGGAATTGATTATGGGATAGCAAAGAACTTGATTAATCACTAAAATATGTATAATTCACAAAAGTAAGATTAGCGTGATCATTGTAACTTGAAATAATTGCATAGTTCAACAAGCATTTAGTGTGCAAATAAGTTCCCACATAAAACAACATATGAATAGCATCTAGGATAGATTTAGACCACCCTACACATGCTAATAAATCACAAAAGGATAAAAAGAAGTAGAGACGGTGACGGGGAAGATAAAAGTAGTAGGATAAATCACATAAACAGAATTCACATGCATGAAATGAAATGCAAGATAACATAAACTGAAATAAAAATGAAACAGAAAAACAAACCTCTTTGTGAGTGAGAGGAACGAGATAAAGATGGAGCTTTGTCTCCTTTTGATATCTTTTTCTTCTATTCACTTTCAATCAAATGGACTGCAAGAAGGAAGCAACCACATGGCTTTGGTCGAAGGAAAGAGGAGATAAAGTATCGAACGATGCAGATGAGAAGAAAAAGAAGAGGAACCCAATTTCATACAAACCTGCGCTGAGATTGGTGAAGGAAAGGGGAGAACAATCGTTGCGGGAGACGATCACAATAAGGTTCAAGTTTTTTTGCTAGAATGAAACTCCTTACTTTTTTTTCCTCTTTTACAGTCAATGGGTCCTTTGACATCAACAAAACAAGGGCAAAATGGAATTAGAAAATTGGAATTTGGGCAAGAGGTCTTCTATAGATAATATAGGAATTTGGGGTCCTCAGTTGTGGTTACTCTAATTAGTGGGATTTTTTTTTTTTTTGTAAATCCCCTAAAAAATGAGCTAAATTTTGCACAACTCCATAGAAAAGAATTTTCTCTATCCCTTCTCTTTGTATCATTCATCGTTAGGCAAGCAGAATCTTGTCACAGAAGATATAGCATCCTGCAAGGACAATGGTGTTATTTTCACATCGTCCATTGTCGTACCGTGAAATTTTTTAACGTACATGCAAGAGATAAAATTCAGTTCTAAGGACACTTAGTAACAAAAAGTCTATGATGACTGATTTGAGTTCGAGATTTGAATTCTAATCCTACGTGGATATTGAGCTGAGATTTTTGATGGGGCCCACATGATTTTTTGTTTGAAGGAACAAAACGAGTAGGGAGTGTTGTTTCGATTCTCTCGTCTACCCTGTCTCTTGTCTGCATAGCCTCTCTGACTCCGATTGCAGCACCCCCTCCCAATCTCTTCTCTCCCCTTATTTCTCTTGCTCGACATCCAAAGGAGGAAGACATCATCCTTTCTTATCGAAGGGTGCTTTTTCTCCTTCAATCCTCTCCTCCGCCCATCTCAAAGAGAGTTTGATCCAAGAAGAGATGGACAGAGAAGAGAGGGCTTTGGCCTTCCTCTTTGAGATGGGTGGAGAAAAGACAGCATAGGAGAGAATTTAAGGAGAGACACCCTTCAGTAGGACACGATAATAACTTCCTCCTTCTAATGTCAAGCGAGACAGATGAGGGGAGAGAAGAGATAGGGAGGGGGTGTTGCCATCAGAGCTGGAGACAACACCCTACTTGTTTTGTTTCTTCAAACATAGAATTGTGCGGGCCCCATTAAGAGTTCCAGCTCAACATCCATGTAGGATCAAGCTTCAAATCAAGGACTCAAATCGGTCTTCATAGACTTTCTTCACTTGGTACAGTCAAAATCCCTTCTCACAATTTGTTTCCCAGTTTGTGGTAACTGTCGCTTGGAAGCAGAAGGAAGCTTGAATTGCTCAAAGGAAGCACTCGTTTAGCCTTCACGGCTTCACACTAAAATTGAAAATTGAAAATTGAGAAAACTGAAAAGTTATTTCCTTCACAATTCTAACATGTGCCCTCCTTGAAAGGCCAAGGCCTTGCCATTACCACAAACATATGCTTAAATGTGGGATGTGATGCGATGTTGCCATAGGTGGCCCACCCTTACGGTTCTGGTATTTTGATGAAAATTTTCTGTTACTTCACTTTACATGCATCCACGGCTACCAACTCATTCATTTACTTGTGATGAAAGATGAGCCACGTATCCTAATTAGTTTTCATACGCGTGGGTGTGGCATCACCTGTACTGTGAACATTTTTGTACTTATGTTCCATATCTCTCGGCACGCTGCAAACCTAAAAACGGCCTTTGGGTGAGGGAAATCGGCCTTTGCGTGAGGGAAATATGGCTGGCAAGGTTCAACTCAGTTATCCGTCTTGTGGGCTAAATCGGACCCAAGTATAGTTGCATCCGAGCTTAAGCCCCACCCAAACCTGAAAATTTTTGAAAAAGCCTCCTTAAATTTTTGAAATTTTAACTGATTCTTTTTCCTATAATTTTTTTTACATTGAGCCCCCCAAACATAATTTTTTAGGTCCGCCCCTGCCCGTGGACTACTAGGTAATACTAGGATAGAACATGGAAATCTAGGATAGGACCTGTTAAAGCCCATTGCAAACTACATTGCAATTTGCACATAGGCAAATATTAAAAGATGAGGCCGCTGTTAGTTGCCCAACTACACAGGTCCATTAGAAAATTTTTTAATTAACCTTGTATTGAGGCCTTTAAAAAAAATGTTTGCATTTAGGGTGTTCATGGGCCTGGCGGGCAGTGCCATGGGATATCCAGTCTTGGCCCAACTTTAGACACATTGGCCGAGACCCGGTCCAAGCCCTACACGGGCTGTAAAAATTAGCCTTAGCCCACCCATTTAATCAATCGGGCTGGGCCAGACCAGGCATTTTATCAATTATATAGGCATTCAAGCAATTTTTTGGACTAATTGAATCAAATTATATGCATTCCTTATATGGGCCGGGCTTGTCTTGGCTTTGGGCTTTTAGCCACTTAATCAAAGCCAGCCCAATTATTAAATGGGCCCTACTACATATTCAATCCCTGCTCCAAGCAGGCTAGGCCGAATTGGGTTTGCGTTGGCCCAGCCCAGGAACGTCCCTAGTTTGCATAGTCCAACGGTTTCCATTTCTGCACACAAAACCCCAAATGGACATTTCCGTCCCTATTCGCCCATGATACACAATCAGTGATCCAACTGGCGACACAAGCCAAGTTCCAACTGCAGTTATTCATAGCTAGGCTAGCAAGGGGTGAAAGTAAACTGCCCAACCAAAAATTAATCCATTATTGGAGCTATAGGAGCCGACGTGCGCTATCTAATATCCACAACTGATGGACCCTACAGGCCTGACCTATATATAAATGTCCGCCAGGCCTGTGAGCATCAAAGGGTCACGACCGGACGCCCCTGATTACTAGGCAATAAATAGAGCCCAGCTCAGGCCCCAGGGCCTGAAAACATAGCTCAAATGCTGAAAGTCAGTCCAGGCCGGGGGACCCTCATGGAAAATCGCTCTTGTTATCAATGGTTGATGAAAGACTAATGGGCAACCTGAATATCATATCTGATCCACTTGAGTCAGTTGAGAATCCTTTTAACAAAGCATTATTGACCAAAGCTTATTGAACATTTCTTATTATTTGATGACCATAAATTTTTTTATCATGACCATCAATTAAACATAAATTTGTTGATCATGACCATCAATTACACCTCATTTATTCCACAATCTTGATCTATGTGCAACAGGTGGTTGTAATCAAGAAAACAAGGACCCCACTGTTCTTTTAATTTTTTTAATTTAAGACGCCTTAAATACTAAACCTAAAAATTAATGCTAGTTAATGTGAAACAGTACACATTGAGAGCCCAGTCCCATGTTGGTCACACAGACTCGCTCCTTTGGGTTCAAGTACAATAGAACCTCCTGTCCAAGTTCTTAGAGCTGTAATTTTGATAACGGTGGGCCTCATTATACTGGATTAACAGTGGAATAGATTGAATGTTGGTCGTCAGCGATGAATCTATCTGCAGGATTGGTAACTAGATTCCCAGTTGGGGTTCGACTGTATAGGTGCCCGAAGACGTGTTCACATTTAAAAAGCTCCTACCAAACGGTTCGTCAAACAAAGTACGGCGCAAAAGTTACAGTTTTCCCATGTTGTCGGTAATATCTTATGCTGATGGGAGATTACATAATATTCATCAAAGGATCCTAAACGGCTAGGATACGACACATCCACCATTTTACAAAATTCAGTAAACTCCTTGTCTTTATGTTGTCCGAGATAAGCATAGTGAATTTTGTGATTTAAGATATACAATGTATAGTTGTTGTGCTCAGTTGCTTTAAGCTTTGGATTTGGTCATTAAGGTTTCAAGTTTAAGTCTTACATCCCTTATCTGAATATTATATCTTATTATTTTGTGGTGTTATGCATATGTAGAAGTGTGAAGCTTACAATCAACAAAACAAATCACATACAAGAAAAGTGAAGAAGAGACAAAAAAGCACACAAGAAAGCACGATATACCAAAATCTATGACAAAAAAAAAACTCAATATTTTTTTTAATGCACACTTCTTAGTTTTAGGGTTCTTAAAGAGTTACAGGTTTTATTATATATATATAACATTCTCTTTTTTAGCTTTTAAAAAAATTAGTGCAAAGATCAAAATAACTTTAATCCAAAGCTAGATCTCTGGCTAACCCGATAGATCAATCCAAATTTGAAATACCTGTCATAAGCCCAACATGTGACTTTCACTTGAAAGCAAAAGGAAACTTGGATAGTTGGATTGCTCAAAGGAAGCAATCTTTGAGCCTTCACGGCTTCTTTAGCAGAGGTAAAGAAAACGCTAGTTAAAAGAGAGCTATCGGACCCTCTCAATTCTCACCTCGCCCGAATCCACAAGTCTTCCAGAAATGAATGTAGGAGGAACAGGGCCTTAAAAAAATCTCTATGCGATGCTAATGCTAAGGTACAAATATAGAGTATGTAACTCTTTCTCTCTCTCTCTCCGATGCTAATGCTGAGGTACAAATATAGAGTATATAACTCTCTCTCTCTCTCTCGCTCCGATGCTAATGCTGAGGTACAAATATAGAGTATATAACTCTCTCTCTCTCTCTCTCTCTCTCTCTCTCTCTCAATTAAGAGCTTCTGTTGGCACTTGTTTCTCTTTCTTTCATGATCTAAATTCAGAAGTCAGTCTATAGGCCCATCTTTGCTTGTCGGGGAAAGTGAATATGTCATTACAGCATCTTTAAATGATAAAGGGGAGTATAACAATTTCAGATGATGAAGAGGAACAGAATTGCGATACTTCTGTCCATGAAAATCACATCCGTTTATTTTTCTCGGTTAACATGTCTTTTTTCTTTTTATGTGGGATTGATTGTTTATTTATAATTTTAAGGTTTGGGTTAGAACTTCATTTATTTTTTTGTTTTGGGTTGGCATTTCCAACGCCATTCATAAAATGGGTTGGGTTATACACTTGTACAAACATGCAAAGATAATTTTTTTTATGAGAATCATCCTCATTTGACTAACCTGGTACCAACCTTTGATCAATTTCCCACCCTTACACTCACGAACTCTCCATATAACCCCTACATCTTTCCCTGGTTTCTAGACTTTAAAATTGGAAGGCTATGATTAATTAGTCCTTCACAGTCACACACACAAACTCCTTCGATGTTCCTCTCTACTTCACCTTTTCTTCTTCCATTTACTCCCCAAAATGCAATATTTTGGAGAGAAAGTAATTTTAGTGACGTATATACCTAATGCATTTACCTCACGTTTCCTTTGCTTATAATTTGTCCATTATTTTCCTTTACTCCTCCCCTCGTAAAACAAATATGTTGGGCTACCTAGCTAACGTGTACCACTGGTGAACTTTTGACTTCAAAACCTTGATTTTGAAGCCTTATATGGCTATTGGAATGCCAATCAAGTTGGTTTTATGTCATCCCTTTCATCAAATGGATGTGATTTTTCCCCTTTTTTTCCTAAATAAATGGATTTGATTGCCAGTCTTCATAATTTAAGACTATCCAGCCACTACCTATTGTCAAATTCAACCGAAGGAGAACGAAAATATGATGTACCTATAAATTAAGTCATGAACTTTAAGCCACTAATACCAAAGGTTAGGCTCATTTGACACCAACGTTATATACCACGTATGATCTTCTGTCGTGTAATTGGCAATTTTCCAATATTTATTTACTTGCTTAGCTTATTTACAAAAATCTTTTTCATTTTGTCAAGGGCCCACTTGTTTGCATATGGAATTGGAGTTATAGGAATTCATGATAAACTTGGTTGCAACTAGTGGTGGAACCAAGGTTTTTAGTGGGGGAAGAGGTCACGAGCGATTTGAGAAATAATTTTAAAAAATTAAATTTTTACTAATAAAAAAAGATATATAAATTTATATATTAATTAGTAAACACAATGTCCAAAATCTAAAATCATGTATTCAATCCAATTTAACTCATAAACTAGTGATTAAATTATCCCAAAAATGATAAAAGAAAATTTTGATGAACATGTATTGCTCTCCACAAACCAAAAACATTCAATAATAGGCTTAGAGAATTGCAAATTATATGATTTAAACAAATTTAATTGTATGTGAGACTTTATTATAATTATAAAAAAGAGTCAAATTAAATAATTGTCTTGGACATCAGAATATGGGTTTGATAATCGAACCATTCAAATGTGATTTACATCTTAATTACCAATCTTATGTAAATGCATATACAGGTGACATTAGTATCATTAAATATACGATTTTATATTGCATAAGATTGTGCTAGGAAAAATCACATGAGTGGAGTGTGAAATTCATTTAAGCTTGTTTGGTCTTTTCATTAAGTGGGCTGCATAGTGGGTTCTACTCTTTCCCTCACATTAAACAGGTGGGAGATCACTTATTGCTTATAGGCTTTTGTGAGAAGTGAACAGGTAGAGAAACAAGGAGAAACACCGAAAAAATGTAAATTCAGATGAAAATGATAATTGGATAATGTCATGAGTTGTCTTTTTTTTTTATAAAAGAAAATGATGAAGTTGCCCTTTTGATTTTTGAAAGCTGGGGCCACCGGTGACAATATCGATCTTTCAAAAAAAGAAAAAGAGGAAAAAAATAAACAATCTTAAGATAGTAAATGAATCAAGGGCTACCAATCAATGGGCCACCTCATCAGTGGTCACAGCCTTAAATATTCCAGCAATTGCTTGTCCTAACCAATAACCATCGATCACTTTTTATTAATATTTTTAAACGGTCCCCACTCCCTATGCCAGCCATAGTAAGGTTAGACAAGCTTCAACCACCAGAGCTGGTAATTGGCAGGAAAGTAACAAGACTTCAAGACCTGTGTAATTGAAATGCCATCCAATCACCAATAAATTGCTTGTACGTACGGTCACCATGGGTTTTTTACTGGGAATCTCAATTGTTTAAAATTGCCCAAACTGAGTTTTACTGTTGATTGTATGACATAGCAAGGTTCTTGCCATTGCCATTATTTCAGAAGTTGGATTGGAGGGCGACCAGAGAGGATGATTGGGTCCAACCTAGATCAACTGTCTGATTTACAACCCAGCTCCCTTATGATCCAAAAAACTATGTTAAGAACATTAGAAATATTCCAGATAATTAGTTCAACCACTGGCTTTTACCAGTTTTGACTAGGTTTGACCTTTCTTCTTTTCTTTTTTACCTTCAAATTTAACCCTGATTTTGATCGAACAAGACTGATAAAGGCAATGGTACTGGTCGATCGAACCCGATACAATGTCCAGTCCATGGATTTTTCGAACACTGGCCATCATTGATAGCGTTTAAATTGAACTGGATGTTAATAGGATTCACCTTATTAAATCCAAATAGATCTAAACAAACATTTAATTGTCTTGTTATGGAACCAAATTTCACACAGATTGCTCAATTTCGACTAACTTACAACTATCCCCTTGAATTGCATCTAATAATCTAATATTTATTTAAAACTATCTTGACCATTATCAATAGATGGATTAAATTACGATAAATATGCTCTCTCCCTTTTTTTTTTAAACTAAAAAGATTATCAAAGTTTTGAGATTCTAAAATCAAGGTTAAAATGATCTTAATGAAAGCCATAATCCACAATATACCGCTTTCTATCCCCTAACCATGTAACTGGATGTATTTAGGTGGGCTCCATTGAAACATGAATGCACTCGAGGCCAATTTTCTCCAGCATCACTCCTTCCCCATTAATGTTACAACAGAATTGGTTTTTCTTTTTTTTATTTTTTTTTCATCACAGAGGAATTTGAAACCAAGCATTTTATATATGTATGCATCCATGTCTTTAGCCAGCTTGGCTAAGGCGAGTAAGAAGTTTATTATTTTTTTGCTACAATTGAAGGGATTCAGATTTGGTACAAGTCACGTTAATCTTGATATTCATTACAAAGCTAATTTTATAGTGGGGTTAGCTCCTACTGGAGGAAATTTGGTAAAAATCATACTAATAAGGACATTTATTTTGAGTAACTTTTCAATTCATGGGCGCAACTATGAAGTTTAAATCTCTCAACTTTGGAATTCTCTAACTACGAGGATCTAGACTTGAAGCAAATTAAATGCACAGCAAATATTAAATAGTTTTCAAATAATTTTAGCCCTTGGTTTTGGGTCTTTTTTTTCTTTAGTAATCCCTTGGTTTTAGATCTTAAAATACCAACAACCATACATCAAATAAATTGGATTAAAGTCACTCACATGATAACTAGCATACTGTTGGGTGTTAAATTTAGATTATGTGTCATGAATTCAAGGAAAATTTGAAAATTTCAAACTACTAATAGCTTAGTGATCAATCAACTCAAACTCACCACATGAACCAGAGGACTGATCCTTGGTCTTCATGTTGGATGCACAACTCTTAAACAGATAATTCAACAAATAAATAAATAAATAAGGAGAGTTGTTGGGAATTTAAGTACCTGAAAAGAAAAAAAATGCCCATTAGATATTGTTAATCTAGGTTGTGAAATGCCCATTCCACTATTAAAGGGCAGAACTTATATTTTGACAAATCATTTCAAGCTTTAAGCTTTAGATTGGATTAATGGCAACGTCAGATACACTGGGCCAAAGTCAAATGACCACTAATATACATATGAGAGCCAAAGTGTCAATTCAACGAAGCTTTGGAAATGCCAAACCACTAATATCTCAGTGGCAACACTTCGAACTCACTGCATAAACTAAAAATTCTTGGTCCTTGCGTTGAATGTATAACTCTTAGACATATAATTGGATAAATAATAAAGAAATAAGGAGAATATTAGTTTTCATCTATTTCTCGCTATAGAGTGAGGGATACTTTCATATTTGAATATTTTAATGTGCAAAAGACAAAAACTATATGAAAAAAGAGAAATGCTAAAATACAAATTGAGAAAGTCATATAAGTATCCCTCACCGTATTCCTCAATAAATAAATACGAGAGAGCATTTGAGACCACATGTGGAGAAACAAGTGAATTCTCCATGACTATGACTTTGCATCAAGGATCAGCTTTAAGCCCTTATCTCTTTGTATTAATTATGGATGAGTTAGCTGTGCATATTTAAGAACAAGTACCATAGTGTATGTTGTTTACAAATGATACAGTATCAGTGGATGAATCAAGAGATGGTGTAAATGCAAAACTCGAGAGATGGCAGTGGGCATTAGAATCTAGTGGCTTTTTAAATGAGTCATACAAAGACAGAATATATATAGTGCAACTTCAGTGGACATATACAAAGTATTGAAACCACTGTCAAAATTAAAACTCATGAGATACCACGTAAAGATTCTTTTTGGTACCTAGGCTCGATGATTAGTAAGGATGGGAAGATTGGCAAAGATGTAGAGCATAAAATAAAAGCTGAATGGCTGAAGTGGAGACTAGCTTCTTGAGTGCTTTGTAAAAGACAAATGTCAACGAAATTGAAAGGCAAATTTTATAGGACAGTGGTTAGATCAGCTATGACATATAGAGCAGAATGTTAACCAATTAAGAAGATGCATATACATAAGATGGATGTCGTGGAGATGAGAATGCTTAGGTAGATGTGTGGTAAAACTAGGAAAGATAAAATTAAAAATGAGCGCCTTCGAAAGAATTTAGGGGTGCACCAATAAGGGATAAGATTAGAGAAATCCGTTTAAGATGGTTTGGGTATATTGAGCGTAGGCCAGTAATGGCGCCGGTGAAAAAAAGTTTTGGCTATTTAGGTGGATGGCCCATCAAGAGGTAGAGGTAGGCTGAAAAAAATTGATGGAGGTCATTGAATTCGATTTGAAGAAGTTTAACTTATCTAAAGATTTGGCCCAAAATAGAACGGAATGGAGAAATAGAATTTATGTAGCCAACTCCAACATGGTTGGAATAAGACTTTGATGATGATGATGATGATGATAATGAGAGAGCATTTGAGAATTTAAGCACCTGAAAAGGAAAAATATGTTCATAAGTCAATCTAGATTGTAAAATGCCCATCCACTAATAAAAGGTAGTGTAAGGATTTTTGTAAGATTAGCTAATTCATGGTTGGACAAAACTTTGGTCCATTGAATTGTATTATACAATTTATTTTAAAATGGACTACAGTTCGCCGGAGTAGTTAAATTGAAGAATTAAAGAAAATCTCAAGCTGTACAAAATTTGTAAAGGTGCCCAAGCCCATGCTCATAGAACTTCAAAGGCTCAAGCGAACCAGATAGGAATGGTTCTGAATTGCAAATAATAGTAACTTTGCATCACATGCTTGAGTGGAGGCGCTCACATGCACTTAAGGGCATGTCATACAGAAATTCACTTTCTTGATATAGAATTATTTCATCTGTACCTGAATTGTCAATTCTTATTTTACAAGAACTCTAACCATATGGTTCTCATTATTCTCAGTAGAGATTACACATTAGAGATCACCTTACTTTTCTAGAGCTTCAATTGGAGAGATTAGGTAATTTTTTTATTCTTAGTGGATATTACAAATTGGAAATCACCTTACTTCTCTAAAGCTTCCATTGGAGAGATTGGGCTCAAGTTTTGTTCAAGAGAGTTATTGCTTCTATATCTCTTATAAAAAAACACCTTCTTTCATATAAGATAGAAGAATCAAGTGCGTCTTAAAGTCATTGTAATGGATGGCAGGGAGCCGTTGCTATATAAAGCTGTGCGCGGAAAATTCTAGTCCTTAGGTTATACAAGAACTGAAGAAGAGTTATGAGTATATCTCTCATAACTGTATAATTCGTAGTACATGATTGTTGGTCAAGTTTGGACTTGTGGTTTTTTTTTTTTTTTGGATTTTTTATGTAAAAATTGTGTGCCTCTTATCTCTTATATAATTGATTGATTTATTTACTAATTCATTTATTTCTTTTGCTGCATACCACTTAAACTGCAATATAAAAATCTAAATTTAAAATAATCCTTCGGTTACAATTTCTATTTTAACAAATTATTTCATAGCTTTAAATTAGATTAAAAGTGTTATTCTTTCTTTAATGATAACTGATAAGATACCAATCTGGTAGGGTTAGTGTACCCTCCAACCACTGCTGCGTGCACCTTATTTTTAAGAGCTGAGTAGCGCGATATATTTAAATGTACATTGCATAGAAACAGTAGCAGTTCTTGTAAAACAAAAAAACAGTAGAATGTCCGGATCCTCAGTGAATTAAAAATTATACTTAGAGATGGGTTGTTGGAAATTGCGCGAGCAAACTTTAATTATTAAGTTATACTCACTCTCTATCTCAGCTTAATTATTAAGTTATACTCACTCCCTTATCTCAGCTGTTATGCTTTTTGCTGTCAATAAAGTTAGTTGCAAGGCCGAGATAGATTTACTATGGTTTACCAATGGAAGGGCCCAGATAACTGTTTTAAGGAGATCCGGATATAACTACTTCCAAATACTGTTATTTAAAAGTCAACTACTTCCAATATTTTACTTTTATAGTAAACTACTTATATTCTGCAAATAAAATTGGCCAGCCACTTTCACCAATGAATTATGAATATGATCAAATGTGGAACTGCTCTTTTAATCACTTTTGTTGGGTTTTTACTAAAAAGCATTGAACAAGGACAAAAATGCCCTCTAACTACAGTTACCCTCAACAGTTTAACCCTGGTTAAGTTGAAACTTGAAAATAAAAATAATATGGTGATTATAAAATATGTCAACAACATCAAGGTAACTGTAGTTAGTTAAAAGGCAATATGGTCATTTGATATTGTACATTATAGGAGCTATTCTAATTAGGGTTAAACAATTTACCATTAGAAAAAAAAAAAAAAACTATGGTCACACAATAAACTTATCACAAACCAGTTTCATGTAAATATGTTTTTGCTTTCTTTTGAAAAATATTAGCTGGGTTCAATCAACATGACAAGAATATAGGTTTGAACTAGTAATGGCTCAATGCAAGGCACTTTATCCCATTATTGTCATTTTCAAATTGTTACATGATGATGATAAATCAATGTGATGTGTAGGCAACTCAAAGCTCAATAATATCATCTACATTATCAAAGCTTTTTTTGAACTATGTGGAGTTATATGAATTCTATTTCTTCATTCGGACCTATTTTGAGCCAAATTATCAAATAAGTTAAACTTATTCTGACATTAAATATCTACTTAAATAATTTAATTTAAATATTAAAAAAATTTTTTTTTTGAGTTTTTGAGGGCTTTTAAAATGCTCTTTAATACCAGCACAACGATACCAATCTGGCATGAACCAACATAACTGACTAACCTAATCCCAACTGAAATTAAGATACACAGGATTTCTATTTTGAGCAGTTTGAAACTCACTGCTTGAATTCCACTAATGAATTTAAGCCTGGTCATAAAAATTCTCCAATTGGACGACCCATGACTCAATCCGAGAAATTGGAACCACTTTTACTAATTAAAGCTAAACCTTCTGCCCAACAGCCCCAAAACATTATAGAAAACAGATCAGTAAAAAGAAAGCACATGCCTTTCATCATTCTCTTCTTGTATTTGTAAAGATGGTTTAGTTAACTACTTTTAGCTTTTGGGTAGGCAGAACAGAAACACCTGCTCCTCTCCTCTTGTCATTATCACGCCCTACTGCTCCCAAATTATTAGCTTAGTTGAATACAACAC
Source organism: Sextonia rubra (assembly GCA_037013555.1). Lineage (NCBI taxonomy): Eukaryota > Viridiplantae > Streptophyta > Magnoliopsida > Laurales > Lauraceae > Sextonia > Sextonia rubra. Next base: position 26,744,849 of record JASUAD010000012.1, on the reverse strand, counting down.
CATTTTTTTTTATCTGATGTCAGCAATCTCTCTGTAGCAATAAATTATTGTCCAGTCCATATTTTCCTACTTTTGTTTCATGTGGGTCATCCTATTTCTCACTGATTTTGTTGTTTGGTAGTCTGTTCAGCAATCTCTCTGTAGCAATAAATTAATACCCAGTCCATATTTTCCTACTTTTGTTTCCTGTGGGTCATCCTATTTCTCACTGATTCTGTTGTTTGGTAGTCTGTTCTGAGTATCTCTGATTATTTTCTGTCCTACCCATATCTTTTTCCAATGTCCATTAGTAAGCTGCTGCACCACCTTCATCTGCTCTCCTTGATTTCTTCTTCTTCTCAATAAAACATTTGCATCAAGTGTGACTCTTTATATCTTAAGAAGACTAACATCCTGCTGTGCTTCTTCTTGGCATTTGATTTCAGGTGAGCCCATGATCTCTTAACATTTCCTGTATGTTCATCTGGTTGAGTGAATCCAAAAGACCCCTGTCAGTAGTTTTCCAACTGCAATATTCTTTGCTTCTAGAGAACGTATTCCGTGCAAAGTCCTAGGCTCCTAGCCAACTTGGCTTCTTCACATTCTACTCTGATTTGTTGCTTTTTTTTTTTCTTTCTTTTTCAGTTGGGGTTTACTGAAATTCTTTGGGGTTTTGTGGGAGCAGATGGCAAACTCCAATGTGGGTGTGCCACTTGTTGATCTCTGCAGACCATCTCTTTCTTCTGCATCTACTTCCACTCCTCGGCATAGACGTTCAAGGAGGTAAGCATGGGGTTAGAAATGTCTTTCTTTGCTCTTGGATTAGTAAAATCATGGAATATGATCTGAATGATATCTCACATGCTTGCTTAGGACAAAACTCTGTTTAATTCATACATATAGGAAGGTTAAAGTTCTGTTTGTTGGAAGTAATGGCATTCTGATTCTGGACTGCATTTAGTCTAAAAGGTTGTATGACATTCCGTGTCACTACCAACTATTATTTGCTTTACTAAAATATCAGTAGAAGACCTATGGGTGGTAATGGTATTCCCTTTTTTGCAAACCCATGCAAAAGAAACTCTGTTTCTAGGATGCTATGGGTGGTAATGGTATTCCCTTTTCCGCAAATCCATACAAAAGAAACTCTGTTTTTAGGATGGGTTCTTTGCCACTGTCAATAGATATTAGACAGCATATTAAACCATCTATCGTACCTCATTGTATTAGTCTTTTCAATTCTTCTTACAGCTTTGTGGGTGCTATATGTCAAGTTCTAAAAATTGGCATACCATTGCATAATGCCAATTACCTGCCTTTCGTTTGTAAACCCTTTGGCAAGAAGTGCTTATTTTTGGGATTTGTTCTTGTTCTCTGCCACCGTCAAGAGGGGCTAAAGAGGATTGTAGACCATGTATCCCATCTCATTGCATTAGTCTTCCTTCATTCTATATATAAATTCATGGGTTTTTCTATGCCATTGGCCTCTTAGTTTTGATAATTAGGCAAGCTGTTGCGTAATGCCCATTAACTACATTTAGGCCAATGGACATTTTTGTGTTTACAATTGCAGTGTTCCTGATGAATTGGATGAAGATGCTCAAAACATGTCACCTCGATCATCACATCGCTCTAATTCTGTAAGCATTCTGGCTCTTCCTCTCTCCTTGGATGATGTGATACTTCCATTTAGTTATCTATTTTGTGACATTCTAGTTTACTCTTGTCTTCTGTTTTCTCTACACATACAGATAGCACACGTAGAGAGTAGATTACATGATCAGTGTTCCTTGCAAAGGGTTCTGGAGAAGGCACTGGAATATAGTTCTAGCTACATGGACAGCACACCAGTACCAAAGGTTTCTCCATTTATTTTAGTTTTAATGGATGTCCTGGGCTGAAAATCTTGTTCTACTTATCAATGGAAGTAGAAGCATTTGCGATCATCATACTTAGTGCTCAACCGTTATATATTGATTGAAAGTATTCGTACAATTTGCTCTGATATCATGCCAGACTTAGAAGTTAGAATTGCTGTAAAATTGCCATACCCTCGTCGAGGGAGGGCCCTATGTTTATATTACTGCTCACAATGTACAATTATCTGAATACTCCTTTCAAAGGGTTTAAAAGGAGGATATTGGTAGGGTAGTTTGGACAGAACTATTTTACAAGTAGTTACCTTGTTGAGGTATCATGTTTAGCTGCAGTATGGGAATTGGTTTTCTCTTGACACTAATAGTTCTATTTTGGTGAACTTTTTCAATTCTAAGTGTATTTGCTAACTCAAAATAGGAATGGATTTTGACGCTTTTATTCATTTCATATGTTCCAATCGCCCCAGTATGATATGCACACACTAGACATCTAGACATGATAGGTCTAAACTTAAAATATTTCTCATTGATTTCATCGCTTGAAGTAACAAATGGTTCATGAATAAAATTATGCCTCATGGAGTTTTGAAATCTTCTTAATGCTGCTGATTAGATTTAGGATGAACATTGGATACCCAATAAAATTATGCCTCCTGGAATTTTTGAAATCTTCTTAATGCTGCTGATTAGATTTAAGATGGATATTGGATACCCAAATAACAGAAGGCGCATAATGGTGTTGGTGTGTATTGTATTCCGATTTAACCGGATGGTTTTATCAGTCAGCCAGGAATGTATCTAGGATTTGAAAGTAGGTTGGCTTTGCAATAGGACACATATTTATGTATTGTAACCCTAACCCTGTGAGAGGAGAGAGAATAGCTGAGTTTTGTATGTCCGGTGGAAGTAGGCATACTTGCTGAACCACGTATATTGTTGTGTTAATGTGTGTGACTGCTTGATAGATTGATTGCTTGTGCATGCCCATTATGTGTTTTTTGACCCTAGGTTTAGTCTGTTGTACCACAACAGTTCATTCAGTGTCAAAGTGAATTAGTCTCTAATCACACTAGAAGAGTTTATCTATAGTTGAACCTATGAATAATCAACTGGCGATAGCAGGAACCATGTCCACGGGATATTTTTTAAGGACATGAAAACCAATACAATAGAAACATACAGAATGCTGGCAATGAAAGGTGGTTGATAATTCCAATTCAATCTAGATATTCTCATTGTAGCCAAGTATGTTGAGGTAAATTGATTCCTTAGTTGTTTGCATTTAGCCATGGTATCAAGAGGATGCATTCAAATTTGTCAGTCTAAACTTCCTAAGCCTGTGTAAACGGAGGAGGGTTGTGTTAGGTAGTTGACACCTAATGTAAAAATTGTCACAACTCAAATATGAATTATGAGAAAACAACTACCAAATTCCATGATGATTTCAATTGACTAATGTTAGTAGCTTTTTTTAATATCATGCCAGGGAAATCTCAGTTTGGTACCCAACAACTTGAAAAGGCTTTATTGAATGTCCTATGATAATTGAAAAACAAAACTTACTTGTCAAAACTTCAAATTTAGAGTGCAGTATATGCTTAAACTTAATCAAATACTTGCCTACAAGTAGTTTCACGCCAACTCGAACTTGGACCGTGATCAATTTTGAGCTTTTCACAGTTCTCAGTCAAGTTTGTATAATTCTATTCTTGATTTTGGAATTATTTCTGGTTTTCTTCTTGATTTTTTTCTCTCTTACTCTCACTATCAGTAAAGTTAACAATAGAAAAGACAGACCTGTTTACATTGAAGAAAATATTATTGTGCTCACATATCTACTCTGAGAATTGTAAAATAATTCTTCTATAAATTCTTAGAGAAGTTTACTGTAGTTGATTTAGTAAAATTTGATGATCCAAAGATGCACCAAAGTATTTCTTTCTTCTCTGCTGTTGAATTTTTGCAGTTGTGATACATTGGCATTCTTCAGCTTGCGACATTTCTTTCTACAATATAGCTATATGGGTGGCATCTTCAGCAATGTTTTGATGGGCTAACAAACTTCTTACCATTAATGCATTAGAATAACTTGTTGGAGGACTGCCTTACACCTTATAGCTGTCGAGTTTGATCAGCCGATACATCCCAAAAGCTTAAGATGTTAGGTAGTGGAAAAACCAATCTACTTAAGCACCCCACACCACCCCCACACCACACTCCCACCCCACCACCCCAACCAACCCCCCCCCCCCCCCACACACACACACACACACACACACACAAACACCACCAACCCGACAGTTCGCTACTCAAATTTAGTGACTCTAATACCATGTCAAGTCTAACTAGCCAATACATCTTTCACCAAACATATGGATAAAATGATGCTGTTAGTGCCACTTTAGTTTCTATGCTGTCTACTTTCTTCTAGTTTTGATCTGGTTTGTTGCAGTGTTAACAGTTCAATAATTGCTATGTGGATGCAGCCTGCTGCCGAGCTCATAAACGAGATTGCACTGCTTGAGATGGAAGTTATGCATTTGGAACAGTATCTTCTTTCACTGTATCGAGCGGCTTTCAACCAGCATCAAGGGGCCTTGCCTTCTGCTGTGATGGATCATGGTCCGGGATCGCTTTTGCATGTTACTAAACTTCGGACGACAGATCAAGAAAATTCCACAGTGCAGTCGACACAAGAGTGTGTCCCACAGAAAAATGGTGCCTTGCCTTCTGCTGTGGTGGATCATGGTCCGGGATCACTTTTGCATGATATTAGACTTCAGACAACAGATCAAGAAAATTCCACAGTACAATCAACACAACAGTGTGTACATAATGGTACATGTGCTTCTGTGACGAATAAAACAAGCAGTCTTGAGGATTTTGAGAAGCAGAGGAACAGTGAAATCCAACATGTCCAAAATTATGGTGATCAGTGTTCAGCTGATTCAGATTATTGCATTTATCCCCAAAGAGAAAATTGTAAAAGCGTAAGCAGATGTCACTTGGATATACTATCTTTCCATGCACACAAATTTCTTTTTCTTTCCAGTTATTTCATTGTAGGATAAATTGGAAACACGTTTCTTGTCTTCTTTTCAGCAATAAAAAATGGAAAAAAAAAAAAAAAGGAATCATTCTCACAGAATTTCATGCATGTAAAAACTTGACCTCCCGAGGATATATCTTTAGTTGTTGTTATTGACATCACTAGCTAAAGGCAAGGTCATAACGTGCAGACCTGAAAACTTGGTATCTCCTTATATTGCTAGTGATATAGTGAATAAATGAATGTGATTTGTGAGGCTTACCTGTGAGCATACCAATTCATGGGAGGTGAGTGATTTGTAGAGGCCAGGTGGATAAGGGTGAGTGGAAAATCACTATTGGCCATGTGATTTTGTTCCATCTAGATGGCTTAATAAATTAAGAGCTTCTTTCCATTTGTATTCTTCAAGAGAAATTAGGGCCATAAAAAAATCTATTATTCATTCCCCTTGACAGTTTTAGCTAGATACTTCATTTTTCACTCAGAATGTTGTGGCAATGTATGAGTGCTCCTTTCATTAATTGATATTTACTATTTTATGTTGATGCGATGAGAGGACTTCATCCAATTCATGTTGCATTGCTGGTGAGTTTATGCAGGATGTTCAGAAGTCTGAATCAGGCCTTCGTAGTCTTGCGGATCATCTTGGTGCTTCTATTGCTGAGCTCATTCCGATGACCCCAGATAGACTTTCTGAAGAGATCATCAAATGTATTTCTTCCATTTATTACAAACTTGCCAAGCCCCCGCTGCCCCAAGTACAAATAGGCCTATCGCCTTCCTCTGCTTCATCTTTGTCCTCCTCGAGCACATTCTCTCCTCGGGATCCTAGTGATAATTGGAGTCCTAAATGCAATGATGAGACCACCGTCAATCCTTATGACCTTGCAGGGTTGAAGGAGAAGCATGCTCCATACAGTGATATGGTAGAAATTCCCACAATTTCTGTAGATGATGAAACATTTAGCTATGCTGCATCTATGCTGCAAAATTTCAGGTAAATCATGATGCACCCCTAATTTTTACACTAGTTGAATTTTTTGTTCAATTAAAAATTTGATGTTTCTTAGATTGCGCATATAAATGGGTGAAAACATAAAAAGAGTTAAGGTTACCTTATTCTTTTTCATGAACTCATGGATAATATACTCTCTTACACTCACTAGAGTTAATGATATCCAAATTGATACAATGATTGGACAATCGTGACATTTTGATTTTACTTTGTTCTTTTTTGACAAAGAATAAAAATTCAATTGATCTTTCGTTGACTTTACACTTAATCATCCTTTTTCTTTCCTCGAAGGTTTGCAAATTGCCTGTTTTAGACTGTTTAATCTGTCTTGACTTGTGGTCATAGCTCATTTAATGAATGTAATACCAAATGACCTGCTTAGATCTTATATAAGTATGTTATATTTATTAACATACTCACTATAAACTAAAATTTGAGGAAAGAAATGGCTACTATATGTCTTTCCCTTATAGTAAGGTTCATTAACTGACTCATCATCATCATCATCATCAAAGCCTTATCCCAATCATGTTGGAGTCGGTTACATGAATTCTGTTTCTCCTTTCCATTATATTTTGGGCCAAATCCTTAGATAAGATAAACTTCTTTCAGCCTATACCTACCTCTTGATGGGCCATCTATCTAGATAGTCAAACTTTTTTTTTCATCGGTGCCATTATTAGCCTACGCTCACATGCCCAAACCATTTTAAATAGATTTATCTAATGTTACCCTCCATTGGTGCTACTCTTAAATGCTCTCGAAAGCGCTCTTCTTTAATTTTATCTTTCTTAGTTTTACCACGCATCCACTTAAGCATTCTCATCCCCTCCACATCTATCTTATGTATATGCATTTTCTTAATTGGCCAACATTTTACTCCATATGTCATAGTTAGTGTAACTACTGTTTTGTAAAATTTGCCCTTATAGTAAGGTTTATTAACTGACTGATAATAGAAATACAATGATATTATTTGTTATATGGCCTTTTGATACCTAAATACTTCAAAATAGTCAACATATCATGCTTTATCATATATGATACTTCACTTTTTTTTTTTTTTTGTTAAAACTCATGTCGCTACCATATCCATCGTGCATCTCTGCTGTATCTGGGCATCATGGCATATGGCTGATATTTTTCATGTTATGCATGCTGCAATTCATTGTGGTCAAATTTATGTTGGATCTATAGAATTTCTCCATGACTTCTGGTCTTCAGTCATTACCTTGCTGATTTAACTTAAGTTTCTCAACCATGCTTTTACATAGTGACCTCTGCTATCTACTCTTGCACTGTTCCCTTCTTAAATAGTAGGGGTGTACAAAAAATCCATTGATCTGTAAAACTAAACCCAACTGATCTGATTTGTAGATTTTTAACCAAACTGATGGTTAATGGTTTGGTTATAGATTGAAAAAATTCTAATATGTTAGTAATGGTTTGGTGATGGATTTTACTATTCGACTACGGATTTAAACTGAACCACTGACATAGAATATATATATGTTATTTATTTTTATATAAAAAAATTGTTAAGAGGCAACATTCTAGCCGTTGATCATCCAACTTTCAATCTCAACCATTCACTACTCCAAATAAAATCCAACAGATTTTGCCCTAAATCCCTAATTGCTCCTCACTCTCAAACTCTTCTCATCTCTCTTGACTCTTTGAAAAACTGCTGCCACCAACGACCACCACCACTCTCAAGATCAATTGGCCACCAAGGTATTAAACCTTTCTTTCATCTCTTCTCTCTCATCTCTCATCAGTCTCTAGATTGTCACCGAAGGACTCGAGAGGGTCCTCCTCCATTTTCCCCAGGTCCGTTTTGGCTTGGCCGACCTCCTCCACCTGGTCCCAAGCCACGTTGCACTCGTCTGACTCGTAGTCTCCTTGGTAGACCTCTGTGGCTTCCTGAACCTTCTTCTCAGTCATCTTGCTTAGATGCTTCATCACCCACTTTCTCATAATCCAAGCTCAAGCCAGATTGTTTGTATTCTTTTTTGATTTTTGGAAACCCATTTGGTCTTTGAATCTTGGATATGTGATTTGGTGAGTGATTTCTAACTTTTGTGGGATGTATTGGCTTTTAAAATGATGACAAATGGATTTATATTATTTTGTGTTGATTTCTTGCTCTGGAACTTTTGGTTTCCCAAAATATTGAGATTGTAGACTGTGGGATGGGTTTCAAGTTTTCAAGAAAGGTACAAAAAGTAGCAGGAGCCCTATTGATGCACGACAGTGCAAGGCTGAATTAAATGATGATATGAGATCAAGAAAACACTAAACATTCACAATTAAAAATATTAAAACTGAAATTCTGATTGGACCTCTTATATATGATTTCAATTTGGGAATTAGTACCTAGGCCTTGCCACAATCCCACAATGAGAACCTCCCAAATCTGAATTGGGAGTTACGATGGTAGAAAAATCTTCCACTAGGTTAGGGATCAACCAATTTTAAGTAGATATATATTCCCTCTTGATGATTTAACAAGTGGGCCAGGTTCAATGGGTTGTCATCCAAGTTTAGAAAGTGGCAATTGAGAAATAAAGCTTCAAATCTAAGATTAACAATTCCCGCAGTGTTCAAAGGGCCCAAAAGAACAAACAGAAAAAAGAATCCCTAAAAATTAGGTTCAACTGGGCTTGTAATGGGCCTGGTTGTGCTCAGCTGGGCCTGGTTTGGGCCTAGGCTGGATTCAGCTGGGCCTGTTGGGCCTGGGCTGGGTTTAGCCTGGCATGTTGGGCCTGGGCTGGCTTCAGATTGTACTGGATCTGGTCTGCCTAGGCTCAGATGTTTGTCCCTCAGTTTAGATTTTGCTGGATTTGAATCCTGCCATTTGGAATGGTTGGTGGGCATGTAAAAGTAGTGGTGTTTGGTGGGTTATGGGGTGCGAGGGTTTTGCCATTTGTCTACTAGATGCAAGGACTTAGACACATGTAAATAGGCTTGGGATTTGTTAGGCGAATCAGTTATTTGACCTTAGTCATAGGATTTGTAGGGAAAAGATGGCATGTTGGTGAGATCTCAAGCTATGGCATTCGGTTGACATTTTTGAGGGGTGTTGTGGCTGGCGGATTCATGGGGAATAGGGTATGGGTGTTGTACGGCAATGGGGTTTTGGGATTGGGGTTTAGATGGCGATCGACTAAAGGATTTAGGGTATTAGGGATGGTTTGATGAAGATGAAAGTGATGAGTTGAAAAGGAAAAACCAACAATAACTTAAAATAGAGAAAAGGGAAGGAGAAGAAATACCTGATTCGCGATCTCACAACGCAAGGCCTCACGTCCGATGGTCTTTCACCAGATCTTTCATTGGAGAAGTAGCCAAAGGCTTCGTTATTCATTAACCATCATTATTCTCTCAAAATAGGTCTTTACATGCTTTTATAAAGAAAACCTAATCCTAAATAAATCTCAACTATTTAATCCATCCTACGGTCTAGATCATAACATCCAACTAAATATATTTAAATAAAACATCACTTAAACTAATAAATCCATAATTAAATAAAAGCAAACTAATGAACTTGGGCAGCCCACATGGCTAGGGATGCTCATAGACTGGGTTGGCCTTAGCCCTGCTCGGGCCCGGCCCGCTTTTGCTCGGGCTTGGGTCTTAGGTAAAAGTCATTGAACCGGGCTTGCATTAAAAATTTGAGCCCCATTTGTCTTATAGGCCTGGCTTGGGCTGAGTGGTAACAAGCCGGAAGCCTAGCCAAACCCAAATAGGTGTATTAAGTTGCTACTTCCCCCTCCTATTTTTCTTATATTGCATGTAAATCTTCCATGGTAGAAATTTTAAAAATTATTTATAAAATTATAGTATTTAAAAGGTAAACAATGTTCATTATAATTGGTTTGTACTAGACAAAAATCTCTTGGTTGCACACCAATGCAATTCTATTTTGTTGATGAGTCATATCATTTTATTAGAAAAAAAGGCAACATTAACTCAAAAAACTAGAAAAGATAGCTTTTTATGAAAATTGTAATCACTTTTAATGAAGATTTTTTTGCATTTTAGATAGATTCATTTGGACGTGACCATGTGTTTAAATAAGAATTGGTGTATGATAGCCATGTTGGCCTCACCAGCTTAAGAGTGCTTAATAATTTGGCCCAAATAGGGCTAGGCCCGATGAATATATGGGTTGTGCTCGAGGTTAATAGATTTTATATGGCCTGAGCCCGGGCCAGCCACTTATGTTGTGAATCGGGCTTAGGCCAGGCCTACGCATAAAGATTTTAATCCAGGCTGGGCCCAGGCTTTGCTTGGCCCAGCCCGGCCAGGCCCATGAGCACCCCTACACATGGCTCATGTGACCATGCAATCACTTGTATGGGTCGCACTTGATCTTCAATTCTTTTCTTTGCTGATCCCTCTCATGTGGCACATCCCAATGTAGGGTCTTCCTATTTTGCCACATAGGGTCTTCATCATCTCGATCAAGTGTTAGATCGGATTAGATCCAACCGTTGTTCTTTGTCAAATTAAAATCCAATGGTGGATCTTTTCTAGAGTTAAGATCTGATGCGGATCTTTTCCAGAATCACAATCTGATGGTGGATCTTAGCCAAAATCATGATTTGTCCCTTGCAATGATCATCCAACCATGAGGAGGCATGCGTGTGTATCTTTTGCGCCTCCTTTTTCTTCCTTTTATAGGATGTGTGCATGAAGTATGATGTCCACATCACCTATCACCATTATCAACTGTTTGAATAAGGATTTTTTGAGGGATAAACTTGTTAGAATGTTTAAGGAACTGAAAAGAATGCTAATTGCTAGAATATGAAAGTTAATTATTGGATGGAAGGCCCTCTACCCCTACTAACTTTTTAAAGTAGGTTTACAAGGATCACTTGTTAGGGAAATCAAGTGCTTGCATGCTTGTATCATAGCTATTGGTGATAGGTTATTTGCTAAAAAAAAATGGTGATAGTTCTTTTTTTAAATTTAAATAGAATGGATTGAACGATTTTAATTGAATCGAACCAGTCTTCTACAGTTTGGTTTGGTTCAGTTTTTAATAGGCAATGGTTTGGCTAAGGATTACAAAACTGTAAAACCATAGGCACCGGTTTGGTTGGTGGATTAGGCTTAATCCGCACCAATCCGAAACATGTACACCCCTAGCCCCTCTACACATGCGTGGACACACGTGCATGCATTTGACATGAATTTTATTTACTCTTGCACTGTTGAACAAAAATTGGATGTAAATTGCTTCAATTGTAGGTCACTCATTCAGCGTCTGGAGAAGGTGGACCCTAGAAAGATGAAGCATAAAGAACAGCTTGCATTCTGGATTAACATCCACAATGCCTTATCTATGCATGTATGTTATCAAAAGCTAATTTCATATTTGATTCCATTTGTCTGTTGAGACTGGAATCAGTTCCAGTTACTTATTTCATGCTATATGATGACATGATTAATGAGAATTTTCAGGCATCTTTAGCGTATGGAATTCATCAGAACATGAAAAATGCATCCTTAACTCTGAAGGTAATGGATATGCTGATTTTCTGATAATCTATATTATGGATATGCTGATTTTCTGATAATCTATATTATCATACTCAAAGTTCTATCATTAGACGACTAAGCCCTTTTCTTTCCTGCTCTTGCATTTAAAACTTCTCTGCAGGCTGCATATAACGTGGGCGGGATTTCAATAAATGCATATGAAATAAAAAGTGCCATTTTAGGATGCCGTTCCCACCGTCCTTCCCCGGTATGGCTCTTCTTCTAGGATCTTATTTCAAGTATATACTGTCAGATTAAGGACAAATGACAACAATTACAGATTAATTGAAGACAACTAGTACTTCAATTGTCTCCATGTCGTACACGTGGGTTCTCCCATCTACTATATACTTCAAAGTCTAGATGCTAGTTGATGGTATCCTGAAGATCTTTGTTACTTTTTTTAGTTCTCGTTTGTCTACTGATAATTGGAAAAAAAAAAATCAACCCTCGTTGGATATTGAAGGAAAGAAGGATCTTCAAATGATTGTTTTCTTCCTCATTTTTTAGTTGTAGCTATCATTCTCCTGTCATATTTTAGCTGTGACAGAAGTATGTTATGCATTGGTTTGTTTGATTTTGTTATTTGTTGGTGTTTTTCAGTTTATAATTATTCAATACAAGTTTTTCTGGTAGTGTCTTCCCCTACCATACAGATCTCCATGCCTCCAATAAATTCAACAGTTAATCTTGCAGCAGACAGATTTGAACTTGCTGAGCGCTGACCTAATCTTTTGAAAATGGATGTAGTGGCTATGGACGATGTTCACGCCAGCAATGAAGTATAGGACAGGCAATGGCAGACATGCATATGCCCTTGATAATTCTGAGCCACTGGCTCATTTTGCTCTTTGCTCAGGGGCGTACTCAGATCCTGCGGTATGAATCCCATATCCTCTCTTAGATATCATGATGATCACTATGGGACCATTTGCCTGTATTAGATTCCTAGAATTCACCCTAAAAGAGGTTTATGGATGGCATGTTTAAAAAGGTGAGGAGTGAAGGTTCTGATGTGGCAATGTAGATGGGGGCATCGCTTGGTGTCAATTTGATAAATTGATGTGGTAATTAATCATTTCCTCTCAAAGGAGAGATTATTTGATGGCCATTTTTGGAACTTAAGCTTAAATCCTTCTCTTTTTAGCCCTTTGACATAAAGGCATTCCCAAAAAATCCTAGGAATTAGATACTGATAGCTGCTGCTTGAATGAAGTTCATGGAAATTTTACTTGCCCTGAACCTAAACTTCACACTGGAAATCTGTGTTTTGTATGGCTTTTCAGTTTTTCTTATGAACATGATTTTCATTCACCTCATCTCAATTAATTGTTTAGGTTCGAGTCTACACTGCCAAAAGAATATTTCGAGAGCTTGAGGTTGCAAGAGAAGAGTTTACTCAAATGAGCGTCTCTATCCGCCAGGAAACAAAAATTATTCTTCCAAAGATTCTACACTACTATGCAAAGGATGCTTCTCTGGATTTATGTGAGATTATGGAGATGGTATGTGATTGCATGCTTGAAGCTCAACGGAATGCCATCAAAAGATGCCTAAAAGGACGGCCTGGAAAATGTGTTGAGTGGTCGTCATACAATTCATCCTTCCGGTATCTAATCCATAGGGAGTTGGCCAAAGAGAGAACATCCATCTGATGAGCCCCATACTGGACTCTGCAAAGTAGCCCAAAATAATCCGTGGCAGAGTTGCAACAATCCAACCACATGGATGGGAACCTGAATTGTTGTATATAGTTACAACTTGTAACAAGAACATTAAAGTAAAGCTTGTATGTTAAGCCACATCAGGAGCTCGTTCGGTTTTTTAATGCACAAGAGCTGGGCCACCCTACAAACCTGTGGAGTATCAGAGCCTTCTGCAGTCCGGATGTGAAAGGGTAGTAGGTGTCGGTGGTTGGAATTCACAAAAAAGGATCAAAATAACAGTTGTGGTGGGCATGGCGGCTAGTGGCTGAAACTGTACGTAGTGGGCAATATGTAGTGGTTGTGGTGATATATAATAGTGTAGCGGTGTGAATTTAAGTGGTAAAAAAACTCGTGTCTTCTGTAGAAGCCAATTTTGTATTTATTGAGTGCTTTGGAACCATATAAGAATAGAGACAACTTTAAGAAAAGCCATTGAGGTGAAGAAATAGGAAAAACTATACTTTAAGTTAAAACTACTTAGCTCTACTAGGTTTTAAAGCATAGCACTGCTATTCTCAAAATGGCATAGCAACCTCAACCACTGCGGCCAATAATATGGTTACTAAGTTGATATTTTTAATCATGTCAACAAGCTGAGGTGCTTCCACTATTTTCTTTTCTGTTCCTACAGGTAGTATGGTGATCAAGATTTATATGGCTGCTTCCTTGCACAGCGTGTGGTGCTGCAATTGGCAGAATCGACCATTGAATTGATTGCTCCATGCCCTCATCATCCATATGCACAGAAGCATGTTTTCATCTTACTAGTCAAATATCCTCTCTTTGTAGCATAATTCAGATCGCACAATACTTGGAGAAGGTTCAAGTAGTGATTTTCGCAATCTGAATTGATTTTCTGTCATCAGCCATGGCAAGCTACCTGGTGAGGGATCCATAGGTATAAATGTCCCTGGTTTGGTCCACAACATGGAGGCCGCAGGGTCTGTAATGCATAAAAGCCCAGGGAACCTATGGTTTTCTTTTGTGAAATAGAACTTGTTCATCCTAAATTGACAGGGCTAAGCCTTGAAAAGATCAAGGCAGACCCATGGCGATGGCAATCTTGCAGCTTATGTCCATGGCAAGCTTTTGCATTTCATGACCATATGACTGGATTGTTTCTCTCCCAATCAGACAGAGCTCACAGAAAATTATATTCTATGATGTATTAAAATGAATTGATATGGGTGAACCCTACGTGTCCCTTCCCTATGATGATCAAGGTAAATGGTCAGAGTAATCTAGACCGAGGGATGGTTCATTAATTTATGATGCAGACTCTGCAATGGGATTGCACCTAGTGCTAAATCTGGTGAATAGCAGATGGATGGCGGTGAAGAGAAACTGGAAAAAGAGGGGTTGAGGATGTAGAATTTTTGGTGAGACAGGAGAAGGAAGAGATAGACATATGAGGCTTTTCCTCGCCTAATGTTGATCAGGAATGGGCCAATCACAGTACACCATATCAGCAAGGGAGAGGCTGATTCGCAGGGTTTGGATCTCTGAGTAATTCATCACTGTGATTGGTCTCCCCACGGGTCACCATGAGGATTTACCTCATATAACATCAATTCCTGATTGGCCTTGGGGCTCCTACTACCCATGTGAATGGGCGGCCACACAAAAAAATTAATAATATTAGAGGGCATTTTGCCCAAATTTTATTTTTATTTTCCCATTTTGCTCCATTTGATTGATGTCAATAATAAAAATATAAAAACAAAAGCATCAAAAGCCCAAATAGACAGAAGTGAAGAAAGAGAGAAAAGAAGAGACAAGCGGAAATTCCAATCTCTATGTTCCGATATCCATCTCTTCTTCCCTGCCTCCAGCCACATCTTCTTCCCTGCTCCAACCCTATGGATCAAAGAAGCTAGTAGACATTGGATGAATGTGAGTATTGTGAATGTGCTTATCATAATATATTTAAATAAGAAATTACTGTGGAGATATCAGGTTGGAACAACAAAAGAACTGACTTGATAACATATCGTGGGATCACCAGTGGGGATGTGTAGGGTTTATTGTACACAAACCATGAAACTGTATTTGTTTTATAAGAACTTGTTCCAATTTCTTGATGCAATATAGATTAATTTTTTAAAATAAAATCGTGTGGTGGGTTGATCTCTTCTCATCCCCTCCATTCTCATCTTCTCCATCCATCTCCACGAAAATCATGTTAGTTGTGGATATCGGCTTATAATTCGTCATTATAGGAAAACACAGTATTCATTGATATTAGCTAAAAATCAATTGATATCAACTAATTATTAGTTGTTACCGGTAAATAATAACTAATAGACAATTTTTAAGTCATATAGAAAATTGTCGTATTCGTCGATATTAGCTAAACATTCATCGATATCAATTAATTATTAGTCAGCATCGATGAATAACATTGATAGACAATTTTCAATCCATACTAAAATCACACTATTAGTCGTTATCATTTAAAAATTCATCTATATTGCTTTACTGATTGACAATTTTTAAATAATACAAAAATCATAGAATTAGTTGATATTAGCTAATATTTAGTCGATATTAATGAATAATCACTGCTAGCCAAATTTTCAGGTCATAAAGAATCACATTTTATCAATCAATAATCACTGATAATGAATTTTCTTATTAGTTCTCTTGTACTTCTTTGTTTCATTAAAACAAAAAGGAAAACTAATTTGTATTTCATTAAAAAATTGGGACAAGTTGCTATTAAGATGTTGCCTCTAAAATGAAGGCCCTATTATGTCCTCTTTAACATGACTTTACAATAACTTATAACACCATTAATAAAAATGCAACCAAGAGTTGCTAACATATAACTGCTGTGAAAAACAATTGCATACCCACTATTCAAATTGTAAACACTAGCAAAAGAGACCCGTGCTTAGCATGGGCAATATAATGCAAAACCAAGAAACTGTTGGTTAAAATAATATTGTGAAACAAAGCTACTTGCCATCAATTACTATATAATGAAAGAGCTTGATTTCAATTTGAAATTAACTCTAATTGATTTTGATCATCCCATAGAATTTTGATCAAAGGACCTCCAACACACAACTCTCCTTTAATCTTATTTAATCTTATTCAATTCAATAAAAATGTCATTTATTGAATGACATTTATTAATGCAATGAATGATAATGTGCTATTAGATCTATGATGCCCAAGTGGACACAAATATTGTGATGGGAAAAATCCTAACTTTGAATATATCTATTATATTTGTCAACTTAAATAAGTTTTTAAAATTTATAAATATCTCATTCTATTTTTAATTGTATGAGCAATTAATGAATAGTCCCATTGGAAGAGGTGAGCTCATGGTGGGAATATTGTCCCCATTTAGTATGTTGTTACGTTATGACCTCTAGCATATATATATATATATATAAATATAAAGGGCGGCCCAGTGCACGAGGCTCCCGCATAGCGGGGTCTGGGGAGAGCAAGATGTTCGCAGCCTTACATTCATTTTTGAAGAGGCTATTTCAGTGACTTGAATCGGCGTCCTCCAGGACATTACTGGTAAGTCTTTACCGTTGAGTCAAGCCACCCTTATATTTATATATATATAAAAGAAAAAAAAGGTACCTTTCTGCTAAATCTATAAACAACAATGTCCCATGAAGTCTAGACCCGCGAGGCTTTAAAGCTAGCAAACTTGAGTTAAATTGAGTGAAATTCTATAGTGCAGCTCACCTATTGAAATCCAACCCTTTCCCTATTGCCGCCTTCACCCAGTCCTATCTTCTTTGGGAGTAGTAATCAACCACTGATTTCTTCTATGGCAATCAGTTTTGTTTTCTCTTTTTGGGAGCTTTATCTTTGATGTAAATTTTCAGTTGATCTCTCTTTCGTTTTGCAGTTCTCTTTTTTAAAGAGCCTTTGCTGTCTTTAGTCATTGACTGTTTTGTATGGTTTTCTCCTCTGTATTCTGGCGGTTGCTCTGAGCCCTTACCTTTTCTTTCTTTCTCTTTTTATAAAATTTACCTTTCAGCAAAAAAAATTAAATAAATAAATAAATATAAAAATTATCAAATACATAACAACCGATAGCCTACTCAAGAAACCAAGTGCATGCTTCTATAGTATGATTAAACTCGTTCAATGAAATAATTTTGCCATACATTTAGGTTTGAGAGCTTGTCAAAGATAACTTAATTAAGTTCAAGAAATTCATTAAAAATCTTTAAATTCAAATGAGTCTCATATCCACATTAGTAGAAAGCTAGTTGAGTCATATGTTAGTAGAAAGATCCCAATATAAAATTAATAAAAAATCATAATTTAAGGACATGAGCTTGTACAATAAATCGCTAAATTTACAATCCACCTTGAATGAAATAGATTAAAAAAAAAAGGATCTTCTACTCTGTACATATCGTGTAACTTCATATCCAATGTGAGAAACTAATTTATCAAGAAAAAAATGCTAGAAACTAATCTATTCATGAGTACAATCTATGTGAACAAATCCAGCATAGAAGATAAGAGACGATAATGGCTTGGTCACCCCATTATCTAGCTCTGTAGAAGATCTAATTGAAATTGAAGTCTCTAGGGAGAGGGATGTATAGAGACCTTGGTTGAGGGTCATAATTGGGATTTTGGTTTCTTCTAAAATCTTTGTTTGGCCCAAAATCATAAGTCCACAATTCTTATGAAAATATAATTGACACAAAGATGCAAATGGATACATTACACACTCATAATCATTTGGAAGGAAAAAAAATCACATACATTTGATTGTAGCAAACACCCATTTGTGGTGTGTTCCTTTCTCACCATCCAACATTAATGATATACATCCAAAAACCCACTAATAAAGTATCAATTCAAATGTGCAAAAACAACCAGAAATCCAAAATTAACAAATTTATATCAACATAAGGGAAAAAGAAAAACCTCTTTTCTATCAAATATCACCTTCCTGCTTAACATCAACTTGATTAAGGACAACAATGACATTAGGATCAAGCTTATGGAGTCTTGCATAGACGTGGCAGTAATGCAGAATTGAAGGGAGAGATAGATTAAACGATGCTGTTGTCTCTGGCTAAATGTTGTGTTGATGTAGAGGCCCATGCTAAGATTGGACATAATAAAAGAAGTAATTCTTTTTCATTCATTGGCCAGGTATGGACAGTTGATATTTATAAGAGAATTAAGAAAAATTTTATTTGACAATACAGTTACTATTCTCCCATTAAATGAGATTATCTTTAACAAAAGAAATTAAGAAAGGAGTTAAAAAAAGGACGTTATAAAAGTAGTTAAGAATTAATTGAAATGAAGTAAAAGATATTTGAAATTACAATTCCTTGTTACAAGACATTACAATTAATAAGGGAAATTAAGGTAAGAATTAAAGGAGAATTAATACTGAAAATTATTATGAATTAAATGAAATTGAAGTTACCATTCTCTATTAAATGACATTTAAGAAATCATACTAAGAAAATTAAAAAAAGAGAATTAAAAAGGAAGTTAAAAAATAAATAATAAAATCAATTAAAAAAGATTAACAAGAGAAATTGATGAAAGAATTAAAAGAGGCCAAACTTGTATTTGGTTATCGAAATTGAATTTCAGATGAATTTGTTATAATATAAGACAATGGTCAAAATCCAAAAGGATTATAGAGGGGTGGGCTATATTATAAAATAATAATAAGCAAAGAAATAAAAATAAAAAATGGCAATTAGAACAATAAATGATTGTAAACCCAAAAGGATTTCAAAAGAGTTGACTAAATATGATACTCATAGCAATTCATACAAATAAAATAGCGAATGCAGAAAAAAGTAGAAAATTTAACTTTCAAGTGAATGATATGAAACTAAAAGAAAATATAAAGAAAGAGAGAGAAACATAAATAAAATATGAAATTCAAAATCATTTGAAGTCATATAAAAATTTTAAAAAAAGAAAAGTTTTAAAATCAAAAGAAAAAAAGGATAGAAATAAAAGGTAAAAATAAAAAATTTAAAAAAATTATACAACTGGATAACTAAAAAATAGTAGAAAGAATTAACAATATCGGAAACAATTTAAAATTGTAAATAAATAAAAAAGAAGGATTTGCAGCATGAATGTGAAGAAGACTACATGATGGAGAATTTATAATTATTAAATTTATAAGAGATTTAAAATACAATTTTTCTTTATGAATTACATTGAGATGGAAAATTTTTCAATACTAATAGATAACTTGGAAAAGAGTTGATTTCATAAGAGCCAAGTGATGGCAGAACCATTGCTTCCCATCCACTACCTGAGTATATAGGACAATACAAAGAATTTGAACCAAAATAATGGTGATTAGAAACTTATAAACCAACCACTCGCCAAAATGAGAATAATCCTTTTTAAGAATACAAAGAAGCTCAAACAAATGAGAACACATACAATAGCAAAATGTCATTTTTTAACTTTGATCATTCAAAAATCAAATTCAAATGCATGTCCAAACTAAAGGCACTTTTAAACCCCAAAAAAAGTCAAGTAAACAAAGTAACAAATTATGAAATAATAAGGATCCTAGGCATTTGCAATTAGTTTTACTGTCTTCAACAGCTAGAATTAGTAACAGCCCCTTCATGCTTGAAGATAAGCAAACAATGAAATAATAGTATATATAACTTGCAAATCCGATATGGAATACAACTGCTAAACGAAGCTTGGTTGGGATTAAAAAAAACTCTTAACTCCAAATATAATGAAAACAAATCAACCAAAAGACTTTAAATACAAAATAAATAAAAAAGGACGGGTCAAAATGATGGGGAATGACAGAGGACATGCTGAGATTTACTTGCAACTTAGAGAATTAAAGAGGATTTGAAAAAGAAAATGATAAAAAAAAAATATGATTTGAAGATTAGATGAAGGTAGAGAAAGATGCACCTTCTCCATCCCTGTCGTCAAAGGGGTTAAAAGTGTTCTTAAACACATCCACCTTAGATTCACACAAAACCACTCAAAAGCTAGAGGATTCTTGGTCATCATCAAATCCAATGTTAGGTCTACATTGATAATAATAATAATAATAATAATAATAAAACAAACAAACAGTTTTAACATTATAATAAATTGGCTCGTGACAATCAAAATATATGTGGTTCAGGGCACATCGAAATGCATCAAAAGAAAAAAAAGAGAATACAACAAAAAAGAAGAAAACTTAATGAGAAATTAGAAACAATTGGAGAAGGGAGGGGAAGTGAAGGGAAGGAGGGAAAACCATCTCCCTCTAGATTGCTTACTCCATTTTCTTTTTCTCTTCTTCTCCCATTTTGTTTCGCTCTTCTTCTTTTTTTATTTTTCTTTTCTTTCTTTTTTTCCTCTGAATTTGAGTTTTTTTATGTTTTTGTTGACATAAATGAAACTAAGGAAAAATAGGAAAAGAAAAATAAAATTTGGTTGGGTGGCCCTACTTTGATATTATAAATTTTTGGGTCCTCAGTTGTGGTTTCTATTTTTAAATGAGTTTTCTGGGTAAAGGTTCTAAATTTTTTTTAGGGTTTTGACATATTAGTCCTCATTAAATTTAGTTTTGTCAATTTTATGACTACAATTCAGATAATGTCATTAGAAAGTTTGGTTAGCTTTTCTTCTAAACATATTTGCCTCAAATCCCATGATATCACAAAAACTCTGATCAATCCCATAATATCATCGGACTATCCTATGATATCATGGCTTTTATGTAGCATAAGAGGATTTTTTATTTTTGAATGATAGCACTTGAGAAATGCTGGTTAGATGTGTGTTTACTTTTCCTAAAATGATCTTGTTTTGTATGAAAAAAAAGTGTTTGCTGGTTTCATAAAGTATATAATACAAAAACTAATAAATCTCATGATAAATATTTACAAGAGTTGAATTCGACCACGAAAATGCTCCAATGTGATCGATTTTTCCAAAGGATACCAAATAGTCACAGGTAAACAATTCACGTGAGATGAGGTAATCATGAAACTTTGAGCGATGTACCTTGCAGCTTTTATTGTCTGTTGACCATAATAAGCAACTTTAATAATATTATCTAAATCTCATGATTGAAATTTAGATAACCAAGTTTTAAGGATATCTAATATAATATGTTAAAACCCCATAAACTTACCGGCTGTTAAAAAAAAGAAAAAAATTCACCGAGCAGTCCACAATCTAACTTGCGGGAACCGGATTGGAAACATTGCAACTCGTTTTTATTTCCAAATTAACCACTGCAACGATTAAACCCCCTGGCAACATTGAAGGTAGGGGCCAGAGACACTCCAAGGAACATAGGGTTGACATAAAAGGTTACCAAACTAGTTATAATGCCAAGTCTCAACACAATCCAAGCTCAACACAAAATTAGAAACTACACAAACACACAGATCTGTAAAAGAATTCTTGTATGGGGGAATTTGTAAATTCCCCTAAAGCAATTAGTTGCCTAGTGAAATTTCTAAATCCTTCCCTCAGGTAGAGGACTCACAAATGCAAATTAGATAAGAACAAATTCCCCTAAAGCAATTAGTTGCCTAGTGAAATTTCTAAATCCTTCCCTCAGGTAGAGGACTCACAAATTCAAATTAGATAAGAATTCGGAGAGTTAAATAAGACTTTTAAGATGGCCAGAACTTAAAAATCTAGTAAACAAATGTAGTATTTTCAAATACCAATGAGACAGCCATGATCCATCACATCATCTGAATTCCAAGCACCGCAGATTCTAGTAAGAAAATCAAGAAATAAGCCCTTCAAACTTTTGTTCTCCAAATGTTTTCCGGCACACCATTTGAAATGTCGGAATTTAAGGATTCCAGAGGCTATTTATGACGTTTTATGTAGGTTGGAATTCAAAATTCTAAAAAAAAAATATTTTAATCAAAATGCCAGGCTTGTTTGTTTGTGGGGTAAAATAAAATAGAGTAAAGTACACGTCAAATCAAAAGAAAATTAAATATAATGAGGTTATGATGACTTTTTATTTTTAGTTGTTTGATAAAGAATTTTTTTGACTTATTGTGCAAAAAAGTAGATTTCATTTTATTATATTTTTCCTTTTTTTGCTTGCTTCGCTTAGTGGCCAAGTGGGAGAAAGTGAAAGCACCCAGCAAGGATCGATCCTTTGTGGGTGAGATGGGAGGAGCAGTCTTTTGAAATGTCAAAATTCCTAATATGAGAAATTCATATTCGGAATTCTGCTGGAAAAGGCACAAAAATGCAATTTGAAATCCTCTCACATGAGGTTGGTTCTGTGAAACAGGCTTTTTTTTCACTTTTCGAAAGTCAACTTTCACCACCCAAAACGCATTTCATTACCGAATAGCCGGTTCCACGGGAAGTACAAGTGCAACCATGCCAAACAGGTCAAGCCTTATTTTTTCGATTCCACCATCGGCTTTTCAGTTACATTATCATTACAAGACTCTCTTGATGTAGCAAACCTATAAGTAGCTTGAAGACATTTTCATGAGGCAGTATGTCATTTGGACGGTCAGATTTAAAAATTTTCATCAAATTCACTGTCTTGATGCTCAACCAAAGATTCAACGCACAAATCCTCCACCTGAGATTTTCTGCAGTTTGGTTAATCCATTTATTTACTACATATTCTGTAGCTTTATTCAAAATGAATGAATACATGGTTTGAAATCTGACAGTGGACTATTTGTAGAAGATCATCAGGAGTTCCTAAACCCCATCAACATCTGACTTAACCCGTACCCAAACTTTCCCAGTTGGAGCTAATTTTTTTAAAAAATGTATGTGGCAGATCCTAAAACAGAAACTTCAAGGCGGGCTCATATGATTTTTTTATTGCATTCTCTTCAAATTTTATCTGCAATGTTCTAGCGGGCGATCTCTAATCTTTCAATAAGTAAAAATTTCAATTATCAGTAGTGGTTGTAAGGGATCTATAACATTGCAGCTTTCAACTGATACAAGATATAAGCTTCAAAAGCTACAGAGAAATTTACACCAGAAGAGAAATGGCCACGTTAGAGAACTTAGGATTGCCACTAGTTTTCTAAACAAAACATTAACTTTATTGCAATATAAAAAATACCTGAGTACTTGACTCACACACATGGTGAGGCCGACTGCATATGCAGAAACTGGGCAGCTCAACTCATCTCTGTAAAATAACTTGTTGGGGTTGAATCTACCACCAACCTTTGATATGGTGATAAAAATTGACATAGAGAACACATGAACTTAAGAGACATTGTACTCTTTTACACTTTAACATCGCTAAAATCCTTATCATAATAATGGTTGCTTCTATTTGCTGTACATGATCATGTATCTGGTTCTCATGCTTCCTTTCTCCTAGATGACAGGCCTACACAAAATTTAGTGCAAGAAAATACTGATACAAGCACGACTTCAACAGCAGGCTACCTGCATAAATTGGTGATTTTCAAACATCAGCACAAGAGAGTGTCTCCGAAATTCTCACGTAGAAAAGACAGCGACAGGAGTGTCAGAAAAGCCATATAAACAAGCACAGCTTTTCAAAGAAAAAGAAAAAGACCAAAAATGGAAAAAAAAAAGAAGAGAAAAATCAAACACTACTTGTGACAACTATTCAGGCATTCTTTAATGCATCTCTGCTTTGTTTTGTGTTATCAGCTCATGATTAAATAATATTAGCATTGGTTTTAAGATCTGATGAGCCAGTTTGATCTTGTGCTTATGGACAGATTGATGGAAAGCAACACATGTCTATCATGATACAGTCTGCAGGAGAATGAATTTCCCAATATTAATACAAACTAAATGTGCTTTGATATTTGCTGAATCCTTCTTCCAAGATGGCAATGCCTCACATCTAGGAGAAAAACATTACTTACTTTCCTTGGCAAAAGAAAATGATTCCTAGGAACGGGCCCTTGGATGACTAGGATTAGTAGATTTAGGGTTATCTTATGAGATACATTATACAAGCACATGAAAAGGTATGTCCACCCATCTGATGGCAAGCTCTGAATTGATAGAAATTTGGCTCATAGATACTAGATTCAAAGAGGGTAATTTTGAGTAGATTCAAAGAGGGTAATTTTGAGTAGATTGGATTCTTTAGATGTAGGTCTTTCTGGTGTAGTAATAGGGATAGGAGGATCCAGATTTCCCCAGGCGAAATCAAGGTTGTCTGCCATAAGAAAGAGGCTTCATCGAACATTTTTTGCCATTCAATTGAAGGCAATAATTTTCAACTGTTCAAGCTTTTGTATTTATTGTCCATTTTATTTTGTTTCTATCCGATGCTAGTAATACTTGACGAGATTGATTTTTTACTGATAGCTGATCTAGCATACACGGACGGATTTTTTACTGATTACTATCGACAGACTTGGTCTAGTTCGTGGGAGGGAGGATTCATTCCCCTTGTCTCTTCCTTCTCCTTGGCTTAAGAGCCAAGCAAGATATCGTAACACCTCCTTGCCTCTATGGGGCGCTTGCTAAGTGATTCTCTCGCTATCTGAACCTTCCATTCAGTTTGTCATGGTTTCATCCGTGGTGGCGGAAGAAGCAATTCCAACATATTCCATTGCCACCTCCCAAGCGTTTCGGGGAGAGAGAGAGAGAGCTATATATGGAAGAGAGGCCTCATTGAACATTTTTGGCCATCCAATTGAAGGCAATAATTTTCAACTGTTTAATCTTTTGTATTTATCGTACACTTTATTTTGTATTTATCCGATGCTAGTAATACTTTATGAGATCGATTTCTTACTGATAGCTAATCTAATTGGGCCATCCTCTTGCCTCGTGAATTGAATTGCACTGTTGCACAGTAATACAAGAACCCTCTCATGCTTGCTGAATTCCCTTACTATGCTCGTTTACCCGGTCCAAGGAACTTCATCTTCCTTGGGTCTAACTTCACCAAACTACAGATTGTCAAATTTTCGAACTATAGCAAACTGAATCATGATTGTTCGAATTTAACTTTCTGCAATTCAGCACCATAGTGGTGACTCAGTAACTATGCTATAGAAAATCAACTCTTCTAATTCCTTAGTGAGAAGGTCATCGATCTGACGATTAATTCTCACAGACTTGGATGATTAGGATTAGATTTTCATGAATAAACGACCACTCTGCTTTGACGTGTATGTTTCTGTCATGAAACCTAGGTTCTCTGCAATGTAGAAAGTCACCTCATTAGCTCCCTAGAAGGTTCACATTGATAGTAACAGAGAGTGAATTGCACAGGAGAGAATAAATGAGAAAAGCTAAGTGCCCTCTGTGAGTGATACAGCCTCCTCCTTTTATATTATATTCTTTCTATCTGATCCCTTTGATTGGGGAGAATATGATCCCTTGAACAGCGTATGGTTAGGTAACTATTGAATTAAGATTTTTACAAGTACGGTAGTTCCTACTTTGATGTACAGTATTCTATGAAACAATATTTTCTATGGTCCTTCACACTCACCCTCAAATTGATGTTGGTCAACAAGCATCAATTTCAATATGAGAAATGAAGGTGATCTCTTGTCACAGCTTTAGTGAATATATACCTATTGTTTTCACGTTGTTTGAGTGATGCAACTCTGCTTTCTCAGAGCAATTTCACAAGATACTCATCCAATGATGGAGCAGGAACTAAGCTCATTAAATTGGAGCAGGCGAATCAAATTCCTTATGTAGTTTTGAAAAGAAAATGATACCATTGACTTCCCTAATGGAACTTCCGCAAAGCAGATATCCTCTCCTCTGGCACTTTATTTTATGCTGATTCAATGAATTCAGCCCAAAGACTGACAAACCAGAATGACATGCCTTAACTTGTTTCCTTTACAATATTCTGATACGTCAAGTTCCAACTGAAAATGCCATGCAGCATAGAGACCCTTTGGCTTCCCAGTGCCTTAAAAGAGACCGTGCATCTGGCTGTATAAATAAAGTTGCATCTCCACATCCTCTACTTACTAGGAATATTCAATACTAGCACACTAATATTTATTTATTATATTGTTTGTTCTGTGTGCGTGCATGCCAGTTTCTTAAAACAGTGTATTACCACAATTCCATCCCCTAGGTTAATACCAATAATGATAGCTTGCATGCAAGAAGTGGCATAACTCTCTGCAAAAAGCCAAGAGCTCTATTTCTTAAAAGCACGACTATTAAATATCAAAAGGGGACTGGTGGATGGAAGCAATCTCACCTGTAGAAGATGTCCAAAGGCTGAAGAAGCGTACTTTCCCCACCCCATTGTGCATCTTTAACTCTGGAGCTTGCTTCTTTCCTGATTAACTGAAGAGGCACATCCAGTTGAGGTGGTGTCTGTGAATGTACCCAAAAAATTGTATAAGAAACTCGTAGAGAACCAAATAAGGAGAAAAAGTAAATGAAATGTTCATCAAAGACTAAATGTTTGACCAAGTTGATTAGTTGACTTCATCAACCTATTATAGAAACAGGACATGTTTCATTAATGAGATCAAGCCAAATTTGGAAATAGAAAGACTGGTTTGTAATTTGGAGGTCCTTGTTTTTGTATGTTACTGCATCTAGAGAGCATTGCATTTCAACTCCAATTGGGAGAAACATCTCTCTCGTGTTATAAATCATATCAAATCATCCACATTAGTAAACTTAGGTTCCTGGTGATGTAAATATCCTCGCAAAAATGGTGGTAAGAAGTAATAAAAAGTATTCTGATATATTCTGAACTCCATGGAGAATACATGGTTTGGTGAAGATCCATGTAAAAACTACAGCAAACACCAGTCCAACTTCAAACTGGATTTCATATTTTCTAACATAAGAAGCCTAATGAAAGGAAATAAGCTAAGATGGAATCTCTCCCACAGTTACCATGCAACGGATAAGGGCCCAATTGATTCCACGGAAGAAAAGATGTTGCTTGATTTCATTGGCACCGCCATTTGATCCTAAACGGTCAGCAGGATCTCTATGCAACAATCCATGGATTAGTTGTCTGGCTGTGAGGCTCACCTGGAAATTGTCCAATACAATAAATAAGTTTATGAAATATCTACATATCAAAATACTTACATATCAGAAACACATCAACCTGACTATAATTATGTCATGTTCATTGATAATCTAGATAATATCAGAATGTAGAGAACCAAAAGAACAATTGGAATATGCTAATCATTCCAACCATGAGGCAGTGAGCTCAACTGGGCTCATCTTCCAAGAAAAGACAGAACTTTCTTCTTCTTCTTCTTCTTTTTCAATTATCCTAACCATTGGACTACAGATGCAGAAATGACAGAAAACTAAATCTAGCTTTATTCCAGCTATTTTTCTATTAGATCTTTTAGTTTTCTGAGTCTCAAATGGGTTCACATCTATCTAGCCATCTCCATGTGAAAGATTTAAGTGATTTGGCCTTGTTTAGACTTCAGATAAAAAAAAAAAAATCAGTTTCTCTATAAAAAAAAATAATAAAACAGAGGAAGAAAGCCAATTCCCCTATTGTTTTAACTAAGTTCATCAAGGAAAATCTTTGGCACTATGAATTAGGAATCCCATGGGTACATTCTTGCCTCTTGGAACAGAAAATGATAAATCCAATGAAGGAATTATAATTACGAAGGAAACGTGTTAGACCTTCTCAAGAAGGAAGAATAGGATCTAAGGCTGCAAATAATTTTATGCAGAGGTGTAAAAGGGTTGCATTAAGGTTGTTGAATCATTGGTGTAAAAAGAAAAATTAAGTCTCCAGATCTTTTAAGGAGACAGAATATAATGCTATGCCTTTTTTTTTTTGCAGGGGTGTAAAAGGGTCGCATCAAGATTGTTGAATCATTGGTGTAAAAAGAAAAATTGAGTCTCTAGATCTTTTAAAGAGACAGAATATAATGCTATGTTTGTTCTTTTTTTTTTTTTTTTGCTAGTTTGCCTTACAGGCTAGGAGTGATAGTATCAACCTGAAGACCGAAAGATCGATCCATAACCATCTATCTGATACTAAGGTTGCAACACCACTCAACCATGAGTGTGTTGGTGGTTGCTTGTTTCATTTTTCTTTGGTTGAAGAGTCTTTTGTTGGTGCTGCTTTCTCACCTCAAAATTCTACTCCTCTTCATGCGAACAAAAACAGTTTTTCGTGATTAAGCAAAGCAGGTTGAGATAGATGTCCATTTTATACGACATGAAGTTGAAGAGTAAGCTATCACTCTCCCTATGCACCTTCAGATGCTTAGGTTGTTGATCTCTTTACCAAGGCAAGAACAATGACCACCTTTGCAAATTCATGTTGTATGATCCTTCTCACAATCAGTTTGGTAGAGTGTGCACACAGTCATGTGAAGCACATTATTGACTATTGAACTGATTAAAGCCATATACATGGGATCTGCTTGGGCCCACAGCTCAATTGCCCGAATTAGATCAGAAGATGAATTGGACAGCTCTGCTCAAGACATTCCAGTTTGGAACCATGGATTCAATATCCAATGGCATTAGTGACTGAAGGTCTTGTTTAGTGTTTGGATCTTTTGTGCTGCAGTCGGCAGTGGGATTGTGCTTTTTCTGTGGTTGGATGTTTTGTGGGCCGATAAAGTGTGTGGTCTAAATATGAATGTTTTCTTCTTTCTCCTATATCTAATATAGCAGTTAGCATCTCCATTGTCTTTCTCCAAAGAACCATAATATCCCAAGCTAAGTGGGCCGAATTTGAATGGTCTTATCTGCACTAAGCACTCATCTTTGATCTAGATTGAAGATATGTCCATGTACATACACAAAGCTAATCCTTTCCATAATGCCAGCATTTTTGCCTAATGGATAATGAGAACTTAATGTACCTAAAAATTATAACCCAGAGAAAATCAAAGGAAGTTTGGAACAAGATGTGTTTGAGAGGAATTGGATGATCTCCTTTGAGGATCTATCAACTATTTATAATATAGAATTTCTATAATTACATTGTATTGATGTAAGCAATGATGTAATACATATTATACAAAGATAGAATGTTGGACTGTCATAATGATGACCATATCCTTCTAGAAAGGGTTGGTCAAGTTACCAAAAGAGGTGTGAGCCAGCGTGGGCCTGTGTCACAGCCTGAGATGGCCATTGGGCTTCTTTAGTTCTACACTCCCCCTCAAATTGATGTGGAGTAGAACTAAGCATTAATTTGCTAGAGAGGAAATTATGTCTAGCCATAGTCATAGTCTTGGTGAAGAGATCTGCCAGCTGGTAATGTGAGGGAATATGCGGAGACTTATCATTTTTGCCAAAAACCTTTCTCAAACAAAATGGCAGTCAACTTCAATATGCTTTGTCCGCTCATGAAAAACTAGGTTATTTGCTATCTCGATGGCACTTGTATTATCGGCATAGAGTGGAGTAGGTTTGACTGAAAAGACACCAAATTCTACAAGAAGTCAAAGCCCGGTAATTTCACTTGTGGCTGAAGGCATGGGCCCTATATTCTGCCTTAGTAGAAGGTTTGGAGACTGTAGGCTGTTTCTTCAACTTCCATGATATAAGAGAGCAGCCCAAGAACATGCACCATCTAGTGGTCGATCGTCTTGTGTCAGGGCATCCCGCCCAATCTGCATTTGCATATGCTTCTAGAATCAACGGAGAAGTGGAGGAATAGAATAATCCTCTATTTGTTGTACAATGTATATACTGCAGAATACGATGTACAGCAGATAGGTGATTTTGTGAGGATTACTCACAAACCGACTAATGATTTGAACTACATACACTATATCCAGTCTTGTCATTGTTAAATAAATAAGGCTGCCAACCAGTCGACGATATAGTGTTGCATCAAGAAGAGGAACCCCATCTTCCTTCTTTAGATGAAGATTCAACTCCATAGGTGTTTCTGCGGTTCAGCCATCATCTAAACTCGCCATTGATAGGAGATCTTCAGCATACTTACATTGATAAACATATATTCCTTGTGGAGTGCATTTGATTTCCAAACCAAGGAAATATGTTAGAGCACCAAGATCTTTCATGTGAAAAGTTCTCATGAGATACTCTTTGAGGTCATAGATACCACCATCATTGTTCCCACTAATGATTATATCATCTACATAGAGGAATAGAATTGCGCATCCCTTTAAAGATCTTTTAATAAAAAGAGAATGATCATTATAACTTTGATAGAACCCAGCTTTCACAATAGCGTGCCAAAAATTTTCAAACCAAGCTCGAGGAGCCTGTTTGAGGCCATAAAGAGACTTCTTCAGTAGGCAAACCATCTTCGGGGAAGAGTAATATCCGGGTGGTAGGCGCATGTATACAGTCTCATGAAGATCACTGTGAAGGAATGCATTTTCCACATCCATTTGCCATAAGGGCCAGTGTCATACTGCAGCAATGCTTAAGAGGGCTCTCACAGTTGTCATTTTGGCAATCGGAGCAAAGGTTTCTTCATAATTGATGCCATATTCCTGCTTATATCCCTGCGTGACTAAGGCTTTCAATCTGTCAAGTGTGCCATCCAACTTGACATTGACTGAATAGATCCACTTGCTGCCTATAATGGTTGCAAAGGGAGGCGAAAAAACCATCTCCCAAGTCTGATTAGCTTCCAAAGCTAATAACTCCTCATCCATTGCCTTTTTCCAACAGGGCTCTTTAGCTGCATGGGAAAAAAAAAATCCAAATCTGAAAGTAGACTGGAACTGTACAGTCCACTGTAACTTCTTACAAAACACAAGGCAACTTGTGTTGTTGCTCTGATACCATGACAACCCAAAGAAAATCAAAGGAAGTTTGGAACAAGATGTGTTTGGGAGGAATTGGATATCTCCTTTGAGGATCTATCTACTATATAAAATATATGACTTCCTATAATTACATTGTATTGATGTAAGCAATTATGTAATACATATTGTACAAAGATAGAATGTTGGAATGTCATAATGGTGACCATCTCCTTCTAGATGGACTGTTGGACTGTCATAATGATGACCATATCCTTCTAGAAAGGGTCAGGCCCGTTGGGCTTCTTTAGTTCTACATAAAATGCCACCACCATCTGAACATATGGACCACAAATGATTCCACCACTAATTGGATTGTGGGATCCATCAAAATTGTGCTCGTGCCAGCCTAGGGGAGGAGGAAGCCAGGAGTCTATGGAGGGGTCTATGTGAAAACCTGGACTATTGTAGATATGAGTGAGGTTCTCTCTCTCTCTCTCTCTCTCTCTCTCTCTCCATTTTCTACTTCTATTTCATTAAGTATGTTAGGCCTCTATTAAGAAGATCATTTGTGATCATGATCGGATTGCGATTAGGTTGCTGAGATTGGTAGGGATTTTTTTAACTTTATCTTTAAATAAAAATGTCAAAATTCATGGGGATCTCATTGTTGTTTTGGAATAAAATTGGATTTGTTAGGATTTATGGATCCTTATGTTTAAGAGGAGGAGGAGAAGAAGAAAACCATTCACAGAGAATTGGGAAAACTGTTGTGCCCCTTCTCCCTTGATGGGCATCTACCATGCTATTTAACATGTGTATTGCCATAATGCAAGGCTGAGATTACAAAGATTGATATCTAATTAGAAACATACAAGGAAAGACTATCAAGAGTATCAATATCTTCTGATATGATACAACTATACAGAGTATACTAGATCCTACTAGATCCCTCACGTGGGATATTCATGAGACTGATAGGCTGGACTTGATGGGCCTGGCGGACCTGTGCTTTATATGCTTCTACAGTATTGTGGGTTACCAAGTGGATATCTGTGAAACCTTGAATCAAGCCTATGCACCTTCACTGAGTGATAAGTTTTGTAGGATGTGACCAACACTTTGATTCATAAGACCACATAATTCTATGATGAGATCTACGACCATTCTTCATTCATCTAATCATCTTATCATTGTGAACTTTGGATCTCAACGTGTGAGGATCTAATCTTATTGAAAAACACCTAATGATCCATTTCTTGAAGACATTGCAAGTATGATTATCGCAGTTTGATTTTTGACCAAATCTATTAGGACCTAATCTGAGTAAGCTCAGATGATGCAGTACCCAGAAGCACTATCCGTCCAATCAAACCAAAAACAGGAAAATTCCAGCAACTACTACTGATTGCAAAGAATAATCGAAATCCCATATTTAATAAAGCAAGTAACAATGCAAAAACAACCCAAAAGTATGCACATGACACAAGGTAGAGGGATAAAATAAAAAGCAACTACTGCTTTTGCAAAACACTATTCTTGGTACTGTAGAATGAACAGGAATAGACGACCAGAACACCCATATATAAGACTTAAAACCACACAAAACCCTAGCAATCTTGCCATAATTAAATCCTAATACAAAGGAATCCTTAGTCATTGTTTCTAATTGAAAAGAATGCAGAACTTACAGGAAAGAAACTAGAAGATAAGAAATTTCCAGAATTGGACCCATCTGGGGTATCTTGCAATTGATCTGATTTGGGGCCCACATAGGCCATCCTTTTGATGAAACCAATCTGCGGGACCTTTTGGTGGACTCCAAGGTGAATATAGAGAGAACCTAACTTCTTGGATTGGATCAGCTTTGACCGACTAAACCCAGGCTCAAAAACAGCAGTACATGAGAACACTTTGGGTTCTGAGTCCTCTGTAAAATTATAAAACAGCCCCCTTGTACTTTTGTCAATTCTTCAAAACAGGCCCTGACACATTTTTAAACTGAAACTTTGACTGTTTGGACCGACCTAAGTTTCCAATTAAACTTGTTGGGACCTTAGCGGGCCATCTTGGGATGCTCCCACTGTTGCAAATAATCTTCAGCCATAACAAAAATTAGATCTTCATCAATTTTTGCATCATTCTCCCCTAGTTGGAAAGAACTCGCCCTCGAGTTTGCATTTTCGTGTTTCCATTTGCGTCGGCGCATTCACTTCTTGTGACACTTTTGTGGAGGAGCTTGCATATCTAGCATGTTCTTCAAATTATCTTCATTTTATTGCGTACTCCTTGCTACAGCTATTGGAATTGCTTTTTCACTTTGACTTGCAATTTCACGAAGCTGCGTGGACACTACTTGTTGTCAAGCTACTGCTTCCCAAAATACATCAACATATTCAGAATTAAGAGGATTTTCAAACATCACAACTGCGGTTTGCACTCTTGCTTGGGAACAAATTCTAATGCGGCTTTCACAATTGGAAGATTGCGCTCTGCTTTGGTTTAATTTCTGACGCAAGTTGATTTTCAGCTACATCTACTAGTTCATCTTGGCCTTTGTTGAAGATAAGATTTTTTGAATTCAATTCTTAAATATTATCTTCCACATATTTGTCAAATATAAGAGGAGAATTTAGATCATCTTCAATATTCTCAACATTAGTAGCTTCCATAATTTCTTCTTATAGAGTTTACTCATCACATATATCACCTGAGAAATTATTTACATCCCCTAACAAAGTAGGTTTCGTATTAGTTTTCTCGTGAGTAGGCCCAAGGACAATTTTTGCATTGTCTTTGTAGAAGGTGTACGTGTTTTTATAACACCATCGTGAAGTGTATGGTGGTCATACAACCATGGCCTACCCAATAATATGCATAACAACCATGGGCTTACGACACCATAAATCCTTATGGTATCTACAACCAATAGAAAAAGAAATTAATGCTTTACGAGTTACTGGTACCTCATTGCCGCGATTGAACCATGAAAGCTTGTGCGGTGTTGGATGTTTTTTAGTCGAGCTTGAGCTCGTCGAAGACTTCCTGTGATACCACATTCTCGCAACTACCCCTACCCCCATCCATAATCAAGTGGAATTTGCGGCCCTTGATAGTGCATTTAGTGCTAAAGATGCTAGTGCGAAGCCAATCATCGTTGGTAGTTGGCTTCAGAGAAAACAATGTTTTAAGGATCATCAAAGATTGACCTCAATTACCATTGATAGTGTTGTTGTTAGCTCCAGAATTATCAAATTCAAGCCTATCATCATCCGCTACATAAGATGGTGTGTCTGATTCTTCTTCTCGTTCAACAGAATTTCTCGCTTTCCACATTCTGAGGATATGCAACCATACTCATTGCACTTAAAACAACATTTGAAGACTACTTTTAGCATCTTCTTTAAGCTGTTTCCCAGATTTCTTTGATACACCCTCATCTTTAGAAGATTGGGGACGTGATGTCCTAGACCGGAGAATATCAATGGCATGTGATTCTTTAATGGCAGCTGCTCAGTAAACGACTTTTGTCAAAGTGTAGTAAGAATGGTAAGCCATCGCCTTCTATATGGATGGTCGTAATCTGCCCTTATATCTCCCCACCAGCTGATCTTCGTCTTCCATAACATCATTATGGGTTACTAAATATTGGAACTCCTTTGTGTAGTCATCTACAGAGCGATTTCCTTGTTGGAGATTTTGTAGCCACATAAAAAGTATTTGCCTGCATGTGGAAGGAAGAAAATGCCCCTCCATATATTTCTTAATCTTCTCCAATGAAGTGATTGGTGCTTTTCTCATGCATTGATGGGACTTCTAACATTTTTCCCACCGCCACTGAATTTTTTAGGAAGTTTAATAGCCACAATTTGACATTCTTGTGATCGTCCAAATCCTTGTGTACAAACACTTTCTCAAGTGCATTTAGCCAATCATAAAACTCAATAACTCATTGCCTTTCATGGTGCCATTATACTCAAAAGTTTCCAATTTAATATTTAAAGTGTGATCGTTGTCATCATGATATTCCATATGTCAATGTTTTCTCACTGCAGACCGACTATGGAATGGATTGATAAACTCCTCGGCATCCATCTCATCGTTACAATTGTCACGATGAACTCTAGATGCTATAGATGTTGGGTCAACTGTTCAACTTGATGCATTCAATTATGAATCTCAATATCCCTTGGATCTAGTTCATGACCCACGTCGCTGTAAACCTCTGGCCTACAACCTGGACCTTTTCGGAGATGCATGATCATGGAAACAGATTCACAAGAATCACAACACAAATCTTAGGATCGATTTGTGTTCGGAAGCATTATCTGTCCAATCAAACCAAAAACCAGAAAAATTCCAGCAGCTGCTACTAATTGCAAGGAATAGTAGAAATTTCATAATTAATAAAGCAAGGAACAATGCATGAGCAACCCAAAAACTTTGACCTCTAAGCCTTCTCAATCACCTTAGTATCCACATGACACAAGGGAGAGGGATAAAATAAAGAGCAACCACTGCTTTTGCAAAATACTATTCTCCGGTACTATGGCATGAACAGTAACTGATGACCATAACACAAATATATAAGACTTAAAACCACATCAAACCCTAGCAATCTTGCCATAATTAAATCCTTATACAAATAAGAATCCTTACTGTTTCTAATTAAAAAATCCAGAAACTACTAGACAGAAACTAGAAAATTAGAAATTTTCAAGAATCGGAGCCATCTAGGACATTTTGCAATAGATCTGATGTGGGGCCACATGGGCCATCCTTTGATGAAACCATCTACAGGACCTTTTAATGGACTCCCAGGCAAAACAAGATAGACCCTAACTTCTTGAACTGGTTCAGTTTTGACTCACTAAACCCAGCCTCTATGCGAGACCCTTGTGGGTTCTGAATTTTCTGTAAAATTATAGAACAGCCCCTGTACTTTTGTCAATTCTTCAAAACAGTCCAACACATTTTTAAACTGAAACTTGACTGTTTTGGCCCAAGTTTTCAATTCAACTTGTAGGGACACTTGCGGGCCATCTTGGGATGCTCCCATTGTTGCAAATAATCTTCAGCCATGACAAAAATTATATCTTCATCAATTTCTACATCATCAGATGAACGTGTCCAGCATCAGTTTAAAATCAAAGCAAGTTCTAACCCACAGCAGGGGTAAAAAATTGTCAGTTGGAAACTGAACATCTGATGATGAGGAGAATTCTCATGCCAAGAGTCAATCCAATACATCAAATAGAATATGTAGAAATTGCTTCTGTGTTTGAACCCATTCTAAGATGATCATTCCATAGGAATTCTGACATTTGATTATGATATGACATGTCAGCATATCAAGACACATCCAAACACATCAAATGATCTTGGTAGATTTGATTTCATCAAGAGAGATTGGGATAGGCAATCTAAGATATACTCAACAGGCAAATCATAGTTCAATTGAATTTAACAACTATATGAGCACTTCCATTAACTTCAATGGTCAGATGGAAGCAAGCCTTGAAGTAGACAGTAAGATCGGTGCAGGATCCAACAATTCAAGAAGTAGATCAAGCCACAAAGCTAATGATCCAACTATATGAAGATACATTGGAGAAACAACTGCTTATCTTTGTCCTCATATGATTGGTGTTTGACGTTACAGGGCAATAACAGCATGTAGAGAGTTGAGGGCAAGTTGGCTCCAAGCAGGACAGAATGACATGCCCCCAAATGCATGGGCCCACTTGGCTTTATGTCACAATTGGTATCAACCAAATCAATATCCAGATTTGGATGTAGACCCACACTTTGGTCCTGCTATGATACAAGAGCAAGAGAAATTCCATTATTTTTTTATTTCCTTTTTCTTTCTCCCATACTTTTAAGTAGTTTAGCTGTTTAGGACGCTAAAATGATTTTTTTTTTTTGGAGTGATTATTATTGGATTACCAATAAGAAGCTTAGATTAGTAGGGATTTGTTGATCTTATCTTTAAATACAGATGTAAAAGCATGGAGGAGTCACTGTCGAAACCATATTTTGATTGGGGACCCCAGACCATACATGAGGGACTGCGTGTTTCTGTGCATATGCATACATGCATATCAGTACACCATATAGTTTGCATGTACAATATTATAATACACGTGTGTGTCTATAGAGACACACGCAGGGGTATTTAGGTCCTATTAGGGTACCTAAGGCCCAAACTTGAGCCCGATCGGAATTTCAATTTGTTTCTAGTTTCCAGGGCCAAAGCCAGCCAGAACCAGAACATGACCAAGTTGCAGGTTTATGCTGGTCAGGTGACGTTATTTCAGAATTGACCTAGCCCAAGTTGCATCGATACTGCCCCATACTCATAATTACGACAAACATTACCCAACAATGCTAATTTTCTTACTGATCTTCTCATTAAGTCAGATAGTCAACGTTATGTACTACCATAATGTTTATACATGGGTATTTAGGCCCTACCACCTTATTGAGGTAACTGAGGCCCAAACTTGAGCCTGAGCTTGATCTGAATTCCACTCAAATTTTAATTTCCAAGCCGCAACCCAGCCCAAACCAGAAATTGCATGACTGAAGTTGCAGGTTCATGCTGGTCAGATCATGTCATTTCAGATTTGACCTAGCTCAAGTTGCACCCATACAGTCCCATACTAACAATGAGGATATACACATTACCCAATTGTCACTGATCTGCTCATTTATTCAAATTGTCAATGTTATGACTTATGAACAACCATATAGATTTTGTTTGGTTTCATGATAGCTATTTCCATATTTCCTAGTAAGACATTAATTGAGTATGAACATCAGCTACTAAAAAAAGTAGGAGGAACAATGACATAAAACATGTTAAATCTGATGGTAGAAAATAG
The DNA here is from genome assembly GCA_037013555.1 of Sextonia rubra. Lineage (NCBI taxonomy): Eukaryota > Viridiplantae > Streptophyta > Magnoliopsida > Laurales > Lauraceae > Sextonia > Sextonia rubra. The sequence goes on along the minus strand of JASUAD010000012.1, from coordinate 26,707,114 downwards.
AAATTGCCCCATAGTGAATGCAGATGTTAAAGCAGGAACTCTTACTGGGATGCTACTAGGGAAAGTGAGGTCTTTGTGCAAAATGTTGGCAAATGTCTTCTGCCTATTCTTTCCCCTGAAGGGTGTTCGGCCATAAAGCATCTCATAGAGTAAAATCCCTGTATTTCCAAGCACATTAAGGTGAAACCAAAGCACATCCACATAGATATGATAAACTACAATTTTTTACTAAGTGGTGTCTAGAAATATGAACAAGCAAACACCATTTCTTGAAACCAAAGAAGAGGATTCTGTGCAAATTCAGATTCCAGCTATATATATATATATTTCACATAAAGGCGCAGCCAGAATACTGACATGAACTTGATTGCAATAATTCTACTGATTCTGATAGTGATAAGCTTTATTCTTTATGTTTTTCTTATTTTTATAGTTTTTGTAGATCGGTCAGATAGTTAAAGGGATTTTCCAAGGAAAATTCAGATACAGGAATGGCTATTGTAGACTTTATTTTTGAAATTCCTGAATGTTTCAGACATTTCCATGAATATGGTCCTTGACAGGTTCTCTAACAGAAGCACGAATAGCTCATAATCCAATGAAATCAACCCTCCACAAGTTCAAATCGATGAGAATGGAATTATGAACAATGAAGGAACCTGACCACAGCACCAATAACAGTTCTTCAGACAAACCCTAAAACCCCATCACTATAGAACATCTACAAATGCTACATTTAGGGTGTGTTTGGATATAATGTAAAGTAAATTAGAGTAAAGTATAATATTTGAATTTTAAAATATCCCCCCTTCATTTTCAAAAAAAGTTCAATAAAGCAACCACTAAATTACAAAAAAACAACTACTTTTTATGCAAAAAGTCAAAAAGATTCCTCATTAAACAACTAAAAACAAAAAGTAATCATAACCCCATTATATATAATTCTTTCTTGATTTTGAGTTTACTCTACCCTATTTTACTTCACCCCACATCCAAACAGTCCCTTACCATAGTACCAAAGATTCCCTTCTTCGTTCTGAATGACAACATGACACGAACACACAACCTTGTGGTTGCAAAACTGAGAACCATCCAACTGGCTACAGGTTCTTGACCAAAGCTCCTTTCTCCTCGTGCTCTATTGGACAATCATAATTATCGAGCTATGAAGATCTTATAACTATTGTCTTTGAAATATAAAACCATGCTGCAACTCAAAGTCCCATGAAAATCTACCTTAAATTTCATTCCAATCTAAATAAAACTCCTCTATTCAATAAATACAGACATTTCCATAAAACTCCTGCGCAATTCATAAATTAGTAAGATATTTCCTTGTATCTGATATATATATATGTATATATTCATTTATTTATATATTGAAAGTTCTTTTTTTCAAAAGGGTTTTTTTCCTTTATTATATATACTCTACTAAGAAGGTACTAAGTAGAGGATAAACCCATCTAAAGTAGAACCCTGAGACTCAGTTTGTTGAGAACAGATAACTAATAGAGACAATAAAATCTTCATCTAATCTCCTAAAACTTGTTCTCTTAACATAAAAAGCAATTAAAAAATTATGCTCATCAGTTAGACATCTCCATTTAAAGGAAATTATGGCTTGTGCTGTCATCTCAAAGAGACGTTAGGCATTGGAAATGGAAAGCTGGCTCGTTTGAAGATTCCTCATACCCAAGCTTTTGGACGGTTGTGATGAAAAACAATGCCAAAAATTGGGAAATCACTAGATGGAGCAAAAGACCTTCCCCTAAGTGGTAAAATATTGCAGAAAAATCACCAAAAACTTTGGAACAGTGGGAGACCAGATCTGTTGGGGTTGCCAGCGACGTTTGGATGAACACAGGTGGGCCACTGTTGATCAGCTGTGATCAATAGTATATGCTTTGGCTGATGAAAATCTGAGATGTCTGTAACAGATCCTTGATCTGTTAACCACTGGAGAGGTTGATTTCAATCTAATCATATAGAAGACTGCAACTCAAGGGCTTTGATACCATGTCATCTCAAAGAGATGTTAGGCATTGGAGATGGAAAGATGGGAGAAAATCTGCGTATCCCTCTGGGATTGACGGGTTTCTTTATATAAGGGTTGTAAGCCCAAGCAAAGATTACGATTAAGCCTTTAATTAGTTAGAGTAATTGATACATTGGAATCAAATCCAAAATCTATGCTAATCATATCTAATTTACAGCTATGTGGTTGACCCAGTCACTCGTGAGATATTATTTGTGAAGGGCCTGGAGTGAGCTTAATGGGCCTATATTGACATGTGCCAGTCACAAATTAAAGTAGACTCTTCTTTGATTGCATCAACTCCTCTACAAGCTATTGATTTAAAATCTTCAACCCATCATTCTGAATTGGTTAAAGCTATAGCATACCCTACGTAGTCGACCTCAAAGGTGAATGAACAGCCCTTCACAACCAGTCCTGTTACATTAGTGACCCTTCTCAACCAAAGCAATAGTAAAAAAACGATGTTTCATGTATAACAGGTGACAAAGAAAGGAGCAATGGCTAGATTTCTAACATAAGTCGAACCAGTCTATGCCAATCTTAGATAGTAGAAATAAATTAGGCTCAATTTATGGCCCAATTTTAAGTGGTCATTGTTAAATCCAGTGCACCAGAAAACAATTTCAGCAAGTTAATAGTACAACAGAGGAAGTGAATTAGTTACCACATAATTTGTCCGGTCTGTGTCCAAGGAAAATAGGAAATATTTGGTATAGACTTCCAATCTATAGAATTCCAATCAGGTGTTTAGCAGACTAGCAAATAAACCTCAAGGGCTCAGCTTCCGCACCAAAGCAATAAAATCCAATACTTGGTTTAGTAACACAGTTCAAACCACAGAATACTTTTTAATCAAAAGACAAGCAGTCCGATGGAAAAAATAAGTTCACCAAGTTTGCTTGGCCCTGATATACTGTTTGCTGGCCCAAAGTGAGGAGAACAAGTCGTCAATATTGTGTGAATTGAGATGAGATAATCCAGTCCAAAAGTGTAATATCCCTACTAAGACTCTTGGTAGAATTATAATTCGACCAGATTAAAGTCATTAGAAGGCTAAGAATTTCAAACAGGACTCTCTCTTAAGGTTACATTCCCAGTAGGACTCTTCTGTAATTCCAGGCAGGACTCCTAGTGCATGATTGTCCAAGCACTAGTATATATATTAAAAACTAGGCTCTCCTTTTCCCTACACATCAACGCGAGAGAGAGAGAGAGAGAGAGAGAGAGAGAGAAGAGAACTGATCTCAGTTGTGAAATTGTTAGAAGAAGAAGAAGATTATAAAGGGGGCAAGGAAGATCAACAGCAGGATGCGTAGCGGATGTCTAACATGAGACCAATCACTGCTCAAGCAACGAACTTCTTTACCAGGTGAGTAGAACTTCTATTGACCTGTTGTTGTAGTGTGAATATGAATGTATGATTGGTCAGACAGAATTATCTTGCAAGAAAAACGTACACAACAGGACACCACCGACCCAAATTTTCGTGTAGATAGTTGATTGAATGGATTCTTTGGTTGGTCTGTTTCTTCTGGATTGCTTTTAATAAAGAATAGGGTGGAATAGCATAATGGAGAAACCAGAAACTGAAATTTCCCAGTTTTGGGTTGTCAAATACACCCTGTAAGTCTAGGAGTTGTGGGCCCATGTGGTCCGCCTGATCTTTAATCATGGCCACATGCTTAGTGGAGGACAGTTGGGCGACCACAATGGTGGTGAACCATGCTGATTGAACCATTGGAGCCCACAAACCAACCGCTGTAAAACCAATATGGTGAATAGACTCAACTGTCGACCTTCCTGTACACAATAAGTTGATAGAATACACAATTTTTGATATGGAAATTGAATGGATAAATCTGCCATGTTTAGAGCATCTCTTAAAGACTATTTTCCATACCAAAAAGGGTGATTTAACCAAGAGGATGAATCCGAATTTGAGTTTCCAGTTTCTGTGACGTTGAAAACCAGTTCGAGTCACTTGAAGTTGTGGGCCCACGTTGTCCGCTTGATCACTAATCTGAACCACACAACTTGTCGTAGGCCCACGGGCGACCTTAGTCATGTGGGCCTTTTTCAGATTGATCCACTATGGCCCACAATCCAATTGCCTCAAAAAATTCCAGGTGTTAAACCATCTTCTCCAAGAGTGGGTTTTGTCGACATGTAACATTGTAACCCAGTTTTTATAAATTATAGACTTGGTCCCTGTTATCTTACATTTATATTTAAAAACCCTTTGTTACTGCAACTTCTTTGTTAATAGGTAAGAGAGTAACTTGAATTTGGCTTAGTCATGATAAGGTAAAGTAAGTGTTGGCACCATTGATTAATAATCACTGATCCTTTTTAAGGACGGTAATTACTTTCGCTTTATGTATTGTTGAGTATGATGTAGGCTTATAATTGTGTATGACCCAATATCATAAAAGCTAATATGATTTAATTGCTATGGTAATCAGCTGATAAGTAAATTATTTTTAAGAGATCAGGGCAATGCCACATATCTGGTACCAACTCCGACTCAAAGTGGGCCGAGGACTAACCAGTGTTATGTGGCACTGGCCAAGGAAAAGAGTAAGATGATGCTATCAATTATGATGGAGATGAAAATCTAATAAGTTTATTGAATTTGAACTTGAAATTAATGTTTGAAATAGAGTAACACAAACCGCTAGCACTGAGTATAGAACTTCTCTTGTGGATGTTGGCCGAGGGAAGTGGGTTTAACAATCATGGTGGTAAGACAGGCCATGTTTTTAATAGAAATGTAGATAATCCAGTGTGGAAGTATTGGAATAGGTTCAACAATCATGGTAGATGACAAGCCATGTTGTTGATAGAAACGTAGATATACTCTAATAGGGCATTGGAACCATTTGATGCTTGCGGTAGAAAAATACTCAGGAAAAAATTGATTAAGATATTGTTTTTAACACCATTATTGAATATATAAATATTGATATGAATGATTGAAAATATGCTATACCTTAATGTTTACTTATACTACTCATCAGTGTTACTGACCAGTGGTTCGCCACACTTCAGGTAATGCATTTGTAGAGATTGCGCGGAATGATGGAGATCAGCCAGTGGATTTTTGCATGCGTGGCTGATCCAGAGCGCGAGGAACAATGATTAGATTCGTAGATGGGATTAGCCCAGCATTTAGATATTTTCTCTACTTGTTTTAGAGACTTGTTTTTTACTCAATAGCTTTTATTAGGACTTCTAATACATTTAATGATTTAAGTATAATTGAATATGAATGTGGTTGGACCTTTTATGCTCATTAGAATTTGATTTATGTTGTGTCGTTATAAATTTGACTACGTTTTGAGAATCTAAAGCATTCTAGATTCTTGGATCGTTACAAAGTGGTATCAGAGCAAGGTTTTGGGCAACCTCTAAAAGACTTAGAAAACATTAGGCATCGTGGTGAGTTCGTGGATTGGGTATTAAGATAAGGTATTTATTTACTATGTACTAATTATTGCACTCCCATTGTAGGAGAAAGAACATAACTTTCCAAGGAAACCCCATCCATAATACCAACCAGAATGGAACTGAAAGTGAGACATCGAATTTGAATGAAGGACCAACTCAGGTGCCCGAATATGTGAAGAGTATGTTCGATAGTTTCGCAAAGGCATATAATTAGGTGCAAAAGCAGATATAGAGTCTAGCACAACGTCAAAATGATAATAACTGACCAAAAGGCGGGATCAATGCTGGTGGAGGCAGAGACAGAGTGAGACTCTCTCTACAAGAGATTCAATGAGTTTCGTCCTTAATACTTTGACGAAACTACAAACCCATGGGAGGTGAACAAATGGATGGAAAATATAGAAGCAATTTTTGTGGTAATGGGTAGCTCAAACTACCAGAAAGCTCTATTGGCAGTATTTAAACAAAGAATGGTGGAAATCTGCAAAGAAGACCTATCCAAGTCTGGAGGGTGAGATCACCTAGGCTTTCTTTAAAAAGGACTTCATCATGAAGTTTATACCTAACCACATCAAGGAAAAAAAAGAAGAGACAATTCCAGAATCTAGTGCAATGAGACATGCCAGTGATGAAATATAAAAATAAGTTAACAGAGCTGTCTCATTTTGCAAAGTGCTTGATAGCAACAAAAGATATGAAACGTAAAAAATTCATTTAAGGATTGCATTCAGATATCAAAAAGAATGTACGGTTAGGGCAGCCGGTTACCCACGCAGATGCTTTGAAAAGGGCCTATGTATCAGAAGAAGCTACTGACGAAATCAATGGGATGATTCCACCTAAAACGACAGGAAATGGAAAGAGAAATCAGGAAAACCACCCACCCCAAAAGAAACAAAAGGTGGATTCTCAAGTTGAATGTAGTTGCTGTAGGAAGAACTAGGACTTAGAGTAGTGCCAATGACAGCGCGGTGCATGCTTTACATGCGGCTAGTTGGGTCATAAGCATAGGGATTGTCCAAAATGGCAAAAGAAGAATTAGGTATAGTGACAAGGGCAGCAATCACATCAGAACCAACAAAAGTTCCAACAGCCATGCTAGAACTATCAAAACTACCCTCCCTGGAATCAAGGGAACCCACAGTAGACCAATCAACAGAACAGTTGCAAAAAAACCAACAAAATGGCCAGAACCAACGGAGGAGATATAAACAGAATCCGCCACAGGGCAAAATTATAACCAAGAAAGGAACAACCAAGGCGGAAATCAACAGAGAACAACCCAATGCTAGGGCCTATGTAATCACTATCAGGAAGCTGACATGGCAAACAATGTAATTGAGGGTACGCTCTTTATCTTTGGTACTAAAGCCATTATTCTATTTGATTCTGGTTCCACTCACTGTTACATTTCACATGTGTTTGCCTCGAAACTAAACATGTTACCCTCTAAACTTCCCCAACCTTTAATCGTATCAACCCCCATTAGAGGACAACTTAACATTAGAACCATATTTTATGATTGCCCCCTAAATCATGGTAGAGTCACTATGCCCGCAAACCTAATATTATTAATAATGCATGATTTTGACATTATTTTGGGAATAGATTGGCTAGCTAAGTATATAGCTGTATTAGATTGTTTCATTAAGATAGTTCGCTTCAAATTAGAAGGATACAAGGATGTGCGTGCAGTGGGAACAGGGAGACCAGCGGAGTCTAGGGTTATCTCAGCGAGCAAGGCCAATTAATTGCTAAGAAATGGGTGCAAGGGATATTTCGCATTAGTTACTGAGGAGAAAAAAAAACCCTAAGTTAGAGAATATTCCTTTAGTGAGAGAATTTTCTAATGCCTTTCAAGATGACTTACCTGGTTTACCACTAGTATGGGAGGTTGACTTCACCATTGAATTAGTACTGGGAACAGCCCCAATCTCCAAGGCACCCCACAACATAGCACCTGCTAAACTAAGAGAACTAAAAGGGCAGTTGCAGGAATTGATGGACAAGGGATTCATTAGACCTAGTGTCTTAACGTGGGGATTGCTTGTACTATTTTTTGAGAAAAAGGATGGAACTTTGTGCATGTGCATAGATTACCGACAACTAAATCAAGTCACTATTAAGAATAAGTATCCACTTTTATGGATAGATGAATTATTTGACCAACTTCAAGGTGCAAGATACTTCTCTAAGATTAATTTGCGGTCCGAATACTATCAGTTAAGAGTGAGGGAGGAAGATATCCCTAAGATAGCCTTCTGGAAATGGTATGGACATTACGAGTTCTTAGTAATGCTGTTTGAGTTAACAAACGCACCAGCGGTGTTCATGACGCTCATGAATCAAAATTTTAAGCCGTATTTGGATTAGTTTTGTAAAAAAACTGGGTCAACTGAATGACCCATTGGGCCGGCCCATTGGGCTGGCCTGTTGGGTTGGTCCAATGGGCCGGCCCGTTTGGTATGATAATTACATATTAGGAAATCTGTAATTATGATCTGTAGACTGCTGTACATTTTCATGTATAGGGTGATTCTAATTGCTGTAGTTTCCTTCCATATTTTCAGCACAGTTGTAAATTAGCTCAATTATAGGAATCTCTGTATATTTAAGGGCTTGCAAGGGGATCGACAAAGCAAGCAATTCATTGTTAAGATCTCTGCAATTCTTCTTGTTTTTCAGTGTTTTTCATGGTATCAAAGACACTGTTGTGAGAAATAGGGCAGATCGGACGTTGGTCTGGACGCCTCTAGACATTGGCTGGGTTACAGTGGTGGGGTCCACACTTGATCAAAGAGGGGGCACACCAACTTAAGGTGGTCGACCACTTATTGGAGATATTCTATGATTTTTTCAGATTTTTTGGGCTGCATTAAGGTACTGTTTTTTGGCCATCTCTGTTCAGCATTTTTTGCCGGATTGTTTTCATCAAGACCGTCCAGTTTTGAAATCCGCCGTTGGATCAGACTTGACCAAGGCTTGTTGGGTGCGAAAATTGGTTGGTCTTTGCTTTCTCTAAGCTGATTTGTGAACTAATTGAGTTTTGGTGGTCCAATAGCCATTCTACACCCTGTCAACAGGGACGCCCAGAGCTCATTTATTGTTTTTCTTGCATCTCCATCTTCTGCTATCATCTGTAATGGCTGAGAAGGTGACTGGCATTAGTGTAATTCTTGATGGGACCAATTATGCTTGCTGGTTCCATCTCATGATGAATTTTTTGAAGGGGCAGAAACTTTGGAAATTTGTGATAGAGAAGAAGCCAGGACCTGACACCAAGGATCCTACTTATGAGGATTGGGAAGCATCTGTGGGTAAAATTAACTTTTGGATTGCAAATTCCGTCACTCCCTCCATTGGACATCAATTGTCTAAATTTTCTCATCCTAAGGATACCTGGGATTATTTGGCTCGGTTATATGTTCAATCCAATTCCGCCCGCTGTTATCAACTTGAATGGGAAATTAAAACTGCCGAACAAGGCTCTCAGTCCATTCATGAATTTCATGTCAAAATGACTGCATTATGAGATCAATTAGCTCTAATGGAACCCCAGTTTACCTGCTCTGCCGACTCAACTACTTTTGAAAAATATCGACAGGAAACTCGACTAGTTCAGTTTCTTATTGCTTTTTGCCCTGAGTATGAACACATTAGGGGTCTACTATTACATCGATCTCCATTGCCATATGTGAATGTGGCTTTGTCTGAACTTCTAGCAGAGGAACAAACTCAACAGATCTTATCAAAGTACAAAGCTGTTGAGTCCGATCACGTCCTCGTTGCTGCTAAGTCATCCTCTTTGGTTAAACCTGTCGGTTCTAACAACATCTGTAATTATTGCAAAGAACCAGGACACTGGAAGAGAGACTGTCCTCAGTTGAAAAAGAAACAGAATCAGAAAGAGCCAAATCGACATCCCGATCAACGTCCTAGACATAATCAGACAGCAGCAGTGACTGCTAAAGCACCTCCTAACTTCTCTACTCAGATCTAGACTATGATTGATGAACGCCTGCAGCAGCTCCTCTTCAATTCCTCCAGTGGTCCCAGTACTACTCAAGCTGAACCGATTAATTCTGCCATGGCCTCATTCTCTGGTAAAACTCCATCATGGATCTTTGACTCAGGTGCCTCATCTCACATGGTTTCTGATTCATCATTATTGAGTATCAGTCGAAAGCCCTCTACTATTCTAAACATTCATACTAATTGTGGCACCACTATGCCTGTTTCCACCATTGGTACTATCACATCTCAGTCTTCCTCTGGACGACTATCTTTACTGAATGTTTTGTGTGTTCCAGGAATTGCTATTAACCTCATTTCCATCAGTCAACTTACTAATCTGGGTTATCTTGTCTTGTTTAACTCCACTGGTTGTGTTGTGCAGGATCCTCGCTCCGGGAAGCAGATTGTGACTGGCCATAAAGAAGGGAATTTATATCATTTGGCCTCTCTTCATGTTCCTTCCTCACCACTTCTGGCAGCGTCTACTTCAACTTCATCCTCTAGCTTATGGCATCTTCGGTTAGGTCATTTGTCCAAAGGAAAATTAGATTTTTTACTTGCGAATAAATGCCTTAGAAAAGTCACTTTGTCTGAATCTACTGATTGTATTGGTTGCAAGTTGTCAAAGCAAACTATTTTGCCTTTTAATAAAAGTACCTCAGTTTCCAGTGCACCTTTTGCATTTGTTCACTTTGATCTATGGGGCCCTGCTGTTCAACCCACCAAGGGTGGCTCACGTTATTATGTTATCTTTGTGGATGATTACACCAGATTTACTTGGCTATACCTGTTAAAACACAAATCTGATTTTCTCCGTACATACTTGAACTTTACCACATGATCGCCACCCAATTTTCTGCTAAGATCAAAGTTTTTCGCTCCAATGCGAGGGGGGGGGGGGGGGCCGAGTATCGGTCACAACAATTTCAAACCCTATTTGCCAGTCATGGTACAATAGCTCAACTCTCCTGCCCAGGTACTCCACAAAAAAATGGGGTAACCGAAAGAAAACATAGACATATCATTGAAACGGCTAGATCTATGCTACAATCCTCTTCCGTGCCCATTACATTTTAGGGAGAAACTGTTCTCACTTCAGTTTATCTCATCAACAGAATGCCATCTTCTGTTTTATCTGGGGCTACTCCTTTTGAGAAACTTTATGGTACAAAACCCACTTACTCTCATCTAAGAGTTTTTGGATGTACTTGTTTTGTTTTGCTTCCCTCTAGTGAGCAACACAAGCTCTCTCCCAAGTCTGCTATTTGTGTTTTTCTTGGCTATGGTATAGAACAAAAGGGATATCGCTGTTATGATCCACAATTAAACAAGTTACGCATTTCTTGTAATGTTACCTTCATGGAACATATACCTTATTACTCCTTGCCATCCTCACAGCCTGTCTCCTCTGTACACCCCCCTGATCCTTTTCCGGATTTGTTTCCATCTGAGACCTATCCTTTACCTACTTCAGAAACTTTTGTTGATCCTCCGCCACTTCTTGTCTATCAACGGAGGCCCAAACTTGACTCCCTCCCTTTTGTTGTGGCTGAAGTCCCCACTCTTCCTGAAGACCAGGATTCTGTTCCACCACGGAGATATCCACTTCGTACTCGCACACTTGTGCAGCGTTATGGATTTGTTTCTACAAACTTGTTTTCCCTTCAATATCACAACTATCTTGCTACAGTCCATTCACATTTTGAACCCAGGTCTTATACCGAAGCTTCTCAGTATCCTGAGCGGCGAAAAGCCATGGAAGAAGAATTAGCTGCACTTCAGCAAAATCACACTTGGGAGCTTGTCTCTCTTCCTCCAGGAAAGAAAGCTATTGGTTGCAAATGGATCTTTAAAGTGAAGACAAATTCTGATGGCACCATTGAACGGTATAAAGCCCGCTTTGTTGCCAAAGGATACACACAAGATTATGGAATTGATTATGAGGAAACATTTGCACCTGTTGCCAAACTGACCACTGTACGAACATTGATCTCTGTTGCTGCAGTTCGTCAATGGCCATTGTATCAACTTGATGTCAAAAATGCCTTTCTTCATGGGCATCTCCGTGAAGAAATCTTTATGGTACCTCCTCTTGGGGTCCCCCACTCCAATCAAGTGTGTCATCTGAAGAAAGCCCTGTATGGACTTAAACAAGCTCCTCGTGCCTGGTTTGAACGTTTTACCCTGTATGGACTTAAACAAGCTCCTCGTGCCTGGTTTGAACGTTTTACTGAATCCATTCTTTCTAGTGGCCTTCGACAGAGTCAAGATGATAGTGCTTTATTGACTCACACTTCAAGCAATGGTATCGTCATTCTACTCCTATATGTGGATGATATGATTATTACTGGAAGTGATCATTCAGGTATTTCTGAGCTCAAACTGTTCCTTCAGAACCAATTTGAGATGAAGGATCTTGGTCATCTTCGCTACTTTCTTGGGCTTGAAGTGGGATATTCCAAACGGGGGTACATCCTCTCTCAAATGAAGTACTGCCCGGACATCATCCAGCGGGCGGGTCTTACAGATCTCGCTCCAATTTCTACTCCCTTGGAAATCAATGCACGGCTACGTAAAAACGATAGTGTGCCTTTAGCTCATCCTACTTGGTACTGAGAAGTTGTTGGGAGTCTTGTATACCTGACTATTACTAGACCTGACATTGCTTATGCTGTCCACATTGTGAGTCAATTTATGGCTCAGCCCACCTCGGTTCATTGGGGTGCTGTCTTGCGGATTCTTCGTTATTTACAGGATACCCAATCATATGCCTTGCTTCTCTCTTCCGATAGTTCACTTCATCTTCGAGCCTTTTCTGACTTTGATTGGGCAGGGGATGTAGATGATCGGCATTCAACCACTGGTTATTGCCTGTTCTTGGGTCATTCCTTGGTCTCCTGGAGGAGCAAGAAGCAGACATCCGTCTCCAAGTCTTCTACAGAAGCCAAATATCGTGCTCTTGCCGATACTACCTCTGAAATTGTTTGGCTTCGGTGGTTACTGCATGATGTTTCTCTTCAAGCTCCTACACCATTATATTGTGACAATCAGAGTGCTATTCGGATCACTCAAAATGAAGTTTTTCATGAACGAACTAAGCATATTGAAATTGATTGCCATCTTGTTCGCCAGCACTATAAATCGGGTACTTCGTCACTCCACTCCGTCAATTCCGTTGACAATGCTGCTGATCTCTTTACCAAAGCTCAGACCTTTGCTCGTTTCTCGTCTTCCTTGAACAAACTCCTGCTGCTGCCACACCATGAGCTTGAGGAGGGGTGTAAAAAGGCTGGGTCAACTGAATGACCCATTGGGCTGGCCTGTTGGGTCGGTCCAATGGGCCTGCCTGTTTGGTATGATAATTACAGATTAGGAAATCTGTAATTATGATCTGTAGACTACTGTACATTTCCATGTATAGGGTGATTCTGATTGCTGTAGATTGCTGTAGTTTCCTTTTATATTTTCAGCACAGTTGTAAATTAGCTCAATTATAAGAATCTCTGTATATTTAAGGGCTTGCAAGGGGATCGACAAAGCAAGCAATTCATTGTTAAGATCTCTGCAATTCTTCTTGTTTTTTAGTGTTTTTCAAGTTTGTAGTGGTATTAATTGATGACATTCTAATTTATTCAAGGACAGAAGCAGAGCATGGAAATTACTTACGCACTACATTGCAATTGTTAACAGATAATCAGTTATACGCAAAGTTCAGTCCCTGCGACTTCTAGTTAGTATAGCTAAGCTTCTTAGGTCACATCATCTCAGGAGAGGGATTGTCAGTGGATCTTACAAAGATTGAAGCTATTACTAATTGGAAACGACTAACCACAGTGGTAGAAGTCCGAAGTTTCTTAGGACTCGTGGGATATTATAAATGATTTGTGAAAGGATTTTCTTCCTTCATAGGACCTTTAACCCGGCTCACTAGGAAAGATGTCTTGTTTATTTGGGATGACAAATATTTCTCTAGTTTTCAGACACTGAAGGCTTCGGCACCGATCCTAACCCTGCCATCTGGTAGTGGTGACTTTGTGATATTTTGCGACGTGTCACTTTGTGGATTGGGATGTGTACTCATGCAGCATGGCAGAATGATTGCTTATGTGTCCAGACAATTGAAGACTCATGAGCAAAATTATGCAACACATGATTTAGAATTGGCTGCAGTTGTTTTTGTGCTCAAGATTTGGAGACACTATCTTTATGGATAAGAATTCCAGGTATATATAGATCAGAAGAGCCTAAAATATGTTTTCTTACAGAAGGACTTGAATTTACGGCAGCGGCGATGGTTGGAATTTCTAAAACATTATGATTTCTCCATTTCCTACCACCTTGGAAAAGAAAATGTAGTAACTGATGCTTTGAGTAGGAAATCAATTCAACTAGCCTGTTTGACAACGGAGTGGAGGTTACTAGAGGAGGTAAGAGATCTGGAATTAAATCTTTGGCCCATAGGTGATAACATCTTATTTGGTAATTTCAAAGTTCAACAAAAACTCATACAGCGAATTAAAGATCACAAAAGGGATGATGAGGCATTATTAGAAATCTTCAACAAAATGGATAGCAAGCCTGAATTTTCACTCGCCCATGGCACTCTGTATTTCTGAGATAGGCTATCTATCCCTAATGTTTGGGAGATCAAGGACACGATATTGCAAGAAGCCCACCATACTCAATATACCATTCACCCAAGGAATGCCAAGATGTATCAAAACTTCAGGAAACGATTTTGGTGGATAGGTATGAAAAATGACATTACAAAATTTGTGAGAAGGTGTTTAATGTGTCAACAGATTAAGGCAGATCATCAGAAGCTGGGAGGATTGTTGCAACCATTACCCGTCCCCGAATGCAAATGGGAGCATATTACTATAGATTTTGTGTTGGGATTCCGGTGAACCTTCTGGAACAATTAAGTAATTTGGGTTATTGTCGATCGTTTGACTAAATCCACACACTTTATTCCTCTTAAGAGTAAAACTTTGATAAAGGAATTAGCACAAATATACGTCAAGGAAATCATTTGGTTACATGGCATTCCGGTTTCCAGTGTTTTGGATAGAGATTCTAAGTTTGTGTATAACTTTTGGAGGAAACTACAGATGACTATGGGAACTCAATTGCATTTCAGTACGGCATATCATCCCCAAACTGATGGTTAAACTAAAAGGACCAACTACTCTTAAAGATATGTTGTAAGCATGTGCTTTAGATTTCAAAGACAGTTGGGACGAACAGTTATCACTTGTGGAATTTGCTTATAATAATAGTTACCATTCAAGCATTTAGATGGCACCTTTTGAGGCATTATATGGACGAAATTGTCGAAGCCCTATTTGTTGGGAAGAGGTAGGTGACCGAAGAATACTTGGGCCAGATTGGATGCAGACTTGGACAGATAATATCAAGAAAATTCGAGATAGGTTTAAGACTGCTCAAAGCAGACAGAAAAGTTATGTTGATAACCGCAGGAGGGAATTGGAATTCGCTGTGGGAGACCATGTTTCTCTCAAAGTCTCCTCAACCAAAGGAGTTATGAGGTTCAGAAAAAAAGAGAAGTTGAGTTCGCATTATATTGGACCATTCGAAGTTACAGGACGAGTTAGTAATGAAAATGCTTATGACCTAGTACTACCACCACAACTGTTAGGTGTACATAATGTTTTTCATGTGTCTATGCTAAAGAAATATAAACCAGACCCATCACATGGTATAGACTTTGAGCCACTTCAGATACAAAAAGATTTGTCATATGAAGAGAAACCGGTGGCTATTCTAAAGACGAAGGAAAGAGCCCTACGAAACAAAACTATTCGACCAGTTAAAGTATTATGGCAACATCATAATTAACTAGAGGCTACGTGGGAGACAAAGGAAGAGGTTTGCAAAAAATATCCACACCTTTTCCACTTGGCATGATATAAATTTGGAGGACCAAATTTCTTAAAGAAGGGAGTATGTAATATGCCTGATAGGACTCTTGGTAGAATTATAATTCGATTAGATTAAGGTAATTAGAAGACTAAGAATTTTAAATAGGACTCTCTCTCAAGAATACATTCCCAATAGGACTCTTTTGTAGTTCTAGGTAGGACTCCTAGTGCATGATTGTCCAAGCACTAGTATATATATTAAAAACTAGGCTCTCCCTTTCCCTACACATCAACGAGAGAGAGAAAGAAAGAGAGAGAAAACTAATCTCAGTTGTGAAATTATTATTAGAAGAAGAAGATCGCAAAGGGGGCGAGGAAGATCAACAGTGCGATGCGTAGTGGATGTCTGATGTGAAACCGATCACTGCTCGAGCAATGAATTTCTATACCAGGTCAGTGAACTTCTCTTGACTTGTTGTTGTAGTGTGAATATGAATGTATGATTGGTTAGACAGAATTATCTTGCAAGAAAAACGTACACAACAGGGCACTGTGGACCCAAATTTCCATGTAGATAGTTGATTGAATGGATTCTTTGGTTGGTATGTTTCTTCTGGATTGCTTCTAATAAAGAATAGGGTGGACTAGCATAATGGAGAAACTAGAAACTGAAATTTCCCAGTTTTGGGTTGTCAAATACACCCTGTAAGTCTAGGAGTTGTGGGCTCACGTGGTCCGTCTGATCTTTAATCATGGCCACATGTTTAGTGGAGGACAGTTGGGCGACCACAATGGTGGTGAACCATGCTGATTGAACCATTGGAGCCCACAAACCAACTGCTGTAAAACCAATATGGCGAATAGACTCAACTGTCGTCCTTCCTATACACAATAAGTTGATAGAATACACAATTTTTAAATGGATAAACCTGCTATGTTTAGAGCATCTCTTAAAGACTATTTTCCATACCAAAGAGGGTGATTTAACCAAGATGATGAGTCTGAATTTGAGATTCTAGTTTCTGTGAAGTTGAAAACGAGTTCCAGTCACCTAAAGTTGTGGGCCACATTGTCCACTTGATCACTAATCTGAATTCTGAACCACACATGTTGTGGGCCCGGGGCGACTTTCGTCATGTGGTCCTTTTTTGGATTGGTCCACTATGGCTCACAATCCAATTGCCTTAAAAAATTCCAGGCGTGAAACCATCTTCTCCAAGAATGGGTTCTGTCGACATGTGACATTGTAACCCAGCTTTGGTCCCTGTTATCTACATTTATATTTAAAAACCCCTCCTTGCTGCTACTTCTTTGATAATAGGTAAGAGAGTAACTTAAATTTGGCTTAGACATGATAAGGTAAAGTAAGTGTTGGCACCATTGAGGCACCATTGATTAATAATCACTAATCCTTTTAAGGACGGTAATTACTTTCGCTTTATGTATTATTGAGTATGATGTAGGCTAATAATTGTCTATGACCCAATATGATAAAAGCCAATATGATTTAATTGCTATGGTAATCAGCTGATAAATAAATTATTTTTAAGAGATCAGGGCAATGCCGCATATCTGGTACCAACTTCGACTTGGAGTGGAGCAAAGACTAACTAGTGTTATGTGGTACTGGCCAAAGAAAAGAGTAAGATGATATTACCAATTATGATGGAAATGAATATCTAATAAGCTTATTGAATTTGAACTTGAAATTGATGTTTGAAATAGAGTAACACGAACCGCTAGCACTGAGTATAGAACTTCTTTCGTGGATGTTGGTCAAGGGAAGTAGGTTTAACAATTATGGTGGTAAGACAGGCCATGTTGTTGATAGAAATGTAAATACTCCAGTAGAGGAGTATCGGAACAAGCTCAACAATCATGGTGGATGACAAGCCATATTGTTGATAGAAACATAGATACTCTTGTATGGGGTATTGGAACCATTTGATACTTGCGGTGGAAAAATGCTTAGAAAAGAATTGATTAAGATATTATTTTTAACACCATTATTGAATATATAAATATTGATATGAATGATTGAAAATATGTTATAACTTAATGTTTACTTATTCTACTCACCAGTGTTATTGACCAGTGGTTCGCCCCACTTTAGGTAATGCATTTATAGAAGTTGCGGGGAATGACAGAGATCAGCTGGTGGATTTTGGCATGTGTGGCTAATCTAGATCGTAGGGAACAATGATTAGATTCGTAGATGAGATCAGCTCAGCATTTAGATATCTTTTCTACTTGTTTTAGAGACTTGTCTTTTACTTAATAGCTTTTATTAGGACTGCTAATACATTTAATGATTTAAGTATAATTGAATATGAATGTTGTTGGACTTTTACGATCATTGAAATTTGATTTATGTTGTATTGTTATAAATTTGAGTTATGTCTTGAGAATTTGAAAAGCTTCAAATTCTTGGTTTGTTACAAAAAGACTGGAGTTGCACCTAATTTTGAATTGTTTGAATAACAAATATATAAAACAACAACAATTCATCAACCACTAATCAAAAGAATTCCTCCAATAACCTGGTGTAGCAATCAATCACAAGGAAATAATGCTGAAACTGTCGATCCAATGCTAGAATCCTTTGTCCCATCTACTTTTTGGGTTGACGCCATTTTGCAAAGCTGTTCACCTCATTAACCAACTTCGTTCTCCCAAATAACAAAATCACTCTCCAAATTTTTGTCTCTATGAACATAAGCCTCGCTATGATGACCTTCATACTTTTGGATGTGTTTATTTTGTATGTCTCCCACCTTTAAAGCATAACTAATTGTTAGCCCAGTCTATAAAATGTGCCTTTCTAGGCTATTCTCCTCATCAAAAATGCTTTCTTTGCTACGATCCATTGGTTCAACAAATATGCATCTCTCGCATTGTTCTTTTCAATGAAAATCAGCATTTCTTCCAAAAGCATATTGCTTGATTTGCTTATGCTTCATCCTTATTGTCTTTCGTTTGACTTCCCTAACTCTCCATCAATAACATGGTGTAAAGCAGGAATTGTGTATGTATGGAGGAACCATCACAATGACACTGCAAATGGACCACCTGCTCTAAAAACAAACCAGATGATTGATTCAAGTCCAAATCCTCTTGCACTATGTAGGTCCACTTGCCCGTCGCCCCTGGCCATTTATCATTACTTCCTACTTTGTCCTTGGTTTCTATTCCTAACTATTACTCAGGCTGTAATGATTGTTGCCAACAAGCAATGAAGGAAAAACTTGATGCTCGTCAAAGTAATTACACTTGGGACACTGCTCCCTATCCCTTTTATGCCAAACCTATTGGTTTCAGATTAGATGGTTCATTGGACCACTATAAAGCCAGTCTCATTGCACTTGGCAATAAGCAAGAAAATAGAATCAATTACGAGGATACCATTTGCACCCATTTCAAAAATGACCACTGTCCACACCAACTCCACCAGTGCAGCATTGCAATCGTGAATTCGTGATCCCTCTTCAAATGGATGTCAATAATGTGGAGCTTAATGATAGGCACAGGCCCATTGGGTCAAGGCCAACTATCCATGTAACCAAGAGGCCCATTATCCATGTAAACTACCCAAACCAAGTCGACTGAAGGACCTATTATTCAGGCCTCGTAAAAGGCTATCTGTTGTAATAAATATGATATGTGATGTGATTAAGACATTTATCCATTTCAAAATTTTTCTTTTCCTTCTAAAATCAAGTAATAAAGAGTTTAAAGTTATAACTACATACGAATTAACCATCAGTACAATCATAATCATCATTCAACCCTTAAGCATGTAACGTGGATGGCTGTCTGATTTCATCTTTCTTACTTTTCTCAATTCAAACCATACAAAAAGCCATGTTTCCATGTCAAGCACTAAACATTTCAGTTGTATGTAAAATATGAATCGTAGATGCCAACGTGCTTACCAAGAGCCCACCAATCAATGGCACTACTATGTCCTGCACCAGTAATAATTTCCTGAAATGAAGGGATTTGTAAGAATACTAAGGTAGAGATGCACACAGTAGTTAGAATTATGCTTCAAACAAATTTAGACAAAGTTAAAAACACATGCATATCAAATACATTGTTATCCATCATAACTAGTACAGTTTTTAAAACTTTTTTCGTCCATGACTACGAAAATTTGTATAATTGGCATCTAATTTTCAACCACATATATATATATATATCAAACAATGAGATAATAATGCATTCCAAAACTAAACAATTAAATATAGCCAAGTGAAATTCTTATTGGAAAAGTAGACTAACCAAAATTAAAACTAATGTAAAGAACAGAAGTCAGCCAATGGAGAAAGATTTTCATATAAGCCACTCTAACTGGCTGGTCTGACCAAGGTTGATACGGATATACAGGATGAAGCCAAAGATCACATCCTGTACCAGGCCTCAGCATTTTTGGAGGTTTTGACCAAACCGTTGGGATTTGGTCCCATGTATGATGGGTTTAGACTTAATGGTGGGACTTGTAATAATTAGATAGCAGATCTGGGTGAATGGCACAGTCAAACTGCCCACTTGAATGGACTGCACAGCCAGCCGGATGCAGCCAGCTGGATCATGTGTGCAGCCGGCATTTTTGGGCCCTCCATACCTGTGCCAGGTCCATATTGCCTTCAGGGCCCACTAATTTGGGAGCAGAACTGGTCACCCAGCCTATTGGCCAGGTTGACGGCCCAAAGTTCTGTGTGCATGTTTGCATATGCACAACCTGTGTATAAACCTTTTTCACTCATTTCTTTATAGATATATCAACAGTTTGGATGAATACTTGTGCAAACTTCTATGTGATGGAACAGGATTTGTTTTATGATTAAAAACATGTTATGCTTATAAGAAAATAAACAGATGACACCCTATTCTTGCCTTTGTTTGGACTTGTTGCAGAAAATCAATCCCCTATGATCAGGGGCTGACCCAAGATCTTCATTTGGGTGGGGCTAAACTTTTACTAAACTATGTCAAACTTTTTTATAGCATAGCTGAAAGACAGGATTTTAAACTTTTTTTTTAATTTTTGGTGAGGAATCCTACCACTAACGCCCAATTCATAAATATACTTTTAAACTACAACACCCAAATCCCAATTCCTCAACAAATTAGCATATCAATTATCAACCATGCTACAGCAATAAAAAACGAAACTCTAGAGAACCCCAAAGAGGTAATTATCACTATGATGTGAAAATAAGTAGTTCCTTGTCATTTCCTTAAGCTTTTAATAGTTCCTCTATCATATGAATCCAAATGATAGCACCTGTACTTATCCAAACATTGTAAGCATAATCGCAAACAACATATTATGGTCCAAGAAAAAAAGAATAATAAAAAAAAAGAACACCTCTTCTTTTCAACACACAATTCCCCTTTCAACTCTTTCAATATATTCCTTTTCCAACGTCTCCAAGAATATATATATAGCTCCTTTGTTGAGCACCACCACTTTCTTGTGGGCCTGACTAAAGGCCCCACTTGGGGATCTCACCCCCCCCCCCCCCCCCCCCCCTCGATATTCTTTACTGTGATGGAGGCTCAAATCATTATTTTAATCACTTGATCAATAGCCAACAAGTTCTTCACCATCCAAAATGAGTGCAAGCCGATCCAATAGTCCAATTGATTTGGATGGGTAACTTATGTGGTATCGGTGACTATTATGGGAGGTACTTATTTTATGGACCACTTGGATGGATTATAAGTTGGGCCCTACTAGTGTTTTGACACACAGTGCTCACGATAAGGTGAGCACCGGGTGCTCGGCAGACATTTTCCCATAAAGGGAGCCCCTCCACTGCACAGGTGAGCACCACTTTCTAGTGCGGCTCACTAGGGGCCCACTTAGGGATGGATCGATCTCCCCTCTACTGACGCAACACGAGGAAGAAGAATAGCCAACGAGTTATTCACCAAGCCAAAGGCTTAGGGATAACTGTCTAAGCCTCAATCCAAAGACAAGAATTTAACCTACAGGGAGAAAAAAACTGAAATCTTATTCAAATTAATGTAGTCTATCCCATGAGAAGGGATTACATCTATTTATAACTAAACTACTCTCCAAATAAAGAAACAAACTAGTTCAATCCAAATAAAAGTCCAAAATTTAAATATAAATCCACTTTCTAAAACTTAAGACATCAACTTCATGATACAAGTATCACGTAGATAGTCAGTGAATTTGCCTCTGAAGTTTGCTCTGGTGCGAGTGGACATGGTGCTGGGCTGTTGAGGCTTTATCGGTTTTTTTTTTTCCCTGAATGGGTCGAACTTGACTTAAAGGGAGGCCTGTAAGGTGGGGCCTAGCTACCGATTCTTAAAAAAGGGGCGTGGGCCCTAAACAAGTTAGACAGCTAGTAAAAATTGAGGGGGGTGGTTTCAGCGAAGAGGAAAAAAAGGGAAAAAAGAGTAAAAATACCTTTTCAGCTCCGGCTTGGCTGTACTAGGGAAGAGAAGGGAGCAGCGATGGGGGCAGTGCAGTGACGATGCTCGATAATGGCTGTGCTCACCAGGTGTGGCCAATCTCCGGTGCATGGTACACCCTCTATCTCAGACCTCTCTTCTCGGTTTCTCCTTTTTCTTTTTCCTTCTGGTTTTTTTTTTTTTTTTTTTTTTTTTTTTGGGTTGGGTGAAAGGTTGGGACGAGTCGATTTGGGAGGTTGGGGAGTAGGGTGGTGCATGTGGATGTCATTGGTGGGCTAGGACGGATGCAGTGGGGTTAGGGGAAGTGATTGATAGGGGTGGGGGTGTGATTAGGGTTTTAGGGATGTGAGATTTGGGTTAATGTGGGGGTTTGGGTGTTCGTTAAGGTGTAGGGAAGAGGAGGGAGCAGCAATGGGGGGTAGAACAACACACGGTGCTCGGTAGTGGCTCTGCTCTCTAGGTGTTGGTGATCTCCAGTGCACGGTACACCCTTTATCTCAAACTTTTCTTCTCTGTTTCTTTTTTTTTTTTTTTTTTTGTTTGGGGGGGGGGGGTTTCTGGGTTTGGGATGAGTCCATTTGGGAGGCTGGGGAGTCGGGTGGGCTGTGCGGATATCATTGGTGGGCTCGGATGGATGTAGTGGGGTTAGGGGAAGTGATTGATAGGGGTTAACTATGATTAGGTTTTTAGGATGTGAGATTTAGGTTAAGGTGGGGTGTAAGATGGCCTTGAGAGGGCGTGGCTGGGTTTGGTTAGGGTTATGGTGGTCTAGGAAGGGTTTGGATTTCAACAATGGGCGACGAGGGTGGTGGTGGGAGTTCAACAGGCACAGGGATGGGATGAGGAAGTGGGTGATGATGATGATGATCATAATGGATGATGAGCGATATTGTATGATGGATGGCAGTGAAAAAAATTAAAAGGAGGCCCAGGTTACCTCAGATAGGCGATTGGAATGGAGATCTGAAAACAGATCTTCGTTTTGATACCAAATGAAGCAGCATAGAGAAGAAGAATAGCCAACTGGCTATTCTCCAAGTCAAGGGCTTAGGGATAATTGTCTACACCTCACACCAAATGTAAGGTCCTGAATCCTACTAGTCTCGATCTACGCTAATTAATCTCTTTCTATATTAATTAAACCTTGTTAAGGCTAATTTAACTCAAAACTCTTTGGGCTTGGGTCTTGGATAGGTAGTTGGGTTGGGTTCAAACCTTACCGAGGAAGTTAAAGACTCTTCTGTAATTTGTGTTTGCATCATATGAACACCGCATTAGTGGCATCTTGAGTAATTTTTCGGATAGGTCATCTTTTGTGTTAGACCCAATTTGATTCGGATTCGTCTTGGGCCAATTGAGGTCATGTGACCTAAACCATAAATATCCCAAAGGAATGGGCTTGCATGCAAAGGCAGGAAAATTTTCATTTAAAAAGGAAGAACTAAACATCCCTTTTGTTTTGCTTCTTTTGTTGCTGGAGTTTTCTTCTCCTTTTCCTTCATTCATCTTCCACCCCAATTCGGTGTTGAAACAAAGCTTAGGAGGCCTTGCATGCAATGGTGAAAGCTTTCACTCATCCTCTTCTTCTCTTTCCCTGTGCATCTCTCTCTTAGAGTATCTCTTTCTACAAACTACAACCTATTAGGTGAGGAACCTACTTTCTTCTTACATTTTTGGGGTTTGTTAGAGTTAAAAAGACTCAATTGCATGACATGCATACGATTCTACATCCCATTCATCATTTACATGTCCTCCTTATAGAGAACTCACTTTTCATTGGAGGTTTTCCCTAATCACACATCAAGGAAGGATTAGTGAGGGCAAGCACTGTTAAAAAGCAAGTATTAGAGTATATATATGCTGCAAGTGTGTTCAAGTTGTTGACTCTTAGATTTGTTCTTTCAATCTCAATTTACAGCTTTTTTCCCCCTGTTAATGTATACATATATGAGGTGTTGAATGAGTTATAATGTATATATGGAATAGGAGGGTGTGTGAGTACTGAATACCTTTTAGGGACATTCTGATGAAGCCATAGGAACTCCCAACAGTCTCTTCAATACAGAATTCTGTATTGAAATCGAGTTACAGAACTAACTTTAGGATTTTTGAAGCATACGGCGAAGCCACGGCTAAGCCGTAAATGTTTACGGCTCAAAGTCCTAAGAGCGACACAATTTGCTTTTGGACTACGGCTTACTCATGGCTGCACTGTGAAATGAACTATGGCTAAGCCGTGCCCAAGCCGTAAGCCTTTTTACGGCGAACTTTCCCGAGAGCTTGAAAAACCTACTTTCTTTTACGGCTTACACACGGCTACACCGTGTAATACCTTATAGCTAAGCCGTAACCTAGCAGTAACCCTAGCCGTAGGCCTAGCACGGCTAAGCCGTAGGCCTAGCACGGCTAAGCCGTAGGCTAACACACGGCTAAGCCATAAATGCGCCTGAAATTAAGGAAGAAACCTAAGCCATTCGGCTAAGCCGTAATATGTACATGGCTAAGCCATAAGAACATTGTGAACTTAGGATATTAAGAATTCTTAATGACTTTGTAGGGCCTTAGCGATGGCACATCCTTTACAACCACATTAGCCCAATGGTAATTAAATGTTAAGGAGGATGAGTGTAGAGCTATCACTTATCCCCTTTGATTTTCTAGATGATTTCCTAGTGTCACGTCATGGGTGTTGACATAAGAAGCGGTGTCTTTTATGTACATAATATAATACCAAGATACAATAATACAATGACACCGGGCGTTTTGTGAGTACATCGTGTTGAATGACCTTAGGATTATGAATTATCTAGTATAGGGTTCGCCAGTAATTTTCTTTGACACGTAACTCAATCCGAATGCATTCATATTGTTAAGATACGTTGCCCTCAGCATGATTTATTTATGTACCCACTCTCCCGGGCCAAACCGTAAGACAAATTAAACTTTAGCTTCTAATGAGTGCGTGTCTAACAAGCCAGAACTTCTATTAAGTGTGTGCTTGCTAGTCAAACGAGTATAGCCGAGGTTGGGAGGGTTCGAGCCTTCTTAGCTCATATATGTATGCATAGTTTAATTATTAGTTACTTTGCTATCTCTGTTTTTCATGATTGAATATGCCTTCAAGGCCGATATTTCCTTATATACGATATGATGAGTATGATTGAAATTATGAAAGATGTGAATCCGAGTCGGCACCACTTAGCTTGTGCCCTTTGGGTATCCTTATGTTACTACTGCAGTAATTTATGGAGGAGCTGTCGGCGCTTCTCAGAAAGCTAATTTGATCTCCTAGCGACCCATATGTATGCTCCCTTTTGGGAGAATAGAGCCTCGTGGTTGCCAATTAATGTATATGATATCTTGTTTATGATTCATCACTCATTGTTACTTATGCACAACATGCCTAGTAGACTGTTATTGCCTTCTTCAATCAGTATACATTATTAGGTTCAGTTAATACATTATGATAGTTTCATATACCTCTGTACTTGCTTAACAGTCGTATTAACAGTGCTAACCTTGGTGTTACAGGTATGGAACCAAACCTCAACACGGTTGTTGACGCGTCCCTGGAGGGTGCCCCAACGGTACCTCAGGATATAGAAGAATAGAAGGATGACGATGTCTTTTATTAGTTATCCTACGAAGAGCGTCCAGCGTTTTGGTTGTGAAATAGTTTGTGACTATGGTCTTTCACCTGGAGATGTTTAATTAGACCTTATATATGAAACGACCCAAGACTTTGGAGCTCTTCAGATTCTTAAGTCGTTAACGTATTCAACATTCATAAAGTAAATTCAAGAGCGAGTCCAAGCAAAGATGTAGGCAAAATCATAACATTAATATCTTAACAAAGTCTTTACAATTATTGCTAGGAACAGACAATAAATTTAAAATATTCCAAAATAGGGTTGACTCCATCTAATGGTCTAGGTAGTTTTTGAACTCTCTATCAGCGTTGCATGCCAAAATCTATATGCTGATTTTCGCCGCTCTCAGATCCCGCTACAAATACATTACCTGTAGTGGGGCGAATCACTAGTCAGTAACACTGGTGAGTAGAAATTTCATATTCAAAATAAACTACATCATCCCATAATTCAAGTATTCATAAACTCTCTTAAGAAAGTTCATAAGCTTCTTTGGAAGAAAAATTCACAATCATATTTAATAACATAAAGTAATGAATCACCATATTTACTGGTTTACACAATCATATGGATTCATGTCGTGACAAGACTGTCACCCATTTGATTCTTAAGAGGAATTCGTATTCATGTCGTGACAAGGTTGTCACCCATTTGATTCTTAAAGGGATTCATATTCATGTCGTGACAAGGCTGTCACCCATTTGATTCTTAAAGGGATTCATATTCATGTCGTGACAAGAATGTCACCATTTGATTCTTAAAGGGATTCATATTCATGTCGTGACAAGAATGTCACCCATTTGATTCTTAAAGGGATTCATATTCATGTCGTGACAAGATTGTCACCCATTTGATTCTTAAAAGGGATTCTTGTCGTGACAAGATTGTCACCCATTTGATTGTTTGAAGATTTAATCCAATACCAGCATAAAATCAAATACTCAAATTCTGATTTCCAATTTTAGGTTATATAATAACACCATCACCATTAACCAATCCCACATACTTCATATTGAAGTTTCGCCCCACTTAGAATCAGTATTGGTCACAAGTATGTGGCATTGATTGTATCTTTTATTCAGTCGAATAAATATTTTATTCATGATTCATTAGTCATAGAATCAACACTTTACTCACATTTCATCAGCCATAGTATTAACATTCTAATCATAATTTGTCATTAATCTTAGATCAAATATTATGAGTAGGCATCCCAAAAGTACTTTATTAACTGTTCTTTCTATACTCATGTTCAAAGGATGATATCCATTCAGAAAGTTTAGAAATAGTGGAGAATATTACACAACAAAAATAGATAATGATAGTCCATGATTAGGTCTGAAACTAACAACAGCATTGTTCCCATATTGTACTCAGGTTCTTGGTAGTTTTTGCAAAATAAAAGATCTTTCTCAAGTGAAAGGCATATGGGTTTTAGAACTCAGAGGCTTCTTCATAAATCTCTAGTATTTGTGGTGTGTGAATAACAACAAAAACATTTTACAGAACCAATAACAAACAGAATATTCAATTTCCCAATTTTGTTGTACCTGAAAATTGGAATTAATCACTAAATATTCATACAGGAAATGTTGACAGTTCTAATGTGGTGACTGTTCAGTTCCAATATTGGACGATTGACTAACATTAGTCCAAATTCAGTAGAAATTCTTGGCTTATCATGTTGACAGCAATTTTTTTCCAGTTGCTGTCTTATGAAAACAGCAATATAAAGAATACAGATTTATTATGTTGACAGCATACTTGTCTCATATATATAACTACTGAAATATTACAAAAGAATGCAGATTTATCCCATTGGCAGTATGTAAACAGCAATATAAAGACATAGATTATCATGTTGACAGTGCATACTTGTCTCATATATATATAACTACTGAAATATTACAAAAGAATGCAGATTTATCATGTTGACAGTGCATGCTTGTCTTATATATATATAACTACTGAAATATTACAAAAGAATACAGATTTTATACTATGTATGTAGAGCTTTAGTGACTGTCGATCAATTATATTCAAAGATATTCCCAATTCATACAAGTCAAGGGAAAAATCTACTCACCTGGTATATGTAACGAAGGACCTCAAATTGGACATTCACTAGGCTAAATGTTCCTTGGAATCTCCTTGCTTCTATATTCAAATATCACTATATTGGAATCCTACTCTTCTTCCATGAGAACCATGAGAAAGTGACCAAAGATGAGAGGAGATCTCTTCTTATATAGAGCTGGAATCCTAAAGGATTTCCCTTGAAAGGTCACCTAAGAATACTAAGAGTCACAATTTAAGGTCATTATTTTGGGAGTTACACAGTTATAATTTTTGGGAATTTAAGTTTGGGGAATTTAAGTGTGGGAGTTTCACAGTCATAATTTTGGGAAGCTATAGAGTCACAATTAAGTGAGTTTGGATCATTTATGGACCTGAGAAATTTGACCCAATAGCCCAATCCAGTCATGAATTGGACTGATCGAAACTGGGCCTCTCTAAGCCCATTTAGCCCATTTAATAATTTAGGTTTGGCCCATTTATAATTCAGGGTTCTTACAATATACCAACGTGTTTAAAATATGGTTTTGTTTGTATGAGAATTTTAATTAAAAGTATTAAGTATATATATATGTATGTTGGTAAGATATGCTTTTCTGTATCTTGCTTGTGATCATTACAGAGCTATTTCACAGGTGCCTGCTTTATGCTGAATTCTAAATCCACATGTGGTTGGGCATACCTCACACGTTCCTTTGAAATCTCCCTTGTAGAAGTTCATGCAGAATTCTTTTCATGGCATGAATTACTACGTGATTACGTATTCACACCCTAGGGGCCCACTCTAATGCCCAATTCCCGGGATCAGGGCATGACACCAAAGATAAGAATTCAATCCATAGGGAGAAGAAAACTAAAATCTTATTCAAATTAATAGTCTATCCCAAAAGAAGGGATTACATCTATTTATAACTAAACTACTCTCCGATAAAAGAAACATAGTTCAATCCAAAGAAAAAGTCCTAATTTAAATATAAATCCAATTTCTAAAACTTAAGAAAGCAACTATTTTTAATAAAGCAACTATTATATCTTCACTGTTGGTCTTTGGACTTGGGCCTGTGGGTATAGACTTCCAAGCAAGGTCCATTAGTCTAGCTTGCATCATCCACCTACCCATGTATGGTGGTAGAAGCTCAAATCATCATCCTAGCCACTTAATCAATAGTTGAAAAACTTTCACCATCCAAATTGAGTGCAAACCGATCCAATGGTTCAATCCAATTGAATAAAAGCCAAACTTGGGATCGGTGACCATCACGGGGGGTACTTGTTATATGGTCCACTTGGATGGATCATAAGTTGGGCCCTACTAGTGTTTTGAAATATGGTGCTCACCTTATCATGAGCACACCAGGTGCCCGGTGGAGGTTTTCCCTATATATATAGCTCCTCTGGTGAGCACCACCACTTTCTTGTGGGGCCAACTAGGGGCCCCACTTGGGGATGGACCAGGGAGATTGAAAGATCTGCACCCCCCTCTCCCCCAACTAGCAACCCACCAACCCTTCTATGGCGATGGAGGCTCAAATCATCATCTTAAGCATTTGATCAATGGCCGACAAGTTCTTCCAAAAGGAGTGCAAACTGATGCAACGGCCTAATCAATTCGGATGGGTGTCGAATTTGGTATCAGTGACTATCACGTGAGGTACATATTTTGTGGTCCGCTTGGATGGATCATAAGTTGGGCCCTACTAGTGTTTTGACACACGGTGCTCACGATAAGGTGAGCACCTGGTGCTAGGCAAAAGTTTCCCCATATATATATTTATATATATAGAGGGGTAGCTCTCCAAAGCTCAAGCTTAAGGCGGCTCTCAAAAGTGAAAGCGGAAAAAAAAAAAAAAAAACCCACATCTCTCTTTCTCTCGACTACTCTACCCTTTGTGCCAACCCCATCTCTCCCCCACTCCTTCCCTCTCTCGACTGCGTTCTCCTTTTGTGTTAGACCTATCGTCTTTGAAATAGCCCTATCTCTCATTTGCAAACCCAAATGGAAAAACTCACAAACACAAACGGAAAACGGCCCCATCCATTGCATCATTGATGATCAGCCATCGCACCACATCCGTTGCACCATCGATAATCAGCCCATCCCTCTCTTGACTGCTCCCCCTATGTGCGATCCATCTAGATGGACAACAGGTGGGCCCCACATGCTTCGGCAAATGGGATTTCTCTAGCCCAGTTGAGCTAAGGTGGGGATGCCTAGATACACACACCATGTCTTCTTTACTCATCTCTAATGTATTAGCCACAACCCCATCAGTAATTATACAAGCCTCATTCACCACCAAGTGAGTTATGGCATGTGTTTAACATATTAACAATGAGCAACATTAGACAGCGCCCAGGCGCTTTCTAAAGTGAAAATGTCCCTATGAAATATGAATTATGATCTACTAATGAGAAGTGATATGATATTTAAAGTTGTTACTTACGTGGAATGACCATAAAAGATGCATTAATTCCTACATTTACCGCTTTCCATTTCCCAATCTTTAAACCAATGAATCATTAGTTATTCTCCCTACTTTTTCACCTTCTTAAAAGGAAAGCATTCAATCTGGATGTCAATAGTGGCGTTAAAATCTCTCCTTTTATATAACAAGTGGATTGCTTATCATGTTGCTGTTCCTTCTCCTATTTTCTCTCCAATCCAAATTTTTTAAAAGATCGCAAGTCAAAGTGGAACGTCCCTTATTTCTCTCCTCTCATCAAAGAAAGGAAGTTGAAGGGTTTTCTTTTTTTTTTTTTTGGAATTATATACAACTGGTTGATTGCTTTAATTTCTTCTCCTAATTTATCTCCTTTTTAGATCATCTTGCCTTGGAATAAGAAACATTATTATTTTCATGGCTCGAATTTTATATGGCTAATGGATGACTCATTTAGTTTACATAACGTGGCATTATATTAATGGACCATTCAAAAGGGGCATGTTGATTGTTGGACATTCCTTTAAATTCTTTGGGTTTAATTCCATAGGCCTGAGGGTAGGACATCATTCCATATCGAATAGGGGATACTTTGAAGGCCTCATTTGATTCTGATCTCCCAATTTTAAATTGTTGCTCAAAGCCCCAAACCTAAAAGAGTTGTGAATTGGGCAAAAGGCCTTAAATGACCTTGAAGGAACAATGAAACTTTTGGCATATGGCCTTTGGTCCATCCATGGAAAGCAGTGCTACGCTATGAGGCATGGATACTTCAAAATGGGCAATGTATCATATTGTATCATATCTGACACCTCATTTTTTATGTGTAAAATCTGTATCCCTTCTGTATCCATGTCGTGTCACTATCGTATCCATGTCGTATCTAGACATCCTTAAGAGGCATATCAAAAAGTCTTCAAGGTTTGGCATAAATCATTAAAAAATATTTGCCACCTACTGGCATCATGATGATGCTATGATAAGGATGTGATCAGCCCTTCCCATGAATTTTGTAGGCTGCAAACTGGATGTTGTAGTTATATTTTGAATCCAATCTAATTCTAAGTTCTTAAGCATTTATCATATGAAACCCCACAGAACCCAGACTGTATATTTACAGTGACGTAAAAACAGATGTGTCAAAAGAATTATAGAGTTGGAAACAATAGGATTAAAATAAATGCACAATCATACCGGAGCGATGTACTCCTCTGTTCCAACAAAGGAATTTGACTGTGTAACTGGTTCTGCAACAAATGTGGGAGGCGGATGACTCCTGGATATTCTTCTCTTTGAAGGGACCGCATGCTTTATAACCTGCCAGATAAAAAGTAATTGAAATCGGAATAAAATGGACGTGTATAATTGCAAAGAGGAATTTCTACATATACATTAGGTATTGATTCCAAGAAAGCAGAACTCTGAAGTTATCCAATGACCAAGTTTAAGTTGATACACAGACAGTCAATACGACAACATGTCTCACACATGTTGTCTGACATCAAATGGTAAAATTGTTCCAAATTATGTCGAGGGTCAATCAGTTATTGACGAAACTGGGTATTCATGAAACTTAGAAATTAGACCAGAAATTGCTGACCAAATATAGCAAAGGGTATTTTTTTAATGGGTAAAATGAATAATTTGATAACCAAAAAGAATGAGATGTGCTCAATAAAATATTGGAAAATGCGAAGGAGTAAACATCTCGGAAACATCTGATTCCCAGACTCATATCTCAAGAATATTCCACCCATTATGCGAAGAAATGACAAATAGGCAACATTCACATGTAGATACAAGTGAAAAAATATCCTAAAACTCATTCCTTGAAGCCTTATTTACTGAGAGGGAAATTTGAGGAATAAGAAATAAGTAATAAGAGGTTTGGTTAGGGTTGTCCATTGCATAAAAGACATGGATTTAAAAGAGTAACCCTTTTTCACATGAAACCAACAGGAGAATATCAGCTCTCCAACTCACAATATAGGAATGAATTTGCATGCTATAATATCAGCATGCTCCAAGAAAATGAAAAAAAAAAGCAAAAAAAAAAGACAAAAAAGAAAAAAAAAGGAAAAGAGAAAGATAATGCAATGTTTCCCTATTGTATCATATCGATTTCTTCTTCTTTCATTTATTAATTTTTTTTGGCCAAATCCTGGCCCATGGCAATTTATAGCTGGTATTTCCTTGTTGCATCATTTTCTTACCTAGGCATCACAAGGTACAAGAGTAGAACTGCCAGTGGAGACCTCTTTTCTAGGTTTAGCATTTTTATTGCTAAGAGTATGTGTATTAAAATTACAATAAAGTCTTTGTGATGCTATTGTATCATATCGATTTCTTCTTCTTTCATTTATTAATTTTTTTTGGCCAAATCCTGGCCCATGGCAATTTATAGCTGGTATTTCCTTGTTGCATCATTTTCTTACCTAGGCATCACAAGGTACAAGAGTAGAACTGCCAGTGGAGACCTCTTTTCTAGGTTTAGCATTTTTATTGCTAAGAGTATGTGTATTAAAATTACAATAAAGTCTTTGTGATGCTATTTTAAGTGGCAATTAAAGTATACTTAAAATGGTATTTTGAGTGGCAAGCATACTAGGGCTCCTATCTACTATACGTTATACAATTACAACTTGAAAATAGAACAAATTAATTTAGAAACAAAACCTACAACTGAAATATACTCTTGAAACTCATATACACATTATAGCCTAGCAGAAATTGAACCAAAACATCTTCAGCACCGTTAGTGTACCCTCTAAAGAGGTAATCAGTATAAAATAAACCCATCAAATAAACCACATTGAGTAAGGCTCACCCATTTTAATTTCTATAAATGTATATTAATTTGGTCTTTTAGTAGTGTTTAGGCTTAGATTAGAGGACTAGAAGGGTTAGAAGTAATTAGCTTAGTGATAGAAGGTTGTAGAAGAGGACTTAGTGAGTTTTAGTTTAACTAACGGTCCTTAGGAGAAAAATCTAAAAGCTACATTTACCAAATTCCCTAAGTTACCCTTAAAATATCTCCTCTCCTAATTCACCTTCCATGGGCATTTCAGTCCTTTCATATTCAAACCCACTTGGAATACCCAAAAGCCCTTCCAAGATTCCTCTCTCTATTCAACTAGGAAGGGCACCTCAGTCCTTCAACTTATCCCTCTTATATAACCTAAAGTTATAGCAACTTTCATTCCAAGCTCTCCTCTCTCTAAGCTCTCTCAAATTTCTCGTCTTCTTCTTTCATCCCTTCCCAATCTCTCTCTCTAACCCCATAAACAAGAGACAATTTCCAAGCTCTACCATGGCCAACATCACCTCCTCCTTTGGTTCTTGAAGAATCTCACTCTCCACCATCTCAATCCAATACAATTATAAGAAAGACTTTTCCCTTCTTCTCCAAGTTAAGGTAATTCACTTCTTAAACCCATTTTAATTATCTAATTTCCCTTCTAATTTGAAATTACCTCTTCTATAGTCATTCTAACACCCTCCTCTCCCCAGGTTGTGGCTGTAGAGTTGTGGATCTTGGGTGTGAGGTATAGTTGGGCGGAGAGGCTTACTAGAAGAGAGTTTTGGCTAGCTTGGACTTTCAATTGATGGATTATCACCAGTCTAAGGCAAGTAGCATGTTTCTAACTCCATATATATATGTTATCTTGATTGCCCTCTACATGTTTGATGAATTGCTTAAAAGAAACCCATCTCTAATTAAGCTCACATCATACTTAGAATCATAAGTGGAAACCCTTTTTAATGGCCCTAAATGTATTAATGATGAGCAATTGCATACGGGTGTCTATTTTAATGAATGCATATGATAATCTATATAATAATAATGAAAAATGGTGGAATGAATGGTTTGAATTAAGTGAGATGAAGAATGGATGATGTGGATTGTATTATGTTGGAAATGAATGGGAATGATTGATGCAGAGCCATGGGAGGTGGAGGCACGGTTGATCATGCTTATTCACATATATGTAGGTTGATAGAAGATTGGGGATTGAAGGAACAGGTTGTTGAAAGAGTCGGATTTAGACGTAAGAGGTTGGTTTGAGTAGGTGTAGTGAAGGCAATGAGGGATAGAAAGGTGGGATGGTAAGGCTGTTGGTTGAGAAGCACTAGTGCCCTAGGTTGAAGGCTATGTTCTATGTTTCTGAGGGTGATGTGGGGTTAAGATATGGGTTTGGTTTTACTTGGTTAGCCGAGTGTACGAGGGTGGCTTGGACTATGTGAGTTTAGTAAAGGAGTTATGTGATGTAGGGAAGCAAAAAAGAGAAAAGGTGTGGTGATAGAGGTAGGGGTGGTTAGTTTGGGCTAGTGATATTAGATGGGAAGATGGACTAGGCTTTATGATGCTGGGTATGGATATGGATGCTGATATGATCATATGATGACCGGGGACATGACTCCTCACCGTTGAAAATCTAGGACACGAATATGGATATGAGTGCCCTAACGTTTTCTTTAGATCACTTTTGCATCAATGAATTCATCTATGTTCTTTTCTAGCATTTTTTTTTAATGTTAAGAAGTAACAAAATTAAAAATAACAATATGAAATGAAGGAAATGGTAATCATGATTTGTTAAACTTGTACCCTAAAAGTATTGGTGCAGTATTGGGTACCAACACAAGTGTCATATTAGTCCAATACGGATACATTGGACTTGTGTAAGTATCTGGGTATCATAGGAGAGGCTTGGGTTCATTTGATTTGGTGAAGACAATATGAGAGATCGGTGAAGATAGGTTTGTGGAAGGAAATGATGAAAAGAGAAAGTGGGCTGACAGCTGTGTCCTCATCTCCGAGTTACAAGTTTGAGGCCAAGTTACAATCAACACTGATGAAATGGGGATTTTGGTAGAAATGGGACTGAGCTGAAAATAAACACACTCGACCAAAATGAAGGACTATTTATTTTACACTAACTATAAAAACACAACAGAAGTAATTCATCTACCCTTTTATTTCAACCCACTCCTCTATAACTTTATTCTAATATGACATCTCACTCTTGTTCTACTCCTCCCTTGTGCAAACAGTCTTTTAAAGTAAAATATTAAATCTATTATTGTTAGTCAGAGAGACTAACTTGGGAGTATTAGAAAGAAATCAAGCGGTCACTGCCCCTTTTTTTCCAAATGGGCTTTGGGGCTTCAGGAGTATGGCCAAAGGGTTTAAATTGGGAGTACGGCCAAAGGGGTTTGGTTGTCTAGGTTTGAGAAATGATTGAGGACCCAAACCTTGTTAACGTAGAGTGGCCGAATAGGTGGGTTTGGGGTCTAGTGGTATTTGGCCCACAATGGAGACTGGTAGCAGGAAAGGGTTGAGTTCAGTTGAGTTACAGTGGCTTTAGTAAGGATCTAGGAAGTACAAACACTTGTATAGGGTCCCTGTGTTCGTGTCCGATGCGGATATGTGTCTGACATGCCAAAAACATGTTCTTTTTTTGTTTTTTGTTTTTAATTTCGAACACAACTCGGACACAAGGTGGACACTTCGAGCACACGGCCAGGCTAAAAGTATAATAAAAATTGCGTAATGGGGTCAACTAATGTCATTGGGTTTAAATTAAAAAAAGAGATATAACGGGCTAAATGTAAATTTTTTAACTTAAGACATGTCAAAAATCAAAATGAAAAACACCATTTTACTGCCTTAACCTTTCATCTCCACTCTCCACGTCAGAAGAGCAAAAAAAAAAAAAAAAAAGTGTGCAAGTTGCATTTGGATGAAAAAGAAGAACAAACATTGGGCACCATGTGAGCTGAGTCTGGAAAAAGATGAAAAGATACTTCTATACTACTGTGTTTTCTTTTTTTTTTTTTTTTTTCCGAACTACTGTTTGTCCTACTATGCTTTTTTTTTTCAAAACTGTTGTTTGCTTTTTTTTCCTTGGTTCTGCCATTTTTTTTCCTCCTTACTGTTGTTCTTTTTTTTTTTTTTCATTTTTTCCTTGCTGCTGCTGTTTGTTTGTTTGTTTTTTTTTCTTTTCAAAACTGTTCTTCTTCAATGTTACTACTGTTTTTTTTTTCTTTTTTTTTTAGAACTGCTACTATCCCTAGATTTAAATTGTTACATGTTCATAGTTTATTTTTCAATGTTTCTTTCCTTGCTGCTTTTTTTTCCCCATCTGATTTGAATTGTTACATGTTCATAGTTTATTTTTCAATGTGATAGGAAATTGATTTAAGAATGTCAATGTCTTCTGCGGGAGCTAGCAGCCCTATGCTGGCCAAGGGCTCAAATCAAGATGAAAATAAGCCCCTTTGGAACTATACAACGAAGTTGGAGAAAATTTGACGGGGGGAGGGGAATTTTCATTTCCAATGCAACTGTTGCCACAAACATTTTAAAGGTTCATATACTAAGATAAAGGCACAGTTGCTAAAAACTAGTGGTCAAGGGATTCAAATATGTTCTAAAGTCACTCCTAAAGATATGACTGAAATGCAAAAAGCTATTGAGGAAACGGAAGTTAGATTGTAAAGCTTTAAGCTAAAAAAAGTTTTAAGCCTATTACATTACATTATGCATTATGAATTTTATTTTTGGGTTTTCTAGTATTAGTTATGTGTTTTCTCTATTAATTGTGACATTATGCTTCTTAATTTGGCTAAAAATATAACTATTCTTTAATTTTATGATTATATATAAATATATATTTATTATTTGCCATGTCCTAGCCGTGTCCGTATTCTACTTTTTAAGGATTTGTTGCATCACAGTGTCCATATTGTGTCATATCCATGTCCGTGTCCGTGCTTCTTAGGTTAAGGATATGAGAGTTTGGGTTTGACTAGGTTAATGAGTTGAGGTGGGTTTTTAGGATTTAGGTTGATGGTAGGGTTCGGCTGAAGGGGTTTGTAAGATCCCAACCCAATTTAATAAAATTTAATTCCTTTAGAATTAATTTGTGAAATAATTAATAAAATTAATCGAATTGGGGGAAATCAACCCAGATTGAACAATCAGGGGAGAATTAGGGCACAAACTTGACTAGGGCATGATTTGGGATTAATAGGACCTATTTGTAAATTTTAGAAAATATGAGGCATTTTTCGTAGTTTCAAAACATAGTTAATATTGGTTTTATTTGATAGGAAATAATTAATTATAAAGCTTTAATGAAGCATGTGGGGTATTTTGGTGTAAAATAAGTACTAAGAATCCATTTGACTAAACATGTGCTAAGAAGAACAACCAACGGAGGAAACTAATTTTATATTGAGGCTTCTCACATGTGGGTAGTCTCTCACCATGAAAGGCACGTACGGACCCCTTGCTGTCATAGTAAACAAAGAAGAAAGGAAGAGTCCTAGTTTTATGGTGGTCCTTATGTGCATGACTCCTTAAGAAACTTAGCTTCCTAGGTACATCCCCATTCCTGCTTACTTGGTTCAATGGTCAAGTGGGAGATTAGTAAAGGAACCTACCAGGGATCGATCCGTGGTGGGTGCTATGTCTTTGGTTATCTTATCCACCAAGACAAGTCAAGAGTGCCACGTGCAAGTCTCTCTCATTACACAACCAATTTCTCTCAATTTGGAGCTTTTCAAAACCTAAATAGGGCTGGAAATTTGGGGAAAAAACAAGGATACGCAAAGAATCAACTTGGCTTCTCTTTACGAATTGGGAATTTTGACAAATCTGACGATTAAGGAAAGCACACAAACCCGAATTTTCATTCCTACCTGATTTAGTCCTTCGAATTAGATATATATAAAACTTTCCTTTTTATAACTCCGAATGATGAATACATGTGAACATTCAATTATGTATGATGTTGTATCTAGATCCTGGATTTCATGTTGAGTGCTACTTTTTAGACAGCAATTTTATCTCACTAGACACAAAAGAAAAAAAATTAAAAATTAAAATCCCCAAAATACGCCCCCCAATCTCTCTCCCTCCCTCCTCTCTCCTCCTCTTTTCCTTCTGGCTGGCAGGAGGGGGCTCTCCCTCTCTTTCCTTCTTTCTCTTCCTCTTCCCCTCCTTTTTCCTCTCCCTCTTCCTCTTTGTCCTCCTATTCCCCTCCCTCTCCTCTCCGTTCCTTTTCCTCTCCTCTCCGCCCTATTCGGCCCTACAATGCCAAACATCACACTGATGTTTGGCCTCGTAGGCCCAAACAACATCACATTGTTTGGCCCTACGAGGCCAAACATCAGTGTGATGTTTGGCCTCGTATGGCCGAACAAGGTGGAAAGGAGAGGAGGAGAGGAAAAGGGAGAGGAAGAGGAATAGAAAGAAGGAAGGGCCTCGTGAGGAGGAGTGGAGAGGAAAAGGGAGAAGAAGAGGGAGGAGTGGAAGATGGAGGGAGTGGTGAGGAAGAGGAATAAAAGGAGGAATAAGAAGAGGAAGAGGAAGAGGGAGGAGGAGGGAAAGAGGAAAAGGGAAAGAGAAAGGAAGGGAGAGCCCCCCTCTCGCTGATCAGAGGGAAAGGGGGGAGAGAGAAGGGAGGGAGAGAGGTGTGTGGGGGGTATTTTGGCAATTTTTGTTTATTTATTTTTTTTTAAATTTATCCTGTGTCGAGAGATAAATTTTTTTTAAAAAAAGCAGCACTCTTTCATATTATGTAACTCAACAGTTCTTATTAAGAGACAAAAAACAATGAAACGATTAAGTTTCTGTTAATTGAAAGAATGCCACAGTAACTATGGTTCACTGTCGACTTAGAGACAATGCCTTAAGGGCCTAGAATACTACTTCAAGCCTCTGATACTTAATAATTATGGGTTTGTTTGGCAACCTTCTTAGGGAATATTTTCGTATTTTCAGGGAACGAAAAATAAGAAATAGCGTTTGGGACCAATTAACTACAAGTTCTCCTCAAACTTTCTTTTGGAAATGCACTCCGTAGGCACGAAGATATTGACACATGATTTTTTTTTTTCATTTTTCATTCGGAACGAACTGTGGCAAAGGCACAAAACACCGCAACCCGCGTATAAAATCAAAGAACAAGTTGGATTTACAATACTATAAATTGATTGCTCTCTCACACTCGCAATCTCATAATGTCTTTTGCATCTCACCGTCTCAAAGCATAGTCTTTTTGTAGCCTTCTTCTCCAATCAGCTAGGTATTTGCTTAGTCTCTCCTCTCTCTTATATCTGTAAGCCTCTCTTATTCATTCCATTTGAAACATCTTCCTAACTCATTTCTTCCCATTTAAGGAAATGGAATCTTGATTTTTTTGAGAGAAAATGACCTTTTTTCCTGAAAAACCCAAAAGCCCTCTTTAGTTGGGTCCTAAGATATCAGTCCAATGGCCGGATCAGATGGCCTCTTGCATATCCGGCAGAGGTGGTCCGGCATGAGGATGCGTCGGTTCACATCTTCCTTGTCGATGTGGATCCCAAGCAGCTTGCATCTCTGAAACAAGTTTGCCAGCTCGTGCCAGCTCATCCGCCCATGGTTCATGATATTATCTCTATCTTTGGAGCTCGACATTTCCAATTGTAGAGGCAAATCAAATCATAGAAGATGAAGACAAAAAAAATATAAGTTAATAAAGCTCCCCTTAAAAATGAATTAAATGAATGATGGAAAGAGAAGGATTCTTTGCTTTTGTTTTCTCTTGCTTGATTCTTGATTTTATTATTATTTTTCTTTTGAATATGATGGAGATGGTGCAGTGATGCACGATAGACCCATGGTCCCCCGTGGATTAACCCATCTTTGGGCGCAGCCCACCAATCCTAGCTTATTTAGGGCTTTATTTGCTTATTGTTTTAAGTTGTTTTAGCAATGTGTATTAATCTTGACCATTAAAGATTAAAACACATTGCTAAAACAACTTTAAAATATAAACAAATAAAATCCTAAATAAGCTAGGATAGGTGGCTTGGCCCTAAGATGGGTCGGTCCACGGGGACCATGAGTTTGTCCTGCACCACAGAGAAGAAGAAAATGAAGAGTTTTTTTTTTTTTTTTTCTTTGAAACTGAAAGTTATATTAAACTAAGAGGAAAAAGATAGATAAATGTCCTCATCCCCAAGATACAGAATGTGGGGTGACTCAGACAGTTCACTTCCATGGAAGACTACAGTCTTCTAATAATCCAAGACTAACAGTAGTAATTTGGAAAGAGTTTTCTTTATAGCACCTAAGAAAGAGGAAAGAAAGAGCTATTATTTATTTTATTCAAAAATAAAAAATTTTTATTTCCTTTTTAGTAATATGAAATATTTGGTTTTATGCACATTTGCTCTTGAAATATGGATTTTATGATTAGGTTGGGGTCAGTGAAAAAATTGCTCCTTGATAAAATACGTTGTACACAGTGTTGAAATGATTTTCACGTGATTGCAAGAAATACTAGCATCTTTACTTTACACATTCCTTTAACAAATTGTAAAAACCCACCCAACTAAATTGCCAACATTAAATGTAATTCATTTAACCACATCTGATTTAACTTCAACTCTATACAAGCCTATGTATAAAGAGCTTTCCATGAAATCACACATCCACTTGTTCAACTGTAATTTGATAACATACCATCTGAAATTGGATTATATGTTCCTTGATTATGTTTATATTTAATGCGTTATCTTAGTTAATGAAATTATCCCTCTTGGTTAAAAAAAAAAAAAACCCTCCTTGGATTCACTTGTATTATAAAATGATAACTGATTGTACCCTTTGAAAAGGAAAGTCCAAAAATATGCATCACTTAAATATGTGCTATTTTGAAGACATGTTATTTCATTAAAAGAATTGCATTTTTGTTTTTTCTTTTTTAGAATTGATTTCTTCTATTTTAGACGGCAACTTCTACTATAAAAGGAAATAAAGTCGTGGTTGTTGCAAAGTAGAATCATAAGGAGGAAAAACTTCTTATAGAACTTATGGCTGAGCAAGTGAAAAAAGGGAATAGACTGACTATGACCCTTTCAAATAAAACATGGACTGAAATTATGTATGAATTCTATAGAAGGACTGGAAATAAGTATACAAAGATTCAGTTTATTAACAAATTCAATAAATTAAGGTCAGTGTACAGCAGGTCTAAGAAACTCTGTGACATTCCAACGGGATTTGGTTGGGACCCTGTCACAAAGACGGTTATAGCACTCGAATATGTATGGGATAAGTATTTAAAGGTATGAGTTAAAATTATTTTTTAAACCATTATTATTTTATTTAAAACTTTTTTGTAATAAATATAAATGCACATTTAATACTCATCTACAGATAAATCCAAACGCAAATTCTTTCTGTCAAAAAGGATGCCCCATGTTTGATGAGCTTGAAATAATATACGGTGATACCACTGCCCAAGGTGAAAATGCTGGTGCCTCAACCCAAGGAGCAGTGGATACGGATGAAGAGATTGTGTATTCAAACCACAAGAGAAAAGATAATTATCAAGGAGATGATATAGCAATAGATCATGATAATGATGCTGATTTTGTTGGAGTGCATCAGGTTCATAATCGTTCCGACTCCCAGTCATCGACGAGCATCAAAGCCAATGAGCTTTTTCGATCAAGCTTGCACTAGCTTCTCAGAACACTACCAGTATAGAATTGTGAGCTCGAACAAAGGTGTTAAGAGTATGGATGCTTTCTCAATCAAGAATTGCATTGCATTATTGTCATCCATCTCAGACGTTGATAAAGAAATATACTTGAAGATAGTGAAGGTTATCACAGTGAATCAAAATTGGAGAGAAGCTTTTATGTTCATCCCCAAAGATATGAGGACATTTATGCTAACACCTTCAGAACAAGACCAATACTAGGATTTAAATTTAAATAAGAATCTTGCGGAATCTAGAGCAATATTAGGACTTCTATTTAATAAGACTTTTGATAAGCTAGACCAGTATTTGTTTTTTAGATACAATCTACCGGATGATTGTACTTGGCTTTTAATGTAATAAATGTTTATAATTCAGTCTAATTTATTGATGTTTTAATATGTAATTTGAGTTTTATTTTGAATATCTGTTTGTTTAATGATATAGTTGTAACTTATTTAGGTTCAATGGATCAGAATAGAATTGAGATGTCATCTAATGAAAAAGAAAGCATTATTAGTCAAAATCTCTTATAGATGATGGGTCATTATACTTCATACATTTACAAGCAACGATTTAGAGATGCGAGTGAAACAAGGATTGAATTTGTGCATAAAGTGCTAATTGGACACCCAAATTGATGTTATGAATTATTTCCTATGGAAAAACATGTGTATTGTAACTTATGTTTTGCTTTGAAAAGCAAAAACCTTTTAAAAGACTCAATTTGTACCAGTAGAGGAGCAAGTAGCTATGTTTTTAATGACTATTGGCCATAGTGTTAGGAACTGAATGGTAGCAGATCGTTTTCAACATTCGGCTGAAACTATTGGTTGGCATTTCAAAAAGGTTTTGAAGGCTGTAGTAAATTTGGGAAAATATCTTATCACTCTTCCAACATTTGCAGAGATACCATTTAAAATTGCACACAATTCTAAATCTTATCCATGGTTTAATGTACATGTTTATTGCTGTACTTTTTAGTTTCTTTAAGTCAACATGAGATTTTATTTAACAATTAATTATAGGTTTTTACCACCTCATGAAGGATTGTGCTAGGGCAATTGATGGAACACATATCAGTGCATCAGTTCCTGTAAAAGATCATATCTATATTAAGCCAGAAAACTACAATCACACATAACGTAATGTGCGCATTTTCTTTTAACATACATTTTACTTTTGTGTATGTTGGTTGGGAAGGAACAGTAAATGATTCTCGAGTTTTTGTAGAAGCTATAACTAACCCTGAATTGTATTTTCAACATCCACCTACTAGTTAGTATTTCTTTTATATATAAACAGATATATTACTTTCAAATAAAAATGAAAATATTTGTTAATCTATTGTTGTAAGCAAATACTATGTTATTGACTCTAGCTACACCAGCATGCCATGTTATCTTATGGCTTATAAAGGGGAGCGATATCACTTATCACAATACAGGGGACGCGAACAAAGGCCCATAGGAAAGAAAGAGTTGTTTAATTATCACCATTCATCATTGCAAAACGTGATTGAGCGATGCTACGGTGTGCTAAAGGCAAAATTTCCAATTTTAAAGCTCATGCCACCTTATTCATTATGCAAGTAGAAACAAATTGTAATTGCTGCATGTGTGATTTACAATTTTATAAAGATGGAAATGCAAAGCGATAAGGATTTAATCAATTTCAAAATGAGGATTTAATTGTCGAGAATAATAATGCAGATCATAGTGTGGATGTAGGTCCATCGGCACCATCAGAGATAAGGACAACACAAGGACGACAAGAGACTGCACGTGTACGAGATGAAATAGTAGATGCCCTATTTGCCCATTATGGTGGATGAGAAAATTGAAACATATTTACCTTAATGAAACATGTTTACCTTAATGCTTAAATTTAAATTATTCTTAAGTTTATGGATGATATGTTATAATAAATTTAATAATGTATTTTAAGATCTATGCCAAACATATTCTCCTGCTTCTGTTCTATTAGAATAAATTCTAAAAGAATATTGCAAAACAAGTTCAACTCTGCTTATTCTAAGAATGGGAACATTCTCAGCACAACTCATTTTCAGAATAAGCAAATTCTCAACATAGAAATGATGCCAAACGGACCCTATGTTTCCCCACGTTGAGGGCCACCTCAGAATTTGTTTCAAGATCAATTCCATCATAAACCTATAAAAAAAATTCCACATGAAACTAGAAATTCCAGAACCCAGACCATTTTTGTGCAATTTTTTGAAATTGCTTGTGGTGACAAAATGTCCCACTTGACCAGGGCCGGTGCTACTTTAAGGCCAGTGGTGTCACTTGACACCACTCAAATTTGAAAAAATCTTGTTATCGAAGTATAATTTTATTAATTTTGGGGGGTTTTCTCGAAATTGACCCCAACAAAAATTTTGAAAAATACTAAAGATAGTAGTCATTTTGGAAAAAAAAAACTTTCAAGGGGTAAAAGGTAAATTTAATTAATATATAAAAGACGACTTCCCATCTTCCCTAATGCCTAAATTGCCAACATCAAAACCCTACCAAACGGAAGCAAAAAAATAAAATGAGACTTACATTCCCCACTTCATCTTTCCACTTTCCTCCCTTTCCCGTGGCCGGTACCCACACACCCACCAACCACTGTCAGCCACCTCTAGATTTTCAAAGAGTTTCCCAGCGTGCTGCTTTACTTGTGCCGCATTCACCCCATCAGAGCTGCATT
Organism: Sextonia rubra; assembly: GCA_037013555.1. NCBI lineage: Eukaryota > Viridiplantae > Streptophyta > Magnoliopsida > Laurales > Lauraceae > Sextonia > Sextonia rubra. The sequence continues at coordinate 26,662,864 of JASUAD010000012.1, read as the reverse complement.
CGGGTCCATCCTTCTCTTCCTCTTCTTCATTTATTTATTTTTTTTTTATGTTTACCTAGTTGGCTATTGGGTGAATGGGTTCTTCTGGAACTATGACGTCCCTTTTTCAAACACAAGTGGGTAGTGCGTTCTACTTCTCATTTGCTAGTTAGTTGTGTTTTTTTTTTTACACTAGTTTATGCACTCATTTGTTTAGGTCTTTGTTTTTTTTTAATGGCATTTGAATGATATGAATGTTGTGCGTTGGAATGATATTGTGGTAAGAAAAATACATAATTTATAATTTATTTTCTAATGGCATTTTAATGCTTGAAATTTTATTTATTTATTTTTTATTATTATTATTTTTTGGTATATGCGCATGTTGTTTAGCTATATTTGTATGAATTTTATAGACCAATTAAAATCTGGAATTTTACACTAGCTTTAATATCTAGGTTTAAATTTCATTCAACTATTTGAATCTAATAGATTCATCTGATTGTTATTTTTAATTTAGGATCAACTAGGCCAATAAAGCCGCTATGGAGAAATTTCTGAAAAGAAAATCTATTGTATCGTAAAATTCATTTCCTATCTAGGAAACTTGTGCTAGTGACCACATTTAACATTCTCCAAAGAAAAATTGTATTGACTTGGAAACCCCTCCCATGGATCTAGGATTACGGAAAAAAAATATCAGAGTATCATCCTAATGATCAAGATGAAATTAGGAGAGCATATATGCAAAATGATCCTTGCTAACCTCATGGTCACAAGTTCCCGCAAAAGAGAGATTGGTGGGGCATTTCATCAATTTAATCCTGCCTAGTTTAAAGAATTCGGTAATTGGTTTGAGTACAACATAAAAAAAGATGCCGCATATTGTTTGTGCTATTACTTATTTAGGCCTAATTTTGGAAAGCAAGCGGGAGGTGACTCTTGTTACCAAAGGATTCACATCTTGGAATAAGAAGGAAAGGCTACTAATTCATGTTGAAGACTCCAACAATGCCCATGACCGAGCTTAGAAGAATTGTCAAGATCTAATGAAGCAAAAACAACACAGAAGTTTCTTTTTTTAAGCAATCAGATAAACCTACAAGTGACTATCGAACTCACTTAAATGCATCAGTTGATTGTGCAAGATTTCTATTGCGCCAAGGGTTAGCTTTTCATGGTCACAATGAATCAGAGAAATCAACTAACAAAGGAAATTTTCTTGAACTTCTACTGTTTCTTACTAATCGCAATAAGCCTATCAACAATGTCATAAAAAATGGTCCTAAAAATCTGAAGTTGGTGACACCTAAGATTCAAAAAGATATAGTAAATGCCGTTGCATGTGAAACTACAAATGGTATCATTAAAGATCTTGGAGATCAGCTTTTTGCACGTTTAGTCGATGAGTCTCTTGATGTATCAACAAAAGAACAAATGGCAGTTGCTTTGCAGTCTGTGGACAGAAGGGGAATTGTCATGGAAAGGTTTCTTGGTATTATGCATGTCTCTAATACAGCTGCTTTGTCACTCAAGACAGCAATTGAATCTTTGCTTTCTAAATATAGGTTAAGTTTATCAAGAATACATGCAAAGGTTATGATGGAGCAAGTGATGTGCAAGGTGAATTCAATGGTCTCAACACTTTAAGTATGAAGGGATTAGCCATTTATGTTCATTGCTTTGCACATCAACTTCAATTAACTTTAGTAGCAGTTGCAAAAAACTATATTGATATTACTTCTGAAGTAGCGCAAGGAAGAAAAATAGCCAATGGGCTAATCTATAAGCCAAAAGGCTTAAGGATAGGATGTCTAGATGCCTCACCAAAGACAAACAATAACTCTCTCAATTGAAAACTAAACTCAAATTCTTATTCAAAATCAATGTCTGTATCCCATGAAGGGATTACACCTTTATTTATAACTAAAATATTGTCTAATTAAGGAAACAACTAATTCAAATCAAATAAGAAGTCCTAAACCAAACATGATTGGACTTTCCAAATATTTAAGAATCATAACTAATTAAGAAAGCAACTAAAGCAACTACTAATAATAGGATCTACTCTACTCTACTAGGCCGTATTGGTCTTAGGTCCAATGGTTTAGCCAATCATAGATCTGGCCTGCATCAGCTCTCCCCCTGCTTGGAGGGGAACTCATCCTCGAGTTCCGTAAATGTCCACCTGGGTTGAAAATCATTCGAACAAACTTTTTTCTTATCTTCAAATCCACATTTTCATGACATGACTTAAAAGCTTTTTGCAGTCTTTTCCTCCATGTAATAAGAGATTGGAATGTTCTTGACTGTTGGTCTTTACATGGAGCTTGGATGTGTAAACAAACCAGTAGATTCTTTAAGTGTTGACTATCAAATATCCATATGTTATCTTTGAAGATGAAGTCAATGTGGGGAACTTCAATAACCTGACTGCTTGTGAGATAACTAGAACAATGTATTTCATTGTGGATGACCTAATTGGATTTTCTAGAAAAGGCCGAATAATTAATTCTCTTGGATATTCAATGGTAACGCCAAACCGATTAATGTCTTAAAATCTGCTTCTTCATGTTCTTCTTTTGAAGCTTCGTGATCAAAGTCTTCAATGTGCTTTTTTTTTTCTTTTTTGTTCTTCCTCTACTGCTTGTGGCTTTTGATTATCACTATCTGGATCAAATTCTACATGTGCTGCATGTTCCATGAGATCAGCATTGCCTTGATTTGGTGCAGTTGTTGCATCGTGAATATTACCTATCTTGGTTGGCATCTCCTTTGGTGTAATCATGAAGGTAATTGCTTCTTTTAGCTCATCCTTTGATTCTTTGGTGGGAGGTGAGGATGCAGAGGACAAAGGAGTTGATGACAATGGAACAAGCATAATCTGTCTTCCTTCACACATAATAGTATAGGTATTCATCTCTTTATCATTGTGCACTTTCCGATCAAAAAGCCATGGTTTGCCAAAAATAATATGAGCAATATTCATATGAATCACATCACACCAAATTTTATCTTCATAATTGCCAATCTTGAATGATACCAAGCATCTATGGGTTCCTGGAATGAGATAACCATTAGACCATGTAACTTGGTAGGGCTTGTGAAGGGGCTCAATAGGCAACTGAAGCTTATCAATAACCTCTTGCGCAATAAAATTGAATGCACTGCACTTGTCAACAATCAGATTAGCGACATGGTCTTTAGCCGGTACTCGCGTATGAAACTTTTTGGACTGTCTCCATTTTTCTTCTTCCATCTGATTTGTATTGAGCAACGGATGACAATCGTGGGATTATCATCTCCGGCGAAAATTCTTTCAAAAACATGAGCATGTGGCTATTGCTGAGATGCACATTGTCGCATGCGAGATTGTTTAAGCGTACGCTCAACATAAATAGCTTCTGAGTAGGCCTCATAAATGGTATCACAAAATTTTACTTTTGCGTGTATGTTTGGCCTTAGACCTCCAATATAACATTCTCCATCATTCCTAACACAATCCCATAAGCCACAAAGACTTTCCAACTCTCGATATCGGCAGTATATTCATCAACAGTCAAATGAGATTGCGTGAAATTAATGTGTTGCTCAAAGTAGGACCTTTTTTCAAAATACTGATTTCCATATCGGAACTCATATATAAAACTTTCATGTGTCTCATGTTGAATTGGAAGCAAGGATTTCAAAATTAAATTGCCTAAAAAGGATTTGGACAGTCTGATATTGGACAACAGCCTTTGAAACTTTTTTTATTTTATTTTATTTTATTTTATAATTCTTGGATGGATTTAGACTCGGGTTCAAGTCATGCGAAACTTGGGCCTAGTGAGGCTAATAGACTCTGGGTGGCCTGTTATACATTCTTTAACTACAACAAAACAAAAAGAAAGAAAAGGGCTCTTATTTAGTTTCGAGTGATGAGGCGCTGGGTGCCGACGATGACGACCAATTGTGGTGCTACTGCGGTGGAGGCGTTGCAGTGGTGATACGACAGTCCAGGTATGCCCAATGTGCCTTGTTCTCTCTCTCTCTCTCTCGTTCCGCCTCTTCCTTTTTTTCTGGGTTTAGGCTCTGCGAGAGAGGGTGGGAGCTTGAGTGGGTTTGAAGAGGACCGAGATGGTTCCGGAAAGGGAGTATAGACTTTCGGATGAGGGGGTTGGTTGACGATAGTGGGTTTGGGTTCAACTAAGGCAGGGTTGGATCAAGAGGTATGGTTTTGGTGTCTGTTGGAGAGTTGTGGCTGGGGTTTGGGGTTTTGGAGATGGATAGGTAGTCTCAGTGATGGTGGTCGTGTCAAAGAGGGATGGGGGTTGGGGTTTACAGGGAGCTATGGTCGAAGGATTTTGGGATGAAGATGGGTTCGCAGGGTCTATGTAGGAAATTGGTTTTAGGATGTGCAGGGAAGAGGGATGGGTTGGTTTTAGGGTGGAGTGACAGGTCTGTGAAGGGATTTGGGGTTCAACTCTTAAAAGAATGGGTTACAACCCAAATTGTTACTTTTAAGTGTCATCAGTCACTATAAAACTCCAATATGAAGAACTCAATTGATCATGTATAGAAACTTCCAACATAACTGAATAACCTATTTATACATTATTAATAACCTTTAATCATCATTGCAGATCTTAGAGAAGTTAACCAACTGATCTAGGTACAGAAGATGAACCCAAAACAACACATGAGTATTGCAAGATGCACTCTTTCAGCCATTAGATGTAGGAACTCACTCACCTCTTGTAAAATCTTGTGATGTTTGCAAGCTGTGGTCGAGAGTAGGACATTAACTGTCGCCCAGTTGATTTCCCTCTTCCTCCTCGTGAAAAGCTAGATCTTCTCCTGAATTGTCAAAGATGAAGTTTCCCATTTCAAATTTCTCTCTAGGGTTTCTTCTCTCTCCCAAAGAATACAATGGGGCAAAACGAATGCTCCTAGAGTTTATAAGGGTAGCAGTCAAGCAATGCTGGAGTCCTTCCGATACTAGACTATCATAATTTATACTAGAATCCTTTCCAATGTTAAAGTCCCATATTTTGGAAGTCTCACACACAAGAGCAGTCCTCAAAGGATTCATGCGCCCATTTTGGCAATTTAAAGGAGTCCTAATCTAAATAATCATAGGACCCACCAATCTAAATAAACTAAGCTACGTATCAAGGATAGGTCTATAATTCCTTAATTATGAACCTAATTACACCAAAAGGTCTGATAAGGCCTTGGGTATTACGGTAACTGAATGGGGGATGAGTGGATGAATGATTGTTTGGTTACATATATTGAAAAAGATGTATTTGATAGTATAGATAATGAGGCTATCATGCAACGCTTTCAAAACATGAAAGTTTATCGTGGACAATTGTAAAAGTTTGTCGTTACTTGACTTTTTTTGAAGCAATAGTATTAATGTTCCCAAATCTTGTCTTTACATGTCATTTGACAATGGTATTGAATGAACCCACTGACCTAAATTCTTGGCTATGCCACTGCACTTGATTGATGATCTGATCCAATCATCTGATGGACCACCCATGGGCGACAAGACTAAAAAGGAGGGTCCCATATGGATTGGACCTCTATGGTGCACCCTCCAACTGACTCAAAAATCTATTGAATAAGAGATGACCACTATAACCTCACCAAGGCCTAAATTTTTCTACTTTCAACCTTGAACCACTCTCTGATCATTCCCCCACTGCTAGTAGAATAGTTAGTGTATGTTACATCCCAAATAGATCTTGACACTGGAAAAAATCCAGCCAGGACTGAGCTTTTCAACAAATTTCATCAACATTGCATGATCCTGGTTAACAAGCTTTGTGGGTCCACATGGCCCACCTAATGGAAAGCTAAACCGCGCATCTGAAAGTAGACCCCTAGGTGACCTTGGGGATGTAGTCCCCTTGTGGATTGGGCCCACAAGGGCCCATCATCCAAGTGACCCAATAATCAGAAGCGTGAGACCCAACTAAAATATTGAGTGATAAAGCAAGAAAGCATTGTGTTGCTTCTTTTGGGTGTAATGTGACTTTATGAAAAATTCCAAATAAAAACCCTCCCACCTTAGATTAAATACTATTAGGCCCTCTATGGTTCCCCAAACATTTGAGAATTTAATGCTTAAGGGCCTATTTGGTATCCAGCCATTCGGATGTTCCCATGTTCCCACGAGAAAAGGTAGCATAAAACGTGTTTGATATGTGCAAATCACTATTTCCAATTTTGTATGGAATTTTAATGAATAGGGACTCTACCTTGGATTGGAAGTTCTATATTTGAACCAAATTGAGCAATGAATATGAGCTACAAAGTAAGTCATGTTCTCATGGTTTGACACCTAGGGTTATAGAAACCTAAGGATGACATCATGAGCCCTCTAACATCTACTACCGCCAATTAGGAATTAACCTAACCTAACGGGGAGGTCCTTGCAATCCTTCACATAAGGTTTAGGGAAAATATACAGTGTTTAGGATCCCATAATATCATAGGGTTATATTGGCCTATACCTGGCATGTGGAGCGTGACCCTAAACACAGGCCCGGTAGGACCTATTAATTAGGTTGATGTGTAATGAAATTTTAATTAATTGATCCTGTGTTTTCAAGCATACCTAGCATGTACCTTAATGTGATAAAACACATTTTCTATGTTATATGATTTATGTAGTTCAAATTTATGTTATTATGAACACTGCATTTGTTAGCTCCAGAGATTTATCATGTATAAAATAAATTCTTTGTTTATTATGATTGGTTGGTTTTTATAAGTATTTTGAATTTAAAGTGACATCACTAGGTTGTTTAAACCCAGCATAGTGGGGTATTACTATATAGGGGTTACATTCTCTAAAACTTTATGCAGATTAGTTGAATTCATCATTAGTGACTAATAGTTGCTTCATTACCAACCTTTGTTACTCTGTATATGTTCTGATGCCCATAACTCTAATCTCTGTGTACCAAAATATGTTACCGTCATATTAAATTGGGGTTGTATAATAATATTGTGGCAAAACTTTGTTTCCGTCACATTAAGAGGGTGGTGGGGAGCACACTATAATACCCATGGCTATCTAGCCAATGTGGGAAGCCAAGTTTCTTTTGAAAATATTTTTGTTTACGTATAAAAATTTGCATTCAATTTTCTGTATGAACCTATATTATGCATAATTTTGTTTGGTCAACATATTTTTGAAAATTATGTAATGTTACCTATTTGTCATTTTATCAGAACATTATATGGAATATGAAAGTTCGGGTAGGTATAATTACAAAGGTTATTCTTAATCTAACCCTTTACAATTAGCGCTTGTAGGTAACGACACCCTTTCTGAGGAACCGAAGGGAACAACGATCAAAGAGGATCCGCACAAGACACACGCATGAATTGCAGGTGATATAGTTTCAAGATATCATGCATGCGCCAGGGAGTCAACAACAAAGTTGTTTAGTTTGTTTGTTATGATTTTGGTTTCAGACTAGTTGTAAGCCCTTAGCTGGGTACCTATGTTAGGAATTCTTTCCTTATGACTTCAGTATATTGACATTGCAAAACTTTGTAATATGATTATTTACTTCGTCTAGTGATGGTACCTATGATGGCAAGATGATTATGTTTCTGCCATGAATGTCTTCAAGTTAAATAATCTCATATTGCGGATCCCTATAATCTCACACTAATGCCTCGAAAAATGGATTGCTCTGAAAATCCAAATTTCAGGTCATTAAAGGGTTGAGCTGGAACAGGGATAGTAATTGGTGAGAATCTAAAGGATCCAACAATGGATCTTTTGCTCTAATAGCAAATAGATGCATGCCCTAGGTTCAGGGCTTGCGTGGAAGCCTCGAAGCACAATATTGGTGCCAACGCACATGTTCGGAGAGACTTCAATGCGTCTCTACAAAGACCATAAATAAGGACAAACCTCAATGAGACAACCCAATTCTATTAATCAGCCCTCTCTAAAATTTCAATCTCTACAATGAGACATAAATAAAAAGAGAAAATTCGGTTGCTAAGAACCCTAATAATTTATCGTAACAACTAAAATAAGAATTCTTATAAAATTGGAAACCTAATCGTAATTACGACTCTTTAAATAAAATTAAAAAACTAATGCCAAATAATTGTGAAATAAAATTCCTAAATTAAGTAGGGCTTTACAATCTACACATGTGGCTTGGGTTCTATCTTTACATCAACATATCAACAAGATTGAAGGGGAAATTTTAGAAGATAACAATTATAACATCTATGGCCTACGGTGCAGATCAACAAAATGTTGGCTAATTTGGAAAAAAATGCAAAAAATGAGTATATCAGAGAAGCTAGAATTAAAAATAAGTGTATTTGGGAGAATTTAGGGATAGCATCCAAAGATTATAAACTAAGAGAGTCATTTGAGATGGTTTGGACATCTCTAAAATAGAAAAAAAAAATTACTGCCAATGGGAAAAAGTTTCTCTATGCAGGATGATGGCCCCCAAGGAAAATGGGTAGGCCAAATAGAACATGGATTGAAGTAGAAAGGTAGATTTGAAGAAGTTTTAGCTATCTAAGGATTTGTAGTATAGATTGGAATGGAAAAATATAATTCACAGAGTTGACCATCATAGTTGGAATAAGGCTTTGATGATGGTGAGTAATATTATAGAAATTGTTTTCTTACAGCTATAAGTCTTCCTATAGCACATTTTTACCAATGGCTTGACACATTTACATGACAAAATGTAAGAATGAAGACTAGGGCAACCGTCCACGTGTAGCCTCACCAATTGTAATATCTCAAGCTCATCTATATATACATTCATCAGTTTGGTCATCTAATGTGTAAAAAATCTAGTATAATATCACAAATATCAAAACTAAATTGAGATCCAAGAACAAAGTGTTTCTTTAAATGAAAAACAAGAAACGAAAATGGCATGCTCGGGACATAGACTAATGTAAGGGTATAACTATGTGATCAGAAAGTGACAGAAAAAGCGGTCATCAACAGAAGAACAAGCTTTTTCTTCTTCAAGGTAATAGCTTATTGTATTCAGAAGACCGGAAATAGGTCCTAAAACTAGAATTATGCAATTAGAACTATCCTAACAGTTTCAGTTAACAACATATCCCATAACACCAGATTAGTCAGCTTCTTTGATCTTCAAAGCAATTCATTGAGGTCAAAGAACTCTGAAAATTTTTCAATATATATATACAGTTTACATACTTGTGGTTTGCAAGATGTCAAGAATGATAGATCAAAGTCAGTCAATACAACATGCCCATCCTTCTGGAGTAAAATATTTTCAGGCTTCAGGTCCCTATAGATAATTCCTGCATCCCAGAGTAAAAGAAACACAATCATGATTCTTGAACTAAGCAGGCATACCGTGTCACCATCTGCTTCCCTAAACAACATTCATGAGGTTGAAAGAAAAGAAAGCATTCAACGTCAACCAAATGTTCCATATCTACTTCCAACAGGGGAACAAAATGAGCCAACATTTCAAGGTCGAAAAATAACAAAGGCTAACTCTCAACTCTGTGGCCTCTGAAGTAAGTAACGGAATCAGGAATAAATAGAAAAGCACAAAAAACGGAACCCACAAATAGGTAATAAGACTTGAACTTGAGTAGACTTGAACTCGTTCCTTTGATTGAAATATGGCCCTCCACAGGTCAATGAGACTTGAATTTAGTTATCTATTTATCATTTTCATGTGAAAATCTCACAGGAGTTGGTTATTTCATAATCGTTGGTAAAAAAATGGTCCTTAATAAGGTAAATAAACTTTATTCAACAAAGAACAAGAATACATGAACACAAAAGAATGGCTTTACATGCGCCATCTTCCGCCAAATGATTGGCCATCCCATTGACCGTTCCAAGTGAAAAGTGAAAAACAAAATGAATGGCCAATCAGCATCTTATTATCAACATTTTCGTTTACTAATTTAAAAAAAATCCATTTTGTTTTATATATACAAACAAAACAAGTGCGGTCCACCCCACCTATTATCAACTTTGCAACCCCAACCCCACTATGCACTAATGCACACAAACCCAGCCATGAATCACAAGCCTAAATTTGACAATCATCCAATGGCTGTTCATCGTTGGGTTGAAATCCAAAATCATTATGCCTTTCAAAACCGTTAAACTTGAGTTCCTTAGATCAAGGGATGAGGATGATCTAATGGGGTTAATATTTTGCACACCCCTAGGTCTCATTGAGATCTTTCTGTCCCCCACTCCCATGATTGACATGGCCACAGGCGGGTCTACACCAAAGAACAGTCCACATGATCCAATGTGTCCATGGTCCCCATCAATCTCTCTCTCTCTCTCTCTCTCTCTCTCTCTCTCTCTCTCTCTCTGAGTGTGCGTGTATGTATTTATATAAATAAATATTTAGAGCTTACGTGGATTGTGGCCTGACCAAGGTAAGGAGGGAGGAATCTTGGTCTCTACCCCTTCATGGCTCTATGAAGTTTAATGCTACAGTGCAGATAGAGGCAAGCAAGGTCTAGCAGATATTGGAGATATTTTTCACAACAACAGAGGGGAACTTTACTCATATTGTCCAAGCAAGCAGGAGTTAAAAATTTGAATGAAGCTGAAGTTATCATGCCTATTTTTGAAGCAACTAGCTCAAAGCTATTTTGTGGATTTCTTTTAGTGCTTCAATCCCTTGGAGATTTCAGTTCTTTTTAAATGAGAACAAATCATTCCATCTTCTATCCAGGTGCTTTTTGTCATGTGGGTCAGTCAACAAGTGGTATTTGGGTGTTTTAGCTAAAAAAGGTTAATATGGTCTCTTCTTTGTTTGCTTCTTTAATGTAGTTCATGTCGGATATAATGCTCTTATACCGTAGCTTTGTTAATTCATCGTTGTATTTTGTATGGATCTTTTCCTGCTAATAAAATTTACTTCTACTGATTAAAGAAAGACACCTCTGTGTGTGTGTGTGTGTGTGTAAGACTCGGAATACAATTCATCAGTGCATCCTATTTGACCCCACTATTATTCCTAATTTCATACTACTCGTAGTTTCCTAATAAAATAATCCACACAACGCTTGAGTTAATAGAAGTACCCAGACAATGAAGATATTCCAAGCCAACTACAACTTCAGCAGCAAAAAACCTGAAACAATAAATTGTTTATTTTGAAGTTAGTATAAAGGAGTTACATCTTCCATATAATAAGACCCACAATTCAATCATTTTGCATAGTCTGCTACAACATTTTGTGACAGCCAGAACCAATTTTTTTTCTTGAACAAATCAAAAAATTGTTGTGAATGGAGATGATGTGATTCGATGGATGGTGCAGACAAGTTGGCACTGGCCAGTATGGGCCCATGGGACAAATCAAGGGGTCAAAGAATCCAAGCATGTTAACCCAGGCATGATAGGGCAGCTCCCGAACCAACCTGCAGTAGCTCAGTGGGGCTACACCCTGCTCCCAACCTCCCAACCTCTTTCTATTTCTTTTCTTCCTATTTTCTATCTTTCTATATTCTTCTATATAAATTTCTTCCCTATGTTTCTCCTTTCTAATTTCTCTCCTTTTATTTGTATATTCTTTCAAGAATCATTCTTGATCTCATGATTGTATTTTCCTAGAAAATAGATGCAATTTATCCTACTTTCCAAGAAAATACATTCTATTTCTCCTCCTCCATCTATCCTTTCAGTTAAATTATTTTCCCCATTTAAGGAAATCTTTACCAAGAAAAACATAGCTTTTAGATTATTGCAATTAGGGCTGGATGTATCCATTTATTTGGGTGTTTTTTTTTTTTTCTCCAGCCTCTTAGGTATTGTATGATTTCACATCTCATTTAAGTTTTATTTACTTTTCATTTGCTCTGTATATTTGCTTCATTTTGGGATAAAAAAAAAATTGTGATGTGATGAATGGGATGACGCACATTTAGATTGTGGATCCTAAGCATTAATAGGCTGGACCTACATCAGTTTGGCCAAGCAAACAGATCAACATCAAAATCCCACTCAATGATCTGAAGGTAAAAAGAAAGCAGAACAAAAGGGCAAGTATGCATCAAAACATTTTTTGTTCGATAGTTGTAACACTAATAGTCCATCAACAATGCTTTATTTTCATAAACTAAAACTTAAAGAACAATGCTTTATTTTTATAAACTAAAATTTAAAGAATGAACATAAGTGCATGCAAATAGATGTATGGCACAACCCTAGACCTCCAATAGAGCATAGTTCAATTTCTCGAAGGATTGATCGAATCCAAAAATGGATTCTAGCCCCTAGGGTACAAAAGAACTCACGATAGACACCGTCCTTGAGAGAATCTTATTTGTTAATTTGAATAAACATGTTCATTACAATGAGAGGCTCCTCTTTATATAGGAGTGGCTGTATCTAAACAAGGAAAGATTAACTCTAAAAAACAGGGCTTACTAAAATAAATTAAGCAAGTACTAACCTTAACTCAACATAAAAAAGGAAATAAATAAATAATTAAGTAGAACTATCTAAGGATAGGGATTCTTGATCTTGAGGAAATCATGGATCAAGAGGGGCTCATCAACGTCTGTGGGCCTGTGATGTAATAACCTTGAATTTTTTTTACTAGGTCAATTGGGCTTAGAAAAGGTCTAGATTCGACCAGCCCAATTCATGAATTGGACTAGGCTGTTGGGTCAAACTTTCAGGTCTTGATATAAGACCCAAATTCACTTAAGATGTGACTGTTTATTTTCCCAAAGAAACTCCTTGTTTTTCACCAATAGCCATGACTATTGGGCTTCTCCATGTGACTCTTTGTTTTTCACCAAAAGCCATAATTGTTGGACTTTCTATGTGACCTTTCATAGGCGTCCAACACTATATAAATAGAGCCTCTTTCTCTTCTTTGATCATTCTCTCATGGAAGAGGAGAAGAAGTCTAATGATTTGAAGTTTGAAATTTGAAACAAAAGAAATTCAACAAGGAGTTCTTTTTTTTTTTTAATGACTAAATTGAAGTCACTCATCACTTATACAAGGTGAGTAGGACTTCTTTCATGTTCATTAGAGTATTTTGTTTCTTCATAATCTATTCTACTGTTAGTATCAATTTAATATATCTTTACATCAGTTTATGTCGATATCTTTGCAACAAGAAACAAAACTCGTTTAAAATAAGGATATCATTTCTTTGACTTGGCTCAATAGGGGTTCATTATATTAATATTCAGATCTGAATTGATGAAAATACTAGACTGACAACATGACTGTGAAGGAAAAAGAAGACTTAAAACGTATCCTCTTTTGTATAAATGATTGGTTAATCGAATGTTAAAATGAATATGCCTCTTAAGGACTGTTTTCATTATGCAGTAGGATGATTTAATGTGTACTTTAACTCAGAACAGAGGGGATTATCAGTTCAGGCCGTCAAAATATGACTTGATTTTTTAAGGGCTGTGGACCCATTGGGATTGGACTATTGGTACTCTTCATTCAAGGGATTTTAACAGGGCCAGACATAAGACTATTTGTTTTTTCTACTGGTTATGTTTAGAAATTTCTCAGTTGTTGTCTGTGACATTTGTCTACCCAACATTAAGACTAGGTATTTATTAAAGCCTCTAAGATCTGAACACTATATATCTTTTACTTACGAAAGTTCTGGTATTCGCAAAAGTACAAAGAACATGTGTACAAGATGAAGATAATGCTGTATTCAGTTTTAGACCCAATCATCAATTGACATCATCTGTTTTATTGTGTAATATTCTTTACTGATCATTTCTAGATGGATGGATATCATCATTAGAATGTGTTTAGAGATATTGCATTTTTAGAACACTTATCTTAATGATATAAGTGGTAATTATATGACTGATAAATCCTGAGTAAGATAAAATTCTGTGATTGATGGAATATGAATAAATTGATACTTATATGACAGATGAAATATGAGTAAGGCATTAATTCTATGATTGATGGATTATAAGAAAAGTGATAAATCATATGGCTAATGAATCATGAGTAAAGTATCAATTCTATGACTGATGAATTATGAGTAAAAGGATGATTATATGACTAATAAATTATGAGTAAAGTGTTAATGCTATGACTATTGAATTTTAAGTTATGACTATGGAAATTATGAGTAAAGTGTTTAATCTATGACTGAATAAAAGATACGGTCAATGCCACATATTTATGATACTAATAATGAATCTGACTGGGGCGAGATTTCAATATGAAATATGTGGTATTGGCCAATGGTAAATGTGATGACACAGAAAACTCAAGAACTAAAATTTACAATTAGAATTATGATTGTTTTTATGCAGGTATAGAATCAATCTTCAAATAATGAAAGGTGATAGTTTTGTCACGAACAAAATATGAATCCCCTTGTGAGAACATAAGATCCTTTATGAATTAAAATGGTGACAAACTGATCACAATACGAATATGAATGCCTTTGATCAAACATCTACTATGGGTGTCAGTCTGATCATGACACAAATATGAAATTCCTTTGTGGGTGACAGTTTTGCCACGACAAGAATATGAATCCTCTTATGGGAACATTAGAACTCCTATGAATTAAGATGGGTGACAGTCTTGTCACGACATAAATATGAACTCTCTCATTCAAACAATGTCTATGAGGATGGTGGTAGTATTGTCATGACATGAATATGAACTCTCTCATTCAAACAATATCTATGAGGATGAAGGCAGTATTGTCACGACATGAATATGAACTCCCTCATTCAAACAATGTCTATGAGGATGGTGGCAGTATTGTCACGACATGAATATGAATCCCATATGATAATACATTATGACAATCTTGGTATATATTAAACAATGTTGTTGAATAGGATTATGAATTTACTCTTCAGGGTAAATCTATGAAATTTCTTTTCAAAGAAACATATGAAACTTGAATATTTGTTTGATGTATTTTGATAACTATATTTTGTTATCATGTCAGTTTCTTTTGTTTATTTAGAAATTCTACTCACCAGGAATACTGACTAGTGGTTCGCCCCACTACAGGTAACGCATTTGTAGGGAGATCTAAAAACAATAGATATCAGCCTATAGAATTTGGCATGCATCGTTGATTGAGAGATCGAAGCACTTCCTAGATTATTCGATGTGGCTAACCCTATTTTGGAATACCTTCTTAGATTTATTGTCTTTTCTAATACATCATGTAAAGACTTGTTAAGACTTTAATATTGAAATTTTAAATTTCATCTTTCCATGGACTTGCTCTTGAAACTTACTTAATGAATGTTATTGTATTATAATCATGATAACAACTTAAGAATATGAAGAGCTCCAAATTTTTGGGTCATTACAAGTGATATGGACCGGATTTGGGCTCAGCCTACACCAGCTCTCCTCGGCTTGGAAAAACTCGACTCCGGCGAGTTAAGCACTTGATATCTCTCATAGAGATCAGGAGTGATGCGCTCGTAGTCTATAATAGTGCTTCACGTAGCGTCAGAGAGAAGACGATGCCGCCAGCGAATATAAAACTTCTGGTAACCTCCTTGGCATATAGAGATAATTTGATCATCAAGTATGTCAACAATCTCATAGTAGGTCGGAGATTAACTGGTAGGAAAATAAGTTGCTCTCCGTTATCTCCCTCATTATCATGGCTGTGGTAGAGAGTAAGATCCTCTACATTAAAGAAAGAACTTACGCCTAAATCAGAAGAAATGTCTAGAACATAGGCATTAGGGCTAATCTTTTGTAGAATTTTGAATGGACCAAAGTTACAAGGGTGTTCCTTCTTATTAGCTCCGGGAGGCAGCCTTTTAGGCCGAATGCACACCATAACCATATCTACTCTTCATTAAATTCAACAAATCAATGATGTTTGTCAGCTTGCTTTTTATATACATCGTTGTTGGCAGATATATGGCAGAGTATTTCATTATGCACCTGTTGCATGTGTTGGAAGAAATGTTCGGCATTTGCATTAATTATTTCATCGACTAGCAAAGACACGAGATCAATAGGTAGTTGTGGACGAACTCCTCTAACAACTTCAAATAGTGAAGTGCTAGTTGACCGATTAACTCAGTTATTGTACACAAATTCTACCATAGGTAACACTTGATCCTAGTTTGTGATACGGTCACGCACAAGACAATGTAACAACTATCCAAGACTCCTATTTACCGCTTCTGTTTGTCCATCAGATTAAGGATGATAAGCAGTGGAAAAGTTAGGCTTGGTAATGGACAACATCCGGAAGGTCTTCCAGAAATAACTCATAAACTTCATATCCCAATTAGAAACAATAGTATTTGGAAGAGCATGTAGCCAAACAACTTCTTTAATGAATAATTTTGCTACCTTACACGCATTAGCAGTTGTAGTACAAGGAATAAAGTGTGCCATTTTTTAGAAACGGTCAATAACGACGAAGATTGAATAAACCTTATTCTAACGGTCGTGGGTAAACCTAGCATAAAGTACATGCTAATATCTTCCCAAAAAGTGTGGCGAACCCGCAAAGGTTAATGTAATCCACTATTCTTCTTGTTTCCTTTAGCGAGCTAACATTTACTACATCTTTCACATATATGAATCATGTTGATCTTTATGCGAAGCCAATAATATCTGTTGCTGACAAGAGCAAGCGTTTGTCACGACCCAAATGTCTGCTACATCCTCCTACATGCAACTCTTGTACAACATAGCCACGAATAAAAGTAGCTAGGAGATAAAGCTGTGTACCTTTGAATAAAAAATCATCATGAAAACTGTAATGAAGATACTGAATATGATCACCATTGACAAGGTTCGCATAGGTAGAACCAAAGTCGTTGTCGGTTGTATAGTCTTGTTTAATTTGCTGAAAACTTGACACATTAACAGACATGGTGGTCAAAAGATGCTTCCATTGGCTTAATGCATCCGCTATCATATTATCCTTTCCTACCTTATGTCGAATGCGAATTTTGAACTACTATATGTATAAACTCTATTTAGCATGCTAAGCACTAATCTTCTGTTAGGAGTGCAGATGTTGCAAGACATCATTGTGAGAATAGAGCACAAATTCATTGGCAATCAAATAATGCCTCCAATGATGAAGTGCTTGGACAAGGGCATAGATTTCCAAATCGTAGGCAAAATATTTTTACTTCGCATCAAAAAGTTTTTCACTAAAGAATGCAACTGGATGTCCTTCTTGGCTAAAAACACCTGCAATGCCTACACTTGAAGTATCACAAGAAATTTCGAAGAGCTTATCAAAATTAGGAACTGTAGAATTGACGCTTCAGTAATCTTTTGCTTGATCTTCTCGAAAGCCTTAGTGGCTATGCTGGTCCACTTAAATTCACCATTTCTCATGCAATCCATAACAGGAGTCATAATACTACTGAAGTTCCTGATAAACCTTTTGTAGAAATTGGCAAAACCAAGAAAACTATGAACTTCAGTAATGGTAGTAAGAATAGGCCAATCAAAAATTTCCCTCGCCTTTTCAGGATCCATTTTGACACCTTGTACAGAAACAACATATCCTAAGAAGATAACAAAACCACTCACAAAAATGGATTTCTTGAGATTAACGTCAAAACATTCCAGGCGAAGAAGTTGACAGGCTTTATCCAAATGCTGAAGGTGATCTTCCTTTGTGTTGTAGTAAATTAGGATATCGTCAAAGTAAACAATGACAAATTTCCCAATATAAGGCTACAACAATTGCGTCATAACCCACATAAAAGTACTAGGATCACTGCTTAAGCCAAAGGGCATAGCCATCCATTCATAAAGACCATCCTTTATTTTAAAGGCAGTCTTCCATACATCACTTGGCGTCATGCGGATTTGATGATAACCACTCCACAGATCAAGTTTTGAAAAAATTAATGCACCAGTCATCATATCTAGCATATCATCAAACCGAGGGATAGAGAAGTGATATTTTACCGTGATTTTGTTGATTGCACAATTGTCCACGTACATACGCCAGCTTCCATCTTCTTTCGGAGTGAGAAGTGCCAGGAGGCCATAGGGACTATGTAACGACCCAAAAATCTGAAGCTCTTCAGATTCTTAAGTCGTTATCATGATTATAATACAGTAACATTCATTAAGTAAATTCCAAGACCAAGTTCAAGCAAAATAAAGATTTAAAATCTCAATATTAATGTCTTAATAAGTCTTTACAGATTCAGCTAAATAAGATAATAAATCTAAGAAAATATTTCAAAATAGGGTTAGCCCCATCTATTAAACTAGGAAGTGCTTCGAACTCTCGATCAGCAATGCATGCCAAAATCTATAGACTGATCAACATCGTTTTCGTGCCCCGCCACGAACACATTACCTGTAGTGGGGCGAACCATTGGTCAGTAACAGTGGTGAGTAGAATTTCTAAAATCAACAATAATTCATCATACAAATATTCAAATTTCATATGATTCTTTGTAAAGACATTTCATAGATTTACCCTGAATAGTAATTTCATAATCCCATTCAACAATATGGCTTACAATTGTTATATCACATTTTCATAAGGGATTCATATTCTTGTCATGACAAAGAGCCACCATCCTCAATTGAGGGAATTCATATTCGTGTCGTGATAGAACTGTTACCGATCATAGAAGTTCTTATGTTTCCATATGGATATTCATATTCTTGTCGTGACAAAGAGTCACCCATAAGGAATTTCATATTCGTGTCGTGATCAGACTAACACCCATCTAATGTGTTGTTAAAAAAGTTCGTATTCGTGTCGTGTTCAGTCTGTTACCCATTTTTAATTCATAAGATCCTATGTTCCCACACAGAGTTCATATTCTTATCGTGACAAGATTGTCACCATTATTTGTCCGAAGATCAAATTAAAAAAAAAAATAGATGCATGTAACAATCAAATTGCTGATCTCAGTTTAGTATATAGACTTTATAAAAAGTTCCTTTAGCCAAGTCCACATACTTCATATTGAAGTTTCACCCCACCTGAATTCGTTATTGGTAATGCAAGTATGTGGCATTGACCATATCTTTTACTCATTCATTTACTTTAATTTTCCTTATTTAAAATACTTGACTCACTATTCATCAGTCATTTAACTCGTAATAGGATTGATATTTAAAACCATCTTTATACATTTTTGAATTCGATAATTGTAAATGAAGTTCTACTCACCTTGAGTATGTACTGAGCGACCCTAGATCAGACATCCACTATGTAAAAGCTCTTGTAGAATTCCTTTGCTTCAGTTATCTAATATCAAGTGTAAGACTATTATCTTTCTACCATACTAGAAATGACCATAGGAGAAGTCCCTATTTATAGGGCTTTGGATGTCCAAAGGGGATTATTCCAAATAGTCGCAACTGTTGGTAAGTATCTCTTCCTTGAAGAGTCACATAGAAAAACTAAATGGTCACATCTATTGGTGGGTAACGAAGAGTCTCTTTTAGAAACCAAATAGTCATTACAATTGGATCTTGGGTCAAATTCTAGAACTGAAAATTTAGGTCCAACAACCCAACTTACTTATGAATTAGGCTGGTCGTATGGCCCATGGTCCAACAGCCCAACTTACCTATGAATTGGGCTAGTCACATGGCCCATAGTGTAGTGCCCGGTTGGCCTACTCATAATTCAGATTATTACAGACTAAGGCTTTCCTTGAAATAGCATGTTATAAGCAGATCATCAACTTGTCTTTTTAATTCAGCATTCTCCGCTTTACTCATCTAATAGGCAGGTAAGTTTGGTTATGAGGCTCCCGAAAAAAGATCAATGGCATGTTGAATGTCTCTTAATGGCAGTAGTTTCTTTTTTTTTTAAAGAAAGAAGGGCGGCTTGGCCTAACGGTAAAAGCTTACCGGTAGTATCCTGGAAGACACGGGTTCAAGTCACGAAAACAACCTCTTCAAAATGAAGGTAAGGCTGCGTACATCTTGCCCTCCCTAAACCCCGCTATGCAGGAGCCTCGTGCACTGGGCCACCTTTTTTTTTTTCTTTTAGAGAAAAGTTGGGCTTAGGTTGGGTCGGACCTACCACCAGACCCAAATAGTTGCCAGTTCACTTGGTCGGGTCAAATGTGATATGCAAACCCAATAGAGGTGAGATGGGTGTGGGTTGGGTCAAAACTTGGGCCCACTAGATTTGGCCTTAGGTTGGACTCAGTTTTAAATGGAGGCCCAATTGGTTTTGGCCCAAAAGATAAAAAAAAATACCTACACATCTGAGGAGGGGGACATTGGCTCCTTGCTTTCGACTACAATGCAAAGAGGAGAAAAAAAGAAAAAAAAAAAAAAAAGAAAATCGCAGGCTTCACTTGCGTTGGCAGAACAGAGGCAATAAGGAAAAGAGACAATGGCCACTATTCTCGACCATCAATGGTGGCAGATGGAGTACTTGTGATGGTGTTGTTCGTCTACAACCCAAGTATGGCTCCTTTCTTTATTCTCTCTCACTACATCATCCACTCGCTCTTTGTTTTTTTATTTCTTTTTTATCTGGGTTTTAAGGCTTAGTGGCAACAACCGAAGGGCACTGGTGTGGATTTTTTCGATTGTGGAAGTGGGAGATGAGTTTGGGTTGGTTTTTGTGGAAGCGGGGTTTCATTTTATTTATTTTTCCCACTGGGAATGGGGACAGGGGCTTTCGATTTTTTTTTTTTTTTTGGCAGGGTGGGGGGTTTGGGTCGCAGGAAGTAGAAGAAGGGAAAGGGGAAAAAGGGGTTGGATTTTAAGAAGATGGGTTTACTGGGGTTAGGTGGGTTGGTGGTGGTGTTGATGGTGGAGATTGAAGGTTATGGGTTCCCAGGTGTTGGGTATTGTTAGGAATAAGGTTTCGGATGGCTAGGGTTGGGTTCGTCTAAAGGCAAGGATAAGGCAACTTGCGCATTGGTCTCTAGGTGGTATTATGGGAATGGACGCTGGTCTTTTGTGAGATGGGGTGAGGAGATGGAAGATGAAATAGGGATGAGATAAGAGGGATGGGAGGAAGCCTGGAAAAGACAACGTTCCCCAGCCGGCCGGATCTAGACTATAATACCAAACTGGCACAGCCTTAGATCTCCTATAGAGCATAGATCAATCTCCCGAAGAATTGATTGAATCTAACGATGGATTCTAGCCCCTATGGTACAAAAGAACTCACAATAGACACTGTTCTTGAGAGAAAAACTAATTTATTAATTTGAATATGCATGTCCATTACAATGAAAGGCTCTTCCTCATATAGGAGTGGCTGTTTCTAAACTAGGAAAGACTTAACTCTAAACAATTATGGCTTACTAAAATATATTAGGTATTAATCTCAACTCAACATAAAATAGGAAATAAATAATTAATTAGAACTACCTGACTAAGGATACGGATCCCTGACCATGAGGAGATCATGGATCAAGAAGGGCCCATTAATGTTTGCAGTTCTGTGATCTGGATTGGATTCGTGCTCGGCCTACATCAATGTACCTTTAGCTAATATATTGAAAAGACCAAACATCGAAAAATCAATGATTTGTAGAAAACTAGAGCTTTGTTTAAGAGGGTCTGAAAAACCCTTGAGCATAAGAAAAGACTATAGAGAAAGCAATAGAAAGGATTTAGAGTCATCATCATCATCAAAGCCTTATCCCAACCATGTTGGGGTCGGCTACATGAATTCTATTTCTCCATTCCGTTCTATTTTGAGCTAAATTTTTCGATAAGTGCAACTTCTTCAAATCTGAATTAATGACTTCCATCCATGTTTTCTTCAGCCTACCCCTACCTCTTGATAGACCCTCCACCTGTATATCCAAACTTTTTCTCACCGGTGCCATTACTGGCCTACGCTCAACATGCTCAAACCATCTTAAACGAGTATCTCTAATCTTATCTCCTATTGGTGCTACCCCTAAATGTTCACGAAAGCGCTCATTTCTAATTTTATCTTTCCTAGTTTTACCACACATCCACCTAAGCACTCTCATTTCCGCTACATCCATCTTATAAATATGTGTCTTCTTAATTGGCCAACATTCTGCTCCATATATCATAGCTGGTCTAACCACTGTCCTGTAAAATTTTCCCTTCAATTTTGTTGGCATTTGTCTATCACAAAGTACTCCCGAAGCTAGTCTCCACTTCAGCCATCCAGCTCTTATCCTATGCTTCACATCTTCGTCAATCTCCCCATCCTTACTAATCATCGAGCCTAGGTACCGAAAAGAATCTTTACGTGGTATCTCATGGGTTTCAATTTTGACAGTGGTTTCAACACTTTGTATATGTCCACTGAAATTGCAATCCATATATTCTTTCTTTGTACGACTTATTTTAAAGCCTTTAGATTCTAATGCCCTCCGCCATCTCTCAAGCTTTGCATTTACACCTTCTCTTGATTCATCCACCAATACTATATCATCTGCGAACAACATACACCATGGTACTTCTTCTTGAATATGCACAGTTAACTCATCCATAATTAATGCAAAGAGATAAGGGCTTAAGGATGATCCTTGATGTAAGCCTATAGTCACGGGAAATCCGCCCGTTTCTCCACATGTGGTTTTCACATTTGTTATTGCACCTTCGTACATATCCTTTAAAATTTCAATGTAACCTCTTGGGACATTCCTTTTCTTTAAGACCCACCAAATTAAATTCCTCGGTACCCTATCATAGGCTTTTTCCAAATCGATAAAGACCATATGTAGATTTTTCCTCTTTGCTCTGTATTTTTCCATTAATTGCCTAAGTAAAAAGATAGCTTCCATAGTTGATCTCCCTGGCATAAAACCAAATTGATTTTCCGAAATCTTAGTCTTTTTTCTTAGTCTTTGCTCTATTATTCTCTCCCATAACTTCATAGTGTGACTCATAAGTTTAATCCCTCGATAGTTGGTACAATTTTGTATATCTCCTTTATTCTTATATATAGGTACTACAATGCTTCTTCTCCATTCATCCGGCATTTTCTTTGTCACAAGTATCTTATTGAATAGCCTACATAACCAACTTACTCCAACCTCTCCTAAGCATTTCCATACCTATATCGGAATACCATCTGGGCCTGTTGCCTTTCCTGTCTTCATTCGCTTCAATGCTTCCTTCACTTCCACCCCTCTAATTCTACGGAGAAAAGTATACTCTTGTAATGAAGTATCCTTCTCCACTCTTATATCGACCAAATATTCTTCATTTAAAAGTTTACTAAAATATTTTTTCCACCTTTCTATAATATCGTTGTCCTTCACCAAAATATTTTCCTCATTGTCCTTGATACATTTGACATGATCTAAGTCCCTACTTTTCTTTTCTCTTATTTTTGCAAACTTAAAAATATCCTTTTCTCCTTCTCTTGTTCCCAACCTATTATAGAGGTCATCGTATGCTTTGAACTTTGCACTACTTACTACTTTCTTACCTTCTTTCTTTGTCTTCTTATACAACTCAAAATTTTCTATACTCTTAGTCCCCTGCCAAACTTTGTAGCAATATTTTTTTTGTCGAATAACTTCCTGAACTTCCATACTCCA
Source organism: Sextonia rubra (assembly GCA_037013555.1). NCBI lineage: Eukaryota > Viridiplantae > Streptophyta > Magnoliopsida > Laurales > Lauraceae > Sextonia > Sextonia rubra. The sequence goes on along the minus strand of JASUAD010000012.1, from coordinate 26,639,377 downwards.
CCACCATATTTCTTTATTAATATGTCTCTTCCCTTTTGATTCTCCAAGTACCTCCTTTGCAACATTCCTAATGCAATTAGCCATTTGATTCCACATTACTGCAGTTTCTCCTTCAATATTCCATTCTCCTTTCTCAATCATTTTGTCCTTAAATATATTTGCTCTTTCCCCCTTCAAATCTCTCCACCTTGTTTTAGGGTCCATTTTGTTTACTACTGCTCTCTTTTTACTTCTAATGCAAATATCTAAAACTCCAAGCCTATGTTGCGTAGTCAAACTCTCTCCTGGGATAATCGTACAATCTTTACAGGCCAATCGGTCATGTTTTCTAACTAGAAAAAAGTCTATCTGACTCCTATTACTCCCACTTTTATATGTAATTAAATGCTCATCTCTCTTTTTAAAGTAAGTATTTGCTATTATAAGATCAAATGCCACTACAAAGTCCAATATAGAGTAAAGAATGGATTAGCTATGCTTGTGGCAACTAATCCTTACTTACTAATTTATTGATTTTTGAGTTTACAAAAAGCCCCTACTCTTACATTACATAGAAGTCCCTTGATACTAATCGACTTACAAATAAATCATATGCTAACTCGTCACAGTCCCTCAAGTTGTTGCATATATATTCACTACACTTTGCTTGGATAAAACTTCATTTAACTAATTTCTGCTTACTGCTTCTGTAAGAAAATCAACAATTTCATCAACTTTACTTCTATATGACAATACCACATCTTCTTCCATTTTTTATCTGAGCAAGTGACGATCAAATCCCATATGGTCTATTTCTTAAAATATATTTGACTCTTGGCTAGTGCAATTGCTGAAACAATAACACAATGCAGAACCGTAGATCCAGCTTGCTTGAAATCCATTTCTCCTCATAATATCCTCAGCCATAACAACTCATATTAACAATGGGCCATAGCTTGATATTCAGCTTTGGAGCTAAATTTTGCAGTGACTACTCATATCCTTGTTTCCAAGAAACAAAGTATAGTAACCAACTATAGTGCAATATTCTGTAGTAGATCTTATATTTGTCTTGGATCCAGCCAAATCAGCTCCAGTATATGTTCTGCACTCGCATACTCATGAGATAAAAAGAATGAAAATAAAGAGGATTTAGAGGAAAGAAAGAATTAGTTATGTCCCTTAGGTTATGTGCCTAATCCTTATTTATTAATTTCATAATTTTCTGAATTTACTAGAAAGGCTATAGTTTCCCCATATTATATAAAAGTCGCTTGATACTGATTGACTTACAAATAAGTCCTACACTAACTCATGACATAAATACGTTAGTACCAAAATTGAAGGATTCAAGGAATCATCAAATAGAATACATGTTGAACATACCTAGCAGCTTCCTCTTTAAAAAGCTTCATGGGCTGCTTGTCAAGCAAAGCAAATAACTCTCCACCAGCACAAAAGTCCGTTATCAAACAAACATGTTTAGCAGTCTGATAAATAAAGGGGGCATTAGTCTATGTCAGTGAAAGAGAGGAAAATCAGAAAAAAGCATAGTAGTGCTATTCATTATAGTGAAGCATAGGAATCAAGTTTAAAGAGTAATGATGAAAGTTCATTTGTGTTAATTTACAAGGTAAAGTCAACACTGAAACATAAACACATTCTGTAATCAATAGCTGACATTTACTTTAAGACTGTCCCAACATCCAATTATACCACTTTCTATATATATAGCAACTATACATTCTTATCTTACACTTTGCAGCAGGACAGGTGATAAAGATGTACAACACCCACACTCAATTGTTAGACTGGAGCTATACTATGTATCATTCAATTCTATAATTTATTCACATATATGTAGCACAGCATAATAGGGTTTTACAGTTATTTATTAACAGAAACATGATCACTGTTGAATGCTCATGCAAAAGAAAGCATTGATCAAGATAAAAGGAAATAACAAACATGAAAAAATTTTAACTCTCTCAGACCTACACATCCCCTGTAAAGCAACATGATATGGGGTGTTCATGTTACTGGAAGATGCCCAGTGGTGCTGATTGAAGAAAAATAGAAAGTTCAAAGTGTTTCTAAAATAGTCGATCACAACAGAGAATCATCTGTGAAGTTCTAGGTTTGGTCAGCAAATTTGGAAAAAGGTTAGGTTGGTTCTTTTCTTCAATTTTTTCTTTTTAATTATTTAAGTGTAATCAGGCCTTTTGGATCAAATCAACGATTTAAATCTAATTTCCAAGTGGTTTGAAAGGGTTTTCTAGGACTGCCAATCACAAACAAAAAATCAAATTACAAGTTTTCTTACAAAGCAGTTAGCAAGAAAAGGTTAAATGATGTTTTGTCCAAGCTGGGCATAGTGAATAAATATGCACCAGCTTGAGGGGAATGGCTATGTCGAGATAAGGCCTCTCAAGAGAATGCCCAAATCAGTCAAGTCCAACAAGAGAAGGCCCAAACATGATAACACTCATCTGATATCTTCTCAAGATAACAGTCAAATACCTTATATATGGACTTTGTGTAATAACCGAGCCTACTTTTGTAGGCCAACCCTTTCCAGGTGGGCCATGGTAGTCCCAAACTATGTTTGGAGCTTGACTGAGAGTCTCCTAATTGATCGGAATGTTTTAAGACTTTTGGCAAGTCCATTGTAGGAGTCCCTATTGAATTTCTCTGTCAGATTATGTTTCCTATAAGACTCCCTGTAGTTTCCAAACAGGTTTTTCCCCAAACACTATATGTATATATAGATTGGCAGAACTCATCGTAGGTACAGAAACAGTAAAGATTTTATAGAGACAGAGAGAGAGAGAGAGAGAGGACTGATTTTGGCTGTGGAATTGATTAGGAGGAGAAGAGGATCAATAGCGAGACGCGCGGCGGATGTCTGACGAGAGACCGATCATGGCCCGATCAACACGCGTTTACACCAGGTGAGTAGAATCTAGCTTGATTATTTGAATAAAGTAGGAGATTAGACCTATTTGATTCACCGTTAAACCGTGGCCATTATATATTGTAGCGTTACAGTGATTGTCGGCCAGATTTGGTGCTGAGCCCAAATTCGATCATCAAACCAATAATCAGACCCATTGATATACAGTATGATATATGATTGACACCTTTAGTCTTGTATGGGTTGGAATTCAACTCACCTGGAACTTTGATGACAAGATGAAGCCCTTTCGGTAGTTGTCGACTTGACACAAATCGGAAACACAGTCGAAAAAGCCCATTCCGTAGATGGAAACTTGCGGTGATAACATCTGTTGATTAGCACACCCGTGAGACTTCGATTCATGTAGGCGAAAAGGTTTGTGGCTCGGGAATATCAGATCGGAACGGAGATTTGGGATTTCAGACTGTCGAAGAGGGGTTTGGGTCGCCGGTGGTTGTGGGTCCACCTAGGTTCCCTGATCCAAGATCACGTCCACACATCTTGGAGTGGACCCCTAGGCGACCACCAAGGTGTGGGTCCCATGCGTATCGGACCGTTGGGCTCCTCTCTGCAATTGCCGCAAGTTTGGCATGGCGATGTCCTCTTCTGCCGAACGAAACGACTGAGCAGGCGTGCGTTGAATGAGTGTAGTTGACGACTTGGAGAGATTTTATAACCTTCTGGAATTACCAATTTGCCCCTTGATATTTTCATTATATCCAAAAAAAATCCCTCTTTAAGGCTTATGATAAATTATGGCATGATAAGTTACAAATCCCATATTGTCTACTACTGAAACTGGTGTGGGATCAATTATTTGAATGCTATGTGGGCCCTTTCATAACAATTAACTATTCTTATGATTTAATTTTCCATGGTAAATTTTATAATGACTAGTTCCTTCACTGTGATGTTTTCACTTGGATTTATTAATTGTGTATTGATTCCTATGGATAACTTTATGATAAATAATAGATTTCCTTAATAAGACATGGGCAATGCCATAGCCTGGTACCAACTCCGACTCGGAGTGGGGCGAGAATTCACCAGTGTTAGGTGGTACTGGCCAAAGAAAGGAATAAAACAATGAAGCCAATTATGGTGGAGATGATCTATACTAAAATTATTGAAATGAATTTACCTTTGATGATTGAAATAAGCGCGATACCAACTGCTGGCATTGAGTATGGAACTTCCCTCGTGGATGTTGGTCGAGGGGAAGAGGTTCAGCAATCATGGTGGCATGATAAGCCATGTTGTTGATAGAAATGTAGATACTCCAGTTGGGAGTATCGGAACAGGTTCAACATTCATGGTGGATGACAAGCCATGTTGTTGACAGAAATGTAGATACACCGTATGGGGTGTCGGAACTATTTTATGCCGCAGTGGGAAATCACTCAAGAAAGAAATGGATTAAGATGTTATTTCAATACTATGCTTTGAATGATTGAAATTATGTCATACCTTAATGTCTTCCTATTCTACTCACCAGTTTTACTGATTAGTGGTTCGCCCCACTTCAGGTAATGCAGTCGTGGAGGTTGCGGGGAGTGATGGGGATCAGCCGGTGGATTTTGGCATGCGTGGCTGATCCAGAGCGCGGGAAAGCAAAAGAACAGATTTATAGTTGGGATTAGCCCAAGACTTAGACATTATTATTATCTTTCTTTTTCTCAAATAGAAATTGTCTTATTCAGTAGTGTTATCAAGACATATAATATTTACATATTAGATGCAATACAAGGAAATTGATTGTTTATGACCTTGATGCTCATGAAAATTTGATTTATGTGGTGTTGTTATTAAAATCTGAGTGCGGCTTAAGAATCTGAAGAGCTCCAGATTCTTGGGTCGTTACACTTTGCACATACACATACCTGTACCTACCAATTTTGTACATGTAAGATCTTCTCTACATTTATTCTTAGGATTTAATCAGGCTATAATAGATTATGATTGATTGTAATCAGCCCTAAACTAGGCCATTTAATTCCTATAAAGAGAGCATCAATCCCCACAATGGGTATGACCAATATTTCCCACAATCTTTCTGCTCCATTTTATCTTAAGATTAGACACATTTACATAGTATCAGAGCTTAAGATCAGATCATACAAGTCTGTAAAAGCAGAATAAATAAGGTGTCCAGCAGATAGAATACCATCGTCACTGTAACTCTGCAACAGCAGCACCGTGACGCCCAAATCATATAGTGGGCCCCACTTTTGGACAGCGGTTGCACATGAAATCACTTCCATCAAAGTCGACCATTATTCCTGGGATTTATCAGCATTTTTTTGGGATTTTTACTCTCAAACAGGTCAATCATTTACTACCTTCTTTGGATTGTGAGGATCTATGGATCCTAATGTTGATTTGGATGGAGGAAAAGAAAGACACAAGAAGAGAGGTTTTGATGAAAACTGTCGTATGCATTTGATGAGCATCGACCTTTACATTTATAATGTGTATTGCCTTATATTATGGGCTAATTTACAATGATTCATATCTAATTATAAGCAGATAAGGAAAGACAATAAATCACACGTCTATACAAATGTTGACTGATTTATACTTAATCTAGATCCCTCACGTGGGATGACCTGATGGGCCTGGGCCTGATGATCCTGATCTTACTACTGTGCTTCTACATGGATCATCTGTTTATTAGAACAGTTTGATGTCTGTTGCATCTAAATCTTATCCAACCATTGATTTAGGTTGGTTCTTCTTCCTAGAGGTTAGAAATTATATCCTTTTCCTAACCTGCAAGTCTGATCTTTCAAAACATCACACGCGAAACACCAAACTCATTTCAGCCATAAAAAAGTTGGTCACCCAGCACCCGTTTTATTCTAAAACTAATAACAGTTTCAGTTTGAAGCAAGCACCTGTTTTCACTGACCTTTACATTACTATTTCATGGATAAGATTTATATTATTCCTATTAAATTAGATGGAACCAATTATATGAGTTGCTCCTTCCATCTCAAAAATTTTGTCGAAGGTCAAGGACTACTTAGATACTTAGATGGCACTAATCAAAACCCTATGACCATTAAAACTGGCAATAGTTCAGCTGTTGATCCCAAAACTCTAGCAGTTTGGAACCGACACAATGCAAAAGTGATCACTTGGATCCTAAATTCTGTGGATTCATCTATATCTTTGGCCCTTCAAGCCAACACAAAGGCCTCTACATGTGGATTCATCTAAAGAATCTATACCAACATGCTAACAAAATTTGAAGATTTCATTTAGACACTGAACTAGTCAAATATTATTAGAATGATAAGGCAGTTCATCAATATTACAGTGGCTTCCTTGGCCTTTGGAGCAAGAAAGACCAAATGTTGCTACATTCAGTCCTCTCAGAATTCCTTCCACAAGCTCTCAAACTTCAAGAGGAATTACATGTTAGCCAATTCCTTATGAACCTATGCCCAGAATTTGAACCTATTCATGCGGCTCTAATGAATTGGGAAACATTCCTGGATCTGAACACTTGTGTTCAGAAGTTTTCAGGGAAGAGATCAGGCTTAAGTTTACACAGTCGCTGACTAGTGAACCAAAGGTTTTTTTTCACTAATCAAACACCTCCATTGGTTGATGAAGCTGAATTTCTTACTGCAAAAGGTCAAAAACCTCAATATCATGAATGTAAGAAATATGGACACATGGCCAAAAATTGTCGCCAAAAATTATTTTGCAACTATTGCATGCGGAATGGGCATGTCATCTCAGATTGTACATGATGACCTCAAAAAAAACCAGAACAACGTGGCCCCACTACTCTTTAAGCTCAACACAACACTCAACATACTGCTTGGGCCACTGCCAATGAACAAGTAACCACGACGAATGCTCAGATTCAAGAACTAATAAACTCTTCCATTACCTTTGCATTTGCATCTATGGGTATTAATGGTCTGTATCTTCCCCATACTACACTTCATGCATTTCACTCTACCTTTCATACATCTTCACACTAATCTAATTCATTCATAGACTCAGAAGCATCCAACCATATGACGCATGGAATAAAGTCAGCAAGGCACTTAATCTTATGAATGACATTATAACCACAACTAATGGTCACCAATTGGCTATTTTCAGCATAGGCTCCCTGAAATTTCTCACATCATCTGATGCATCTTTTGTCCTCAATAATCTTTACTTTGTTCCACAGCTTTCTGCAAACTTAATTTCAGTTGGACAACTTGTCGATTGTGGTTATCTTGTTAACTTCTCTCCCACTGATTGTGTGATTTAGGAAAAGCAAACTAGCAATGTGATCAGGACAGGCAGTAAGTATGCTAGGCTGTTTCTTCTAGACACAAGACATAGTTCTCTTTTTGCTTACTCTATGAATGCTTTAAATAATGTGTCGACCACTTGGCACAAGCGCCTTGGTCATCTGAATAATGACCGTTTGATTTCTTTGTTTAGACTTGGATGCTTGGACAAAACCATTAATAATAAAATTCTTGCTATCTTTGCAAGTTCTAAATGTGAATCGCATTGTTTGAGCATAAGCCATGTGCTTCCCTTTCCTATTCATCATTCTTGTGCTTCTAAGCCTTTTGATATGATTCATACAAATGTTTGGGGAATCGCTCCTCACATGAGTCGAAATGGGTACAAATATTATGTCAGCTTTATAGATGATCATTGCAAGTATACTTGGATTTATTTTTTAAAATCTAAAGTTGATGTGTTTCCCACGTTCACAAAGCTTTATTTACCCAATTCCAAACATTAATCAAAGTAATTCGCTCTAACTATGGTGGTGAATACACATCTTCGGCATTCTCATCATTTTTATCTGAAAAAGGCATAATTCATCAAAAATCTTACCCATACACACCACAACAGAATAGCATCATTAGGAGAAAAAATAGGCATGTTCTAGAAACTGTTCATACCTTACTCGTAGAAACACTAGTGCCCCCACAGTTTTAACGTGAAACAGCCCACATAGCAATGCATATCATCAAATGCTTACCATCCTCTGTTCTGCATAAAACATCTCCCTATAAGTGTCTCTTTGGTAAACTGCCATCTTATGATCACCTACGGATTTTTGGTTGCCTTCTTTTTGTTCATCTTCCTTCCATTAAAAGAAACAAACGCTCTCCACAATACCACCAAATACATGTTTTTAAGATATAGTGATGCATAAGGGATTTAAGATAAGGCTTTGATGATGATAATGATGGTGATGATGAGTGATGCATAAGGGATTCATATGCTATGACCCTAAAGAAAAGAGACTTCACATATCACGCAATTTTGTATTCCTAGACCACATCCCCTTCTACAATCTTCGTACTAAAAAACATCCGATACAAGTTTCATACCTTCCAAAATTCTAGGAAACATTACCTCTTCCCCCATCCATTACACAGGTCTATGCACGGTGTCCAAATCTTATACTGCCAGCTACTCTTGTACCTGATCAACCCATATTGCCGACTCCAACATCCTCAAGTATCAAATCTTGTTCTCCTTCAAAATTGAGACGCTTTAGTCATCTATCTGTGCCCCCTAACAAATATGGTTTATTTGCTCTTATTACCTCCTTGGATCCTATTCTAGTTCCCACTTCCTATTCACAGGCCTAAAAAATACCCTGCTAGTGCGAGGCAATGAATGAAGAATTATTAGCTCTTGAATCTAGTTCTACATGGAAGCTTGTTCCCACTCCACCGGATTCTTGCATTATTAGCAATAAATGGGTCTATTCTCTCAAAGTTCATTCTGACAGAAGCCTGGGTAGGTATAGAGCGCAATTTGTAGCACAAGGGTTCACACAAGAATATGGAATTGATATGAGGAAACCTTTGGCCCAGTTGCAAAAATAACAACTAACCGTTGTTTGCTCAATATTGTTGCTATCTGAAATTGGCACCTTAGGCACATGGAGGTAAAGAATGCCTTTTTACATGGGGATCTTCAAGAAACAGTGTTTATGAGACCACCACCGGGATATGCCTGTCCTTCGAAATATGTATGGAAACTAAAGAAGGCATTGTATGGTCTCAAACAAGCTCCTCATGCTTGGTTCGAGAAATTCTAATATGCTATTCTTTAAGCAAACTTCTACCAAAGTCGAAATGACAGTTTTTTATTCTTCACACGTACCTCTCGTGGCTATATTATTCTATTGATTTATGTGGATGACATGATTATAAGTGGCAATGATGTGATTGGAATCTCTGAACTCAAGACTTCTCTTATGAGATCCTCTAAAATGAAAGAACTTGGGTGCTTAACTTACTTTTATGGCTTGGAAATCTCTCAATCAAAGGAAGGAATTCATGTGTCAATCAAAATATGTAGCAGATTTAGTTAAATCTACTTGTCTTGAAAATGTAAAATCATTTGACACACCTCTAGAGCTCCATGTTAAAATTGGGAAAGATGATGGAAATCCTCTGGAGGATCCAACACTCTATAATCGCCTTGTAAGCAGCCTGTTTTACCTTACAATGACCTAACCGAATATATCTCATGCCGTACAAAGTCAGTTAGCTCATTAGTAATCCTCATACAACACATTTACATGTAGTATACTACATCCTACGGCACATAAAAGGCACCCTTGATTGTGGTATATTCTACCCAACCACCAATTCCTTCCAGCTATAAGCCTATGCTGATACTAACTGGACTGGTTGTCCAGATACCTATCATTCCACTACAGAGCCATGCATGTTTCCTGAAAAATCTAACCATGCATGTTTCCTGAAAAATCTATCATATCATGGAAATGCAAGAAACAACTACTATTTCTAAATCATCTGCTGAAGCTGAGTGTCGATCTATCTTCAGCAAGTAGTGAAATTGTATGGCTTCGTCGACTACTTCGGGAATTTGGTGCATTTCCTTTCAATCCAGCTCTTCTTTATGCAAACAATAAAAGTGTCATTTGCATTGCCGAGAATACCGTCTTTCATGAACAAACTAAGCATATTGAGATCGACTGTTACTTCATCCGACAACAAGTTGTCTCCGATATCATCCAATTGCCTCATGTCTCCTCTCATGATCAATTGGCAGATATCTTCACCAAAGAACTCTCTTGTGATCGTCACAACTATCTTTGTTCCAAATTGCTGTTCTATTCCAACCCACATCAATTTGAAAGGGAGCATAGAGATAAGGCCTCTCAAAGGAAGGCCCAAATAAGTCAAGCCCAACAAGAGAAGGCTCAAATAAGTCAAGCCCAACAAGAGAAGGCCCAAACATGATAACACTCACGTGATATCTTCTCAAGATAATAGTCAAACACCTTATATATGGACTGTTTGTGTATATACCTGTACATACCAATTTTGTATATGTTAGATCTTCTCTATATTTATTCTTAGGATGTAATTGGGCTGCAATAGATTATGATTGATTGTAATCAGCCCTAAACTGGGCCATTTAATTCCTATAAAGAGAGGGTCGGTCCCCACATTGGGTATGACCAATATTTCCCACAATCCTCTTCTTTTGCTCCATTTTATCTAAAGATTAGACACATTTATAGGCCATGAGTTGGGAGTAGGACTTATTCGTGCATCAATAATTTTCAAGGTCTTATGTAATTGTTAGGGATGGCAAGATGTACGCAGCCTTACCTTCATTTTGAAGAGGTTATTTCCATGACTTGAACCCGCATCTTCCATGACGCTACCGGTAAGCCTTTACCATTGTATGGGGGTTTTTGTAATTTTTGAAAGTATGATGAATAATTTCCAGAGATAGTCGTAACCCTAATGAGTACAACCATCACTTTCCTTCAAAATACTCTCTTCCTTCTTATTTCCTCTAAACTTGTCCTCAACTTTTTTTCAAACCTACCTGAATAAAATGCTAGATTTCTTTAGAATCTATTACTTTAACTATCCATTCAATCTATTTTTTTCTTTAGCGCTGATTATGTTACTCTCGCACTCATCAATTCTTCACCAAGGGATCATCAACATTAACATCATGTAGATTAATCCCATCTAGGTTCAGGTTTGTAAAGACATACAACTTTTATGTACAATATTGACTATAATAATTATTAGCTTAATCACTATAATGCTTAGATATTATCTTTTAGCTGACTATTCCTTTTCTGTAGTCTTGATTAGGTATCTACTAGCTATGCTTCCTTATACACATTAACCAAACTCATTATAAATAGAAAATGCGTTCTCACATTGCATCGCATCGCATCCCGCATTGAGATACACAAATTGCAAACTGTTCATTCTTGTTCATGGTATCAAAGCTAAGAAGGGCTTGATCAGCAAAGTTCATCTAAAAGACAATTTGTTACGATAAAAGGCTTGGACCTCAACTACATCTCAGAATCCCTGGAAATGGATCTCGTTTCTAACTCTGTTACTGTTAATCATGGAGGTGTTACGGATGATCGTCCATCTGGATAAGAGCGGCTTGGGTATCAGTTCTCTCTGTTTCGTTGAATTGGACATCTTTGGCTTCAGAATCTGTGTTCTTCGGCTTGGATCTCATTTAACAAGATCTGGATCGCATTTGAAAATCTTCCACCTCAACTTCAACCAAGTTTTAGATATAAATATTTTTGAATAAGATCTAATTAGATAAGATTAGCTGATATAGACAGTTTCCCTCTTTCTAGAACTCTGCCCACCTAATCTATAAATTCTCTGCCATTCATATCTCATCACCAGGAATATTTCCTTAATTTGTATCCATGAGAATCTAGTCTTTTCATATGATCCATAGTCATCTACCCAAAACCATTGAGGCTGACTTCTCTGATTGAACCAACACACAAGGCCATCCAAGCTATTCCAATTTTTCAGTGGAATTTTTCCAGGATTTTTAAAGATCTTAAGAAGGGTTTCTATCTCATTGTCTTCTTTAGCAGTTCTACAGTCCTGCACTCCAGTTTCCATCTGATAGTTTGGGTTTCGTGGGTTTCAACCCTTCCATTTGATGCATATCAAGGAAAGGTTGAGTCCTGGATCATCTTCACTGCCATGAGGTTGGATCTACTCATCAACCCCTCTTAATTAGGTTTTGGCCTTTTGCCCTTCTGTCTTCCAAACAACAAGGTAACCCAGCCATTCTCTGTGGGGATTATTTTCAAGTTTTTTTTTTTGCAACATTTGCTCCACTAGTGATTGACCTTACTGCTAATAATGATCCAAACACATCCATGTTGTTCCAGTTGTACCAGCTGGAACCAATTATGGATGTTGGTTTCTACTTTTCTAATTCTACACTACTTACACCCATGTTCTCAGTAACACCATAGTCAAGCATGTCTTCCCTCACTAATTCATCCAAATTCTTTAGTCATCTCTCCCTTATCTTAGTTTTTTAAACTTTCAAAGCCTCAGTGCACTGTACTGGACTAACAGGAACTATCTAGCATTTTGTCAAAGTTGAATGATCAGAGTAGGGAGATAACACCTGAAATCCTAGATGCTTCAAAACCTAGTTATCATATTGACATCACACTTTTATATGTGTAAAATTCATTTCCCCAGTGCGTGTCCTTGTCCTATTTGGGCGTCATGTATTCCTTGCCTACATTGCAAACAAAATGTATTTCTAGCCTTTTCATGCATTTGCATATCATCTCAATCAACAATCCTTTATTTTCCCCACTGGAGCTATACACTGGTTACATTCCTAAGTAGTCATTTCTCATTTTATCATTTGTTGTAACTCCACATATTCATCTTAACATGTGCATCTCAACCAACATTCTACTCCATATAGGAAAGCAAGTCATATATTGTCAACTTGTCTCCAATTTGCTGGCCTTGTATAGATCCTACATATCGCATCCAATTCAAACCACCCACTGTATCCATAACTACTCCTAAATATCAATATCTTGCCTATTGTGGTACTAAATTATTTTCAACTTAACCAACTCATCAGTTATCATTAGAACTTCTAGGCCTCGAGTGATAAATACTAAAGATTTTGTTGCCTTGACATCTAAAAAGGTATATGATCAAGCACTTGGAGCTCCTACCCATTCGTTTAGGGATCACATCCCATCCAAGAGACACAACCCAGCCCTAGTCCAGTTAAGAGTGAACCAATCCATTCTCCCTGTCCCTCCTTTAGACAGCACAGGTAAAAGAGTGTTAATTGTTAAGAATATTAAGAAAAAACTACTTTAATTGTAAATTTGGGTCTAGGGATGGCAACGGGCCGAGTTTCTTACTGGTCAAGGTAAACCCAAACACTCCATCCCGTATTTATCTCATCCAAACCCAATCCGCCCCTTGACAAGTCACTAGTATGTGATACCAAACTCGCCCTATGATGGGTTTGGGTCAAGTAGGATTTGAAAGTTGAAAACTTTTAAAAGATATAAATGCATGTGAAAACGAGTATAAAAGGGCTCGAAAACATCATCTTCCTCAAATATGCCTTAAACCAATCCATTTTGGGTGGGGGGGGGGGGGGGGGGGGGGGGGTGTGGGGGGGGGTGTGCAACAAAAACCCAAACCCGCCCCAAACACAATTCAGGTATCAGCCTAGAAGTCCATACTCACCTAGAATCCAAGAAAACCACTACCACACCCACCCTAATAGGGGTAGATTGGAGCAAATCCCCATTGAACCCAACCCATTGCCATCCACATTTAGGTCATTGGGATTCTTTTTCATTTTGGGAGTAAGTTTCCTAAATTAGAATTAGCTTAAATTTGAGTTATTTTAGACCAAAGCATCAGTGTGGTTATGATTTCCTATTATAATGCTTAGGTTTTCAAGTATAATTAGGATTAGGCTTACTAGTTTGAGTTAATATCTTTGGTTCTACATTATACAAAGCCACTGGCTATTCTTAATAAAACCACCTAAGAGAATTCAGTTCAAATCATTCAATAAAGACATAGCCCTAAAATTTCAAACTAGAAATCTATCCAAGGGACTGCCAGGCCTAGTCAAGGGGCTGTGGGCCACCTTAGGCTCATGTTTGGGCTTATAAGGCAACAAGAAATTGTGCTAGGTCCATCTAGGCCTAGACAGCTGCAGCCCATCTACAACAAGCTAAGGCCTGACCGACCAGCCCATTTGGGCCAGTCAACCAACCCAAGAGCCATTCTCAACTAACATTTTCTTTTCCTTAATGTGTAACTCAAGGCTTTCTTTATTTATTTTTAGGCATGTAAGGGCTCAAAGTAAAAATAAATTATTTTTTATGTTAAATTTCATTGGTGCAAGCAGTGCAAGAGGAATATACTGACAAGCTTCCGAGCTAAAAACCAAGAAAATAAAAGAAAATAAAACCAGCAAGCAAAAGAGAAACAGAGTGAAGAAGCTAAAACCAAATCCGAACAGAATAATACCCTAACAAAGACAAGATAAAAATAAATTATCTTGGGTTATTTTCATTTCTTTATGTTATACAATTAATAAAATATCAACCAGAGACACTGTTGGCTTGAATAACGTTTGCTTTTCAGAAATTACTTGTTAGAGAAATGTGAAAGGCTAGATCATGGTTTGCTTCAAGAAAACCCTTGATTCTCTGCATTTTGGAGATGGTGAGTTCATTATTCTTTTGTTGTTGTTTGTGGTTAATCTAGTCGTATGATACTCCAAATAAAAGAAGGATTTTTCAAGTTGAAAGGTGTTGAAAGGTCCCCTCAGGGTCATGGTTACACAATTATTATTCAGCTCGATAACCTCCCACTTACCCTTAGTGAGGAGTCGCACTTCCTGATTGTGGTTCTATTTGTAGGGCTTCACAGGAGATCACTTGCAAACTACAATGAAGTAGAATCATATGGCTAACTGTATTAATAAGGTTGCAAAAGAGGTGCTTAGAGAGTCAAAAGGAAAAAGACACTATAATAAAGCAACATAGTGGTGGAGTGTAGAAGTTAAGGAAGTTATTCCAGAGAAAACAAATGTTTCTACAAATTTTGGCAGGGGACTAGAAATATAGAAAACTATGACGTATACAAGAAGGCAAAGAAAAAAGCTAAAAAAGTAATAAGTGGTGCAAAGTTCAAAGAATATGATAACCCCTTTAAGGTTGGAAACAAAAGGAGAGAAGAATATTTTTAAGCTTGCAAAAATAAGGAAAAGGAAAAGTAGGGACTTAGATCATGTCAAGTGTATTAAGGGCGATGACCAAAAGGTTCTAGTGAAGGACAACATATCAAAGAAAGGTGAAAGGAATATTTTACCAAGCTTTTAAAAAAAGGAAAATATAAGAGATATACGAAAAAGAGAGGATACTTTGTTAGGAGAACAAACTTTTTCCTGTAGAATTACAATGGTGAAATTGAAGGATGCATTAAAGTGAATGAAGACAAAAAAGGCTACGGGTCTAGATGACATTTCAATAGAGGGTTGGAAATGTTTAGGAAAGGTTGGGGTGATTTGGTTAACTAGATTCTTTAATAGGATATTAATGACAAAGAAAATGTCGTATGAATGGAGAAAAAGTGTTGTAGATGAATGCCTACAAAATTGAAGGAAAACTTTTACAAGGCAATGAATAGGCCAGATAGAACCTATAGAACAAAATGTTGGCCAATCAAAAAGTAGCAAATCTATAAAATGAAGGTGGCAGAGATCAAAATGTTAAGGTGGATGTATGGTAAAACAAAAAAAGATACAATTAGAAATGAGCACTTTCGAGAGCATTTAAAGGTAGCATCAATAGGGGATAAGATTAGATAAACCCATTTGAGATAGTTTGGACATGTTGAACATACACCGGTAGTGGCGCCGGTGAAAAAAAGATTGGCTATATAGGTGAATGGCCCACCCCGGGGAAAGAATAAGCCAAAGAAGACATGGATAGAGACAATAAAGCCAGATTTGAAAAGTTTAACTTATTTGAGAATTTGACTCAAAATAGGTTAGATTAAAGGAAAAAAATTCATTTAGCTAACCTCAACATAGTTAGGACAAAGCTTTGATGATGATGTCCTATATCATTTAAGTTGAAACCCTAGATTCAACAAGATCTAGGGCTTTATCCAAACTAATTGATAAATAATAAAAAGAAAGAAAAGAAAGAGAATAGGAAAAGAAAAAAGAGGGAAGAGGAATGTGTCAAAGAAATTAAAAAATGATACACCCTACAAGGTTAAGTGGCTATTCATAAATACTTAGTCCACTTTGATATGAAATTACAAGAAAGTCCCTAACTTGTTCCACAATTAACACGTAAGTCCTTCTTTGACTTACAACACCCCCCTCAAGCTGGTGTATAGATATTCACTAGGCCCAGCTTGAAAAAAATATAATATAACTTAGCTTTATTGATTGTCATAATGAAAAAGTCTACTAACTGATCTTCAGTATGAACTTGTATCACCAATATATCTTCCTTTTCAATTTTTCCTTGATGAAATGACAATCAACTTCCACATGCTTTGTCTTTTCATTGAGAACTGGATTATGAGCAAGGCTGATTATTGATGTACTATCAGAAAACACATTCATTGGACCACGTTGTTTGAATCCCTACTCTTCCAACAATATTTTGAGTCATAGTAGTTCACAGCACCCAAAAGCCACAGCCCTATACTTAGCTTCTGCACTAGACTTGGCTATTACAACTTATTTCTTACTTTTCTAAGAGACAAGATTTTCTACAACCATCGTACAATATCCAGTGGTGGACTTTCGATCTATCAATGATGCTGCCCAATCAGCATCATTGAATGCCATCGCATTTGCATGCCCATGTGATTTGTAAAGGATTCCTTGACATGGGGACCTTTTTAAATATTTGAGAATTCTATGCATTGCAACTAGATGATTAGTTGTGGGAGAGCATGCATAAATTGACTAACCAAACTAACAGTATATGAAATGTTAGGCTATGTGATGGTAAGATAAATCAACTTCCCCACCAACCATTGATACATCCTCTTATCTTGAAGTAACTCTCCACTTTCTAAGTATCAACTATGATTCTATTCAATTGGTGTATCAACAGGCTTTGCACCTAACTTCCCTGTCTCTTCAAGAAGGTCAAGGGCATACTTCCTTTGAGATATAACAATTTCATTCTTAGACCAATCCCGAGGAAATATTTTAATAATCCTAGGTCTTTGATCTCAAACTCCTTGCTTAGAAAGGCTTTGAATTTGGAAATTTTATCAGCATCATTTCCTATGACAACAATATCATCAACATACACCACAAGTATGACAAGCTTCACATCCTTCCTTTTCACAAAGACAATGTGATCTGCAAAACACCTGTGGAACCCATATTTGAGCACTGCTCTACTAAATCTTTCAAAGCAAGCCGAGGGTGATTGTTTAAGTCCATATATGGACTTTTTAAGAAAGCAAACTTTGTCTTCCTGCCCCTTAACAATAAAACTAGATAAGGGGTTCATGTAAACTTCTTCATTCAAATCCCCATGTAGAAAAGCATTTTTTACATCCAGTTGGTATAATGGCCAATCAAAATTTGCTACTAGGGATAGTATGACTCTTATGGAAGTCAGTTTAGCAACTGGGGAGAAGGTTTCAAAGTGATCAACACCATATGATTAAGTGAAGCCGTTTGCAACAAGTCGTGCTTTATACATGTTAATTGTACCATTAGAATTGTACTTCAAAGTAAAAACCCACTTACAACCAACGGTACACTTTCCTTAAGGAAGAGTAGTCAGCTCTCATGTAGCATTTTTTTTCCAAAGCTAGCATTTCTTCCACCATTACATCTCTCCACTTAGGGTGAGTAAAAGCTTCGAACACATGCTTGGGTATATAAGTGGTATTAAGTTTTGTAACAAATGTTAGATAGGAGAAAGATGATTATAAGACAACATTTTGAATGGGATGATGAGTAACGCAAGATCTTTTTCCTTTTCGCAATGCAATATGCAGATCTAATTCAATAGAGGAAATACCTGATTGGGGAAAATTTTCAATTTGATGCTGGTCTTGAGATTGAGGATCTGGATCCAGGGCTTCCGAGGATGGTGTACATGAGATCAATGGTCTAGTCCATTTCCTAGGTAAACTTGCAGTGGTTTTTGACTCTTCTATAGCACTTCACCTTCTTCTAGAACTTTGGAATCAAGAATTTCGCCTTCCGCTGATTCATGATGCACTAGGTAAGTTGGTTGAGCAATGAAAACACTTGGTAAGCCAACAAGAAGTGAATGGTCCTTTTTCACTCTCATCTAGCAATAATTCCTTACTTGTTGTGGAGTAGAATGGGATGTCTTCATGAAAGCTAACATCCATTGTAATAAAAACACGACCATTTTTCCCAAGTACATAACACTTATATCCTTTTTGAGAACTAGGATATCCTACAAACATACATTTGACTGCCTTGGGATCCAACTTATCTCGATGATACTTGGGAACATGAACAAAGCATGTGCAGCCGAAGATTTTGGTTGGTACATGAAAAAATAATGTAGTAGGACACAAAATTTCTATAGGGCTCTTTCCTCTCAAGATCTTTGAAGGCATTCAATTTATTAAATATACTGTTGTTAAAACTCCATCAAACCAAAATGATTTGAGAACATTCATTTAAAAAAGAAGACCCCTTGTGACTTCCAATAGGTCTCTGTTCTTATGTTCAGCTCCACCATTTTGAACTGGTATATATGCACATGAGGCCTGCGATTCAATATCCTTTTTAGCAAGATAATTTTGAAAATTATTTGAGGTATACTCTCCACCATTGTTAGACCTAAAGGCCTTAATCTTCTTCTCAAACTTAACTTCAATCAATTTATAATATGTTTGGAACACATGTGAGACCCCATCTTTAGATTTCAGAAGATAGACCCAAGTTACTCTTATGGCATCATTAATAAATGTCACAAAATATCGATGACCACAAATAGATGAAACAGGAGCATACCAGACATCAGAATGAATCAGATCATATGGAGAAGAACTTCTTTTATTAATATTAATTGAGTACACAGATCTCTTATTCTTGGCAAACTGACAAGCATCACATCTCAACCTACTATCAAGTTTATTTCTAAAATTCAGGAAAGAAATATTCCTAAGACATTGGATTAGCATATGCCTAGGACGACAATGCCATAAAGATACTTTATTGTCATCATCAACTTCTGCTTGTAAAACTCTTGACTCTACATTCTCCAAGTCTAAGGTGGAAAGACCATTTCTCTCACTACCACCACCAATCTTCAGCCCGGTCGCCAGACACTGAAACACACAGTAAGAAGGATAAAAGGAAATACAGCAATTAAGATGTTTGGTTAGGGCACTAACAGACAAAAGATTGAAAGAGAAATTTGGAACATGGAAAATAGAAGATAAGGATAGGTTAGGTAAGATACGGATAGTTCCTTTCCCAGCAATGTGGTTATAAGAATCATCAACAATTCTCACCCTTCAAGCATTAATAGAAGTGTAAGACTGAAAATCATAACGAACACCTATCACATGGTTTGTTGCTCCTGAATCAATCACCAAAGTAGAAGAAAAAGCAGAGGAAGCAAACGCAGTAGGATTATGAGAAAAGGCCATACCCACTGAAGGGTCCTAAGGAGCATCCTTTAATGCAGCCAATCTTTGACGAAGATTAGTGAGCTCATCCTTCCAATTTTGTGAATCAGATTTAACAGTAGTATCTTGTTCAATTCGGCACTCCACCTCTACAGAGGCAGCAGATATATTTCATGGCCAACCATTTAGATCTCAACAATTCTCCTTTGTATGCCAACATCTACCATAGTGAGTACAAAAAGGTTTTTCAAGATTCAAATTAGACTGTCCACCACTTCCGCGACCAAGACCACTATTCCCACCATTACGTCCACCTCCATGAGCACATCCTCGACTTCCACCATACCCACCGTCACCACAATTTCCTGAATTTGACACTGTGTTGCCCACACTATTA
This sequence comes from Sextonia rubra, assembly GCA_037013555.1. Taxonomy (NCBI): domain Eukaryota; kingdom Viridiplantae; phylum Streptophyta; class Magnoliopsida; order Laurales; family Lauraceae; genus Sextonia; species Sextonia rubra. The sequence goes on along the minus strand of JASUAD010000012.1, from coordinate 26,619,564 downwards.
TGTGCAAGAGCAAACCTCTCAGATGTATTATTAGATTTAGGCATCATAACCGTACGATGACTGTTTTCTCCTTGCTATAGAGCAAAGACTGTACCTATGGGAGGTAAAGGGTCTTAACTTGTGACTTGTGTGCGAATGGGCTCATATTCTGGGTGAAGACCACCCAAAAGATCAAAGATATGTTGGTCTTCAAGCAATTTGGCTTCTTTCTTAGCACAACAAGGTTCGGGACTCATATACAACTCCAACTCTCTCCACAATGCCCGAAATTTAGAATAATAATCTCCAACTGACAGACTTGCTTGTTTAAAACTAGCAATTTCCATTTTCAATTCTAAGATTTGAGCATTATTCCTCTTCAGTGCATAGGCAGCCTCAATAGACTCTCAAAGTTCTTTTGCTGTCTCAGAATCTAAAAACTTTTTGAAATACCTTCTTCCATTGAATTGAGAATCAATCCATGACCAACATATTTTCTGAAATCCAGTCTAAATATTTATGATCGTCATTTTTTGGTTCCTTGATACTCCCACTAATATTGGCTAGTCTCCTTGAGCCTCCAATGGCCATTCTAACTGAGTAGGCCCAATCCTTATAATTCGTACCATTGAACAAACTTGGTGTTATCCTAGCATTAGGATTTACAACATTTGGGAGTTGTTGACCGGATCCCATAGAGCTTTCACCTTTGGACTCCATTTAAAAAGATTTCAACTTATTTCACACTTGATGAATCTAGAAGATAAAAGAAGATTTCAACTTATTTCATACTTGATGAATCTAGAAGATAAAAGAAGTCACCAAATACTACTGATCACCAGAACTTGTACTATCAGATGATTGTCCGTTGGAAGATAACTTACGTAAATAGTCTACCAACAGCCAAAAGCACACAAACTGCAGGCAAACAACAACCCAGCAGCAACTACGCATACATCAAACCAGCAGCAGACCAACAATCAGCATCAAACCAATAGCAGAGCTACAGCCGACAGCCAGACAAGCACATATCACCAGATGCCCAGCCAACAGCAGCAACAATCTCAGTCGACATACAGGGAAAAATCAGCCCCTTTCACCGAACAGCACAACCTTTTGCCAACCAGCAGCATCTACAGATCTGCCTTTCACCAAACAGCACACCCTTTCACCAACCAGCAGCATCTACAATCCGCGCTCAGCAAAGAACTACAATAAACATCTCTGTGTATTATTTTGATACCAGTTCAGCCTTCAAATACGCATCAGAACTGAACCTGTATGTATCAGCCCACTGTCGACTCAACACACTTTCACAGCCGGCACCAACATATCCAGCCGAATCTGTACTTGTGTTTGGCTGGGGTTGAATCACTCCAAAACAACAACAAAACACAGATCTAGATCACTAGATCTCTTCGTATGCAATTCTTCTTTCTTATTCAAGGCTCTAATACCAAGTTGAAACCCCAGATTAAACATGATCTAGGGCTTTGTCCAAACCTGCTGATAAACAATAAAATGAAAGAAAGAAAGAGAATAGGAAAAAGAAAGAGAGGGAAGAGGAATGTGTCGAAGAAATTAAAGAATGATACAACCTACAAGGTTAGGCGACCATTTCTATATAGTTGTTCCACGTAGATATGAAATTACAAGAAAGTCCCTGACTTGTTCCACAATTTACACGTAAGTCCTCTGACTTACAACAACTTGCAGCACATATTTTCAGTTATTGATCTGGTATTTTCAACCCATTTGGCTTCAAAGTTTTGTCTTATTATTTACTTGCTTTCTTCTCTAACTATTAAGTACCACCTGATCTGCAAATAACATACACCACAAAATTCTTTCTTGAATAGTTGTTGCTATGTTATCTAGTCCACAACCAAGGCAAACTAAAAGGAGCCTAAAGTGGATGCTTGGTGCAATCCAACTCAAATTTAGAACTCAAGACATCTTTCCCAACACAGTTTTAATCTGACAATTGTTACTGGCTTACTGCCCTCCATACCTGTCTTCTATAATTTTGGTGTAACCATGAAGAATGCGTAGGATAAAAGCTTTGTATAAGAAAATTTAATTTTGGGCATTTCACATACATAAAGCTGGAAAAAAATCAAAATCAGATTACTAGTTGATAATTGCATGTACTAAGAAAATGACCGAACCTGAAAAGAAGCATACAATGTTGGAAGAAAAGGATGATCCAGTAGGGAAATAATCTCCCTTTCAATGCATGCTCGATGAACCTGCATATTGTTTATACATGCTATCAGCTATCAACTTAATGAGAACACAATACAACAAAATCAGTATATATATTCAGACAGATTCAAACTATTAGTAGTACAAACTTGATATAATCATTTAGAGTTTAGACAAAAACTTCAAACTATATATGAGCACCTGCAATATCAACCTTCATATATAAGGGAAAAAATAGGATTTGACCACTGTCCTGACATCTAAAAAGCCATATAAGCATGCACAATTTTCTCTTTGGACAGAATATACAATTTGTGGAAAAAAAAACATGCAAATGATACATGGAAGACTTACAAATTCCATCTTTACAAGGATAAAGATGTATCAAATCTATAATTTCTTTAGATATAGTTTATTAGAGATTGACTGATGGTGAAATTTTACTCTCTTGTAGTCTCATATTTATGGTCAATGAAGTTCCTTTAAAAGGGAGATCAGCCACAATAGCCCTTTCATCCCAAATTCTCCTTCCCTCACTGATGTAGGCCAAACCATAGGTCGACTAACCTATTGGGCCCAATCCACAGGCCCAACGGGAAATCCAATTATTAGGAATAATATTAAGTAGTTTGATTTTATTATGATTAATATTAGTGCATTTCCTTTTATATTTAAGCCTATTCCAATATTAGGAAGTCTTATTTCTTAGGGTTCAAGCCAACTCCTCTATATAAGGATGATTAGGCTTCATTGTAAAAACAAATTGCTTATTATCAATAATATTTTGAGTCATGAGAGTTTTCTCCATGGTTATGGTGTTTTCTCCTTTTGTGAGGGTGCCCTAGTGGCTGAATCCTTCTTTGGATTCAATCAATCCTTCGGGAGATTGGTCTATTTTTCGATCATGAATCTAAGCTGCGCCACTCACTTCTCCCATTTTTTTCTCCATTTAGTCTTTAGTCTTTCTTCTTCTATCAAAACTCTGTAGTTGTAGTCATTAGGATGGTACCTTATGCAAGTCCATTAGTATGGCCCCCCTAAAGTCTCATGATTCACAAAATGGGTAAGATGCCTCATTTTCTGCAACAAAAAGGGAATGACTTTCTTTACTTGATAAGGTGTATCAAGTCGTTTAATTTGAGTACTTAAAAGTGTTTTGCCTTTTTAGCAGCTAGGGTTTAGCTTACAAAGATGATTCTTTCTTATGTTTTCCCTTTATAAAGATATATATGAGTACTTGACAGATTCTTTTACTTTGGAATAGAGGGTAGGGTCTGCAGAAAAACTATAAAAAGGTTAGTTTTAGAAACTAGTAGGGCCCATGGATCCACCTATTAGGTCATGGGGAACATGTTGGTAAACTATTTGGACCATATGACTTGATCATCCAGCCAAGTCACCTAAACAACCCACCAAGTGCTGCTTATTTATTTTGTTCAGTTACACATAACTAACAAGAGTATTTCAGTCTTTCTATCATTACCTAGTCTGGATTAGAATATTGTGATCTATAATACCCAGATACTCCAAATGCCCTGTGGTATCAGTACCGATACGATACGATATGAATACGGGTACGAGATACGACAAGATACGGCTTGGATAAAGCCCCCAATTTTAGAATACGGCTATGTAATATTTTTTACCCAAAATTACAACAAATTTTGTCCATTTTGACCAATTTACTCTTAAATGAGCCATCCCTCAATTTGATCAAAAGGAAAGCAAAAAAAAAAAAAGGAAAAGAGGAGCAGAAGGTGGTAGTGGGGATGAAGATAAGTAAACTAACAGGGGCTACTGCTTTCATTTTGACGGGTCGCTTTTTCAATTAGGTGGTAAACCACTGTGTTGCTTTTTGCTACTATTGCTACTTCGAGCTTCTAGCTTCAGGTGCTATGTACGCCTCCTCTTCTTCTTATTCATTCTTCTTCTTCTTTTTCATTCGATGATGCCCCAGAGATGCAAAAGGGGTAAAAGAACCCATCACATTTTATTAATGAGAACGAGCCCGTTAGGCTTTTTTTTTATTTCTTTCTATTTTAATGTTAAGCTACTAAGCCAACCAAGACACTTAGCCCACTTTTTTTTTTCTTTTCTTTTATTTTCTTCTATGTTAAGATACTGTCAGGCCCACCTCATTGAAAATTTGATTTACAAAGTGGGCCTCATAATATTTAAACACTATGATAAGTATTTATATGTATATATTTTTTGAAATGCCATACCCATATCCGTATCTTAAAATTTTCGGCGTATCGGACCCTCATTCCCCGTGTTCATATCCATACCCGTGTCTGCATCTGGGCATCATAGATCGTGATTGATATCACATTGATCAAGTGCTTGGATTCTTCATAGGGCTTGGGGCTGTCCATCACTTCTTTGGCAATTTTGACATGATTTAAAGAGAAAGAGCCAACTCTTGGGGCATGTGAATGAAACTAACATCAGGGATGTGTATTTTCTTGCAAATCCAAGGTTGACAGGTCGCTATGAGTTAATTTTTCACACTCCAATACTTTTATTGTCACTGTTTTCATGATGTCTAGGCTTCCAAGTTTCTAATACAGAAAAATCTTCAATTTCAGTGGTACCTCGAAGGTGCTTGACCACATCAAAGTTAGTACTTGGTAGCATATACATAACTAATAACTGAACTTCCAGATTGAATGATTATTTACAAGAAGTTAATGTTAACAATTCCAATATTGCGGCAGAGTATGGCACCCCTATAAGACTCATTTCCTCTGATAACCACTTGTGAATTAGTTCTTCCGAATCTACCCATGTACGTATCCTTCCTTGAAACCCTTCCCAAAAGGTATTCATATAATTGTACATTGTGAACATTAATATAAATAAGGGGCATTCCCAAAAAAAAGAGGGTACAAAATTTTTCATGCAAATTTTGAGATTGTCATGGTAGCAGAGCACTAAGTTTAGGATTTTGGATTTCTTTTTTGCAGTTAGCAAATCCTTTGAACCGAGTCTTTTTTCAGCCTCTCTATTGCTACAAGATTGAGTGATAGACACTAAGAGCTCACTGTCATCTTTGAAGTTAATTTTATCTGATCGCCCCATCACCAGTCCCAAATTTGAGTTGGAGTTCCAATTTGAGAGCCATTTTTAGGCGGTCAACCGAAATCGCTTTATCTCCTAGTTCAATTACAAACCTCTATATGACATCTAGCTGTAAAGCTTCCCATAAAGAGGTCAGTCTCAGATCGATCTAATCTCGGTGAGACGACCGAGTTCGTCTCGCTAGAAAACCAGCTTTGCAAAATAGTGCTCTCTTTAGAGGGATTTTCAATACTCGATCTTTCTGGAGAAATTGGCTTTGCATAGAAGTACTTAATCTTTCGGGAGAGATTGGCTTTGCAAATCATTATACACTTCGCATAAGTGAACTGCAGTACTAGTGATGCAGGAGAGACTCATAGTCCCCATGGGTCGACCCGCCTTTAGGCCAAGCCCATCTATCCTAGTTCATTTAGGGTTTTATCTGTTTATGTTTTTAAGTTGTTTTAATAAGGTGTTTTAATCTTGACCATCAATGTGATTAGATGGTTTAGATTAGTCCTAAGGTTAGTCTTTTATCTAGTTAAGCATTGTCAAGCCTCTTTGGCTAGGTATTAATGATTGATGATTAATGAAAATTTTTGATATCTTCCCCAAGTTTTCTTGGAGTTCTCCTCCAAATCCCTTATGCCTCCAGATTAGAATTTGGTGAGAGCCCAATTTTCCACTCTATTTTCATCTTCTCCCTTGCATGCCCCACGTCTCCATTCCATTTCAAATTATTTGGTATCAAAGATGAAGATTGATCCACCCGGGTTCGGGATTCAGCAATCTGTCAGCCTCCCCAATCATCCTCATCACCATCGCAATCCTAGATAGATCAAATCCTGATCTAACCACCCCATCTCTGCCACATCTGCAACTCCAAACCCAACTCAACCTCCCCTTCTACCGAAAATCACCCATCACTACTGCCAAACCCAAAACTTTCTTCCTCAACCTCCGTCAAACTCAACCACCCTTTGCTCCTCCATCAGCACTGTTCCCGAACCCTACCAGTCAAAAACCTCACCCAAGCCCCTAAACCCAATTCAACACATCCAAGCCTACTTTGGGGGCCAAGTCCCATTTGGCAGAGCCCTAATCTAGCCCGAACCCAAAAACAACCATCCGAACAAAAAACGCCCAAAATCTCTGCAAAGAAAACCTTCACCTTTCACCCTAATCCCGTCACCTGAATCCTATTCATCTTACATCCATCGAGCTCCTCCTACGACTCAAGACCCCCATTCCCATCTTTGATCTTCCCATCCCAACCCAAAAAAAAAACAAAAAAACAAAAAAAAAAAAAAGAAGAAAAGCAAAAAAAAAAAAAAAAGAAAAAAAAAAAGAAGAAGAATCACGGAAGAAAAACAGAGAGAGAAGACAAGAAAGGGAAGAAGGCATCCTTGGTACCAAAAGCGCCCTCGCCTGCAACAAGCTTTTAGCCATCGCCTCTACTGCTTGCATCGTCGATGCCATTTGCCATGCACTAAGACACCAGTCCATTTCCAACTTCACTGTCGCACGACCAAGAAGACTTGGGAAGATCGCAAAACTTTTCATTAATCATTAATCATTAGCCCCTAGCCAAAAAGGCCTTACAATGCTTAAATAGATAAGAGACTAAGCCTCAGACTAAACTAAACCATCCAATCACATTAACGATCAACATTAAAGCATCTTATTAAAACAACTTAGAAACATAAGCAAATAAAACCCTAAATGAACTAAGATAGATAAGCTTGGCCCCAAGATGAGTCAACCCATGTGGATCATGGGTTTGTCCTGCATCAATTGGTAAAGTCTAATGGTATAACTACAAAGATTTGGGTCATTTTGATAATCATGGTGCAAAAAAGAAATTTCGTAACTATTTCAAGAAGCCTCGCCACGACACCATCCAACTGCTAATGTTGCAAATGCCCCAAAATTGTAATGCTCAAGCTTATCAAGCCACTACTCCGATATCTTCTTCGTTTGTCAAATCTACAACTTATGTAAACTTCAAACATTGCTATTCCACCTGTTTCTCTTATTCTTTAAGCCTTATAATAGGTTGTGCACGCTTCATCCGACTTGGAATTCTCTGGTAATCTCCCTAGGAAGCTCTCACTAAAGAGTTTTTACCAGCATTATTGCTCTGCAATCATCTTTTCACATGAAAGATTTGGGACACCTTACATGTTTCCTTGGTCTGGATGCTGCTCTCACTGCCACTAGTATCCTTCTCTAACATAAATATGCAAAGGCTCGCATTCACATGGCTCGAAGGAATATGTGAAGGCATTTAACACACATGAAGCTACATTCCAAAATAGAATAAGAACAGTGGGGAGCTTGTTTCTGATCCTGTTCTTTATAGGACAATAGTATGCCAACTAATTTACTTTACCACAACTCGACCATATATGTTGATGCTTATTGGCAAGGAAATTCTAACTAAAAGGTTCTTTTTTGGATAACTTGATATCTCCATGGAACTTCAAGGCATGGGATTTTCTTTTCGAAGGAGTCTTCTCTGCAGCTCACTAGATGTGCCGATTCCTATTGGTCATGACATTTTAACAGTCATCAATCAAGAACTGATAGGTGTCTCTTACTAGGAAATTGCCTAATATCCTGAAAATGAGAAACGGGATCCATGTCTTCTCCGTGCACCAAAATCATCGGGCACCAATGTTACTTAAGGAACTTAATGTTTCTATCTAATCACCTAGTCCCTTACATGCAAACAAGAAAAGTGTCATAACACTCATGGCAAATTCAAATTTTCACGAACAGACAAAACATATTGCCATTGATTTTCATTTCATCTGTGAACACTATGAAGATGAAAGTATCAAAATCCCCCTCCAACTCATTACAAGACTAATTCCCTCTAGATAACTACTTGTAAATTAGGTCTTCCTATTCTACACTTGTACATATTTCTTTTAAACCCTTCCCAAAGGGTACTCATATAATTGTCCATTGTGAATATCAATATTAATATGTCCCTCAGAGTGGATATAGTACTTTCTATGCCAGTTTTGAGATTGTTAGTTAACAGAATCGGCCAATACAAATATAATATAACAAAATTAATGCTAATAAAGAATCTGTTAATTACTCATGAAACATTTATTAAATATATGCATATTCAAGCCAAAACAAACAGCCACCTACAATCGTAACGTAATAAACAAATTGATCAAGAGAATTAGAAATAACCACTAACATTGCTTAGGATTCCAAATCAAGAATATTGAAATTTCATGCCACATATAAAACAACAATATAGATGAGGAAAAATCACTCGAAGCTGCTCCCTTCTTTCAATTCACCAATAAAAGGTCCCTGCTTCCTTTCAGAAACCAAGCCTTTACTAAGTATCATTAACATGTAAACAACAGGTCCTTCAACAAGCTTGTATAAGTCTTCAACAATCCTTTTAGGTTGAAACAAACAATTTGATATCCATTTTAGCACGTTTTAAGCTTAAATTAATTAGAAAAATGCCCATTAATTTCAAATATTGAGACCCATAAATGAGTCATAAGTTCCACTGTTTTGGTTTAAATCACATAACATTGAACTTGTCAAAACGGTAATTCAACAGCCCATCATTTGGAGTTATCTCATCGTTGGACTTAGTTTGACATATTAAATATGGCCTTCAACATAAAGAAAAATGAAAATAAAAATACAGATGTAAATCATCCCAAATCAGTAGTTAATCACATCTAACACACATGCATTTAGATAAGCATGTCTGCAGAAGCATACAACCATGTCATCACAATGCCATTGTTCCACTGTCCCCTCCTGATGTACATTTTGTGAGATCCCCTAGATAAAAGATACATTGCAAAAAAATAACAAAAATAAAAAAACTAAAAATAAAAAAACAATATACATATTGAAACCTTAAAAAAACAATATACATATTGAAACCTTCATTATGCTGTCTGTCCCAACATTAATTCTATCAATAACCTAGGTTGACACAGAATAGAAATAAGACATACACTTTCTAGAAACTTAAACAGCATTTGAGCAACAAAGAAGCAATTCAAGCATCTATTTTACTACAAACCTTGTTACGATTCAACATTATAGATTTGTCCATTGCCTTCATAGCAAACAGTTCACCCGTACCTTTCAGTTCCACCAAATGAACACTGCAGAACATAATAACCAAATTAAACATGGAAAAAGTACAGGTCTCCACGTCCAAAGATACCATAAGGAAACTCACAATTCTACTGGATGCACATGCTACAATAGGTGAAAAATAATCAACGACTTTCTTTAAATGCCCTTAGCTTTTTCTAAACCCTAAGACAAAGAAGATAAAAGTATGAGTTGCTTTCTTCTTTTGCCATTCCGTTTCTTTTTTATTTTTCTTCTTTCTTTCTTTCTTTCTTGTTTTTTTTCCCTTTTTGTTGCTGTTGTTGTGGCAGACCACAACCAAAATTAACACAATTTAGACTAACAAAATCCAAGCTTCCTGATGCAAACCCACACAAGCAAACAATCATCATCATCACCAAACCAGGTGTGCAATATTTAGATGGTAGACTGTAGATTGATTTACAATTGATTGTAACTACCCATGACTTCACCATTAAACAGTAACCATATCTATAAATTGGGATCAATCCCAAGGGGACGATTATAGCTTCTCAATGCTACCTGGTTTCATCTTGTTACACTATGCGCCTTTTATTCCACTACGCCACCCACCACTGCACATTTGAATTGAACTTTGCCCTTGAGAAGAGCAAACTTCATACCAATCCAGCTAATGGAAAGTTCGGTGAAAATGCAGTTCTGAGATTACTTCGACACAACAATGAAATTAAAAATCTATGCTTCCAATTTTAATAAGTAAAAGGAATACAGAAAAAAGTAAGTAATTCAATCGTGGGTTGATCCTATGATGTGGTCAGCCAATGGAATGGCAGATTCCTTGGCCAAGCAAGAGGTGGATCAGCCTTCTCCCTTTTTTGTGCATTTTTTTTAGTTCTCTTAGTTTTTGGTATATACTTTGATACATTTATTCGCCAATCTTTTTCGAACGGCTGTGTTTTCCCTCGTAATCCTTCTCATTTTATTATCTTATTTTTGTAGATAAAAAATATGGAAAAAAGTAACCACTTAATCAGACAACCATATTTACAAAACAGAGGGGATTTCTTTTACAGAGTTTATTAATAATTGAATTTCACTTTCATGATATGACATTTTTCCTCAACTTTCTTCAATTTTTTATTGTCCTTTGGGAGAGGAAGAGACCCTGGTGCAAACTGTAGACGCCATTTTCCTAGATAATTTCCAGAAAGCCCTTGTCAACAACTGTTTTTCTCACAAGAATCACATGCTAAGGAATTTAAATCCCATGAAAATGTGCTCTTCGCAAACAAGTTCGATTAAAAACAATCAAATATACAACTTGTCTTGTAATAAACTTTCTGTAAATGCAAGAATATGCTCATCAGCTGTGATGCACGGATACTTTAAAATGGGCAACATAGCATATCGTATCATATCTGATACTTCACTTCTTATGCATAAAATCAGTTTCCCTACAGTGTCTATAGCATGTCCCTTCTGTATCAATGCTGCATTTGGGCATCATAGCTCATTAGGACTTCCTGATGGGCAAAGAAGCATAAATACAATTACAAGGATAACGATTAGAATATTGATCAAGCACCATCTACAAGATGAAAATTGTGATACCTGCCAGTATCACCACATCCCAAAGGTTTTATAGGATTGAAATGCTTCAAACCAATTTGCTCACCACTTTCGATTATCTACATGGTCAAAAAGGAAAAGTAATAAATTATGCATATACAACAGCAAACGAAAAATATATATGGAACAAACGATGAAAAATGTTGGTTGAAGATTCAATAAGTTTTAAGATAAAAAAATTGGACTATGCCATTAAAAAACGTATCTCCCAATATTACTAGTGCGGAAATCACATCCTTAACAAAATTTATTTTGTTAGATTTTTCAGCTTATTACCTGTCATAGAGCCAAGAGATTATTGCCTTCATTTATGGACCTTTCAAACAGATTTGTCGTGTTTGCATACCAATAGGCAATAGTACACCTAGTGATAAAAATATAAAAGGAACCACTTGTTATCATGGAAGACCCAAAAATATCAGTCTACCAACACGATAGGTGATGAGCATGATATTTCCCAAAAAGGAGTGATCCTCGTACTCGAATTGATCCACACCTTCAACTAACGGAATTGGTCACTGCATAAGTTTTGATAAATATATCAAACCAACATGGCTGATTTTGGCCCATCATGGCATCATCTATGAGAGGGTTGGCTTAAGATCCAAGGGCTTGTTGCCTTCATTTGTGGACCATTTTCACAAATTTACTTGACATACCCCAGAATAATGTTACATAGAAGGACATAAAATCAGCATATGTGGGGTTTGTTTTCGTTCATCGGATATGTAACAGGTAAATCTTGTTTCTCACCATCATTATCGAAGTTTGATACTAACTATGTTGGAGTCATTTACATGAATTTTATTTCTCCATTCCAATCTATCCTGAGCCAAATTCTCAGATGGATAACACTTTGGCAGATCTATCCTTACTACTTCTATGCATATCCTCTTCAGCCTACACCTTTTCTTGGTGGGCTATCAACCTAAACAGAAAAACTATAGCTTAATGAAACTGTCGCTGGCCTAAGTTGGATATGAAAACCATCTCCATAAATCCCTTAATTTGTCACCTATTGATGCTACTTGTAAATGATCCCAAAAGTGATCATTTTTTAGTCTATCTATCTTAGTTTTACCACACATCCATCCCAACATTTTCACCTCTCCTACATTAATTATTTGCATGTGATTAACCAACAGTCCGACATAGATCATAACTAGTCTAATCTCCATCCTATAATATTTCCCCTTCAATCATGTTGGTATGAGCCGATCTCAAAGTTTTCCAAAAGAAGTCTCCACCTCAGCCGCCCTCACTCTTATTCTATGCCTGACATCTTCATTAATCTCTCCATTCTTACAAATTATCAAGCCAAGGAATAGGGACGAATCCCTTTGTGGTATCCATTGAGATTCAATTCTCATAGGAGTTTCAGCTCTTTACACGTTCCTAATGAAGTTGCAATTCACATATTCTACCTTTGACTTACTTTAGAGCCCTTGGAGTGTAAATGCTCCAACCATCTCTTAAGTTTCACACTCACGCCATCTCTAAATGCATTCACCAAGAAGAAAAATTTTATGAAGAAAATAAAATAAGAGAAGCATATCACAAGGAATAAATATAAACAGTAAACAATAGGTATAAGAGTATTATACAATATGCTCAACAAACACAACTAACAAGTCAAGACACTAGCTAGGGTAGTCATGTCCATTCCTTGCTTAGACAAAGAGTCCACCATCCTATTTGCACCCCTTCCCACATATACTAGAAACACCCTCTCAATGAAGAAGAAGGCAACTCAAATTCTTGAAAATTATATATGAATTCCCAAGGGCATTTGTTTGTTGGAGCCATCCAAGAAATAGTGTTGGACAAGCCAATTTCCATGATAAGCCAATTCTAACATCCATGATGAATACAAAAATATTCCAAAGTTGCTAGCACCTCCAACTCATTAGAATCTTTAACACCCACATGTTTGGAAAACATAGCCAACACTTCCCTTTTATCATAACAGACACCATGGATAAAAACAGCAGTTGTGAAAAGTGTAGCAACCAGTGGCCAAAACGCTACATAGAAGGCGATATATAGCAGTTGCAGTGATACATAGTAGTGTAGAGGTGTGAATTTTTAAAGTACTAAAAAATTTTTGAATCTTGTGTAGTAGCTAATCTTGTATTTTTTTAGTTATTTGGAACCATATAAGGGTAAAGACAACTAATAAGAAGTGTTAAAAATTAAAATTACTTGGCTTTACTATTAGTTCTCAGACCGTAGCGCTGCTATTTTCATAATAGCACAGTGGCCTCAACCGTTACAACCAATAATGCAGCCACTATTTTAAATCATGACAGACACCACCGATGCCTGTTGGCCATGGCTTCACTATAGCTACACCATCCACATCAAGTTTCAAAAAGGCATGTGGAAGAGGATACCATTAATCCAGTTTCTTCTCCTTGGATTGCCCCAATCCAAGCACACATCCTAGTGATACAAAATAATTTTTTTTAATAGTAATGGTAGAATTATATTAAACAAAAAGAAGGCCTATATATCTTACATAAATAAAAGAAAGAGGAAAACACTGCCCATAGGTATAAGAGTGTTATATACTTATATGCAACATGAAATACAACCATATAAGGGTGCCTCCAATGTAAATGCCCTATCAACCCCCTATTTGACTAAAGTATTTGCCATACCATTGGCGAGCAACTAACATGACAACAGATGACCCAAGTAAAAGAAGATAAAGAATTTATCTCATTGAAGTAGAACTGAAATTTCCAAACTCTACATTGAATTCACCCACAAAATGGCATTGAGGGAATCACTTTCCACATTTAGCTCTAGTTGGAAATTGCCAAAATATGAATGGAGAGCTTCTAGAATGGCTAATGTCAAATACAGGTCAGCCTTAGCCCAAAGCCCACTTGTGGGCTTAACTCAGATCTGGGCCCAATACTGAACTCAATCTATAGATATGATTTAGTGAAGTGCATGTATATAGTTTCCTAGTATAAAGATATTCTTTGGTTATATTTATATAGTAAATAATTGTAAATGGAGGGAATTCTGATAAGTAGCCTTGATTATGGCATTTTAATCTTATTTAATAGAAGGTAGATCCCTGGAGGCGACACACAAAATTTACAAAAAAATTCAGATCTTGTTTGTTTGATATGGTATCAAAGCTAACCTTGCTGATGCACATCGTTGAAAGTCTCTATTTCTAAGTACAAATAGTGGGAATTCTCTTTGTTTTTGTCTTTAAGGCCTGCTGTTCTAAAACAGATCTTGGGGGAGACAAGATCAGTAACTTTGGAAGCAAATAGATCAATGATTTGTGTTTTTGGAAACAATCAGGTGGTGGAAACCTCCTCTATCACGTTGTGATCAATAGTGGCCCACCTGCTCAAGCTTATGACTTTCAATTTTCAAAAATAGTTTTGATCACAGCTGTACAAAATCTTCAATTGAGGATGGATTTTGATAAAACTTGTATTGCTAGAAAGAGATTTTGAATCTCTTTTAACCTTCTTGATCTGATCCTCAACTAGATCAAGCAATGGGCCCATGCAAAGATTTTGTGGTCAAAATACAAGACGCCCGGACCAGTTTTTATCCATTTAGTGTAGTAATTTCTAGCTCTCTGTTCCTATTTTCTGCACTATTTGGCATATCTAAAATCAGCCTATTTGGTTGTTTGATATCATTACCACACTTTTGGGTTGGTTTTTTCTTGCATTTACTTTATTTCACATTTAGCGATACAGAAATCTGAGGTTAAATTGGTTCAATTCAATGGGAAAAATTACCCAACTTAGTCTTTTCAGTTTCAACTATGTCTTGAGGCCAAGGAACTATGGGGACATGGATTTGGTGCTGCTCCAAAAGCTACAGTAGATGACAAATTAATTTCTGCATGGAACACCAAGGATGCCAAATTAAAACATGGATTCTGGGGTCTGTCGAACATCAGCTCATTTTGAACCTTAAACCATGTAACACTTTCAAAGGAATGTGGAAGTATTTACAAACGGTTTATCATCGCAACAATTCTGCTCACTAGTTTCGGCTGGAATATGAAATTATAGAATATATGCAAGGAAACTTGTCCGTTCAAGATTACTACTCTGGCTTCAGAAATCTATGGACTGAATATGATAGCATCAAATATGCAACTGTCCCTCCTACTATCCTTGCTACAATTCAAGAACTTTAGGCATCTAATCAAAGGGATCAATTCTTAATGAAATTACGCCGTGAACATGAGACTCTCACATATGCTTTAATGTGTTGAATGCCATTGCCATCCTTAGATGTCTGTCTAAATGAGCCTCTTCGTGAAGAACAGCGTCTTTTGACAAAGACTCACTTAATTGAAAGGAAGCCTGACACCTATACTGTTGCATACTCTACTAGAGGAACCTCAAAAACACCTCCTCGGTCTCCTCAGAAACCTAACTCTTCTCAGCCTACTCCAACTCGGGATATGATTAAGGTGCAGTGCTACAAATGCAAAAGGTATGGCCACATCGCCACTCAATGCAAACAGAAATTCTGCAATTATTGCAAATTTAAGGGACATCCTTACTGAATGTCGTCGATGTCTCCAAACTGAACCTTCTCATGCATATGTTGCCAAAACTGAGTTTCTACTACTGATACTGCTTCCACATCTATGACGGCACATCTTGGTTCTTCTACTACTCTCACCCCTAAATTAGTGCAATAAATGATTGTCAACGTTTTATCTGCCTTTAGCATCTCAAGTAAAACTAAACCTTCATTCTCTATTTGGTTCCTTGATTCCGGTGCCTTAAATCATATGACATCATCCAATACCAACCTCTCCAATTCGAAACAATATACAGGCAACCATCATATCCAAATAGCTAATGGAGGACTCATACCTATTAATGCCATTAGAGACATTTCTGGCTCTAATATTTTCACAAATGTTTGTCTCTACCCAAGTTTAACTTCTAATCTGCTTTTAATTGGGCAACTTGTTGAAAACAATTATAATCTCTTGTTTTCTTCTTCTGGGTATGTTGTGCAAGACCAGATGTCGGGAAAGGAGATCGCGAGGGGGCCTAAATGTGGACACTTATTTCCTTTCGATCTATCTACCTTATTAGGAATAAAAATGCAAATGATTTGTTTTGTTTTTCTGCCCAAAATAATTGTCAATTATGGCATAGCAAGCTTGGGCATCCAAATTCCAAAACTCTTTCTCTCATGTTTAAGACAGGATTATTGAAAAACCCAATGGGTTCTGTTAAGGATATTTCCTTTGATTGTGCTGCTTGTAAGATGGGAAAAAGCAAGACTCTTCCCTTTTCTACCTCTATTTCGGTTAGTACTCAATGTTTTGATTTAGTTCATAGTGATGGATGGGGAATTGCTCCAAATCTATCTCATGAGCATTATAAATATTTTGTGACCTTTATTGATGATTACAGTCAATTTACATGGATCTATTTCTTGCACTCTAAAGCTGAGGTTTTCGATGTTTTTAAGATATTCTTAGCCTATGTTGAGAATCAATGTTCCACATGTATAAAAACATTGCGTTTTGACTCTAGGGGGGAAACATACTTCGTCGGAGTTTCAATCTTTCTTACAACAAAAAGAAATTATTGCTCAAAAAACATGTCCATATACCCCCAACAAAATAGGTCGCTGAGAGGAAAAATAGACATCTTCTTGATATAACTAGATCTCTTCTTACTGCGTCCTCTGCCCCTACTCGATTTTGGACAAAAGCTATCTCAACGGCTATCATCATCATCATCCAAGCCTTATCCCAACCATGTTGAGGTCGGCTACATGAATTCTGTTTCTCCATTTTATTCTATTTTGAGCCAAATCCTTTGATAAGTTAAACTTCTTCAAATCTGAATCAATGACCTCCATCAATGTTTTCTTCAGCCTACCCCTACCTCTTGATGGGCCATCAACCTGTATAGCCAAACTTTTTCTCACCGGTGCCATTACCGACCTACGCTCAACATGCCCAAACCATCTTAAACGGGTTTCTCTAATCTTATGCCCTATTGGTGTTACCCCTAAATGCTCTCGAAAGCGCTTATTTTTAATTTTATTGTTCCTAGTTTTACCACACATCCACCCAAGCATTCTCATTTCCGCTACATCCATCTTATGAATATGCGTCTTCTTAATTGACCAACATTCTGCTCCATATGTCTCTCTCAACGGCTATCTATCTTATAAATCAATTGCCTTCCTCCTCTATTCAAAATGAGAGCCATTTTTCTTGGTATACAAACACACACCATCCTATGATAAACTTAATGTTTTTAGCTCCATGTGTTTTGGTCATGTAACAACCCTAAATTTTTGAGTGGGCCAACTAGGCTTAGAAAAAGCCCACTTTCGGCTAACCCAACTCATGATTAGATGGATTGCTGGGCCTAACTTTCAGGTCTTTATTTAATAATAGAACTTGACCCAAGATCCATTTGTGTTGGCTGTATAGTTTCGAAATGGAAGCCCTTCGTTTCTTACCAATAGATGTAACTCTTCAAAGAAGAGACATTCATCAACAAATGTGACTCTTAGAATTCCCCAAATGACTCTTCAAAAAAGAGAAATCTAAGAAGAAATGCTCCATTTGGACGTCTAGTCATCCACTAAGTCTATATATAGGAGTCTTTGTTTATTTTGAAATCTAATACTGTATCTAATACTAAGAAATTTGAAATTAGAAGCAAGGAATTTCAACAGGGAGCATCTAGCATAGTGGATGTCAGATTTGAGGTCATTCATCACATATACAAGGTGAGTAGAACTTCAATAGAATGTAATTCTGTCAAATAATTAGTCTTTCATGATCTATCCTTCTACGTTTGAGCCAAATCTAATATTTAAAATTCTGTTAACACGATTGTGTTTGGTGAATAAGATGCAGTTCCATCTTTGAAGATGATAGGTGACAACAAGGATGAAGTCCCTCTTTGATTTGAACCATTGAAGAGTTAATTATAACAACATCAGATCTGAATGAATGTATTTATAAAAACTGTCGACATATCTGTAATGGGGAATAAAGGCTCGACCTCATTTTCCTCTGTAAAAATGGTTAGCCAATTGAATCCTATGATTGATACACTTCCTATGGACTGTTTTTTTATAAAATATAATATTTTATTGTGTGAAGAAATTCAAAACTAAGCTACTGTTATACATTTTCTTAACTAGTCACAAGTGCTCTTTAAACTAAGTTACTGTTATACATTTTCTTAATCAGTCACAAGTGCTCTTTGAACTAAGCTACTATTATACATTTTCTTAATCAGTCACAAGTGCTCTTTGAACTAAGCTACTGCTATATATTTTCTTAATCAGTCACAAGTGCCCTTTGAACTAAACTACTGTTATACATTTTCTTAATCAGTCACAAGTGTTCTTTGAACTAAGCTACTATTATACATTTTCTTAATCAGTCACAAGTGCTCTTTGAACAAAGTTCCTGTTACACATTTTCTTACCCAATCACAAGTGCTCTTTTGAACAATGTTACTGCTACACTTTTTTCATATCAAAGAAATTTAGGAATTTTTATGAAGGACTTTGGGTTCTAAAGAATCCCTAGGATTGATCTATATTATAAGAAAAAGGGAATACAAGTACTGTTGTATAGTGTTACATGTATGGTAGTGACTGCTCTTCTTTTCTAAGGATATTTAGCTGTGAAACATTCTGTTAATGTGTTATAGCACTGTTGTAAGGAATTATTAAGAAGTCCCCTCTTTTATAAATAAGATTGTGAGATTAAGATGAGCTACCATAATATAACTAGTTCCGAATTAAACAATGGGTACTCCCATTGCTACAGTCTCATTTCTTACTGCACAAATGACAACATTCAAATTCTAAATCTCAATCTAGATTTAATACTATCTTTAGTAGCCTATGTATAGAATGAATAATTAATACGAGACTCTGTGGCTCAAAGTGATTAATTCTAATTTTATGAGTATAGTATTCACTCTATGACTAAAAAGAATTTCAAAGACAAGGTCAATGCCACATAGACACCAATTATGATTATGACTGGGGTGAGATTCCAGCTCAAAGTATGTGGGACTGACCAATAAAAGTAATATGATGATTTCTATTATGAAGTCTAGAAGGAACAATATTATGAATTACAAGGAAATATTTGTTTTCCATTGGTGCTGGGTTTGATTTTGAAATATAATTGGTGACGATTTTATCACAACAAGAATATAAAATTCCTCGTAGAAACATAAGGGCCATTATGAATTAAGATGGGTGACAATCTTGTCACGACACGAATTCCCTTGTTCAAACAACTCCTATGAATTAAGATAAGTGATAGTCTTGTCACGACATGAATACGAAACCCCTTGTTTGAACATAAGAAATTACATGGTGGCAGTCTTGTCACACACGAATCCCCTTGTTCAAACAACTTCTATGAATTAAGATGAGTGACAGTCTTATCACGACACGAATCCCCCTGTTCAAATAACTACTATGAATTAAGAATGGTAGCAGTCTTGTTACAACAAGAATATGAATTTCTTATGAGAGTATGAATCACTAATCATGGTATACTTTAAGCCATGTTGTGGAATAAGATGAAGAACTTATTCTTTGGGGTAAAACTATGAATTTATTTATTTATTTATTTGAAAGCATATGAATCTCGAAGCTTTGTGTGACGTTTATGATTCTATCAATACATTGATGAGGATGGATAACCAAAAATGGAATCATAGAACAATTGTATTATTATTGTATCAGTTTCTTTTGGTCTCTTAATTTAAAAATTATACTCACCAGTGTTACTGACTAGTGATTCGCCCCAATACAGGTAATGCCTACGTAGATGGATCTGAGAATGACGGAGATCAGCCTATAAATTTTGGCATGCATCGCTGATTGAGAGATCGAAAAACATCCTAAATTATTAGATGGGGCCAGCCTTTTTTTTTATTTTTAGAATATTTTCTTGGAATTTAATTAAGAGATTGTCATTACTAGCTGAATTTATAATGACTTACTAAGATATTAATATTGAGATTTAAATATTCATCTTTGCTTAGACTAGTGCTCGTGAAATTTACTTTATGAAGGTTATTGTATTCTCATCATGATAACGGCTTAAGAATCCGAAGAGCTTCAAATTCTTGGGTCGTTACAATTCACTTACCACCTACTGAGCGTACCAAACTCACCGCGCAGTCGACAAAATGCGCATTTCTTGAATATGCTAATCACCAAAAGGGTTTTCTTTACTACGATCCTCACGTTCACCACATTCGTATTTCTCAAAATGTGTTTTTTTTTACAATCAATATATTTTCCAAGAGTGTATTCATCCATCGGATTCACCAAATCCTCCATCGGATTCGCCACCTTCTGTGTCCTTCCTTGGTTTCTTCAACAACACACCATTTGTTAAATTTAATCCTAATTTTGTGCATCATAGACGATGTGATAACCAGACTATAGGTGGTCCCCCTTCCGATCCACATACGGCATCTGGTCGAGCTGAAGATCCTCCCCTGCAATATTCACATCATATTCCCTCCAAACCGCTATGGATTCACCCAGACTTCCTTGATAGCCACCATGTCTTCTACCTCTATCCCCAACTCGTACTCTAAAGCTACGTTGCATGAATGTTGGAACAAGGCTATGCAGGAAGAATTGGATGCTCTTGCCCAAAATCATACTTGGGATGTGGTACCGTGTCCTCCATTGGTAAAGCCTATCGGCTACAAGTGGATTTACTCAATCAAACTTAAGTCCGACGGCACTTTGGACCGGTATAAGGCATGTCTAATAGCTCTTGGCAATCGATAGGAATATGGCATTGACCATGACGAAACTTTTGCTCCAATCACCAAAATGACAATTGTTAGAACTATTCTTGTTGTTGCTACTTCTTAGTCTTGGATTCTCTACCAGATAGATGTCAAAAATGCCTTTCTCCATGGTGATTTCAAAGAAGATGTCTACATGCAATTACCACAAGGTATTTCCACCATCAAAAAAGGCAATGTTGCTAAATTGCATTAGTCTCTTTATGGACTCAAATAGGCACCTCGAACATGGTTTAAAAATTTTCAAAATGCACTTCTACTGTTGGATTTTCATCCCAGCCCACATGATCCATCGATGTTTCTTCATCATACTTCCACCGAGATCATTATACTTCTGGTCTATGTAGATAATATCATTATCACAAAGATAAATGCAACTATGATCCAGCAACTTCAAGCCTCTTTACATGCTTCTTTTCACATGAAAGATCTTGGTCCTTTGGCATATTTTTTAGGTCTTGAAGTGCATCAATCTACTCAAGGCATAGTCCTCAATCAATATAAATATGCTCTTGACCTCATTGACATGGCTGGTTTTCAAAACTCCGCTCCCGTGGACACACGGGTAGAGTTGAATGTCAAACTATATGAGGATGCTAGTGATCCTATTCCTGACCCTACTCTATATCGACATTTGGTTGGCACTTTGATTAACTTAATGATCACTCATCCTGATATCTCCTTTGCAGTCAACTTGGTCAGCCAATACATGACTATTCCTCGACGTCTTCATTTGGCAGCTGTCCAACATATCATTCAATATCTCCTTCATACATCGTCTCGAGGTTTATTCTTTCCAGCCAACAACCCACTTGATCTAACCACATATGCAAATGCCGATTGGGCCGGCTATCTGGATACCCGGCGCTCCACCACCAGGTGGTGTATGTATCTTGGTAATAGTTTGATCTCTTAGAAATGTAAGAAGCAAGATAGGGTTTCAAAATCCTCTACCGAAGCTGAGTATCATGCGATGTCTACCGCTTGCTCTGAAATACTTTAGCTTTGTGGTTTACTTTTAGACATTCGTTTTCCTTCAAAAGGTCCGATACCCCTACATGCACATAATAAAAGTGCCATTCTCATTACTACCAATCCCGTTTTCCATAAGCACATTGAGCACATTAAGGTTAATTGTCATTTTATCCGTGATGAATATAAGCGTGACATTATTAGCCTTCTCATATTTCTACTGATCTCCAAATTGCTGATATTCTCACCAAAGGACTTCTACGACCTCATCATCAGTTCTTGATTAGTAAATTGATGCTCATTGAGTCACCAGCATCAATTTGAGGGGCGATGTCAAATATAGGTCGGCCATAGCTCAAAGCCCACTTGTGGGCTTAACTTAGATCTGGGCCCAATACTGAACTCAATCTGTAGATATGATTTAGTCAAATGCATGTATATAGTTTCCTAGTATAAAAATATTCTTTGGTTATATTTAGACAGTAAATAATTGTAAATCGAGAGAGATTTTGATATGTAGCCTTGATTAAGGCATTTTGATCTTATTTAATAGAAGGTTGATCCCTGGAGGAGACGCACAAAATTTATAAAAAAATTCAGATCTTGTTTGTTTGATAGCTAATACCTTTTCATTTGAATCTCTCACCCTCACATGCTTTGGAAACAAAAACAAAACCTCCCCTTTCCATCCTCCCCTTTGGAAAATATTATCTACATTGAGATCTTTTAACTCCCTCCTAGTGCTAATAATATTGTGATTTCTAGGCCTTTTTCTTTAAAGGTTAGAAACCCTAGAAATAGGAAAAGAATAAACAAAGAAAAGAGGACAATTACAATCAAACAAAGAATATATAGGTGCCCCTTTGAGGATCCAATTCATGACTAAGATATTTCCAAATACCCAATCTGAATATTTTGCATTTTTCTTTTCAGGTTCCACAATCCTCCTGTTAATGTCTCCTAGATAGTTAGCAACTCCAATGGTCATTCTAGCTAAGTAAGCCCAGTCTTTATAGTTATTACCATCAAACAGATTTGGTGTGATCCCCATGTTTGGATTCACAATATCAAGCAACTGCTGGGAAGCAAACAATAAACATTGTCCCCCTGAATTGGATTTCATGTCAAACCTTAAACTTGAATACCCTTTTTTTGTAGAAAACAGTACCCTAAGTCAACACCAAACACTCTAAAATAACACCTGCAAAATTCTGATTTGAGTAAATGCACTTCCACAAATCATATTTGATGGATTTAGATGCACCACAACCACCGGAACAAAAGAAGGGACTGTTTTCTTCACAAATCATACCCAAAACTAAACTTAAAACCTCACAATTATGTCTAAACATTAAAAAAACATCTGATTTAATATTTCACATGAAAAACCGCAAAAACCAGCTACGCCCCTAACCATACAGTTGCTGATGGCAACATAATTTGTTGACATCAACCCTTGGTTGAAATTTTTTTTTTTAAAAAGTACGCTTTATGACCCTTACAAAGCCTACCATAGGGAAGGGGTAGGCCAAAGAAGTAGTGGATAGAGGTAATAAAATCAGATTTGAAGAAATTTAACTTGCCTAAGGATTTGACTCATAATAGGTCAGATTGGAGAAGCAAAATTCATGTAGCCGACTCCAACATAATTGAGACAAGGCTTTAATGATGATGATGACCCTTAGTCCCTTACAGAGCCTACCCCCATTGTCCTCTTGAAGAAATCCGCATTCAACTAGTCAGTCGATTTCTCCAGCAACAAGTGAACTTTCTGCCGTGAGTCATCTGGTGCAGGAACCCTCCAGTTTGTCTAGTCTTTCCAAACTAAGCAAGTAGAAACCTTCGATAAAATGTTTTCTATCGGTCTTCAAGAGCTGATACCAAGTTGGAATGGTTGATGTGAAGAGATCTACAGTTTTTCCAAGTTTAAGAAATACCCTAGGGTTAAGAAACATGGAAAAGAAAAGGAATACGGTTCTATCCCCTAGGGTTTGTAACTCATAACCCTATATTCTCACACCTACTCATAGGTCCAGGTGCTAATGTGGTGTTCTTTTTTTTTTTTTTTTTGTCTTTCTTTCTTCGATCAGTAACATAAAAATATTATTGATGAGGGGATTTTTTTTTTTTTCTTGGTTGATTGGTAACATGATTCCAGGCACTAATGCAAAACAAGCTTCACGCCACTAATCACGCAAGAACCAATGTGTAAATTCCACAAATGTTCATTGATAGTGGCACATTGACCCTTTATTCTCTTTAAACACCAGTGGACCATCTACTAAGTGGCCCCATTGATGAGAAAGCTTGGATCTTGTGAATACGGGACATCTTAGCAGTTGTACCTATCAGTATGCATCCAAGGTTACAATACTATGAGTGATTTTCCCCAATATACATAGAATTAGCATCCAAGGTACACCAAAATAAAACCCTAAAAACAGTTTAGTGTTAATAACTAAACACAATTTCAAAGAAATGTTGGAAAAAATTGAAAAAAAGGGCAGCAGAAGCAGCAGTGTCATAGTTGAAAATTTGCTCCATAGATGGTTGATTCAATTGCTCTGGAACCTTGAAATAAAACTACACACGGCACCAGCTACCTAACACTTACATAGGACACTAATGTGCTAGGACCAGTTCGCTATTTTAAATATGGAACTTGAAATCAGGATAACATATGAATTTACCATAAATTCAAACATTCACACAAACCCATCCCCTCTCTTCATCTGGTGTACTTCCACTCATCCTATTTGACACTTCAAAGTAAAACATATGAGCACTTGTGGACAGAGGTTCCATTTGGCAATTTTTTTCTTTTTTCCTTTTTTTCTTTTTTTTTTTTTTTTGTCTATCTGCCTAAATATTAATTCAAATAGATATTTAAGTGCTTTAATGTCTAATTCAATCAACTTTAATACCTTTTCCCTCTTTTTTAATAAAGTAACAAAAAAAAAGGTTAACTTTTTCAAATAGACCTAAATGTCTAAAGCAATCAAAAACTTATTGATCTCACTTTTTCGTAACAAAATTTCACATATAACTTTTATTATATGACTCATTCTATAGAAAAGAAAAAAATAGTATTGCAATTTTTCTTGTAGTATTACCACCTTATTACAAGTGTGCATCTACTGCTTTTACCATATAACAAATTTGCCCATATTAACCGTTTACAAAATGATGAGTTTTCTTTTTCTAATGTAAAGAGCCGAATGGTCTATTTGTAAAAGGGTTCATTTGGATCCACTCTCTTTCAAATAGATCTAATTCAATCACATCAGACTTCCCAAACAGGCCCTAGATCACAAGCAAATTATTTAGAAGAAAAGGAATTTTCATGTACAGGTTGATATAGGATGACTTGATTAGGATTTAGGACAACTGTGTCTATCCCTCATGTATATGTAACCCTACCCACCCTGATGCAGGCCGAACCCAAGTCCGGCCCAGATCACATAATCGGAAGACATCCGATTGATACACTTTCTAACATTTGATTGATACACTTTCTATTTTGATATTTTCTATTTAGTAAGTCTTATTTGATTAGGATTAGTCCTTCTCTGTTTAGGCACGATCACTCCTATATAAGGAGGAATTCCCACTGTATTAAACACGTTTTTATCAATAAAATTTCTGAGTGCCAGAGTTTCTTTTTGTTCTCTATTTGGATCGTGACTGCCATTGAATCTTCGGATTCGAACAATCCCTCGGGAGATTGTTCTACTACCCATCCAAGATCCAGGGCTGCGCCAGATTGGTATCAGAGCCCAGATCTGGTCGCCGGTAACTATCGTTGTTCCCGGAGTTCATCCTTACATCCACTATCTACCCACAATCACCTCCGTTCCCTCCCCTAGCAGCCCCGAATCCCACTGTCGATTTCCCTTTGCTAAGCTAACCCCATTCAGAACCCTCAACCCATCCCCACCCTCTTCGAACCCCAAACCCGATCTCCCTGTCACTGCCTCAATCCCCAATCTCTAACCTTCCCGTACCCAAATCCCTAACACCATACCGAACCCTCAAACCACGCCCCTGTACAAACCCCTTCGCGGAACCCAACGAAAAATCCCAACTTCTGTGACACCCGACAACCCGATCGAAACCCAGATCCACCACCGCGAACCCCAGACCCTGCAAAACCCCCTGACCCTGAACCGAGACCCCTTCTGATCTCGACTCCACTCCGGCACCAGCAGTCCCTTCACCCTTCGACCACTGTTTTAACCCTTGAGCGGCAGTCCAAAAAAAAAAAAAAAAAAGAAGAAGACAAAGAGAGAGAACAGACACCGCAGCAAGAAGAGAAGAAAGGGGAAAGCCGACGTACCTGGCACCGGTGGTCTCCATCGTCGTCGGCTTCGTCGTCACTGTCCGCAGCGACGGCCTCCAGCTGTTGTGTCGTCGCCGTCCTCCGCCGCGGCCACAAGCACAGAAGTCGCTTCAGCCTCCATCGCACCGTCATCGCAGCGGATTCGAGAGCTTCTTCTCTGACGCTATAGCTTCGCACTGCCTTCGGAACCCAACCGAGAAACAGAAGCAGAGGAAGAAACAGAGGCACCGCTCTCCGTCTTTTTTCTCTTCCCCTCCATCCACTCAGCAGCTAAGTCTCTTCCTTCTCTCTTTTATTTTCCTTCTCTGCACACAGACCGAGCAGGAAAATTCCAGATCCCATCTTGCCTGACGGGTTCCAGTTGGTCCTAAGTTGGCCCGGCCCACCGACCCGCGGCCCGCCTACATCCAAGTCGGGTTCCAGTTGGACCTAAGTTGGTCCGGCCCGCCGACCCGCGACCCGCCTGCCAAAAAAAAAAAAAAAAAAAAAAAAGTAATCATGCCTAGAAGAGGTGATGATCTTCAGCATTGGATGACGGACCGCCAGAGGGATGAAACCATCCTTAAACTGAGTCAAGAATTAGAAGATGTCACGGGACGTCTCAAAATTGCAGAAACTGCCATTGCTGAGCTACAAACAAAGCAATTTGTTAGTCAAGAAGGATCCTCTAATATCTCTATGGTTTACACGCCTGTTCAACCAGAAAGACCCGAAAATCATGAATCCATTCGTGATTTTATGGAGCGCCTTCTGGCTGAACGAGATCATCAAGTTCACCATGTTGCACCCCCACCTGATGACATCACTAGGAAAGTCAAAATTGACATTGCTGACTTTAGTGGTGATGCGAGTCCAAAAGTTTTTGTTGATTGGCTTAATTCTTTGGAAGACTATTTTGCTTGGTATGGTATGAATGATGCACAGCGGATAGCCTTTACCAAAGTCAAACTGAAGGGTCCTGCTCGTATTTGGTGGTATGGCGTTGAAAACAATGAGCTCGCAGTAGGCCAGCCGATTCTCCGGTGGAATATTATGAAAGAGAGGCTCAAGGGCAATTTCCTTCCTTCGGATTATATGGATACACTTCACCAAGAATATCTGAGTCTCCAGCAAGGCAATATGACTGTGGAAGAATATACCAACAAGTTTCGCGAATACATTGTTCGCTGTAACTTGAGGACTGATGATCGTCTGACTATCACTAGGTACAGAGATAATCCTCTGTTTCTTCCATTGCCAACTCCACCATCCTCTCCTACCTCTTCTCCCGCTGCCGCCGCAACTACTCCTACATCGCATATTTTAACCATGCAGAAATTTGAAGTTGAAAGCAAAGAGCAAGGTATCATGTATGCCTTAGTCACTAAACAAGTTGCTGATGATTCTCATGCTATTCCTCGGGAAGTGAAGTCATTATTGGACAAGTTTGCCGACCTAGTCCCTGAAGAGTTACCCAAGGAACTACCCCCACTAAGGGACATTCGGCATGCTATTGATTTGGTTCCTGGAGCCTCTTTGCCTAACTTACCTGCTTATCGGATGAAACCAGCAGAACATGCAGAGTTAAAAAGGCAAGTTGATGATTTGCTTCAGAAGGGCTATATCAAGGAAAGTCTCAGTCCATGTGGTGTTCCGGCACTACTCACTCCAAAGAAGGACGGAAGTTGGCGAATGTGTGTAGATAGCCGTGCAATCAACAAAATCACGGTAAAATATCGCTTCCCTATTCCTCGTTTGGACGATATGTTAGATATGATGACTGGTGCATGTATATTTTCCAAAATTGACTTGCGGAGCGGATATCATCAAATTCGCATAAGACCAGGAGACGAATGGAAAACTGCCTTTAAAACAAAGGATGGTCTCTTTGAATGGATGGTCATGCCGTTCGGTCTAACCAATGCTCCTAGTACTTTTATGCGGGTTATGACACAATTATTGCAGCCTTATATTGGAAAATTTGTTGTCGTCTACTTCGACGATATCCTTATTTACAGCAAGTCAAAAGAAGATCACCTTCAGCATTTAGATAAGGTCTGCCAACTTCTCCGCCGGGAGCGTTTCTATATCAATCTCAAGAAATGCACTTTTATGAGTGACTCTGTTATCTTCTTGGGATATGTAGTATCTGCAGAAGGCATTAAGATGGATCCTTCAAAAGTAAGCGCTATTCTTGATTGGCCAATTCCTACTACCCTTACTGAAGTTCGCAGTTTTCATGGTCTTGCCAATTTTTACAAAAGGTTTATCAAAAACTTTAGTACTGTTATGGCTCCTATTACTGATTGCATGCGGAAAGGTGACTTCAAGTGGACCAATGCAGCCACCAGGGCTTTTGAGAAGATCAAGCAAAAGATTACTGCAGCGCCCGTTCTGCAAGTTCCTGATTTTAGCAAGCTATTTGAAATTGCTTGCGATGCCTCAAATGTTGGCATTGGTGGAGTCCTTAGCCAGGAAGGACATCCTATTGCATTCTTCAGTGAGAAACTTTCTGATGCCAAGAGAAAGTATACTACATATGATCTGGAATTCTATGCACTTGTCCAAACACTTCGTCACTGGAGACATTATTTAATTGCAAATGAGTTTGTGCTTTACTCTGATAATGATGCTCTGCAACATTTACACTCTCAGCAGAAGATCAGCGCTAACCGAGCTAAATGGAGTGCATATATACAAGAATTCAAATTTAGCATTCGTCATAAAGCTGGAAAGGATAACCTGATTGCGGATGCATTAAGTCGGAGAAAACATCTTTTAACTGCTATGTCTATTAATGTGCCTGGTTTTGAGCAAATCAAACAAGATTATGCAGCCGACAAAGATTTTGGTTCTATTTATGCGGATCTCCTTAATGGCAGTCAGCTTCTACATCCTCATTATAGTCTTCATGATGGTTTTCTATTCAAAGGTACGCAACTCTGTCTTCCAGCCACTTCTATTCGTGAATATGTTGTGCGAGAGTTGCATGCAGGTGGATGTAGCGGACATTTGGGTCACGACAAAACACTTGCCCTTGTCAGTGACAGATATTATTGGCCTCGTATGAAGACCAATGTGATTCATATTTGTGAAAGATGCCGAACATGTCAGCTTGCAAAAGGAAACAAGAAGAATACTGGGTTATATCAGCCTTTGCCTGTTCCACATACTCCTTGGGAAGACATCAGCATGGATTTTGTGCTCGGTTTACCTACGACTGCTAGAAAGGTTGATTCCATCTTCGTTGTTGTTGATCGCTTTTCAAAGATGGCACACTTCATTCCTTGCACTGCGACTGCTGATGCTTACAAGGTGGCCAAATTATTCTTCAAGGAAGTTGTTCGTCTCCATGGGCTTCCCAAAACTATTGTTTCTGACCGCGATACGAAGTTTATGAGTTACTTCTGGAAGACATTATGGATGCTGTCCAACACCAAACTGAATTTCTCTACTGCTTATCACCCTCAAACTGATGGACAAACAGAGGTGGTAAACAGAAGTCTTGGCCAATTGTTACGTTGTCTTGTACGTGACC
This sequence comes from Sextonia rubra, assembly GCA_037013555.1. Classification (NCBI taxonomy): domain Eukaryota; kingdom Viridiplantae; phylum Streptophyta; class Magnoliopsida; order Laurales; family Lauraceae; genus Sextonia; species Sextonia rubra. The sequence continues at coordinate 26,589,908 of JASUAD010000012.1, read as the reverse complement.
GAATTACAAATTGGGATCAAGTGCTCCCTATGGCAGAATTTGCTTACAATAATTCTGTCAACCGATCAACTGGACTTTCCCCATTTGAAGCTGTTACAGGAGTTCGTCCTCGACTCCCTGTTGATCTTGTTCCGTTACCCGTTGATGTCAGAGTAAGTGCAGATGCTGAAAATTTCTTCCAACACATGCAGCATGTCCATAATGAAGTACGTCGCCATATATCTGCCAGCAATGATGTTTATAAGCAGCAAGTTGATAAACATCGTCGATTTGTTGAATTTAATGAAGGCGATATGGTTATGGTCCGTATTCGACCTGAGAGATTGCCACCTGGAGCTAACAAGAAATTACACCCTCGAAGTTCAGGTCCATTTAAGATTCTCCAGAAGATTAATTCGAACGCCTATATTCTTGATATCCCTACTGCTTCAGGCGTCCGTTCTTCATTCAATGTCGAGGATCTTACTCTCTATCGTGGCCATGATATTGAAGGAGAAAATGAAGAGCAGATTATTTCTTTACCAGTTCATTCTCCACCTCCTGATGAAATTATTGATGTCCTTGATGATCAAATTGTTTCTACACGTCAAGGAGGTTATCAGAAGTTTTATGTACGCTGGCGGAATCGTCCTATCTCTGATGCTACATGGATTACAGCTACTGACTTCCAGCGCATCAATCCTGATCTTTATGAGAGATATCAAGCGCTCAACTCGCCGGAGTCGAGTTTTTCCAAGCCGGGGAGAGCTGATGCAGGCCGAACCCAAGTCCGGCCCAGATCACATAATCGGAAGACATCCGATTGATACACTTTCTAACATTTGATTGATACACTTTCTATTTTGATATTTTCTATTTAGTAAGTCTTATTTGATTAGGATTAGTCCTTCTCTGTTTAGGCACGATCACTCCTATATAAGGAGGAATTCCCACTGTATTAAACACGTTTTTATCAATAAAATTTCTGAGTGCCAGAGTTTCTTTTTGTTCTCTATTTGGATCGTGACTGCCATTGAATCTTCGGATTCGAACAATCCCTCGGGAGATTGTTCTACTACCCATCCAAGATCCAGGGCTGCGCCACACCCCCGCCAAAACACCCCTACCCCAACCCCTATCACTGGAATGCATCCAGGTGGGCCACCATCCAGTCAGACAAAGAAACTTCAACTTGTGCTCATTTATAAACAAATTTAATATGCACAAGCAGAAAAGGAAGTCTGATTTATGCTTGCGAGATGTGCAACTAGACTAATGACAACTAAATTCAATGGCAAAAAAGAGTACCCTAACTGATAAAGTAAAAGACTTAATGATTGGGGTACGCAGCAGCAATAGAATCAAGATCTATGTTGTTTCACATGCAAATTAAAACAGTCAAACAGAATTAGAGACTATCCATGAACAAAGAAACCAACCAAAGATTTAAATGACAGTAAATGAAACTCTTTCCGAAAATACCTTGTAGGTTAAGTCAAAGCCTCTTTCATATGACCATTACCATATAAACAATAATATAAGCAGTTACAAAGCATGATAACCGAATATTATACAATATTTAATAGATAGTTTGCTTCACAAGAGCACCTTTCGAATTGCCTTCCAGGAAGAATTGTGCCTCTTATGTGGCCTTGGAAAAACAGGACGGGAATGGATAGCCCACAAATCTTCTGGTCTCTGTAAGTAACATGATATTAAGTTCATATTAATAACTCTACCTATGAAAAGAATCAATGCAAAATCTGAAGGCATGCATCTCGTATATGGCTAGCACTCTGGTTTCATAGAATAATTCAAGAAGACAGTAACTGTACTCAAGATTATGTAAAGAGGACTAAGACTTGATTGTCATCTTATAAGTGATATTCATGAAAGCATGATTGAAGCATTTATAGCATTTATGAATACATCAACTGTCAGCTGCAAATATTGACAATGGCCATATATCACTACAGTACGCTAGGAGACAAAGCTGAAAAAAGTAATTCTCTGATAAGCAATGCATTTGGGAAAATGACCTTTTCTCTTTAAATTTGGCAAGGCAAAGAGGTCACAAATGCCGTCTTGAAGTGTATTCACATGAAATAATGGGCAAATCCTATCTTTTTCAGGATATGTATTCCCTTCTAGATGTCCCCACCCAATATTTAGATCAGTCTCCACCATCCTATATGTTGTTACTACTCCTAACAACGATATCCAAAGTCACTAGCCTATGCTGGGTTGTAAGACTCACTTCTGAAATGACTTGTGATCTTTGTAGAAAGATCATTCTATTCCTCTAAATGTCGAACAGTTCAGATTTTATAGGTAAAGCTTTCATATATCCGAAAAACTATGAACTATAGACACAAAACAAAACGTTTAGGGGTTTAACAGGTCAATAAAAACAGTTTGGATTCATTTTAAGGCCCACAAGATTTGCAAAAAAAAAAAAAAAAAAAGGCAATGATGGAGTTTGATGACATTTCATCTCCTGGGCAGAAATTGTATCAGCCCCTCTTTAAGGTGTGAGGTGTGAGATGTGTAATGACTTAACACATAGATAGATGTGACAATTTTGATGTCACAACAGCCCCCTTTACACACCATTTTCACGTAAGCGAATGCAAACAAATGTGTTCATGCACAAATATTACATGTGTAACATTAACATGTAAATGAATGCAAACAAATGATCCTTTGGTTTTCCATTTACTACATCAAAAAGTGCTCCAAATGAATGCTTAAGACAGTATCACATTTTCTTGGTTCTTGCACATGTAAGCTAAGGTGTATGGAGATATTGGCTCAGCATATATGTTGGCAACAAGTACAAAATCCAGTTGCCTGCATTTAAAACTATTTCCTTTAGAGTAAACAAATGTAGTAGGTTATTTTTCTTTTTCTTTTTCTCTTTTTTTTTTTTGGACAAAATGCCAACAGATTTCACAAAATAATGTAATAACAGACAACGAGGGATAAGCATTAAAAGGTGCTATCATGTGCATGGCAACTCTTTAACATGAAAAATTATGTTATACTTAATTTTTTATTTTCTTATTTGTCTTCTTTTTTAGTATTTGCAATTATTCTGCTTTTTCATTACAATGTGCATTTTAAAAAGGAAAGGTATGACTCAGCTAAATCAGTAAGTCAACTCACACAAGTCAAAAGACTGGAGTTGACTACATCATGAGTTATCCACCAATGGTACAAACACATTACAAAGGAAAAGTGTACCTTACCAAGTTGGCATCAGGAAGATCCCGAACAGCTTCATCAACATCTTCAGCAGTAGCTTTGACCTACGAAAGATAAATAAGGACATGATATTGTAACAAAGCATCTTAAGAATTAAGTTAAATATAATAATTCCGTGAAAGCAATTATGACAAGGGATCATGAATCACTCGCTATGACCTAGATATCAATACCCTTTATGTAATTTATGTCTTGACCCTAAACTTGTTGACCACAGTTTTTATTTATGTTATTCAGTGTTACACAGTGAAATATGATGCAGCACATTCAGCAAGAAGTAAAAGTTTCAGAGTGGTTTATCATTTTGCAAGTACATGCAGTCCATACTGAGTTAAGCAAGTCCCGAAGTAAACTTTTTCCATTTAATTTGTGAGTCCTGACTCCTAAGGTACCGCTGAGCAATCCAACTCCAAACAATTATTAGGTTTCTGACTGCGCTTAATGTACTGGCATAAAGAACAATTATTTGGTGGGAAATCAGATGATAACTTCACATAGAGCCTGCAGATCCAGCAGTAGACACAATTCCATTTTTTTCTTCTTCTTCATTTTTTATAATGGTATTGTCAAAATATAATTAAAAGCACAATATACAAAGGATACATAACATAGGGAGACAGCACAAGAAACACATATAGAAAACATTGAAGACCTAATGGTCCCTATTTTAGCCAATCTATCAACATTTAAGTTCTCATTATGTAAAATATTGTTAAAGGAAACCACTTTGCACTCAGTAGCATATGGATCTTCTTAACCCAACAGCTTCCAGGGAAAATGATTAAAAATGAAGCCCACTAAATAGATTAAAAGAAATCACTTTCGCAGGAACATCTCCAGCTCAGCAATTTTCCATGCATGCAATTGCAAGATTTTTCTTGTGTTAAGTGCATGCTTTTCAGAAAATTAAAAAAAAGTTCTATCGTAGGTCCATTAGGTGTGTATTCCTTGCCCGCACCACTCAGTAGGCTTGAAAAATGCTAGCACCAAGCTTGCATAAATAATATGTCCATACAAAAGTCGTCTTTTTAGGATGCTTCACATTCCTTTCTATATGTAAACTTCTTCTCATTATGAAAAATACTTCTCATTATGAAGAGGAGAAACCAAATTTATTTCCCCTAGACCCCTCTTGACTTGTCCACACCTTTGCAATCTAACCAAAGCAATACCGTAGGTTCAGATTTTTTTGAACATGAGCAGTTAACAAACCCTTAGTGCCTATTTGTTTGTGGGGTAGAGTAAAGTAAAATAAACCCAAAGTCAAGAAAGAATAATATATGATGGGTTTATGATGACTATTTGTTTTTAGTTGTTTGATATGGAATCTTTCACTTTTTGTATAAAAAGTAAAGAGTTTTTTATAATTTAGTGATGAACTTTTCACTTTTTTTGAAAAAAGAGGAAAATTCTAATTTTTAAAAAAATGAAAGGGGGAATTTTAAATTTCAAATATTTTATTATACTCTATTTTACTCTACCTCACTAACAAACAGGCCCTTAGGGACCGTTTGGAAGTTCACTTATAAAGTAAATTCAAACTAAGGAGTCACTCTTAAGAGATAAGAAAAGAATAGGGTCTCATCAAAAAGCACAAAATTCCAAAATCCACCTTCTTGACTTTTTGTCATTTTGTGGCATGTGAAGGAACTTTTTTTACTATTTGGAAAAAAAAAAAAAGAAGCATTTTCATCTTGTAATGGACTGAGAGATTCACATTTTGATTTTGAAAAAAAAAATATATTCTTTGACTTAAGATGAGGCATTTTCATCTTTTAGTGGAATAAGAGATTTACATTTTTATTTGAAAAAAAAAAGGAGCTGGATTTTGAAATTTTGTACTTTTTGATAAAACCCCTCTTCTTTCCTGGTCTCTTAAAAGTGACCCTTCCTCTGAATTCACTTAACAAGTTTCACTACAGGACGAAAAAAGAAATCAAGGTCTATCCTTAGACTTACCATTTGTTGTATAGAAAGCAAAAATTGAATTGCACATGCCATTCATAAAATTTGTGTCACATGATCACATCATTGTTCAATTCCTTATAAAGCCTTTATCCACGGTTATTCATCTATTCATACCATCATTCTCTCAAAAAAGCATTGGCCCCTCCGTCCTAGGGCAATGATATAAAATACAAAGTTCTCTTAAACATAATCACACTTGGGAGATGGTCGATATATATCATCCTCCTTACACCATCCTATTTTACCTTTTTTTTATTAATACCTCCTATTATACTTCTTTCATTTCTTTTCTCATTCTTTTACTTAACTCGCTCTCTTCCCTTTAATTATTTATTTCATCATCATCCTTATCATCATCAAAGCCTTGTCCCAACTACGTTGGAGTCAGCTACATAAATTTTGATTCTCTAATCTGGCCTATTATGAGCCAAATCATCAGATAAGTTAAACTTCTTTAGATCTGATTTTATTACCCCCATCCACGTCTTCTTTGGCATACCCCTTTCCCATGGTGGGCCTGTAGAGAAACATACAAGCAGGCCCCTTAGAACAAGCCTCATGATCCATGCCCTTCAGAAAGTACTCATGATCCAAGCCCATGATACTGCTATCTCATATCAAACGTGTGGGACCTTGGTCAAACCACTATACAGTGCACAGCTACATGATTTGTTATTATATACAAATAATATCTATAGATTCCTCATTAATTTGTAATTACATAAATTTAGGACATCTTGATAGCCTATAATTAAGACATAATACCAATATATAGTCTCTGTCGATGCCCTCATTGAGCATATCGAATTTCTCAAACTCTTCTCTCATCTCTCTCTTTTATGGTAAATATTAGGATCTATAGATCTTAATATGGTATCAAAGCACCAGGTTGCTCATCTTCTCTAAAATACCCTCTTTGTCGTCCAAATACAAAGTTTCGGCCATCTGTTTCTCTCACTCCTTGACTCAAAGGAAGGAAGACGGCTACCGAGGCATTACTTCTGCTCAACAAAAAGAGCATCTAAGCCTTCACAATCACTTTTTGTGCAAGAAGACAACTCCAGCAACATTCTGGGCTTCATCGGCAGTCATCTGTCCGCCTGATCAAACAATGGGCCCCACCACCAAATTATCATATCTACTAGAAACCACCAGCATTTTGGTCGACATTTATTCCTAAGAAAATTCAGTATTTTTTTGGAATTTTATCACATCAAAAGATTTAGTATCTACCTCCTCTAGTTTGGCAGTTTTAAGAGACTGTTTTTTTTATCAGGGTCTGATCTTGCGATCTATCCGTTAGAAACCAATCATTCTTGGTTCAGAAGTTACATGATTAGGAGAAGAACATTACCTAGAAGCCTGATCAGCTGAATCTCTTCATACAACACGAAAAACCACCTCTAGCTATAGAACTTTTGGACACCCAGGATCCTATTTTCACCATATTTTGGTGACATAATTCTGTTGTTTGTCTCTTTCTTGGATTTTAAAATTTTGAACTTCAAATGGACAAGGTGGATATCATTTCTGTAAAGTTTAATGGCACTAACTACCTATCATGGTCCTTCCATCTCAATAATTTTGTTGAAAGACAAGGCATGTTAGGCTATCTGGATGGGACAACTCCCAAACCTAATGCAAACACCACTGGTAAATTTGCTACATCTAACACAAATGATAAAACACTTACTACCTAGAACCAACGAAATGCCAAGGTCATAACATGGATCCTCAACTCAGTAGATCCTTCTTTCTCCATGGCACTTCAAGCCTTTACCAAGGCTTCTGACATGTGGAACCACATGAAGAAAATCTATCATCAATAGAACAAGGCTCATCAATTTTATCTAGACACTATATTAGCAAAATATTGCCAAAATGACAAAACTATTCAAGAATACTACAATGGCTTCCTAGTCCTCTGGACCGAAAGGGATCAAATGCTTTCTAATCTGTGTCAACAGACTTTCTTCCTCAAGCCATTAAATTACAAGAAGAACAGCATGTTAGTCAGTTCCTCATGAACTTTTGATCAAAATTTAAACCTGTAAAGGCTGCCCTTCAGAATAGAAAAGTCTCTCCAAATCTGAATACCTATGTCCAAAAGGTTCTCCAGGAAGAAACTCGCTTTTATCAACTCATTCTCTTCATGAAGAACCCAAGGCACTTCTGACACCATCAGTTCCATCCTCAGCCAATGAGACAGCTCTATTCACTACTCGTGGTTAGAAACCACAGTGTTTCGAGTGTAAGAGGTATGAGCATGTGGCTCAAGACTGCTGGAGGAAACTATTTTGTAGCTACTACAAGCACAATGGTCACCATATTTCAACTTGTCCATGAAGGACTGAAAAGAAACCGGATCATTCTCAAAAGCGAGGCCCAACTACTCTACAAGCTCAACAAAGCACCCAGCTTGACTCGCCTTCCTCAGATACAAGTTTAGTTACTATGATCACCACTCAGATTTGCGAGAGCTGATAAATTCTTCAGTGGCCTCTGCATTTACCTCCATAGGTATTAGTAGTTTGTCTTCCTCCTCCACGGCTCTTCCTACATTCCATGCATCTACTTCCTGATATATACATGTTACACCTTCATCCTAGTTCCTAGACTCTGGTGCATCCACCCACATAACCTCTGTCACACATAATTTGCACAACACTAAACCATATCTAGGCCATGATTCAATCACCACAACCAATGGACACCTAATGCAAATCTCTGGTCTAGGAACCATATCCATGGGAACCCTTACATTATCTGATGTTTATTCTGTTCCTAACTTGGCAACTAATTTAATTTCCAATGGTCAACTTGTTGATAATGGATATCTTGTCAACTTATCTCCCTCCGGTTGTATCATACAAGAACAGCAAACTGGAAAAGTGATTGAGAAAGGGAGTAAGCATGGCAGACTGTTTCTGTTGAATGTGGGACAACCCTCACCATGGATGAAAATCTCGGCCGATACGTACAACCCTCACCATGGATGAAAATCTCGGCCGACACTGGTACGTATCGGCCGACACGTACCGGTATCATACCGATAAATGATACAGAAACGGTATCGGGTTTACACAGTCAAAATATCACGAAAATATTACAATATATCAGCTAATATTTCAAAATATAGGCTAATATGAGATATCGGCCAATATTTTGAAAATATCGGTCGATATTTTCAAAATATCAGCAATATATATAAAATAAATTAAAAAATGTGTAACCCTAATTTTTTTCCCCTCCTTCTCATCCTTTTACTCATCTTCTACTACCCAAACACACTTCAATTGCTGTAACTTTTCCTTTCACTTGCAAAGAAATAAAAAAATCTTTATTTTGGTGAATTTAGTTTAAGAAATCACCAAAATAACTCTACAAAGGTAGGTATATTCTACTTCTTGTATTTTTTTTTTTTTGTAATTATTTTTTTGGTAAAAGCTAAAAATGAGCCATAAATATAATAATTCTATTTCACTCTTTTTTCTTATATGGTTCTATTATTTGGTATCTTAAAAATGGAGGCCTCTAACTTTTAAGTTTTAACTAGTTTTCACTTTTGTAGAGATTTAGATATTTTTTAATATTAAGAGTGCTAATTATTATTTTTATTTCATTAGTATAAAAATACATGATTTAATGAATCAAACTTGATAGATCTAGTAGTAGAATACATTGATCTTCAAGATGTGGAGGATCTTGGTATATACTATACAAGATACCAATTACCAACAATATATACAAATTTTAAATAAATTGTATTTTCTAAAATTTCACACTAATAGATAGTTCATAAGTCATAATTATGATTCTTATAAAAAAATCACAATTTCAGATAAGATAGCAATATAGGATATCATGACTAAAGGGGACCAATAATTTGATTTATACTTATTACTAATGAAAAAACATTGTTTTCCAACCTTTTTTAATATTCTGAATTTTTTGGATATTTTTTCAAATTTTTTTGGAACAAAAAAAATTCACACCAAGAGGACCACGACGGGCCGCAAACCGTGACCAATACTGACACTGTATCGGTTTTTGGAACCGACTGATTCCGCAACCGATACCGCGATTTTCATCCATGATCCTCAGTGTTTGCTTCCTCTATGGATGTTCTAAATTAAGTGTGGACCATTAGGCATAAACACTTTGGTCATTTAAATAATGCAAATTTGATGTCCTTCTTTAAACTTGGCAGTTTGGAAAAATCTGTTACTAGTCCTATATTTTTTTCTTCTGTACAATTGAAATGTAAGACTTGTTGCTTAAGTAAAAGTTATGTGTTGCCCTTTCCAATTCATCATTTACGTGCTTCTGCTCCATTTGGTATTATTCATACAGATGTTTGGGGTATTGCTCCTCAATTAAGTAGACTTGGATATGAGTATTATGTTACATTCATAGATGGTCACTGTAGGTACACATGGATATATTTTTTAAAATATAAATATGAAGTTTTTTCCATATTCTGCAATTTCTACAATATGGTGCGCACTCAATTTCAAAAGAACATTAAGATCCTACGCTCCAATTCAGGGGGAGAATACACATCCAAAGAATTCACCTCTTTTATATAATGATAAAGGGATCATTCACCAAAAATCTTGCCTTCACACACCTCAACAAAATGGGATAGCGGAGAGAAAGAATTGTCACATTTTAGAGACTATCAAAACCCTTCTTGTTGAATCCCTCACTCCATCTAAATTTTGGTGTGAAGTGGCACATACAGCTATTCAAATTGTTAACAGACTTCCTAGCTCTGTCATTTGGAAAGTCTCTCATTTTCAGTGCCTATATAATCAGCAACCCTCCTAATCACGTTTAAGGATCTTTGGCTGTTTATGCTGTGTTCATCTTCCCTCCCTTGAGTGAAACAAGTTATCTCCACAGTTTGTTCGTTGCATGTTTCTTGGCTACAACGATAAGCACAAAGGCTTCCTTTGTTATAACCACAACAAACACATATTACATGTTTCACGGAATGTTATTTTCTTGGAACATGTTCCATTCTATTCCTCTTCTCCTCATCCTAATATCCAAGTTTCTTACCTTCCTCAATTTAGCTTACTGGATTCATCTCCAGTGCTTGCTCACGATTATCAGCGGCACCCCAAACAAATACCTCTAGTTACTCTCACTACCGATCCCCCACCCATGCCAGCTCCTCAAAAACATGATACTTCTGGTGAAGGTAACTTACGACGTTCTAGTCGTCTTTCAATTTCCCCTGCTCAATTTGGGTTTCCAGTGTTTTTTACTTCTTTAGATCCTATCCTATTCCAACTTCTTAAACCAAAGCTACTAATATTCCATGTTTGCAAGATGCTATGACAGAACAACACTTGGAAGGTAATGCCTCATTGCCTTTTCCATCCAATGCTTCCATCATTGACAGCAAGTGGGTTTATTCCCTCAAGAATAAATCTGATGGTATTATTGATCGCTACAAAGCTCGACTGGTTGCCCAGGGTTAAAAACAAGAATGTCATTGACTATAAAGAAACATTTGCCTTAGTTGTTAAAATGACTACAATAAAATGCTTACTCGGCATTGCAACCACTCATAGCCGGCCTCTATGGCAAATGGATGTTAAAAATGCCTTTTTGCATGGCAAACTCAAGGAGCTTGTGTATATGTACCCTCCACCAGGATATACATGTTCACCACGACATGTCTACAAACTCAAAAAGTCTTTATATGTACTCAAACAGGCTCCACAAGCATGGTTTGATAAGTTCCGCTCTGACATTATTATAGCCAATTTTATCAAAGCCCAAATGATAGTTCTCACTTCATTAGACGAACCTCACACGAGTGTACCATTCTCTTCATTTATGTTGATAATATGATAATCAGTAGCAACAATGCAGCAGGCATTTCTCATCTCAAAAATGACCTCATGAATTCTTTTAAGATAAAAGATCTTGGTCAACTCAGCTATTTTTTAAGACTCAAAGTTTCAATCATTTGGATGGTCCAAACCAAATATGCTGGTGATTTACTCAAATTGGCAAGACTTGGTAATGCCAAAACATTTGCCACACCCATTGAACTCAATGTTAACTTTAGCAAAGATGATGGACAGCTGCTTAACGACCCAACCTTGTTCCGACCATTGGTTGGTAGTTTACTGTATCTTACTATAACAAGACCAGATATCTCTTATGGCGTTCACACCGTCAGTTAGTTCATTACCACTCCTCGTAAGCAATATCTTCAAGTGATTCTCCGAATTCTTTGATATGTCAAAGGCACTCGTGATCATGGACTATATTATCCGACCATTTCTTCCCTATAGCTTCAGGCTTATGCTAATGCAAACTAGGCAGGGTGCCCAAATACTCGCAGAACCACAACCAACTAGTGCATATTCTTAGGACCTTCGCTCATCTCATGGAAGAGTAAGAAACAAAACACTCCTTCCAAATCCACAGATTAAGCTGAATACCAGTCTATGTCCTCGGCTAGTAGTGAGATTATATTGCTATGTTATCTCCTTCGAGAGTTTGGTGTCTTCCTCAACGACCCTACTCCCCTTTATGTAGCTAACACTGGTCTCATTTGAATTGAAAAGAATGTCATATTCTATGAGCACACTAAGCATATAGAGATTGATTGCCATTTCATTTGTCAGCATTTTGTCTACGACACACTCTGTTTGCCTCATGTTTCTTCACATGATCAATTAGCAAATTTGTTCACTAAAGGTTTACTCCGGATCAACATGACTATCTTCTTTCCAAATTGATGCTTTGCTCCACCCCGCATTAATTTGAGGGTAAGTATAGAGACACATACAGGTAGGCCCCCCTTAGAATAGGCCCCATGATCTAGGCCCATTAGAAAGTACTCATGATCCAGGCCCATGATACTGATGTCTCATGCCATATGTGGGATCTTGGTCAAACCACTGTATAGTGCACAGCTACATGATTTGTAATCATAAACAAATCATATCTATAGATTCCTCATTAGTTTGTAATTACATAAATTTAGGACATCTTGATAGCCTGTAATTAAGACACAAAACCAATATATGGTCGTTGTTGATGCTCTCATTGGGTACACAAAATTTCTCAAACTCTCCTCTTCTCTCTTTCTTTTTATGGTAAATATTAAGATCTATAGATCTTAATGGGGCTATCCACCTGAATAGCCAAACTTTTTCTCACCAGCGCCATTATCAGTATACATTTAATATGCCCAAACAATCTCAAATGGGTTTCTCTAATATTATCCCTTACTGATGCTACCTCTAAACACTTTCAAAAGTGGTTATTTTTAATTTTATCTTTTCTTGTTTTACCGCACGTCTACCTCACTATTCTCGTCTCTACCACCTTCATTTTAAGGATATGTTGCTTCTTGATTGGCCGACATTCTACCCCATAGGTCATAGTTGATCTAATCACGATTCTGTAAAATATTTCCTTCAATTTTGTTAGCATTCGTTTGTCACAAGTAATCAAGAAGCAATCTCCACTTTAACCATTCCGCTTTTATCCTATGTTCAACATCTTCAACAATCTCTCCATCCTTACTAATTATCAAGCCAAGGTACAGGAACGAGGCTCTATGTGATATCTCTTAGACTTCAATTCTTACAATAGTTCCAGCTCTTTGTATAGGCCCACTGAAGTTGCACTACATATATTCTATCTTTGGACAACTTGTTTTAAAGTCTTTGGATTCTAAAGTCTCTCACCATCTCTGGAGTATTGCATTTACACCATCTCTTAATTCATCCACCAACACTATATCATCTGCAAACAACATACACCAAGGTACCTTCTCTTAAATATGAGCAGTTAACTTATCCATAATCAGTGTAAAGAAATACGTGCTTAAGCCCGACCCCTAATGCAAACCTATAGTCACTGGGAACGCACATATCTCTCCACAGGTATTCTCACATTTGTTACCGCTCCTTCATTCCTATTTTAAAATTTTCAATATAACCTCTTAGAACATTTCTTTTATTTAACACCCATCAAATTAAATATCTCAGGTACCCTATCATAAGCTTTTTCTAGATCTACGAAGACCTAATACAGATTTTTCATTTTCGCTCGATATTTTGTCATTAATTGCTTAAGTGAGAAGATAGCTTCCATAATTGACCTCGCTAGCATAAAACCAAAATCTCCCTTATTCCTATATCTAGTACTGCAACACCTCTTCTCCATTCATCCGACATTTTCTTTGTCATTAATATCTTATTGAAGAATCTAGTTAACCAAATCACCCAACCTCTTATGAGCTTTCCAGACCTCTATCGAAACGTCATATGGACCCAAAACCTTTTCTGTCTCCATTCGCTTCAATATTCTCTTCACTTCCACAACTCTAATTCTGCAGAAAAAAGTAAGTTCTCCTAACAAAGTATCATCTCTTGTTCTTGTATCTCCTATATTGTCTTCATTTGAAAACTTGCTAAAATATTCCTTCCACCATTTCTTGATATCGTTGTCCTTCATTAGAACCTTTTGGTCATTGCCCTTAATACAACTTGACATGATCTAAGTCCCTATGTTTCCTTTTTCTTATTTTTGCAAGCTTCCTGAACTTCTACACTCCACCACCATGTTTATTTATTATAGTGTCTTTTTCCTTTTGACTCTCCAATCACCTTTTTTGCAACCTTCCTAATACAATTAGCAATTTGATTCCACATTATTGTAATTTTTCCTTCAAGATTCCATTCTCCCTCCTCAATCACTTTATCTTCCTTTAATTATTTATTTATTACCAATAAATATATTTGTAAGCTCTATGCATGATGCAACAAATAAGCATCGCATTGCTTCTAGATCATTGGAAGATGCATTTGGCAAAGGGCATTAATAATCTCAAACGATGGTCACCATTATTAATACATATTAGGCCACCCTTACCTTCCCCTCATATAGCCTATCACATATCCCCACTATTTTCAAAACTAACACCACCTAATCTCGATGGAACCCAGATTAGCTAGGAATTCAACTAGCTGATGACAAACCATTATCAAGAATCAAAGAAAATAGAAGAGCAAAAAGAGGATTTGGAAAATGAAATCTTTCATACCCTAAGATGGCTCAACGAGTGAAATATACACATCTATGAATTCCCAATGAATGCTGCAGTCAAGCCTAAGTTGGGGCTAATCAAATCTATTTAGATAACAATTATGTATCACCTTTCCAAGAAAATGTAAACTTATAAGATTCCTACACATGGAATTATCCTCGCAGTGATTCCTATCTCTTAGTATAGATGCGTGTTGGTTTGTTGGGGGGGGGGGGGTGTTTTGTGGCCACTAATTTAATTAAAACTAGCCTTATGCTGATCCCCATCTTTACACTCCCCCTCAAATTGATGCGAAGTTTGGCAAAGCATCAGTTTCTCAGTAAGAAATTTGAGACGACTCTCGGTCATAGCTATGGTAAAGAGTTTGGCCAACTAATAGGGGGAGGATACATGCGGATGATCTATAACTCAGAGATGTGACACACTAACAAATGAAATGGCAATCGACTTAATATGCTTAGTCCTCTCAAGAAAGACCAGATTGGTAGCAATCTAGATAGCTTGTGTATTCTTTAATTAGAGCAAAATAGGACCAGTAAGACTCCCCGGTTCATGACGGAGGCGCTCAAGCCAAATTACTTCATTATTTGCAAATGACATAGAGTGGTGCTCAGATTTGGTAGACGATTTTGAGACACTGGTTTATGATGAGGACATTAGAGTGTCACAATTGAAAACCTATAAAAGAAGGAAAAATCTCTATCCAAATATCGTTATGGATGAATGATGGCAATTTGGGCCCAGTTTGAGGATTCAAACAGGATTTACCATTGGATCATTGTTTCAAAGAGGATCCACTGTTGGATCACGGTTTCAGAGAGGAACCAATGTTGGATCATGATTCTATCATAGATCAACCATCACATCAATTCAAATCGCATCCCTCTTATCAATTGAAGGCCGCACTGGGATGGTTAAAGACAAAAGACCCATTTGCATAACATTAGGAAAGCCCCACCACGGGAAATGCAAACGGCTTGCTAGTGGAACAAGTTGGACACATCAGGCCCAACTTGAGGGGATGTCCAGCCCATTAATGGAGGACAACCGCTTAGGGGCTTACATCTAGTTTCCTTTATATTTGTGTTATTTTGCAAGTTTAGAACATTAGGCTGTTTTTGTCTTAATCCAAACTATTGATGTGCTTTAATGGTTGTGATTAGATTTAGAGTTAGTAGTTCATTATATATTCACTTTAATGTCTATTGTTTTTACATGATACCTGAATACAAAATATTTAATAATCACCTGGATATTCTATAAAATTCTCTTACTTAGTGCGAATCCAATGTAATTCTATCATCTTTTCTATTTTCTTTGTTGAGGTTAATGGCAGATCCCCTTCTCAATCAACTTTAATCTCCAACCTATATCAAATAATCACCTAGATATTCCAGAAGCCCAACCCAGTCGACCTAAGGGCAACCCTACCAATCCGATCCCTTTCCAAACCCCATCAACCATAGCCAACTCCATCTAGCCCTAAACTCAAACAACGGAACCCTCAAGTCTCCATCCCATCCCCACAGCCGAATTCCTCCATTGGCCATTCCCTACCAACTGAACCGAACCCCATCTCCACATTTCCCTTCCGAACCAAGCCTTGGTACCCCAAGTCACCTAATCAGGCAAACATATGATTGATGGAAAAGACTCCATTTTTCAAATTTGATCTTAGAATGCCAAATGGGGTTTTTTTTTACACCTCTGATCCACAACCTACTTATACATATGCTGTAAAGCTAACAACTCGCCAATGTGCTGTCTCCACCGGAAGGTCGTGATAGACAAATTTCTCATTTAAAAAAATAGCACTCTCAAATCATGTGATGTTGTTATAATTATGCAATAAAACTTATCACATGTTAGTATGTAAGGACCTTTCACTTCATTAACCAAATTTTTATGGTTGCAGTCAAAAAAAAATAAAAATGAAAAAGAAATAGAACACATTTCACAGGATTGAACAAACCATGCGCTATCACATTAACCAAGAACACATCTTTCATGAAAAGGCCATTGGTAAATGACGATGTGGTATTACATCCTATGATGGTTTGAGGACCAAAATCCAAGACCATCAACCACTTCATTAACAACATTAAAAAGACATAACTTCACCTCAACAAAGATGAATTATGACTTTTCCCTTCAATGCTATATATTTATGAAGAATGATATTGATATCAATGTTTTGTTTCTGTTTTTCCTTGTTTAAGCATTGTATTTGAAATTTAAGATCTTTAAAGACCTTTATCTTTCCTGTTCAGGGAAATAGTTAAAGGAGGACTACCATTAAAGATCATAAATGAAGTAGGAGAGAAAAGACATGGAGTACTAGAGTTGCGAAAAATATGATTCTAAATATAGTGTTGAGAGGATAAGTAGAACTCGCAAAGCTAACCACAATAGATGGAACAAGATGATGGTGATACTATTAGTCAGATCACTGTACCATATCCAAGGCCCAATGTATCATAGGCCCAAAGGCCCATACTTATATAGTTAGATCTGGTCAATTAGGATAGCTTTATTGCTTTGTATAGATGATTCTAATTGTATATAATTGATTGTGATTGAGCCTTATCTAAGGCAACTTAGATTTATAAAGAGAGAATGATCGACCTTTGGGGATCATCGAATTCCATTCAACAACTCCCTATTCAAGTCATGGTATCAAAGCCTTTGTCAATATGATATAGAGAGAATACTTTGTATTGCTCTAGTTATTCAAAAGGCTCCAAAGTTACTGTCGACAAACACCACAAGCAGCCCTATGGAGATCAACGACTGGACATCACCAAAAGGGCCATCATCATAAGATCCAAACTGGTCAAGAGATAGCTGCAGTGTTGGTTGACTAGCACTCCTGGATTTTTTGGTGATTTTTCATAATATTTTTTGCATCAGAGGTAGGCCATTTGAAGACAACTTGGGTTACCCAGTTTTGCAGTTTCATAGAGGCTGTCACTGCCCTAATAGTCAAATACATCTAAAAGCTTCCATCGATAAATAAACAATATAATAAAAAACAGGAAAGAAAGGATGAAAATGAAGCCACATACCAACTTCGCACTCTGCATCTCTGAATTTTCTGAAAGCCGATTTCGAAGTGGTTCCAAGTGATCACTTCCATCTAGTTGCACACCGATGAAGTATTGAAGTTCACCCTAAAAGAAATTTAGTCAAGAAAAAAATATTAAACCCAACAACACTGTTGCAATTTGAGCAAACTAGACAGCTAATAATTTAAAAAAAAAATGAAGTATGTCAGGAATTTGATTTCCTACCTTTTGGTCACGCATAGGTTGCAAATGGAACAAATTCCAAAATTTCTTCCCTGCATTTTACAGATTTCAAAATGCCAGGAACAAAGATAAGTAACATGGTAAG
This sequence comes from Sextonia rubra, assembly GCA_037013555.1. Lineage (NCBI taxonomy): Eukaryota > Viridiplantae > Streptophyta > Magnoliopsida > Laurales > Lauraceae > Sextonia > Sextonia rubra. The sequence goes on along the minus strand of JASUAD010000012.1, from coordinate 26,572,219 downwards.
ACCTCATATGAAGAATCTCTAAGTCAAAAATATAATAAAGAATTGCTAGCTCTTGCATATGGTAAACCTGACTACACAAGGCCTCACAAAAGTGTGTCAATGATGCATAGAAATAACCTCTATCCCTTATGTTTGTGTAATCTATGACTATACACATTAGTTCCTAATGCACTAAGAAACAACACAGGTAATGTATAAAAAGATCATGCAACAATCTGAGAGCATTGACACTAACTTACCGCTCTTTGTGTAGTTGATCAATTGAACAGTAATTTCTTTCTGTTCTCTAATAGCATCTCTTATTTTTGCGACGGTTCCTTCATCTGTATCAGGGCCTTGCAGAAACCTGTAAGGTGAATTGAAGTTCCCAAATAAAATATTAAGTTGAAAAAGAGACCAGATATAAACACATTACAATCATTAAATATTGGCATTTAAAAGATCGACACAGATTGTGATAATTTTATTAACAGGTCTAAACGGGTCAAGTTGAGAGAGGGGAGGGGTCTGTGAGTTGAAGCTCAACTCATATATGATCTATTATTAAACAAATCAGACACCCCAACCCACACCAAACACAGATGAACATGACCAGTTGAAATTTTCAGGCTCCATCTTGATTAAATTCTTAGATCAGTATTATTGAGAATGGCCAATGGCTATTTTACTTAGTTTATCAAAGATGTTAACCTATAGTTGGAAACTTAATTATATAACCAAATCAAGAAACCTCACAGGAAATTCTAATCACACAATCACTCTAGCCTAAAATAACACAAATTTGATCTAATTCTGCTTTATGAACACTCTCATAATCAAGTTAACTCATCATCATCATCAAAGCCTTATCCCAACCATGTTGGGGTCGGCTACATGAATTCTATTTCTCCATTCCGTTCTATTTTGAGCTAAATATTTCGATAAGTGAAACTTCTTCAAATCAGAATTAATGACTTTCATCCATGTTTTCTTCGGCCTACCCCTACCTCTTAATGGGCCCTCCACCTGTATATCCAAACTTTTTCTCACCGGTGCCATTACTGGCCTACACTCAACATGCCCAAATCATCTTAAACGAGTTTCTCTAATCTTATCCCCTATTGGTGCTACCCCTAAATGTTCTCGAAAGCGCTCATTTCTAATTTTATCTTTCCTAGTTTTACCACACATCCACCTAAGCATTCTCATTTCCGCCAAGTTAACTCATTAACTGAAAATTACAAATTAACCCCACTATTGCCCAATTCTCCACCTCAAGCTAGTACATAGATACTATGACCAGCTTGAAATAAACATCATAAATTTGGCTCTTGCGTATCTGCTTTGAAGAGCAGATTTGTCTGCCTGGTATTCAAAAATCAACACTCACGACACTTGACGAATCCTCACTTTGTTCTTACCCTACACCTTGGTATGTGACACAACAAATTGGTTGAATGCTACAAAGACTTCTCATATGAAACTAATAACTTACCAACTATCTGGATTGACACTATCAGGTAACTATGAAGTGCTAAAGGAGTTTTCTTCCTGTCTTGAAGAACCTTAAAAACCTATCATTTGTGAAAAAAAGAAACACCTAATAATAAAGATCCAAAGTCTCGAATAATCTTCCATTGCACCACTATGATTTGTTTACAATAAATATAACCACTGTTTTATGCTACTGTAATAGCAGCTTGTTGAACAAAAATTAGATTAAGAGGCTTGATGAATGTGCGCAGATCTCATCTAAAAGAGTGCGCAGACGAAAACAAATCAATGATCGGAATCAGTATTAAAAGCACAAAAACTGTGGATCATTGATTCTTGTCAGTCAAAATCAAAGCTTTGGATGCCAACGTGGAGACCTAATTGGGTGTTGACAAGGCTGCTTTTACTGACGGGGAACAATTAATGGGTCAGGTCTTAGGCCTGGATATGGGTTCACCACACTTCCGCTGCACTTCAACTGAAACCCAATCACTAGAATCCAACTACACTCAAAACCCAATTGCAGCTATTCGATCACAGCATAACTTGAGTTCCATCTAAATAGATGACCAATCGGAGTGCTCTGTTTGCAAGAATCCAGTAGTAACATGATTGACATCAATGGCACTGATGCATCTTAGACAATGAGATGACCCACATCTCCACAGAATTGTTGCTTCTGTCCAATACTTTTTGCTGGTATCGTCAATATAGATAGGAATTCTAAAAACCATTACGTGTTATGTGTCTTATTTTTGTAGCAGGAAGTCAGCAACCAGACAAAAAAATTGCAGCTAAATCCGCCCAAGGTTCTTTCTTGGACCAGATTTCGTGAAACTCAGTTTGATTACTTATTCCTCTTTGAAAGAAAAAAAATATCCATTTTAACTATGCTTTTGTTAATGTACCACCTCCATCAACTTCAAAAAAATACCTTTTTTGGATGATCACACATGCATCCAATACAAGGACCAATTTCCCTCAAAATACTCCAATCGAAATGTTGGAGAAATTCCAAAAAATAACTCAACGCTGACCTGAAAAATTGTTATATACTCCAAAGCACTGCTGGAACACAACTTTTAATATTTGTTTCCAAAATCAGCCCCAACTGATGGAACAGCACAGAAAGTTGCCGGTCCATTTGAACCATGTTCCTATGAAATCTTGTGATTCTACAGACTTAAACCTGCCACACAAACTGCTGGCTACATGACACGAACTGATTTGTGAACTCAGACCTCTTAACTGCTATAGGAAAAATCTCCAGAAATTATTACTGTCATCTTCAATGAAAAATTGGTATGCAACAATATGCTGTTGATGTCTTCAACAAGAGGAGAAAAAACCTTTGTTGTCTTCAATGAGAAGTAACACATAGAGAAATACTCCATCCTCAATTGAAAAAAAAAAAAAAAAGCAGTACACAGCAGTATACAGAAAAGTACTTGCTCGGGTGAAACCATAGATTTCTGATACAAGGGAAGAAACTTGCTCGATTCTTGAAAAAAAAGACATAAAAATGTGGTTCTACTTGCCCCAAAACTGAATGGTTCCATAATTTTCGTAAATAAAATTGCAGTTGGATTTTAGAGGAGATTTAGGGTTCAAAAAGGTATAGATTTAATGGGTAAGCATGGTGATTTATAAGGTTATGCTTTGGGAACATTTTAGAATTGGTTCTCAGGCTTTTTGGTAGGGTTTTAAGGACCGATACTAATGGATATTTGAAAGGTGACACAATTGAAAGAAAACAGGAAAAAGAAGGGAAAAAATAAGAGAAAAATTAAATCCATGCCTTGCCCCAAACCTAGCTCTGATACCAAGCTGAAATTTTCAGCTACATCTTGTCTAAATTCTTCGATCTGTATTATTGAGAATCCCCAAATCCAATGGCTATTTAGAGAGTACAATCAAAGATGTTAGCTTAAACTAGAAAACCTAATCATAGAATCAAGTCAGGAAACCTAATAAGAAATCCTAATCATTTTTAACTCTAGCCTAAAATAATTCAAATTTAATCCAATCCTAAGTTAGCAACCTTACTCTCATAATTACAAATTAATGGACTAACCCAAAATTGCAAATAAACGCCAACTCGTTATGAAACCTTATTCCTGTAATTACAAGTTAATGGGTTAACCTAAAACTACAAATAAGCCCCAACTGTTTCTGAACAGAAATGACCCCCTTACTGGTTTAGCAATATTTTTTTAGGATAATACTTGGGGCCGACCTATTATAGAACCAGTTATTGCAGGTCATTGGGAAAAACAAATGATGCCTAAACTTCCATATCATTGCCATGCAAAACAACATTGAAAAAACCACTTTGCTGAAAATTTGTAGAATGGAGGAGAGGGGTAGATTAGGCAGGTGAGATGGGTTAGGCAGGTCAAGATTTTCTGACTTGTGAGCAACCCATATATGTAGCAGGTCAGGTTCAGGTTGGGTTATATGGGTCTGATGTGACCTGCATTTGTAGATCAGTTGAAGCTTGTCCACCCCTACATAGGATTTATCTACGCTCTTCTCTTGTAGACTTTAATGCTCCCTAACTTGCATCACATAGCCACTTGGACTATGATCATAAAAGAACTAATCAAGATGCTTACAAATTCATCTATGAAGTATACCACCACCATGAAGATCAGTACAAGATATGACAACCATCCAGATAAAGAAGAAGTGCAACTATGGAACTTAACCATACCGGCAATTTCTTCCCAGAATTTCTTCCCGACTATATTCTGTCAATTCAAGAAAGCTATCAGATGCAAAGATCTGCAGAACAAGCCACATAAGTTAGTTTCTGGAATAATATGAAAAAATTGATAAAGCATTAACCAGGAATACCTAAATGGGTATGCACTCATGTGGCTATTATTGATGTTACATGACTCTTTTTCTGTTTTTCTTGTTATAAAAAAAATTTAGGATTATAGTTCACCACATAAGTTATAAAGACAGTTCGGATGAGTTGAAGAGAAGGATTTTTTTTTTTTTCTTTGGTAGGTAACCTGAGTAGAACCAGCAATGTCAAGGCTGTGACACTAAGCATCTTTGAAGTTTGAATTGTGCTATGTACTCTAGAAAAAAAGTTTTATTGCCTTATTTATGCCAACATCAAATCACAAGGTCATTTGCAACAGTAAAATAATAAAAACCATTAATGGATCAGTGACAAGGCACCTTAGTTCCATGTTACCAACAAGGGATCAATCCTTGATCCTAATGTTGGAGGTTCAACTCCTAGGCCAGTTAGCCAAACTAGCTGGGGAGAAAAATAATCTAGGTTACCTAGTTACGAATTAGGCTCAAAATAAAAACTAGTTCTTCAAAAAATTTGCAGTTCGATTCACTCAAATAGTCTGACAGAAACTTGGTCTAGTTCATGAGTTCATGAATTGGATTGAATAGTTTGATTTCATTCGTGACTCACAATACTACATTTGCTCTTACTGTGTATTAAATGTGTATATCGGTCTCAATGTTCCCCATTCTAACAACTTCCTTTATAAGGGGCTTGCTTTGAGATAAAATATCAAAATAGATCATATGGGTAATTTCACACACCATTACTCACAACACATAAGTCTCAACAAGGCCATTTAGCACTTTCATAGGAAACACAGATGATGTACCAGACTAACAGTAAATTAGTTGAATTGGACTAAGAAGCCATGCAATATGGATGAAACTATATTAAACTGCAGAACCAAATCCATTCATCTAAGTCAGAAAACTTAAGTGACAAACTAGGCAAACATACAACAAACTGAATGAACCTAAGTCACCTAATTAGCAAAGTAAGGTGAAAAATTGTGAACAACAAACTTGGGTTCTAATTAGACTAACTCTGACCAGGTAACAACACTAAAATCTAAGCAGTTTGCATGACAACTCAAGAATCCTGATTGGGGAATAAAACAATCAATTTTTTCATGCATAAAAGCAGCTTGATGATCCTATGTTAACAGAAATATGTGTGATACACAAAACCAAGAAACCAAGTAAAGAACTCTCACCGAGCAAATTGAATTCATAAAAAGAGAGATTATGATATAACAATATGGTACCAATATGGTACTTCTTTATATAAAAAATAATTTTTTTAACAACATCTTTGCTTGAATAAAAGAAAAATATGCTTTCTGCATGGATAACTAGATGAACAAGCAACAACGTCCAAAATTCAATTTCTGAATCTCACTATAGGGTTATCAGGAAGTCTTGGATCTGTAATGACAAAGTTCTTCTCAATACGCTCCAAAGTAGTAGCTAAATCAATTCCCTGGCGGATATCCCTTTCTCTTTCCAAACGATTCCAGCTGTCAGATCGCTGCACATTTTTAGTCATCAAAACCTCTGGCGCAATAGACTCCGGGTCATGTCTCCCAGCAAAACTTGCAGCCCTACCTTTGAACCTGCAACAAATAGTTCATATATTAAAATCAGAAAATCTAACCACAAAAACCAAATGAAGCACATGAAACTGATATACACAATTCACTCATGAGTTTCTTTTAAATTGACAACTAAATAACTTTATAGAAAGCTTAAGAAATCTTCTAAGCAAGTTCATAGAAAAAATCTCTTATTATTGATGGACTGATAGTTTACAAGAAGCCCTCAGCTTAAGAAACCCATAAAGGGCTCAAAACAAGTGCTATGTCAAATCTGGCCAAGAAGTCAATAGTGCCTGCCTTTACACAGGCTGTCATTTCGTAGGAAGTATCTCAAACAATATACAATCAGTCAATTTTACTTCGGCAAAATGGAAAAAGAAAAATTAATATGCCATAGGTTTAACAAGGAAATTCCAAAATAACTTCAATTCTATTTAAGCGAAATATAGGTATTAAATAAATCAGATATGGACTGGATAATCCACACAGGGCTTTGATTGTTAATAAGCAGCTCCAACAATGAGTTTACAATCAGTCAACTTTCTTTCAAGGACATGGCAATAAAACCTTAACTATATCATATATTTGTTTAAAATGCCACACAAACTTCTTCTTTGAGATATTTATTACCAAAAAAAGATCCAAATGGGCCAATATAAAATGTCTTAAGAAAGAATCATACAGTGATAAACCAAGAACTGAGGTTACTGGCTGGAATTATATTATGACCTTTCTATACTGAGGCTTAAAATTCAGTTCAGAAACATCTGGTGCTGCAGGAGGCATAGATTTCAGCAATATGCATACAGTAATTCTGAGGAACTCTATGTCTCCAAGGAAATAATTGGAGGTGGGGTATGCAGTTGCTAACAAACTGGTGAGATGATAATATTTGTGGAAGTACAGTTATATGAATTGATTGACTTCAAAATTCCACTAACAACCAAAAGTCACTAACAGAAGTTATGGCCTGACCTGCAGAATTCCGTATGACAAACAGAAGGTGACATCTCTATTTGTAATTAGTGTTTCTAAAAATATGAAAACTATGTTGATCAGAAATTTCACCCATACACCAAGATATACTGAATGGAGGTATGATTTCACCCCTAAGTTGAGCCACTTGATGATCCAAGAATCCCAGATTGATGTGATTTCAAAATCTTAAATACGATAGAGGTTGGAGGAGGTTGAGGAGAACAAGTTGTGAAGCAATTCCCACAAAATCTCCAGCCTCAACAGTCATCACCTAAGTGGTTACACAAGCAGTGTTGACATGAGGGGCAGAGGGTTTATATCAATTCAGAGAGAGAGAGAGAGAGAGAGAGAGAGAGAGAGAGAGAGAGAGATTTAACTCATTCATTAAAACTAAGAGGATACATCCTCAAATAGACAGTTCTATTTGAACTTTTGACAAGACCCAATTACATGAGTAGGCCACATCCTGTCAAATACTGATCATAACTTGTCCACATCAAGTCCAAATCACACAATTTTGAGCTTGTTGGATAGGTAACCAAATAAACCATCAAACTTTCCTAATTGCATGTCATTGGAGATTCTTTTTACTCACAGAATTGCACATCGTTAAAAAGTTAGGATTTGGACTCCAGAGGCTCCTAACATAAGTGAAAATAGAAACTTCTAATCTACTATAATTTCTCACTGGCCTTGTGCTAGAAGAAAGGGATGCAGATTGATTGAGATGGCTTCTGTGCTGATTAATAAGAACATACATGCAGTGAAAAGACAATGATTGAGAGAGAGAGAGAGAGAGAGAGAGAGAGCGAGGATAAAATGGTACATAGGATCAAAGATGGAATCGAATACGCAATGCACTTGTGGTTTAGAAAGGTCCTGCATTTCCTACCTAAGGCTGCTATGGAATTGACATCTCCATCAACAAAGCCACATATTTGAAAAATTGTATTGCATTGAGGATTACAAGAAGCAACGAAATTGCTCATCTGGGAGTTCAATAACATTAGACCTTCACAGTTTCACACTAACACATAGAAAGAACATTAACTGTAAATCCAACTATCTAAGAGCATCTATTAAAGCAATGCTTAAAACTTAAACCAATCCAGCCAGTTGGACTGATTAGGACGGGAACCAGTTGGTTGGAGAGTCTGGGATGAAATGAACTGCCCATTAATCCCATAGGTGTGGTTGGAGTTAAAACTTTTAGATGGATGCAGTTTCCCTTCACAATACAAGAAGAGACATGACAGGGTTATAATATAAATATTTTCAAATTAAAAGCACAAAATATAGCTCTATAAAAATGAATATATTTTGGACTATCCAGCCAGTTGAGATGGGAAACAGGTTCGGTAATATTGAGTTTCAAACAGTTTTTCAATCCCATAAGATATCAGAAACAAATCACCAACATTAGATACAGCTAACACAGCAGACTTTTTTCTTCTCTTTTATAAACCAAACCAGCACAGAACAACCTGAATAAAAACCTCACCCCATTAAAGAAATGCGTCCCGATTTTCTAGATTTCTGGCTATCATCATGATTAGCGCTCATTCTGGATACCTCATTTCTACCATCGCCTTGAGGATTTTGTCTACCTGGCGTTCCTAGGCTTTCAAATACTGCAGATTTTGGTAAAGGAGAATCGAGGAGAAACTTTTCAAGATCCGTGGGCTTGACATGATCATGATCTGTAGTTTGAATTTGAGAATGTGGATGCTTCACAGTCTGAACAACTTCAGTAATGGAAGAGATGGCTTTATCCTTCTGACGTGCTGATACACAAAAGGCATCCATGCGTACAGTGTGAGTGTTAGCATAAAGTTTACATAATACATATACACATGAGAGATAGAGAGAGAGAGAGAGAGAGAGAGAGATGATTAGGTAACCACCTTGCTTATTTAAGCCAGGAAAGAAACACCTAGAAGCAAAGTATTCAATGGGGAGTGGATAGGTCTCACTGTAGATTGCAGTTGGGCAAAACCCCATCAGCCCAGCCAAATTATCCTAACCACTGATTTAATTAGCCTCAAGTTTTGTAAGCTGCACTTAAAGCAAAATTCAATAAAATGGTGCACAAAGTTGGATTGAGTGTTAAACTGGAGTGACCACCAATTCAAATGGGTAGAAAGAATGTAGGAGACTAATTGATCACAGGCAGGCCATGTTCGGCCAAGGGGAGGTTCTTTCCATTATTATGGGAAGCATGGAGCTTTTACATCTTTGTATCTATATGTTTGTATGTATGTATGCAGTATGTATATGTCTACATAGAGAATTGATCCCCTATGATGAGACGATGAGACCTTACTAACCGAGGAGGTGTTCTGGTCTCTCTCCTCTCATTCTGCATTCTTTTTCCTTGTGTCCAGATCCTCTTAGTCTCTCACTCACATTCGTTAGTGAGACAAGTGGAACTCCATAGAGGGGCTAACCTATTGAACGTCCCACTCAAAATGAACAGCATACTATTGCATGGGATGTGACCATTTTAGTCCAATTGGAGTTGGACCTACCATAAGATTGAAAATGTATAAAACACAATAATGAAATTCAAAACAATTCATTTTTTAGCCCAATCTTACATCATCATCAAAATCCTATTAGAATAAAATTAGGCCACATTCTATAATAAGAAAGCGTGTACATTTGGAGCGGTTTAGATTTTCAATAGGTGTGCAATGGGCCCCACTATGGAGTTCCACTTGTCTCACTCATGCATCTTGTAAGTCAAATCCTCATAGGGTCCAAACACCAAACTCCAAGACTCAACAAGTCCTCTCTCTCTCTCTCTCTCTCTCTCTCTCTCTCTCTCTCTCTCTCTCTCTCTCTCTCTCTCTCTCTCTCAAATAGATCTCCTCTCCATCTATTTTTAAGTCCCTATTCCCCTCTCTCATAACCATCTCTCGTTGCCTCCCTCCATCTCTCAACCCAAGCTCTCTTTCTCAACTCAACCAAACAAATAGCCAATAGCAACCCAAACAAATGGCCACCATGAAAAACAATCTAACTTCAAGAAGTTGGTGGCCAGTGAGAGATTCAAGAAGATCATCAGCATTGACATATCCACGTAGATGATGGTTGTGGGCATTGTCATATTCAAGAAAAATAATAATCCTCCAAATCAACAAGAACATGATTAGTGACTGATTCAAGAATCAAAAGAAGGGAGAGAAGGGGCATCAGGAGATGTATGTAATCTCACTGTTGAGGAGTTAGCTGGTTCAAAAGCAGTCAAGGAACAGTAAACTAAAAGAAAATAGTAAAAATGAGTGAGATGATTATGATAAGGTCCACTATCACTGTCAATATTATCTTCTTCTTTCCAGGCCCCACAGTTCCCTATTAACATTTTTCAGAAGGCAACAATAATAAAAAGAACCCAGACATAGAGCAAAACAATGAATTCTAGTGAGCAATGATGATCCATGATCGAAGATTAGGGGTTTATCATAATTCCACAAAAATACCCCCTTGTTTGGCTCCCGTCATTGAGGACACAATGGCCCTCGATGAGATTCGGTGCTCTTGTGCTTCATGAGAGAGAGAGGCTCCAGCTATTATATACTAGCATGAGCAAGTGCATGGATTTGTTTCAATGTCTTAGCTATTATACATTTAGGTTCCAGATGGGAAGTTGATAATGTGTGTAATTGTTTTGTTTGATGAAAATGGAATCAAATGAATTTAAATGGGTTGTGTAAAGTTGGATTCTATCTATGGATGGATGGGAGCTGATGTTCATGTTAGGGCTACCTTGTTGTGAGAGAGAGTAAGAGAGTGAAGAATATAGAGAGATAAAGAGAGATGGAGAGGAGATTTGTGTACGTTGAGTTTAGAAAGAGAAAGCGATTCGGTAGAGATGGAGAGGAAAGGAAGAGCGATACTGGGTTGAATGGAAGATAAAGAATGAGAGGGGACAGAGGAAAACAAAGAAGATGGAGAGGAGAGAAGAAGAAGGAAAGATGCAAGGCCTATGGGCGTGGAGGCCCACGTGTAGGACCTGAGAAGCTCTAGGATTTTTGTTTCCTCATTTATTTCTTTGAAGAGTTGTAATAATGATTAGGTTCCTAATTTCATTAGGAGTCTTTGATTTTAGGGTTTGTTTTCCTTTGTATATAAGCATTGCAGAACATTAGACTTAGTATTGGAGATTAAGGATTGAATTTTCCCTTTTAGGTCCATTCCTCTCTGTGAGTCTCTTGGAGACATCTTTTCTGTGCTTTAGCAGTTTGCAAAGTTTTGATTCAACCCTCCAGGGTTCACATCAAGGACATAAAGAGAGATGGAAAGGAGATCAATTTGGGTTGAGTTGTGTCTCGTGAGAGAGAAAGAGAAAGAGTAAGATGGAGGGAGAGGTGGACAAGATGGAGGGAGAGATGGACTTTCAATCAGTCTTGGAGTTTGAATTCTATGATTTCACTTTTCAAATTGTAAGTGAGACAAGCGGAACTCACAGTGGGCCCCGCCTATTGAAAAACTAAACCACTCTAAATGAATGCCTTTGCTAATTATGGAATTATGTACCAATGAGTTTGCCCCACCTAAATATTGAGCATACAATTGATAATTTAAAAAATGAGTTTTTTTGTCATTAATGTGATCTTACGGTGGGAACAACTACTCTTGGAAATTTTGGCTACATCACACAAAGTATGTCATTTGTTTTGAGTAGTCTAGACATCCAAAAGGTGGGCCCCACTATGGAGTTCCACTTGTCTCAAAAAGAAGTGAGAGACTAAGAGGATCCAAACGCAAAGAAAAGAAAGGGGAATAAGAGGAGACATAATAAAGCACCTTATCACATAATGTCCCATGCTCTCATCATATAAGAACATCTACATACATATATAAAACCACTTTTTTTTCTGCTACAAAGCTCAAATCACAAGTACAATGCAAGATTTCAATCCATGCCGTCCAACAATGGAGACCTGCTCAAATGGTGCAAACTGAAATTCCAGTGGGAAGAACCCATATTTCATAATACATATAGCTTCTTTCACTCTTAGAAGTGGAGTGGAGTATACTCTACTTATCCAAAACCCATAAATGGGGCCCACTATTCATGAATCTAAGTCATATAAGACAACCATTGGGCACCATAAAGAATTCACTTCAATTAGAGTGGGAACCATCATTCAATTGATCACATCCAAAATAGATGATTAACTCAAATGGAATATATTGTATTACAATTTACAAGTTATCAATCCAACAATCAGTTGCACTTTGATTGGAGCGAATATTTGGATTAATGCCAATATAGAGGATTGAGGGAATGTGATATTAACAGGAGGATCTATTATAGGTGTTCCACTGCACCATTTTAAGAATAACGAGCATACTCCACTCCTAACAGAAGGAGCTAATATTAGCTTCACACACATAGAATTGATCTCATGAGGAACAGTTCAGGTGGGGGCCGGGGCCCACCAAGGTCACACACCCCCTTCAACACCCACTACCCCTTATGAATTGTCACCAAACGTAACCTTTAAAATTTGTGTATCATTTTTTCACTATTGACTTTGAAGCCTTAATACCTGGAGGTCCTGGACCATTTGAAATCAAATCAAGTTTCACCATTGATTTTGAAGCCTTGATATCTAGACAATTTGAAATCCAATCAAGTTGACTTTAGGTCCTTACCCATGCATAAATTTTCTCTATCTACCCACATCTTCCCCTTCAGATGATCTCATGGGTTGGCCTCACAATGGTGTTTGCGCACACTATAATGGAGCAGTCCAGCCGGCCACGCCCACATAGTGCCATATGGACCATGGATATATGTGTGCATGTGCGAGTGTGCACATGTGGGTATGTGTTGGGACATGGTTGATGGGAGTTGAGAGGGAGAAGGGGTGGAAGGTTGGAGAAGATAGAAAGACATCAATGATACCAAGGGGTGCAAAAAAGACCAACGTCATCGAGATCACCCAAACCCCTAATTTGTGGCCCTCAAATTTAAAGGTTTTCAAAGGCATCATTTTCTAGATTTCAGCCCAATGGTGTGTAGCGGTCGAATGAGTGTCAAACTTGCGCTTATGGAAATTCATTGGGGTCGTGTGTGTGTGTGTGTGTGTGTGTGTGTGTGTGTGTGTGTGTGTGTGTGTGTGAGGGTAGTAAGTTGGTAATCTATTTGTTGCATGGTGCAGCCACGAATCCACGATCGAAAAAATAAATCAATCTCACAAAGGATTGATCGAACCCAAGAAGGATTCAGCCCCTAGGGAATCCTTACAAAAGGAACAAATACCACAAGAGCTAACATCTCAATTATCAAAAGAGAACTTTTATTAATTAAAACTGAGCATCCATATCAATGAGGCCTAAGATCCTTACATGTAGGAGTTGGCTTGATCCCTGAGAAACAAAGTTACTAATACTTGAATCAGCCTAAACAAAATAAGAGCTGACTAATACTAATTCCAATCAAACTATACCACTTATAATATCCCTAAATAACAAGATGTCCTGTTAAGCTTATGGATTGGGCCCAATGGGTTGGCCGACCTATAATATGGCCTGCATCACCGGCAGCCACCAAAAAGGCCAGATTGCACAATTTTTATGGAACAGTTCTCACAAGAATATGTGCATGTATGAAGAAAAGTCAAATATGAAGTGGCCACAAAAGTTAAATCAATGAACCTTGCTTTCAGCCCAACCTTGATTCATGTCAATCACAAGAGTTAGGTGGGATTATAAGGTTTTAAAGTGATTAGAGGTAGGCCAAATATTAGGACAATTTTGACAATTAACCATCAATTTAAGGGCACTTGCATCTAATAGTTACAAAAGACTTTAAAGTCATTGCATAGATGATAGTGATCATCAGATTGCATCAATATTTGGACCACATTAATCCACATTAAAATATTCCAGCCACCATATGTAGTCATTGAAATGCATTGAAGTAGGCCACATAAAGGTTTCAAATTTGGTTTTTACAACCTGTTATTTATACATACAAAATATTCACTAATAGTAGATGATCTTGCTTACCATCATAGCGGATAAGTGACTTCGGTAAGCCATTTGGCCTCAGTACTTTCTCATTTAGACCTTCCGTGTATTTGCTGACCTCAACCTGCATTCTGCAAAGAGCCACAGAAATGATTTGGCATCAAGAGTATTGTATGCATACATGTGACCAAGATCATAACACTACTCAAAACTATAGAATAAAATTCATAGATTAGAAGGTTAACAAATATGTTGTAGAAAACACCAAATTAACTCATACATTTGTTGAAGACAGATGCAGCTTACGTCTTATGAAAATCTGTAAATAGATATTGAAACAACGTGATCATTGGCACACTGAACATTAAAAATAAACGAGAACACGAAGATCAAATGAAAATTGTTTCCTCCAACACAAGGTCCCATTTTTTGGAAGGTAATATAGAGACGCATAACTTGACAGCGAAAACTCCGCCATGGGTCATCACTCTAATGTATGCAGGTCCAAAGCCCAGATAAAGGACGGTTGCCTAAGATAGGTAGTCCAATATAAGCTTGCCCCGCTTATATATGAGCTCTACTTTGATAATAACGAAAAGTGGAAGGGACAACAAAATTGCTTTTCCAAAGGATGGGATATTAAATTAAACCTTTTCTTTTCCAAAATATCAAAAGATGCCTGGAACACCTCTATAGTCGTTGAACCTTCCAAACGCGTCACAAATTCATGAACGAAGAGTGTCTTTCTCATTAGTAATCACAAAGCACCTTTGAGCCAAACAAATTCATGAATGAAGAGTGCCTTTCTCATTAGTAATGACGGAGCACCTTTGAGCCAAACAAATTCATGAATTGAAAAGTGATCGGAAACCCACTGATCAACAAACTTGTTTGGCATTCAGCAATCATTTTAGGTGCTATAATGACACTATTACAAAGCTGTTAAACTTTGACACCCTCAATTAGAAGGTTACCATGCCACATGAGGTCCATTTGCTAATCAATGAACATTTCATTATGCATGTAGGTTGTCCCATGCCCAAGCTTATGAGTTCTAGGATCATTGTCCGAGCCTTCGTCATAGGACATAGGAGGGTCCCATCCCTAGGTGGGTCCCCAGGTGGGCCCCACAAGGAATTGAGCTCACCATAAGTTGAGTTCAAACCCTAAGGTGAGGCGGCCCATACCTTGCTCCTGAACATCCTTATGGTACATACCAACTGTTATGGGCCCACCTAGGACCCACAGATCATGGGACAAGGGATAAGATCCTAGTGGGACCATCAGAAAATCCCATATATCAAATCTAAAGTCAACCTAATACCCATAAACCCTTCATCCATGGCCACAAGTTTAATGGCTTTACATGACCCTCGATCCAAATGTCTAATCCATTCGGATCATGCAAACTCTCGGACTCAGGGATTGGGGGAGGGGTCACGATGGTCCATTCATATGGGTCACAAGGTGATCCTCACTAGGTGGTATACACCAAATGTACATGATCGTTTTCCATGTATGCATATGTGCGTGGGGAAATACTCATTTGCATCCTATGGTGAGGGACACGTAATGGGGCCAACTTTATGATCCATGCAAACCATCCACACACAAAAGATGCCCTTAACTACACAGGATCCATAGATTTTTCACTAATCCGAATGGAATACATTGTTGGATCAAGGGTTAAATTTTTTGCCTTTAATATAAAGTCGTTACACTTGGGGGCCACAGATGAAGAGGTTACAGGCATGTGATTGACCCCACGCTTGATATCTACGCCTATCCAAAATGTCGCTTTCCACCCTAGCCACTCCCATGATCAATGGGCCCTAGGTGGGCCCATCAAGTTGTCCCTCACCATAATATAGTGAGGGATGGATGTATATGAATATATGTATAGGGGAATCTTCATACGCATCCTTTCCTTACCATTTTTCCATGAGAACTTTAGACGGGGCCCATCTATCACTCAATCGAAACCTTGTAATACACATGGGATCCCATAATAGGCACACACTCCAGGTTTTGGTCATATCCAAATTTACAAGACCGTTGGATCGACTGTACACCAATCCAAATAAAATGTATGTGTGAGCCATGGATGAAGGGGTTAGGGACATGTAATTGAAGCCAAACTTAATATGTGGGGTGGTCTTAAATGGATCTTTCCATTTCCCCCGGCCTCATCCATTGGTGGGGCCCATAGTGGGGCCCACCGAGGATTGTGCTCGAAAAGTTCGTGAGGGACAAATGCACAGGAAGAGGCCCCATATGTGTATATATATATGCATGCATGTTTTTTTTTCCCTTTAATATACAACTCTGGTTCTAGTTTCTACTCCAATCTGGGTACAGGGCGACATGGGTCTACAGCAACATGGGCCTCAATCTTAATATCTTTTGGTTCAATGCACTAAACCCTACCCAAAACCCGAAAATTAAATGGGTCCAAAATAAGTACCATACCCTACTTTCATGGGTTGGGTCAATCACATCCAGATAAATGGACACCCACTGCCCCCTCTGATCTTGATGCAAGAAACCAAGGATAGTAAGGGTGATAGAAAGATTTGGACATGACTAGACTTTTTAGATAATCTTTTAGATAATCTATAAATATAAAAAAACTGCATCAAACTTCAGTAAGTATCTGAGCAAAAGAAAATGGAAGTGAACGGTAAATATCAATGTAGTCAATGGTCCAAAATCATTGCTTTTTTATCTAATGGCCCACAATGTCTAATGAGTCCAATCATTTTATATTAGCTAATCCAACAAACCAATGGGCTTCACCTACATAACATGTGTTTTGTATTTAGTTGTCATACCTTAATTCCACATTCGGTTGCTTGCTATTCATTTGGTAATCAAATTGTCAGCTAATACATGCGGTGTCTTGGCATGGCCCATTAGCCTAACCAGATGTATTAGTGCGCCCTAGATCACAGGCATACCAAAAACTTAGCCCCATCTGATATTTTTAGCCACCCTCGAAGGTGATGAAAGTAAAGGTAGAGATAATGCATATGTGGTAGGGCCAATGAACCGAACAAGATGCTTCCAGCCTCTCAACTCACTCATCACACGACTAACAAAAAAACAACCTCCAGTTATTTATGCTCTTTTCTTCAATCCTTCAACTAAGAAATCAATGACCAAGATTGCTGGAAACATGCAAATTAAGACTCTTAGATTGTCTGTGTTGTGTGCTAGAGAGAGAGGGGCTTTCTTAAATTTATTTAATAAATACTCACAAAATTTTAAATGATTCTCAGTAAGAAATTTTAAAGAGAGATCATGAATCATAATAGCTGCCGCTATATTAAGCATAGTAGCAAAGATCACAACACTACAAACAATTTAGTGCCGCTAGCAAATGTAGCTGCTACAAACTGCTATGGCTACCACGGTTTGCTATGGTCCCTCTACGAATCATTGGAGGCTACTACAGGCCGTTACAGAATGTGACCAACTTCTGCTCTACATAATTTTTTTAAACATATAGTAGAGCTTCTTTCTTCTTTTCTCCTCTCCAAGCAACATTTCCATTCAACTTTTCTACCCTTCCATGCTTAAAAGGACACTAAAAAAACACAAGATCTCACCAAATTGGAGCCGATAGATAGAGTTTCTCCCAAGGGCTCTTCTCTACATATATCGTGGTAAACATGCCCTTTGGTAGTAATAAAGTATTCTTTTCTCAACTCTCTACTAAAGTACATTGTTTGTATTTAATGGAAGTTAATTCATCATTTGGTTTGAACTACAAGCTTATTTAAGCATTACTTTATAATTTATTTATCTTGTATTGTGTTTGGTTGTGCTAAAATGCTTATGAATTATGAATTTAGAAATGCATAATAGTTTCTAACTTAGACTAACTAACCTGAAAATGTATAAAAAAAAAAAATAGATAAACACATTTGTTTTATAATCATTTAGCAATAAAAAATCTCTATGCACTGAAGGGACTACTACATCCCCTATCTTAGTTACTATAGGGAAAAAAAAACATAAATTCTAATATTTTTTCAATATTCTGGATTTTTTGGATATTTTTTTGAAAAAATTTTGCCATTTTTTTTTATTCACACCACTATGCTGCTACTGCTATGTAGCGCTTTGGCCGTCAACCACCACCCCCACGGCTACTACTATTTTGATCCTCGAGAGAGATCAATGTAAATTACACTTTACATATAATCTACTGTGTACAATTCTGATCCTTATTGTCGCATTTTCCATGTATTTCATAATGTTACCATATCAATTAGGAACTCATTGTCTCATTGATTATTGTCAAATTAATTAAATTGGCACCTTATTGCAAGCCTTCTTCAATAAAAACTGCACATAAAGTTATTCATTTTCCCCAAACTTCATAATCAAGAGATGGGATTTGCCCAAATCAGGGTCCAAATGTATAAGCAAGTAGATTTTATGAAAATTAATCATTGATAGATAACTCTTATCTAACATTGCAAGAGAGGGTTTCAAGAGAAAAAGTAATTTATCAGAAAATTGAGTACCAAACCATGTGGTCAACCCCTCCACTTACAATTCTTTGTGTCTCTAATTACAGTGAGTGTCCAGCTATCATATCCCTTAATTGAGGTGATTTCCCCTAATTAGGGTCTTAACGTAACCCTCAGGATTCTACAGAGATTATGATAATAATTGCATACAAGATACAAGGTGATCCCTCCTCCTGTAAAGATGGACCTGGTCATGCATGTTCAATATTATCTAGTTCGTGTAGCAAGATCTGAAACTGGATCATAATAAGTAGTTGATACAGCCTAGTCTAAAAGGATTTTATAAGTCCAGTTTGACATTTGAACATTACATAGTAGAACCAGCATACATACAAGTTCAAGAAAGCATCTGAATCTGAATTGTGAATACTTTCCCCATACTGTGATCAAAATAACAGAATTTGAATATATTCTAACAATATTATCAACTTCTCGTCCAAAAGAAAAACAAACTAGAAATTCATAAATGTGACTTACCCTATGTATTTAATGATGTTCCCAGTATCATCCTTGATGGGTGTGATGGTTAGAAGGTTCCAGAAAGGTGTACCATCCCTCTTGTAATTCAATAGCCTCCCACAGTAGCTGTTTCCAGTTTTGACGGCTTCTCTTATTTTAGCAATCTCCAAAGGATCTGTGTCAGGTCCCTGAAGAAAACGACTGAAGAGAAAAGCAGAAGCATTATTGTAAACATTTTAGTTAAAGAATCAACATCTGAATCCATCACCTAAGAGTTCCCTAGTATATAGACATGCTGAAGGGCCTAAAGAGCTAAACTCAAGAAAGAGCCTATGATTTTTAAGAGTTTTCATGATTAGAGAAAGCACCATACCAGTTTCTTCCAATGACTTCCTTTGCAGAATACCCGGTCATGCTGAAAAACCCAGCACTCGCATACAGAATAGGGCAATCTAGTCGGGTTGCATCCGACACAACAAATGTTTGTCGTAGTGTAGATAATGCATCCTTGAGCTCTTGGGAAACGCTTGGAAAGACTGATTCCAGTTCAGAATTTGATTCTTCCGATGTTCTCATAAGATCTATAGGAATTTTACCCCTCTCTCCCGATGACCTTAGACCCACTGATTGCATATTGCCTGCTCCATCTTCTGACTTAAAAATCAGGCCCCACTCAGCAGCCCTTTCTGCCATACTAGCATCACTTAAAACCTTATCAGCTACCTCATCAGTTTTATTATTTAAAGGAGTTTCACCATCATCATGGGACCCCGAAAACTTTTTATCATTCTGTAAGCTCCCATGCAAATTTTGTATGGAGTGAATTGCAGTCTCTGATTTCCCAGGATCTCTGGCAAATGCCATCCACTTATCAATGAGCTCTCTGCCAGAAGGGGTCCTTCCTGCATTATCAGACATATAAGCAGCGACCATATTTTCTGCTTCTCCTCTATTAATAGAAATTTGGGATTGGTCTTCTTCATGAGAAGGTGCAGAATAGCTGGATGCCATCAGGTGGTGATTTGAGGAAGGATAGGCCATTGGATTGAAGATGTCTATATTTTGCCTTTGATCTCTACTAGATGATGGTTCCATCACAGACGATGAGGCATGGAAACTTGCTTCAGCTGGATTCTGCATCTCTGCCTTTGAAGCATCCAATACAAATAGTTCTGAGATGAATGACCATGACATCACAAATGAGTTTATGAAAAAAAAAAAAAAGATGAATTATTGAATTCGACAGGAGGAAGGAAGAGGTACCAGTCAATGATGAAAATTTTAGAGAGACATGGGAGGAAATTAATTCTAGCAACGTGTTACAAATTCAAACTTCCAAGTTTCAGCCAGCCTTAAGTGAAGACTAGACAAGTCATATTTTCAGAGAAGGGACAAAAACTGATATGCTGGAGTTTATACACTCAAAAATGACGGTTGTGGCCATCTAATTTAAACAGATGGGGAGAACTTTACAGAAGCTTGCAATAAGCTAATCATGCTATCACAAATTCTATTGTGGAAAGCTTAGGTTGAGGTTGCCAGAGGTGCCTGAGACTAACAAATAACAGCATCACCCCCTCCTACTCAATACTCCGATAACTCGAAGTCTGGAACTCAACTTGACCGTGTCTATGAAGTTATTAACCGTAAGAGTGCAATTTATAAAACTCAATATATTTCTAAAAGGCTACTCAACTGGAGTAAGCATTAGAAGGGCAATTAGCTTTAAAGCCACAAACCAGTGCTACTAGATATTCTAAAAAATTAATAAAAAAAATGCAACTCCAAATGTAACATATCACAATTGTACAATCAATAATGTATTGAACAGAAACACTAGGACAATGAAAATTACTGACGGTAAGCTTCAAAGGAAGAGTATGTTCCACATTGATAAATATGATACCAAAAATGGAGAAGGAAATAAACAATTAAGTCAACTGAAGCCCCTTTTAGTCAAGCAAAAGCAAAGCAGGCAACTGAGAAATGCTGCAACTTGCAAGGAGATTTCTTAAAGTCGATTTAGAAAGGAAGAATGTCATCAGTTGTGCTTCTCATGCTCAAATGAATGGAAATAATATGTATATCATATAAAGACAATTGAAAAGTTAGAAAAACTAAATTACAACCAGGAAAACACAACAGCAGAATCTGCCGGAACTCTGCTGAAAAAGAAAATCCGCACACTAACAACGTCCTCAAAACGTCAATTCTGCCAAAATACCGTCTGAAAGTTGAAAATTTTGTAACCTAAACTTAACTAAATAGGACTGAACTGTTATGGGGAATGCAATCCAAAGAAGCAAATAGCAACAAAAACTTTCAATTTGCAACAAGCATAAAGAAAATTACAAAAATTCAACCAAATCAACACGTGTCCGAAAAACTGTATTAATAAATAAATAAATAAATAAAATCTGCAAATTGTCCACTGAATAATTAAGATACTTTGTAACATTTTTTTACTTAAAATTTCAGAATTCCTTAACAAATAAATCATATTCATAACTCTCATTTTCATCAACAAGGGTTAAGACAGCTTAATTTACCAGAATCCTATAAAATCAAACAAAACAGAGTCACCAACTTTTAAAGAAACAATGATTCCTCCTAAAAGGAGAGAGAATTAGACTGACATAAGCATTCAAATTGCAAAAGAGAATAAGAATCCTGAAAGCTTGCAATCAAACTTGAATTCTTGAAGTTGAGACCTTGTGCAAGAAGCTCCTCTTCTTTTCTCTCAGAATCAGAATTCCGTCGAAACGGGAGAAGCAAAACAGGAAAGCTGTTGGCTCTTGGTCATTTCTTTGCACGCCTTGTTGTATCCATTTATCTGTGTTTGGAGAAGCGATAACGTTGGGAAATAAATAGGACTCTTCTGGAGCGAGCAGATGAGACGCGATCGCTGCCCTTGTTTCTGCCACGGATGCTTGTACGGAGTGACTTGAAACCGTCCGTCCGTTTTCTCTTCCTTCTTTCTTTTTCTTCGTTGTCTCTGTCTCTCTTCGCCTTTTAATTGTGAGTGTGGACTTGTCGGAGTTTTCCATGAGTGAAGGAATTTGTGAGGCTGGAAATGGCATTGAATGTAGTAATCGTCTGCATTCAAAATCTGAAATGCATCCGATGGAGAGGTTGTCTACGGTGGCTGTATATGTATACCCGTCATATTCAGAGACTGAAGATGTGAAATGAAAATACAGTAAAAGAAGCAGAAGGGTTTCAATTTCAGTTTTTACCATGTTTGTTGGTGCAACCCTGCAAACTTCTTAGCCTTTTTTTTTTTTTTTACTGTGCCTAGGTGATTTGAAGAGAGGAATCTAGTGTTCTTACCGTTCCAAAGGAAAGAAGAATAAAACTCCGCAGCAGCAGCAGCAGCAGTGTAGTGGGCACTCGCGTTGGCCTACATGAAAAATTAAAAACAACTTTGGCAATAGACTCACTTAATATGTAAAGTCCAATTCATAAACCCTAGTATGCAATAGAATGGCTGGCAGTTGGCTACATAAAAAAGAACAATTCCAGAACTTACTAACTTTGAGCGCTTTTTTTTTCTCTTTTTTTTTTTTTATCCGGCATGGTTGGCTAGACCTTATTCACAAGGCTAGCCCTCCATGATTAGTTGTATGCAAGGATTGATCCACTCCTCACCAATAGCCCAACTAGAAAAAATATATATATATAATCTTTGACTCAACGTTTTATAAAGGTATATAAATATTTGAATATTCACAATTCTTTTAATCAACTTCCCTCTATAAAAGATATTTTGAGAAATGATGAAAATATCCTTACGTCATTTTTTAAAACTTTATTTTAATAAAAGTTTTTTAGGAGAAATGATTAAGATTAACAGTATCCCCAATGACC
Organism: Sextonia rubra; assembly: GCA_037013555.1. NCBI lineage: Eukaryota > Viridiplantae > Streptophyta > Magnoliopsida > Laurales > Lauraceae > Sextonia > Sextonia rubra. Next base: position 26,549,511 of record JASUAD010000012.1, on the reverse strand, counting down.
TGTGGGGCCCACTACACAAAGCTTTATGCATGGATGGTTAGAAAATGGGTTTTCATGGATTCAATCACTGAAACGGGCCATGAAAATGATTATGATCATCAAAATCAAAATGGTTGGTTTTGGTGAGGAAGAAAGTTATGAAAAGACAAAAACTTGCAATAAGAAAAGGGCAACTACCTTTTATGGCTAAAAAAGATTTTAGCTTTTATGCTCTCCAAGCATGTGGATATTTGTAATTCTAATAAAACAAAAGTTTTAGCTATTTTGAAGGCTCTCCACTATTTATCGAGGTTATGTTGGTGACTTTATTGTTGAAAGTGACTTCTTTAATACTATTGCTTAGGCTTCTTAGTGGAAGGTGATTCCATGGAAATTTCAATTTTTCTTTAATGAGATGTTGTTTATTTCCTCTTCTATTAGCATTGTCTTTGTCATGAGGTTAGGTCAGTCAACTTTATGGTTGACGCATTAACTAAACAGGGGGGGATAGAGGCCTTTTCCTTGGAAGGGTTTGGTCATGTAATTGCGATGTGGGTTTGGGTGTAAGTCTCTTTGACTTTTATTGTAGTTCTTTTTTTATGTATTCTCCTTCTAATTAATACAAGTTTTGTCACCGATAATAAATAAATAAATAAATAAAAACCATTGCATGAAGCAATGAAAAGTAGCAAATGAAAAAAAGAAAATTTAGAGGTTTCTATTGTGGATAGCATATCAGTATATAAAGGGCCGTAGGCCAGTTGAAGTGGGGTTGGATTCAAGAATGGTTGTATGCATGGTTGGAAATCGTGGTTCGGGGCATGGATGGAAATCATGGTGGTTAGGGTGAGCATTCTGACCCTGAAAACTGATACGTTGGGTTAACTGATTTGCAGATTATTTTTGGCATCCAAAACTGTCTAAAACAGATATTAAAGAATTCAAAATATTTAAAAATGGTAAATTTCTATGTTTTCATTAAGAAGCATTGTAAGGTAGTTTATTGGTCCCCTCAAGTTACATACATCCTACAATATTGTTTTGTTAAACAATAGCTTTGGTTAAATTTAAAGACTAACTAAAACATACTTACTGAATATGTAGGAGTATGACTGAGAAAGCTATGCAATTTTATTTTTATAGCGGAGGGTGTCCAAACCTTTGAGCCGAGCTAATTCCTTTAGGCCCTAAGAGTACAGGGCAAATCCCATATGACCTATTGTGGTACCGCACCTCCAAGCCATAGCCTTCTAAAGCAAACCATGGTTTTAATCCAAATGCAAATAAATGAGATAGTATGCAGCTGACACGTTAAGATTGGGAGAATCTGCCAGGCCTGTTCACGTTCTAAATTTTAACTTGCTCATGGTTGAAAGATGACCAATAGTTTTGCTAAATAGTTGTTGAATCTTTTCACAGAATTCTTTCTTCAAAATTGGGAAAGTTTGTCACAAGCTTGAAAATTAAGGCTCTCTATCTTTTCCGGTCTAATTGGTCAAACAATGTAGTAAAGATCTATATCTTTTCCGATCTAATTGGTCAAACAATGTAGTAATTTCAAGAAAAGGTTTTATAATAGGAAAACATTCAAGTGAAAACTAGTTCTCATTGTACTTCCATAAGAACTATTAGTTGGCCCACCTAGCAACCCATCAAAACCATGAAAAAATAGAGATCCCCATGGTAGTCACTAATTTCAATATTTGGCACCCATCCGAATAGATTTAAACATTGGATAGAGGGTTGAAATTTTTTTAATATGAAGCAATTAAATTTGTAGGCGGTTGATGAAGGAGCTAAGAGCATGGGATTGGGATCAAACATGATATTTGTAGCGGTCACACATAGATCTTTTTATCCCCCTAGTCTCATCCCTAAATAGGACCCACAAGTGGGCCCCATAAAAAGTTCACACGGTAACTCCATAAGAACAGTTTTCACTTGAACAAAGCCCTTAGTGATTACTAGGACCTTAAATGCAAAAGAAGATAATTCATTAACTATAATATTTCTTTTGGGGAAAAGATTTATTTAAAACCTATATATGGAGATTTATATTTGATCTTCATTTTAAACTATGCTATATGCTCATTTCCCATATACGTGGAAACAAATAAATGGAGTTTCACAGGGCCCATTTTTGTCATGGAATTTCTTATAAGAATTTGTTGCGTTGGGAATTGTTGAATATAATGTGATAGCTAATCCCGTGACATTTTTACATGCCATTTTTATTCAATAAAATCTTAAATCTTTTAATCACCTGAAGGTATCATATGAGCTTTGGAATTCATAGAATCCCAACATCCCATTTGCCTTTTTTGGAATTTTTTATGCTCAAGTAAAAAAAAAGATTTGGAATTTCACCCCCTAAGATTTCAAAAATTCTCCAAACAAAAATTATTTGAACTTAAATAAAGAAGAACACTTAGAGTATATTAGAGGTACAAAACAATCAATCAAAGTCCATACTAGGATACACACAGCATTGAATCGTTGGAGTTCAATGTTGGACATGTGCGTAGTATCTAGGTAGAAGAGACATTGTTTTAATTAAACGTCTTAAATCTTAAAAATGAAAAACTGATTAAGAATGAGTAATTGGAGCATTTTAACTGTCCAATCTAAAGTTCTGAAGTAAACCTCCAGCTAATAAAGCGCAAAATTGGCATTTATACGAGTCATTTCACTACCCCATATTAAAAGGTTACCAATGTCTTATGTGCATAAGTTGCAATTGCTTGTCTCACCGAAGAAAATTCTGGCTACTTTTTGGATTCCCATGCAAATAAACTTTTTTAGAATTTTCAATATCAATCAAAGATATGGGCCCTAACCAGAGTACTACAAAATTTTCCTCAATTTTTTTACATTGTTTCTATCAACTTGTGTCTCACTCTTTCATTTCATCTATTAGTGTTGTGGGCTATTGATGGCCAATAGCCAAAAGAGCAGGTGGAACCAAGGGCAGCCATAAGCGTCTTTCTCAATCACGTGAGGACGTGTCCTACTCTAGGCCTCATCCGGGTGAACATGTCTTGCATTGCGTTTCAATTCTTCCACCACAGGACAAGGATGGAAACGTGCACGTCACATCGCTCTTGCATCCTTTCCTTTCTATCATCCTTCTCTGTGGTTCTTCCTGCAGGGAACAGATGGCATGTTTGTGAGCCCAAACTATAGTAAAGCTTTCTACCGAATATCCAATTAAATCAACACTTGTTTATGTGATTTAATGTCAACAAATACGTGGTTGAAATAAATATCATCTTTGTTTTATTTGCTAATCATCCTCTTTAAGCTTTCAATTGCACAGTTATAAGCATCCATATAATCTAATTATGGTTCCAGTCAAGGTGGGCCCGGTCCCAAACACACATGTCAAGTTGTAACATGCCGGCAAACACACCCACATGGAAATGGGATTACGGGAATTGAAAGAGATTTCCATGCATCCGATCAAAGTAATATTAAGTGGACTTTGCCAATGTTTGCTATAACGATTTTTAGGCTCTATTTGTTTAAATATCTAAATCGGATAGGGTTTTGAAAAACAAAAATGTATGATATGTGTTTTTATGCTTTGCCCAGTTTAGACAAGTAGAGAGGCTTTGACTCTATTAACTACAAGAAATCACATCTTTAGCTACGAAAAATTTCGTCGCCAAAATCCTTCAAAACGTCGGTAAAACCTTTTACCAATGAAAATATTTTTCACAGCCCACTTTAGAATGCAGATGAAAAGTAAAGCTTCAAAAAGAGACGTGGAGCTACAGTAACTTAGAGTGGATCACGCTCATACCATTTTTTTTTCTTTTTTTCTTGAGATCTGAGAAGGTAAATCAAGATCCAAACCATTAGAAATGTTTAGAAGATCAAACACGGTTATGATACCAACTTTTAGCCGTTGGATTATCACTAATCTCAAGATATATGCAAAAAAGTGAACCAATGGATATAATTTTCTAAATTTTGTGGACCCCAAACACAAGATCCAAACTATTGGAAATGTTTGGAAGGCTGAACACGGCTTTAGGGTCAACTTTTAAGGCTTGATTCCTTGTGCATCTAAGAAATTTATGAAAAACCTTCAACCAACAATGTAAAATGCTCAATTTTAAATTAGTCCACAAGTAGTCCTTTTTTTCTTTATTATTATTATAATTATTATTATTGTTGTTGTTGTTATTATTTTTTGGGACAATAAATCCCAATCCAAACCGTCAAAAATGTTTATAAGATCTATGTTTAGTACGAAAAAAATTTTTAACTGTTGAATTATCACCAATCTAGAGATATTTATTTAAAAACATGAGTTATTGGATATTATTTTTTGAAATTTGTTGGGCCTCAAACCCAATATCCAAACCATTAGATCTTTTTGGAAGAATGAACATGACAATGGGATCAAATTTCAAGACTTGATACCTTGTAAATCTCGAGAAATTTGCAAAAAACTTTTAATCATTGATTTAAAAAGTCTATTTAAAATGGATCATTGCATTTCCAAACATATGTTTTGATTCTAGCCTCTTTTTCCTACAGCTTTTTTTTTAATGACTATTTTTTGGAAGGTCTATGAGAAAAAGAGAAGACCTACCAAACAAGCCCTTAGTATTGAAATTTATAAATATAAATAGCCCTGTAAGGATTTTGTATGTTGCCTAATTCATAGGTTAGACAAAACTCTAAGTTCATTAAGTTGTAATTTTCTTTTGATTTTAGAATAGACCCTGGTATATATTGCTGGAAGAGAAGAAAGTGCAGGATAGAAGAAATTCGAATGTGGCACCTATTAGTCAGGTACGGTACCTGCTCGAGTGGCATGCAAAAAGTTGTTAACCAACTTTGCACGAATTGTTTCCTTTTTATGCTGAGGCTTTCCGATTTGTATTTTATTACAACCCTAACCTCTTTGCATGAAATTTGAGTTATAAATAGAGGGTTTCAGTAAACCCTAAGGGGGTGTTTGGATAAGTGCAGAATATAATATCAATATATTTAAATAGTGGAAGATTTCATTATCATAAAATAAAATAGTGACATATTATTATATTGGGTTACTTATAGTATTTAACAATTTTCACAAATTTGAATATATTTTTAAAGTGTTTGAAACTTAATTGAAAAAAATCACAAGATGGAGAGAAAGTAATCAATTAACCCAATATAGAATCCATTAATTAGTAAATAAACAAGTTAATAATCATAGTAGGACCCATCTATTCAAAAAAAATCAATGGATTAAATGTTAAATTCAAGAGATCTAATCTAATTAATGTGGATCCACCAAATGTTGGTAATCATAGTGTAATAATACAAATCAATCTCATGGTGATTATCATTGATGAATCCATCTATTACAAATCATTATGAAACCCATTTGATGTTAGTAGTCATATTAACAGTAGGGGAGTTATCAAATAGTGGGACCCATAAAATGATGACAATTTTATAGTTGCACTAACACAATTTAGTCTTAATAATTAATGTGGGACCTAATGAATTTTGGTAATATGGGACCTCCATAATGTTATTAATCACAATGAAAGCCCACCCCAGTGTTATATTTGTAGGACTCACCTTATAATATTAATAATTAACTACCTGAGGGCTATATTATCATGATATGGCTATATTACCATACATTAAACTTGTAGGTGTTGTAGCGCCAATCTAATATTGGGAGCTATAATTGCACTCCTATAAAAATCATTGACGTTAAAACTTTAGTGGGCTATTAGAATTAATGGTTGCTCATGAACTCTTTAATGAGTTTTACTTCAACTCTGTATTTTCTTAACAGAAGATTGTTTTCTATAGCATTGGACAAAGTGAGATATTATAAGAAACTTTTTAAGTTATCCAAACACCTCTATTTTAGGTGAGTAGATTATATTCTAAACTAGTAGATAATATTATAAATTTTTTGAAATATCTTATCTTTCAACACCCCATAAAGGATAGATCTCATTTGTCTAAGTAAAGAATACCTTTTAAAGATCATCCTTCTTCTCTAGAGCTTCCGTTGGAGAGGGTTAAATAAAGTTTTGATTTCTAGAGTATGTTATTTCTACTTTCTTATAGGAGATTTCTCATTTTGTGAAATCAAGGTGATTGGATTAAGTGCGAAGAGCATGGCACACAAGGTAATGTCATGTCATAGATTCTTACAAAAAGAACTACATCTTAATAAAGGGATTGACTGGAAAGGGTTATGAGTACATATTGTAACTGTTTAATATTAGTTCTTGGTTTTTCTAATCCATAAGAGCTCATGGTTTTTTACCCGGTTAGGGTTTTCCAGATTAAAAATCTACGTGTCTTCTTTTTATGTAGTTGATTATTTGTTTACAAGTTTACTTTTGTTTTTCTGGTGCATATTGTTCGGCTTGAAGTCTGGAAATCCGAGACCCCCAAAAAACTTTTAATTGGTATTATAACGGGTTACACAAAGTTACTGCATTTTGATACTTTGAGATTTCTAAAATAGAATTCAACCAAGAAGGCGCATTTATAACCAAGCCTTGTGTTTTGAAAGATAATAAACTTGGTTTAAAGAAGATGCTCAAATTTGAGTATGAAAAGAAAAACCTTAGATCTATTCAATTTTGAATGCAAAGGGTCTGTCCATAGAGCATCTAAATGTGCAAATGGAAAAACGAAAAGATGCGGTAACGTTAATGATTCTAAGTATGTAGAAAATCTACTTCCAAACACTGCCAGTGCCAAGTATGTTGTTTTCATAACTAGGTCTTCACGCGTTTCATTTAAAACTGATTTTGATGATGACACTAATGAGTTAGAGGTTGAACCTAATTGGAAAATAAAATATCAGATTTTGTTTAACAAATCTATGAAGATAGCCAAGATGGATCAGAAGGTTGCAATCAATTAGCAATTTACAGAAGATTAGATTTCTTCACTGAAGGCTGAAATAAATGTAGCTAATGATAAGGCGAAACTCTACAACAATCATAAGAATGATTTGACTAATAAGTTGATTGCAGTTGATCAAAAGTATGATTTTCTGATTGCTAATCATGTAAACTCTACTCAAAAGATGGAACAATTGAAGAAAAAGCTACAAACTTGTCAAATTGAGAATGTTGACATGAATAGCATGTTGAAGATAACAATGTCAGAGCTAAATGCTTTAAAGGAATTGCTTGACAAGATGAATATTGGTTCTGTAACACTTAATGGCATATGGTACAATTAGAAAATGCCTAATGACAAACATAGTCTTGATTATGATCGAGGTACGTCCACTTTAAAGGCTAAAGGTAAAAATGTTTCTATTAAAAGTTTTTCTTCAATTTGTTCGGCACTAACTACTCCACATGCTGTATGCATAAATAATAATGGGAGTAGTTTAAAGAAGGAGAATGTGGGAGCAGTTCAAAGAAAAAGAATGTGTCAAGTCCTAAATTCACACCCTCATGTCATCTTTGTGAAATTAAATAACACATTCAAGCTAAGAGCTTTACCAAGGAACAAGCAATGGTGGAAATAAATGTCTGAGCTTAGGATTAAGACTAAAGGTATCTAGGTCAAGAAAAATGATATGACTAATGTATTGATACACACTACGCTGAAACTTGTGAATTCAGAAGTATGGATGCCAAAACCCAAAAGCCCATGATCAAGCTCTAACCCATAACTGTTATGAGGATATCATTAAGGGGGAGTCTCAATTGAGAGGGAGCTGCTACTAGATCCTAGTTGTTATGCTAAATGCTCAAATCATAAATTTGTCAATTATGAACAAAAAGGGGGAGTAGATAAGGTTCAAATTTGCTGATGGAGTTAGAAGTGATGACAGACATAGCTGAAGATTATTGGAATCAATTGACAATTGGTACAATGCTAATGATACAGTTTCTTTTTTTTAATTAAATGTACTTAATGTAATTTTAGTTTTATTTTTGGGTAGATTGAATATATGAGAAGTTTTGTCCATGAATTACCAAAGGAGAAGATTATAAGGATTTCGTATATTGGCTAATTCATGGAGTGAATAAAACTTTGGATCCATTAAGTTATAACATTCTCTTTATTTTAGAATGGACCGTTGTATGTGTCGCTGAAAGAGTTGAAGAGAAGAAAGCACTGAAATAGACAAAATTTGAATGAGGTACTTGATCAGTCTGATACAGTACTCGCTTGAGTGGCAATTGGTACTCGCTTGAGCAGCCAGCAGAAAGTTGCCCACCAACTTTGCAAGAACTTTCTTCTTTTTGTGCTAAGACTTTCCTATTTGTATTCTGTTGTAACCCTAACATCTTTGTATGGAATTTGAGTTATAAATAGAGGCTTTCTCTCAACCCAAAAACATAGATCTCAATATTCTAAGTAGCAAATACTCTTTGGAGATCATCCTTCTTCTTTAGAGCTTTCATTGGAGAGAGTTTGCTGAAGCTTTGAGTTTTAAAGTTTGCTGCTTCTACTTCCTTGTAAAAGATTGCTCATCTCGTGAACTTAAGGTGATTGGATCAAGTGCAGAGGACAGGGCACACAAGGCCGAGTTGTATCATGGATTCTTATAAGAAGAATTACATCCTAGTCAACGGACTGACTGAAAATGGTTATGAGTATATCTTGTAAATGTTTGAAATTAGTACTTAGTTTTTTAATCCGGAAAGGCTCGTGGTTTTTTACACAATTGGGGTTTTCTACGTTAAAAACCTGCGTATGTTCTTCTTGTGTGGTTGATTTTTTGTTTGCAAATTTACTTTTTATTATTTTGCTGCATATTGTTTGGCTTGCAATCTAAAAATCTAGGACCCCAAAAAACTTTCAAAGCCCTTAAAAGCCCTCCCCTCATGGATCTAATAAGCCAGTAACAAAATGGGTGACCTGTCCTATTTTTAAAGACAGTGGAGAGAGTTTTATGGCTCAAACACCCTGGTTTCTTTATTGGAATTTATGGAAGTTTTGTTTGAAGGCTTTTGAAATTCAACGAATATACTATATACTCCCTTGTGCTTGACCATCTAGGCAAAGAGAAAATCGGATTTGAATTGAGAAATTCCAAATGTCATTTGAAACCTTTTGGTCGTTAAAATTTGAAATTCTGTTTAATAAATATTCCCAAATGCGGGGACAATATGTCATCATGTCCATAAACCCAATATATAAATTTCTTGTGATAAATTATAGTATAAAACAAGCCCATATCGGCACACGAATTCCTAATCCATTGGATCAATGTATCTTCCTCTCATCCAAACGTACCCTCAGGGTCCAAGGGACATTGAATTGGAATTATTGAGTCCTGGGACGCCATGAGACATGAACATGAATATCATGTTGACAAGAAACAAAAGGTAAGAGGAAAACGAAGTTAATGTCCCCGGGGCCACTTTCATTGTCACCAATAGTGGGTGGTTATTGCCTCATTGAGTGGCCATCATCTGCTTACAGTCAAATGCTGCATTTGATAATATTGGTAGGTTGTAAGGTTGGGATTATTTCAAACTTTTATGTACGGCACCTTAACCGTCGTTAAAAGATAAGAAGATTATCCCAAAAGGAAACAAATCTTCCATAGCCAAACATGCCCTTTAATGTTTTTTTTAATTATTAATTATTTATTTTTTAACTAAACCGTTTAATCAGGATTTAAGAGTTTTTTAAATCTCATTTTTATTTGGATACTGTGGTTAAAATAAAAGTAGAAACGAAAGGTTGGCACCATTGAGTGTCCATTAAGTGAATGAATATTGAAGGAGAAGAAAAAAAAACAAAAAATCATAAAAAGAAAGTGCATAAAAGCATCAGTCATATTCACCAATGGAGGGGTACAAGTGACAAATGGGAGAATTAGGGGTTACTCTGCTGCATAGTGACTTTGGCCACCGCCCCAGGAATTGATCACTTACATTTGTGTGCTCTCTTTGCACTTGTGTGGACTTCAACTCACGTTTCGACTTTCCTATTCTCAACCCATTGACTGAAGTAGCAAAATGTGATAGATGAGGCGTTTTCACTATAATTTGTCATCTTGTCTCAATTTTGCCTCACAAGGCAAGGAGTGGAGTCAACTTGAGTCACCCAATAAATAATGATAAAATACACAAAATCAACTTTGGTTAAATTTTATGAGATTTTCAAAAACATTCTAAAGCTTTCTTTAGTTTTTTTTTAAATGGGTCCTATGTCGCGATTCAACATCATCAAGCCCTTGGCCCTTGCTCTTTTGTGAGCCTTGTGGAAAAGAAGAAATAACTTTATTTTTAGGGGGATAAATGTTTTGCCCTTAACATGGTTAATTGTGCAAGAAAAATGATACAAGACTCTTAGGACAAATCCAAAATAGATTGCCAAAGAAGTCTAAGCCGACACAAGGAGTTTAGCCTAAGGATCTTAAAAGACACTGCTCAAGTGTTCTTAGACACTTCTTTTAGAGCCAAGGATGGAAAAATAGAATTTGGCTTTACTATTTGGTCTGATGGTGATTGGGTGAATGCATGATGGAGCCAAGGTCTCTTCATAAAAAAAAGCTGAGGCAAGAGCTACTTTATGAGCCCTGAAGGAAGCCAGACTGATAGACCTTCGCAAGATCCACGTTTTATCGGATGCCCACGGAGTGATTCGAGGGATCAATGGGTTGATGGCTTTGCTCTTGAACTTGCTAAAAACACATATGGGTTAGCTTGTTTTGTTCGGTTTTATGGAGAGCGTGGGTACTTTAACCAATATGTATTTTAATTATTTTGTCTCTTTGTTTCTAATGAAAGTTTTCTTCTGAAAAAAAAAAAAAACCTAAAATGGCATTCGCTACCTAAATTTTGTTTCTCCATTCTAATTTAGCATGAGACATAGTCTTGGATATTTTGATTGCCTCAAAAAAGTAAACAAGTTTTTCAAACTTTTTTCTGAGCATGTCCTCTTTGGCGAAACAACCCTAATGTTGATAATGTTATAAAATTTTCTTTTATAATGATGAAAATGTCCTTAACAATGTTTTTTTAGAAAGTAATGTTCTTTTCTTTCTGTTTTTACTAATTTCTTCTTCCTTCCGCCCAACTATTCCTCATTCCTTATCCATCATCCTCAGGAGATGGAGAGAAGAAAATAAAACGCATACCTCGCTCACTCTGGTATGAGCGATTGCTCGTTGGCTTCTATGAAGAGGAAGGAAAGGTGGATTGCGGAGGAATAAAAAATGAGTGAAAAAAGAAAAGAAACTAAAGATAACTATATTTTGTAAAAGATGCGCCGGAGAGCATTCTTATCATTCTAAAAAAACTTAATAAAAATGACCTGATGAGGTCGAGTTTCTTAAGAGGACCTATTAAAGTACAGAATTTTGAAAACACTTTTTTAATTAGAATAATCGAAACATAAGTCTTTCCTTTAAAAAAAATAGCAAAGACTTTGGATATTTTTCAATATTCCCATAAATTTCAAGATATAATTAATTAAAATTGAAACCTTTGATTATAATGATGACAATGGCAATTCACCCGCCACCTACTAATAACTTTGGTAAGTTTTGATAATCAAAATTTTCGGAATTTCTCATCTTTTCTCTATAAAACCATGAAAAAATCACATTAGGCAATCGTAAACTCTTGAGGATTTTGGTTAGATTCGATTCCTCTTGTTAGGATTTGAAAATCCTCATTTTTAGAACTTTACTCATCAATATGAGTTCTTTTTCACCTCTACACTCCAATACATAGTAATATCAGTATAAGATTCTCATATATATAGATCCAGAGAGAGAAATGAATTCCTCACTTCATCTTATCAAACGAGGGCCAGCTTTGAGATTTTCAGGGCCTAAAGTGAAGTTCTACAATGGGGCCCCTATATATATTCATACAAAATTATGGGTGTAACAGTGAGCACTTAAAATATTACATCATTTGTTAGTATCAACACAAAATCTGAATATGTGCATTCACATACATAATTATTAAAATTGAGTATTAAAATTCACTGAGATAGAATGAAGGAAAAACCATTATACATAATCCAAAGCTACAATACCAAAAAAAATTGAACCAACTATATATAAAAATTATCACTTAAACATTACTCTTCTTGCATTTTTAAAAGCAAAATTACTAATTAAACTTGAATAATCAAGTTTTTCTCTAAATCCTTCTCAATTAATAGCATAGCTAATCCATTCAATCTTTCTTATGACATAGTCGACCGTAAGTAAAATTTGATCAACTTAAACTTTGAAAAACTTCTTTCTCCATAGACAAGTGTAACTAGTAAAATCAACAATATTCTATAAACAATCCATGAATTCGAAAAACAATCATCCCTCACTTTCAGATAATTCAACACTTCAATTGGCCTTTTTTGTTTCTTTTGATAAAACTTCTTTCAAGATTCTCTATAAGGATTTTTGTGTTGACTAATTCATGGGGTAGACAAACCTTGAGTCCATTGGTATTATATTTTACATATCCTTAAGTATAGATAATAGTTTGAGCCGCGGATGCACTGAAGTGAAGAAGTCGAAGAAAGAGCAACAAATTGAAGTGATTTTTTACGGATAACATGGTTTAAAAAGTCATATCTTAGATATCGAGCATCGGATATGAGTAAGTGAGCTACCATTGGAAAGTTTATTTCGAGCAAATATCCATAGAGCCCAAGATTGCCTTAATCGGAGTTAAAACGAGAAAGTTATGACCTCCGGAAGTTTGCAGAAAATGTGCTGAAATTTCACCCGAGCAGAAGTTTAATCTGACCGATCAGACCATAATCCGACTAATTTGACAAGTGGAGAAAAGTTCGCTCACTTGCGATTTTTTAGTTCGATTTAAAGGGGAACTTGCCTATTTCATACCAACTTCTTTCCTGATTAAAATATACTTATAAGGTACAAAATTGCGGCTATATAAATGGGTTCTCTCTCAACTCTAAGATAGAGATCTCATTGTTTTAAGTGGGGAATATATTTTGGAGATCATCTCCTCTAAAGCTCTTTCATTGAAGAGTTGAATGGCTGAAGTTCTGCTTTAAAGATTTTTGTCTTCTACATCTTTTTGTAGAAGATAATCTTCTATATATAGAAGATTGTTATAGGGAGTCAAGTGGTATATCTAGAAGGCATTTAAATGCGTGGATCTGTAACAGAGAACGGCAAGCGGTCGTTGCAATGGGGTGCTGTGCAAAGAAATGACAAAGTCCTTAGGTTATGTGATAACTGAATAAGGATTGTGAGTATTCTCTTGTAATTGTGGTATGATTCATAATACTTGATTCTTGGTCATGGTTTTTTATCGGTTTAGATTTCCACGTAAAAACTGTTTTCTTATGGTCTGTGTTTTTATTTGATTTATTTCCGCTACGTAATTATTTATTTGCATACATAGTGTTGAGATTGATTGCTTTAATCCATTCTAGAGGGTCTCTCCCCCAAAAACCTTCATTCTTAATTATAAAAATATTTCTCTTCCATCAACATCCGAAAGTCCGTCATGTTTTAGAAAATCTACAAGGTTGGCACAATAAGTCTTCAAATATTCATCATTTGCAGAATCACACTTCTTCAAATTGGACAAAACTCCAAAAGTTTTTTCATAACTTCGAAATTGATCAAACCTACTCTTAAGTGAAGAAAGAGCTTTATTTGCTAGATATGAGAAGTAATTAAATTTGAAAGATTCTTTAGTTGATTGTGTTATTTTTTTCACTAATACTTTCATCAAATTGTTTCTTTCTGCGAATGACACATTTTTCATAAAATACAGGTTCAATTTCCATTTTAGTTGAAATTGTTTTAGCTTCAGTCATGGCCTTCTCAAATCCAATTCCCCTATAATCTTCAAAAAAAAAAAAAAAAAAAACAACAACAACAACAAAAAGCAAGTAAGATTATGAAACTTAAAAATTAACTACGATTAAATTTTCTAATTAAACCATAATAATTTGGCGACAAAAACTCTAGTAGAACTAATGTATTGAACTCATAACTCAATACCCACTACTTATAAACAAACAAACAAGCGTTTCAAACTGGTTAACAAGAGCGAGAATCATCAACAACTGCAGCGTGCAGTAGCGGTAGCTCTGAATTGGAGTGCGTCACTTGCCACGACGTTGAAGACTCTGTCACAACTCGAGCCCAGGAGTTCGGGGGTTAGTAAAACCCAAACCGATGACACACGTACTCCCGTGCTTCTACACGTAGACCTGGTCAAATGTACACACACAAGGGAAGGTTCACACGTGCCAAACATGTACGCGGAAGCTGTAGATATCAAAACATCACACTAAACAATACAAGAAGGGAGTTTGACAATAGAACTGACATATATCGATAAAGGTTTTACAAAAACAAACAAAATACACATATATAAATCATGATAGGATTCAATCGCGACAAATCTCAAAATTATGCAGACTCATATGCAGTGATGTCCATGGCGCTCTCCGATGGAGTGACTACATCCACTCCTCTAGTCCTGATGGGACCTCGGTGGTCTCACTTGGAGTCTGGTCGACCGACGAGGGGTCGGTCTTGGTATCTGAGCCTGCAACATCAAAGACAACTCATGAATACAACGATTCAGCAATGTATAAGCCATAACAAGTTAACACATGCTGTGTCTAATAGAATAAAGAGCATCATGTAAATCATAACAGGTCACATTCGTATACTAAGTTGTCATACAGGAAAGAAACATGCCAAGTGAATTAAAGTATACATGTTGTGTACATAACTAGTTGGCGACTACATTGCAATATGCTCCGAAAAGAGGGATCTTATATCCGTGCAGAGAACACCATTGACCGTGCCAGGATATGAATGGGTCTCGAGTTCCTGGGGTCCAGATTCCCCAAGATGTTTCCTTACTGCAACAAGGCCATGAAAACTACACCAAAGTCACCCTGTCGGGATCCTAAGGCTGAGGCTAAGTAGTGCCCGACCATACAAAGTCAATTATGAAAACCTTAAGTAGATCGTGACAAGCATATCATGCGTGCATATCCGAGAGCATGTCTTATACGTGTAACATACATGCATACTCAAGGTACGGAAAACATAGTAACATAGTCTACAATGCAAAATTAGCTGAAACAAGTAATCATGCTAAAGAGTGAAGATCAATGATCGGCATACGACTTGTCATGCAAGCAAATCTTAATATATCGAATCACATTTATTTACTAGCCAACTCTAATCTAATTATCCAGTGTTTATAACCGTGCATGATGATGTAATTTTAAGTTATCCACTGCACCGTTGTCTAGTGTTGCATGATATCAGCATATGGTGCACCGAAGTCCCTTAAACCAATACCCATGGGCAGGTACTTAACAACCGGATAACGAACATGAATGATTTGCAACCCTTGAGATCATTCACGTATGTTTACCTAATCCCTTGGGCAAGTCCATGTTGCCTACCCTCTCTAGCCAAGGTCCTACAAGTCTCATGCCTTTCATAACTTTCAGGTCTTCTGGCTCAGCCATGGGTGACCTTACGGCTTAGCCATAGAAGAGTTGCTGATTTGCATACTCTCAGTTATTTTTAGTTGTCACCTTGTATTGATCTACGGCTGGGTTCATGGTTAGGTCACGGCTTAGCCGTAGTGTACTTTACAGCGTAGCCATAGCACATTTCACGGCTTAGCCATGCATGCGCTGAGGCGATTTCTAAACAAGTACAGAAACTCTATTGCGACATCAAATGAGCAAAATTTCAACAGAGAAAGGGAGAATGAGCTCAAATTGGGCTGTAACCATACTAGGCATGCAATATCATAAAAGCATCCAAAAGTCAAGCATATATCAACATGGGTTCATACAAATTATGCCTATACCTGCCTTAATGGAGTTCCAACACACCAATTGTTATCCTTGGGGCTCACTTCACATCCAAACACCATTCACAACTATCATGCATGAGAAAGAGAGAGGGAATTCATGAGTACAGTCATGGAAAACGAGAGAAAGAAGGTGAGGGAGATGGAAAGGACCTAGAACTTACCTCAATCATACACCAAGGGAGGAAAGAGCACAATTTCCTCTACTCAATTGTGATCGGGAAGAAAAGAATCGAGAGGGAGCGAAAGAGAGCCTTCCGCGTGAGGGGGGAGAAGAGAGTGAAAAAAAGAGAGTCGGTGATGGCTTTATATAAGATAAGATTAAAGGCAAAATTGCAATGGAGTCCAATGCAAGAAACTATTTACAATTTGAGTCAAATCCAGGTCCAATGGAATCATACGACATCGGTTACAAACAACGTAGTTACAGAAGTTAACGAACTCGATGAAAAACACGTGTTGACACCAAGATGATGCGAAAATGACCATGTCTTATAAAAGCTAAAATTACGAAAAAGGACTTCGTCTACCTAATATAGGTCAAACTCAATCCAACTACCTAGCCATGACCCGTAACGAAATCAAAACAAAAGCAAAACATTATCTACAACTAAAGCAATATTAATTAGTTGCTAAACGAGATCAAGCTGAGTCAGAGTGTTACAGGCTCTCATAGCTGCGTTGATTTTTTTCTTTTTCTTTCAATTTTTTACTTGTTTACGACTGGGCTTTATTTCCTTTGACCTAGTATAAAGAGTTAGCCAAATATAGGGCCCATATATTTTTTTTTGTCAAATTAGGGTGCCTAAAGCTATAGCTTTCCCACACTTTGCATAGGGCCGGCGTTGTATCAAATGTGTCATCTTTCTCTCTCTCTCTCTCTCTCTCTCTCTCTCTCTCTCCAAGTGTGGCAGGCTCTTTCACCCTATCTAGGCCTTCATGCCATATGGCAGATGATGAAACACCACCATTCTTTTGTTAAGTCCCGAATTCTTTTTATTGGATCATACCGGTTGTCGGGCTTGAGTTGGGTTAAGAGGGTCAAATAGATCGGTTTAACACAATTGGACCTGAGTTAATGGACCCCTTCTGAGCCAGAGGACTCTTTCTGAAATTTCTTAAAATCCACTAGAAAGCAGGGGGCCCTTCCTTGTAATTTAGAAAAACTCCCTCTCTTATATAAATTCTACTCTTAGGGTTTCTCCCCCTTTCTCCAACCCTCTTCTTTTCTTCTTCAACCAAAACCCTAGAGGCTCTCTAAGGGGGAAACCAAGGTGGGCTCTTCCAAGCTTTGACCTTCAATTCTACTTTGGCTTCAAGATCCAAGCAAGTGGATAGCTAAAACAATGGTTTTTGGTTCTTGCAATATGTTTTAGTTACTTGTTGATTAACACACTTTTTTGCATGACTTCTTCTTGTTTGGATTAATGACTTTTGGGGGTAATAGTTGTGGTTTGATTTTCTTTCAGACTTATAAGGATGATTTATGTTTGTGTTTTGTTTTTAAAAAAAAAATTTGGAGACGTCGCTGCCTTGGCAGCAGCTGCCGCCTGGCAGCAGGCCTGGCAGGTCAGGCTAGCCTGGTGGGTCTGGCCCAGCCTGGCTGGTCTGGGCCCGGGTGCGGGTCTGGGCCCATCAGCCTATTTTCTTTTCTTAAAAAAAATTATTATTAAATATGTATATTTATACACATATTACTAAATAAATAATTAGGTTAGGATATTCTTATAAAGAATTAAAAATGTTATATTTTGATTAATGGCTTAGTATTTTAATGGAGATTAGATTTTATTAAATTAATTTTAATTCGATGTTATTAGAAATGTATCTTGGATTATTTATAAATTTAATTGAGAATTATGAAATTTTGATTAATGTTTATTTAGATTGATTTGAAATAAACTAAGATGTATTTGGTAGCGATTAAACCGTATATAGAATACATTTATAATTTTAATTTGGATTCTTAATTGAGTTAGATTTCAATTTGGGATCCGAAAATTGTACCTTTTGTTTTGTATAAAATGATAATGTGTATTTGTACACAACAATGATATTAAGGAATTAATTATTTTCTTTCCCATTTTTGATCGTGACTTGATTTAACTTTGGATTCAGAAATTGAACATCTTTTACCTAATTTGTAAAACACACTAATTATATATAATTGGATTAGATGAATTTTGTCTTTTAGGAATGTTAGTTGAATGTTTACATGAGAATTAGACTAAATGCAAAATGGGAATGTGAGGTTCAGGATGCACCACATGATAGGCACCAAAAGTAGTAAATCAGCATCGTGGACTCATATTTCCATTGTGATCGAGAGTTAGTTCTCATGTGCATATTTATCTAACTTGACCGTTGGTGGATTAGTGCTTCCCCTCAAGAATTTGAATTGATACACGTTCATAATACACTTTCAAATTTAAGTACTCTAAATACTCAAAATGATATTGGATTAAATGTTGGGATTAAAGGTTTCATATCATGGTTCATTCTGCATCGATATACGTATCTATTTGTAAATAAGTATATTTGTATATATGTATCTGACCGACTGCAGTTCGGAGGTGGACGTACGCCATCGGGTCAGCGTATACTGTGGATAATAGTATACAACTGTGCCTTCTGTTATTATCGGCGGAATTACCCGTTTCTGTTATTATCTGCGGGAAGATCCGTTTCTGTTATTATCTTCGGGATTACCCGATTCTGTTATCTGTATGCGGGACTACCCGTTTCTGTTATATTTATCCGCGGGAATACCCATTTCTGTGCATTCATGCCATTGGGGTTTGCATCTGATATAATTTGGATCATAATAAATACTTATGTTTAATTCAGTTGATTAATCCATTGTTTGCAGCTTACCCTCTTGCCAGATTATGTCATTCTGACCCACTACTTTTGGGTGTCTAGGTTCCGTTGCCGGTGCCGAACCGGAGGGTCAGGTGATGCAGAAAATTCCGCCAAATGGCGGAGTTGTTGAGTGGAGCACCGATGACATCATCTAAGGTGTCCTAGTGTGGTGCTGAGTTCGAGAACTTAGGATTATGTAATGAGGCCATGTCTGGGCCATTAGTTATTAATTTAAGTTTGGTTATTTTGAAATTTTAACTCTAATTGTGATGCTTCGAAGCACTTGACTCTGGTTTTATTATTAATGAGATTGATTATTTTATTGTGATGTAATATCCATCTGCGATGAGCATGAATTTTAGTTCCGCGTGTGATTATGGTTGCTTGATCACTAAGCATAGCCTTACGAAGGACTTCGATCTACCCGGAATTGGGGCCCGTGCTGTTTATGTTTAGAAAAATTTTAATTGGCCCCAATTCTTACACCTCTGGAACCGGGTTTGGATCCGGCCCAATTTTGGGGGCGTGACATTTTTGTTCTACATGTATACTCGGAAATCTATCCGATTGAAACTTGCATGACACACCTTGCATTATTTGCCCTCGTTAGGACCACCTTTGGTTTGCACACCAGCACATGATGGCCCACCAATATCATGAAATGCCATCAGAAAAAATCTTGAAGAAGACATTACTGGAGAGACTGAGCGGCCAATTTTGCATATTAGAGTTTTGTGCAGGTCATTCTCGGTATAGAGTTTTCTCGTATGCTTAGGAATCTGAATGGGACAACCCATTTGCTAGCGAAATATTGTTCCGTTGTTGTGAAGTTGCTATTCCTATGGTGAGTAATCTAATCATCCCACCTTAGTTTTGTTTTGTGTGATGAGTTCCTGTTGTCATGGCTGGTATTCTGTTGCTATTACTTTCCTTACAAGGAAATTTCTGCTTTCCAAAATAAAAATAAAAATATCATCATCAAAACTCATCCATAGGGGGTACAATTCATTCATAACAAAAAGGGTGAGCTCAAGGCCAAGGCCAAGGGTCCAAAGGTTGAGCTCACGAGAAATACCTTGGATCATGTTAAAAAGGGTAAGTCAGGTAAAATATTCTTGTAGCCAACTAGATTACAATTATAAAATATATGAAGCCTACTTATCCAATTGCCCAAATCAATTGATTGCATCCAGTTGATTTTGACTGACTATTTAGTTTATTTTGACTCTGTCCCTATTTGGGTTGTTTCAAGAAAAGGAAAATTTTCAAATAAGGCCTCAAGTTTTCACCTTATTTCAAAAAAGGACACAAGTTTCAAGACTTTTCAAAGTAGTCTCCAAGTTTTCTAAGAAAGTTTCAATTAAGGACAACCGTCCATTTAAAGCAATTTTAGGCAACTTTTTCCCTCTATTTTTCTTTAAAATACCCAGATTATCCTTTATTGAAATAAATTCCTCATTCAATTCCTCCATATTCTCCTCACTTCGTTCATTGGTATCTTTACGATGAACAAGGATAACGGGCATCCCTACAGTGATCGGCTGTATGTAGTGGCTATTGAAATCATGACATGGCTTTAAGTAATTGGTATTTTGGTATTTTGAGAAAATTGAGGGTTACTAGAAAGTGCCTTTAAATTGTCGGATGTCCTTAATTGAAAGTTTATTGGAAAACTTAGGGATTAATTTGAAAACTTTTGAAACTTGTGTCATTTTTTGAAATAAGGTAAAAACTTAAGTACTTATTTTAAAATTTTCCTTCAATAAATAAAACTCTTCCATGGCACTTATAGCATTTCTACATGTTCTTCTCTTTGTATCCCCTATTTCTTGCCATTACATGAAAAGGATTTCAAAGGTCTCTTGCCTATTTAAGGTTAGAATCAATTGTATCTTATTTGTTTTTTTTTTTCTCTCTCTCCCCATCTCTCTCTTTTGTTTCCAACCCAAACCTATCACAGTATACATGGTAGATCCAAGATTTTCTTTTGAGTGGTGCAAGCAAAAGTGGGGTGGATAAATTAAATACTAAAATAAATAAATTTAAGGTTTAATTTTTGAAATTTTTCGGACCACATAAGTGACCCACGTGCATACACTTAGCTAGGTCCATCCCTCACAAAATCCACAGGCAGTCGCTTGTCTCTCTATTCCTATTTTATAATTGCAGTCTTACCACTCATATTTGATGGGCACATCTCGTCAAATTATATAACAGTGATAGACTTTTCACGAGAGCACGATACGTGGAATATTCTTTTTGTGAGAGAGTAATTTGTGGTGTACTCTAATTAAAGTCCTAAAAATTTCTTCATTAATATCCATCATATAGATTAGTGGATTGATTAGATTTTAGGCCAATACCTTTACATTGAACAAAAAAATGTAATATAAGTCAATGAGATTTCTAAAATATGAGCCCCACAGGCATTAAATTTCTTAATGCATGGGTCTATGTATTAGTCTTGAGGTGTTTTTATATTTCATCGGCATATTTGATCTTCCATTGGGCCACAAGTCTTTTTAAATTCTTTTTTCTATTCATTCAAATCTCCAAGTTTTTTCTATCTTTTTTCCCCTAAGTAATCACCTTTATATATTTGAAATTTAAATTTATTTAAGACCACTCATTCCTAAAAGCACTACTTTCCAATATTGACTTCTTAATTCTTCCTAAAATCTTTCCTAATACACGGTTTAAGTGCCTAAAATCTTAATAAAATTCACTTAGTCCAAATTACTCTATTTTTCTCTATAGATGACATCCGACTACACCGATTCTATTTTTATGTATAAATCTTTTTAATATTTTTTTAATGATTTGACCTGGCCCGATTAATTAAATAGCGGGCTCGGCCTCAATTTTACAAGTCATGTCAGGCTTGGGCCAGGCCTAGACCAATGCTTCTAAAGTTAGGTCAGGCTTGAATATGCCTTAGCCTGGCCTAGCCTGGCCTGGTCCATGAAGACCCTTACTAAAAAATCTCTACACATCCCAATACTCTCTATAATTTATTTATTTTTCCTAAGTTGGCCTAGTAGCTAGGAGTTGGAAGGCAAGGCGCTCACCTACATATATTTATCAAATGGACCGCATTAGACGTTGGTCTATTTTCTTTTCTATTCAAAACCAACTAATCATTTTTTTTCATAGTAAGGGAGTTGGTTGACCTGATAATTCTTGTACATTGGTGATTGGACTATTCTATCTAAGTTTTTTTACTATATAAAATTTCTTTTCCTCTTAGTTTTCAAGTTTGTAACTAAGAATCATTGTTAAGCATTTTATAAGATTCTTCCATTTTGAGAACGAGAACTTGAAGATTGATTTGGTATTGTATGCATGATCATATCTGGGATTAGCGTGAGCCCCGCATTGAAGCCCTCACTGTGGTGGTTTGGGTTTTGTTTTTATTTTACTTATATGGTACATATATTTTTCAAATGGGTCACGTTTGGCATGAGTAATTTTCTTTTCTATTCAATTCCAACTAATCAATTTTTTCATAGTGGAATATTGATTGACCTAATGATTCTTTGTATATTGGACTATTCCATCTAGATTTTTTTATCATATAATATATATTTTTTCTCTTGAGTTGAGTTCACAGATTTAAGGAAAAATGATCTAACTTTTTTTAATAATATTATAATAAAACTCTACGGGTACATTATTTTTCTTTTTTTATTTAATTTTACTAATATGGTATTTAATTTTTTAATTGTGCACAAAAATATTTAAAATTATGATTGTGTAGTGAATTTTATGTTAATATTAATTTACAAATCATTTAAATATTTATAAATATTTTTATTTACAAATAATTGTTATATATAATAAGGATTCTCCCCATCTTGGCACTTCTCTCTCTATCTTGATGATCCCCATCTCAGATTAGAAGTTAGAGTCAAATAACCAATTTAATTTCTTTAAAATTATCACCTATCATGTAATCTTTTTTGAGAACCTATATCAACTACTAAATCAAGAGATTCTTAAGAGATTATTAAACATATTACATATCTCCAAATCTCCTCACAAAATCTCTTGAACTTCTTTTCAAATCTATATCAACCAAATTTTGAAATTCAAATCTCAAAGATAGAAAATTTTATCTTTATCATTTTAAAAACGTTCTTGGGCGATTCTCTTGACTATGGTTGATTGAGGTTTCCTGGATTTACGTCCTACTTCTCCGCCATTACCTGGATTTTGTATGGTATGGTTGCAGAGAAACGCTGTTGAGAATAGAGCACTCAAGAGGCTATCAAACTTAGTTACATTCATTATTAATTATGACAGTCATGTGGACTATCAAACTTAGTGGATGGCATATAATTGTGTGTACCATAGGGATTTCTGTTTCTCATTGTCCAAGTCAATAACAAATAGAATATTTTTGTGGTAGTGATTAGAAAAAATTTGACTGGAATTGTCTTGTAAGGAAAGAAGTAAATACAAATAAAGGATCAAACCACAATATTAAATTTAAATTTAACTTAAAGAGTTTAAATTCTTTTCTTTAAATATTTAAATATTTAAATTTAATTTTAACATGTTTGTCTAATAATTTATATGATAATATTTATTATTCATTGCCGCCTCTTATAATTTTAGCAATTTTATTGTTTTAAGAACTGGGATGGTGCACAAGTGTAAACTTCTTAATTATTTGTAAACATGTATGTGACTATATACTTTGTGCTCATAGTAACGATAGTAATGTGTTGTCACTATCTACATTAATTCTTTAATTCCTTTCTAGATTTTTATCTTATTTTATTTTCTATTGCTTTTAGTTCTATTCGAGTATTCTATTGATTCTCTTATCTTCATTTTTCAAATCACGATTATTCACCATTTGTTGCAAATAATTTATTTTTTGGTACCTACTTTTATTTTCTCCATTTTAATTCTGTAATCTACATGAGTTTTGTCAATGTTTAGAAATTTTGCCCATGTCTAACCCATTTAAAGCATTTAGATTACATTTGAATTTGGTTGTAGGAAAAAAAAAGCCCAAATCACAATTTAAAGGCCAAACTTCTTGGCCGAGACAACTATGCAATCAATTTGACTAACCCATTAAAATCATCATCCAAAAATTATTTTCCCTTTATTATGATTTCTTTGTCTTCTTTATTGATTCTCTAATATGTACGTTATCTCATTTTAGGTATTTAACTTTTTATAGTTTATTTAGACGGTTAATATTTTCTTTATCGTAAATAATTTCCTTTTTTGTATATGGTTTTATTTTCTCCGTTTTAATTCTTCAATGTACATGAATTTTGTCAAATTCTAAAAATTTTGCGCGTGTCTAATCCATTTCAAGCATGTAGATTACATTTGAGTTTAGTTGCAAGAAGAAGAAAGCCCACAACATAATTTAAAGACCAAACTTCTTAGCCGATCCAACTATACAATCAATTTTGATTCACCCATTTAAATGGATTATATGGATAAACTTTAACCTGGCCCATTTAACTAGAACTATACAGACACATATTAGATGTTGGTTAGATTATGCAAATCAACACTTTTATTGTCAGATTTGAAAATCTAAGTTTTAATATAATATCATGAACACATTTTTTTACATATATCATTTAGTTTTTAGTAATTTAATTGAATATTAAATTGAAGTATAAAATATTAAGAAAATGTGACATTTCAATAGTTTGGATCAAGTAATGCTAACACAATACAGAAGACATAATTTTGCAGAGACAAGTTCAGGAGTTAAAAAACAAGTGCAAGTGTTGAAATAAGTGTAAGAACTAACATAGAAATTCTCTTCTTAAAAAATTAAAATTTTAAATTTTAAATTTAAATATATTTGTGTTGTGATTTATATGATGATATTTATTTATATTTTATTAAGACATTATTAATTTTTTTCCACGAGGGCTTCGAAGCGTTAGTTTGAAGGAAAAGAACTCATGCGTCGTCGTCCTTTCTCTCACAGCTCCATGACTATTTCCTTTTTTTTTTTGAGTTCTTTCCACACACACTTGGATTTCTATGTTGCCTTTATTCCACCAAGCTTATGTGGCTTATGTAACAACTTTATCTAGGATGAAGTGTTGCTAGCACCGATCGAATCTTTTTCACCGACTTTCACCGTCAATCATATGGTGACTTCTGTGCTGATTTCATGATATGCATAACCCATAATAATTTTAGTTCTTTAGATTGCTGGATGTTTGGGGGGGTTTTTTTTTTTTAATAAGAAACTAGTGAATTTTACTAAAGTAAGTACAAATAGCATGCGTGGTTCAGTCTGTCAAGTCTTTAGACTGAAAAGGAAAATGAGCTGCCTGTTTGCTTTGCTTATGGAAAAAATCTGTTGGTGGAGATGAATTGGATTTATAAAAATATAAAAAATTAACCTTCAAGGTGCGTGATCGCTTTTCTTAAGAAGTTTTCAGCCATCGACTTGGTGGTACCAAGTCAACAATGGATTATCAGGCAGACTGTCTCTGAGATACAATGAAGCTCAACTTATGCTGATGTTGATTTGAATTTGCTTGCCCGAAGATCAACTCTGAACCCAGTGGCCATACAAGAATACAACAACAGAACAACAATGCAATTTTTGTTTTATGTTGTCTCACTAAACAGAATGTAGTAATTTATAGTGGTTGAATGGTTATCATCACCATTCTAAAGGTCGTATCCAAATATACAAATCAAATCACCGTTGGAGAATGAAGGCTGGGATTTGGAAATACATTTGAAAATTCTTTCCGTACGTAACGCTTTGTTGCGAAACGACATGAGGGCAGAAACTTCCAAGGGTAGTTAAATAACTACAACCACCTAACTGGCCCATTAGGCTAGGTCTAACCTAAACCATAACCAATTTGAATTATCCAAATTGGGACTGGGTCAAGCCATATAAACTATTAAAAAATAGCATCTTAACTCTACTGCACAGATCCAAGCCCAAGCCTCATAAAAAGAGCCCATGCCTAGAACATTGATAGGGTTTATAAAGAGATATCTTATAAATGCCTCTTTCATTTTGAACTTATCCAATGTAGGATTGGACATCAAAAGGTAAACTTCTAAATGAAAAATAGGTTCTCAAAGGATTGGCTTCTTTGAGATTTTCTACATGGAATGCATGATATTGAAAAATTATTTTAAAGAAAACTCAAATCCAAACATTGGATTTCTAATTTTTGAAAATCTCCAATAATCCCCCAAGATTTCCAAAAATCTCAAATAATCCCCCCACAATTTGAAAATTGTAAAGACACCCTCACAATGCTAAAAACAAACTCTTAAATGACAACCATAATTTCAATTATTGCATCTAGACTTCCACAATTTTGAAAAATTATAAAGGACGCCCACAATTTTGAAAAAAAATGTTCAAATATAGCCGTAATTTGAGATTTTATTTTGCTATTGATATCTTGAAATTTCATGCATAAATGATAGGTGTCTTGTGGACTTGAGCCTTCACTTAATAATAAATCTCAAAGTCCCATCGAAGTGCCTAATAGCCGTAGCTTTGAATTAGTGACTCCATGTGACGAGACCGGAAATACTATCACACCTAAAACTTTTTAGCTTTAGTTTCAGATAAAGCCAACACTATCTCACGCCATGTGTCTATATCCTGGTTTCATGAATGCTCTAGAGGAAAAACCCGTCCTTCATAGAAAGTGGCTGCACTTCCACATTCATATAGGTGGACCTATTAAAGGCACCCCTGTAACATAAGCGCCACAACGTAAATTTTTTATAGGTCAATTAAGAGCCTAGCTCAGCCTTGCCTTTGCTTTTCAATTACAGATCCAAGCACTATTTCTAATCTAGGGGATGAAATAAGTAAATTTAGTGCTTGCCGATCAAAAAGTTATGATATACTTTGTTCATTGAATTTAGGATTTGGGGAACAAATACTGAGTTGAGTTTCTATCATAGGTGATTAATCATTGGGTTTAAACCCATCCCCATAGAAGTTTTAAGCACCACATCCTTTGCAAGGCCTTTAGTCAAGGGATCGACCAAGTTTTCACCTAACCTTACATAATTAATTGTGATCACACATGGTTTACCCAGTAGAGCCACATCGCTATTTCTTGGTCTAATATGCCTAGACTTACCATTATACACTTTTCTATATGCCCGTGATTGTGTAGCAGAACTATCATAATGTAAAAAAACTGGTGGCATTGGTTTCACTAAATGTTGAGACCAAAGATCAAGATGTTAGAAACTAGGATGTGGTGAAATTGATTTTTTTACACAGCCATTGGTGTCACAATGAGATCTTTCTATCTCATTCTCCTCATGTCTGATGGCCATGCATCCTTGTAGATCCTAAAGCAGGGTTCACCTAAAAGTGAAAATGGTGAGTTGAGGAGGTTTCCTAGTGCATAAGAGCTATCAGTAGCACAGGTTACACAAGCAAAAGTTAAATAGAGAAGAATAGCACATATAAATTGCCTGGATTAGATAGCATGATCAAAATTCCCCTATTAAATTATCTTGAAGCCTTTCAAACTGTCCCCCATGAAACTATGCAAGGCATGAAAATTTTTGCTCATATATATATTAATATAGTACAAGAAATAACAAATTTTGACTATACAACACTGACATGGATATTGATGAATATCCTAACTTACCCATCATAAGCTGCAACTGGAATACCGGAGAAGAACAAAGTGATCACTAAGTCCTCAACAGTGTTAAATATATACATCCTTGAAAGCCTGCCTAGGGTAAGCAGATGAATCTCTTGTATGGCACACACCAGCAAGCAGCGCAGCAACCAAATACTACACCTCTCCGAAGGTGTAGAGGCCAGTTCCATAAATCCCACACCTCTCACCTTTGACAAAATAGTTTACACTGAATGACGGTTGTCGGTCCTCTCTCTTGCCGGACGTTCGTCCTGGATCTCTTCTAGCTCCTCATCATCAGCCCTCTTTCCTGCCATTTCCTTCCAGTAGGCAACTATCTTCTTTAAACGGACAATTTCTTTTGAAGAGACATTCTTGCTTGGATCATTCACAATTGAGCGCACCCTCGATGCATACCTGGAACAACATAAAAAGCTACTTTATGAGAAATCTGTGTGGGTTAGAAACAAAAGACTTGTGGTCTCACACTCAGAAATGAGATGCGTGCTATACAGTTTTTGAGAACCAGCACACTCCATTGAAGCAACAAGACTTATATACGTTACAAGAATGTGATCTTCTAGAGTCTCGACAAGTGGGTTAAAAAAATCGTCGAGGTTTTTTCATATGTTTTGGCAATTCGAGGCTTTGTTATAATAAAAGTGCATCCCTAATGCGTGTGGTTTGGGAAATTGAAGAATTAGAAAATGTATTCATAAAATAAGGTTAATAAATATTATTTTCTTTTGTTTTCTTTTTCTTCCTTTCATTTTTCAGGAACCTGCCTATCCTTTTAGCATTGAATTAATCTTGGTCTTGATGTATCATTCTACATGATGCAATTGCTATACAGTTTATCTGCAACGAAATTCAATATGTTACCAATAAGAAAAGATAAAAGAACGCACATCAAAGAGTTATGGGTCTCATCCAAGTTTGACTCAGCTGGAGAGACATTTACAAACATTAGCGTTTTGGCATTGCCGCCAAGTGAGTCACTCATGAGCATCGTCAACTTGTGGTTCCTGTAAGGTACATGCTGTCCATCTGAAGACAAGGCACCAATCACATCACCAAGGGCTGATAGTGACTTGTTGATGCTTTGAGCTTCTTTTAGTTGATGGCCGGAGGATCCTGATTTCTTTATCCTTTCAGAACCAGCAAGATCTACAAAACTTAACTGCACAGAGAAATTATGTTAATCAGTCAATAGCTGCATTATTGAACTTACCAACAACACACCACAACCAGATGACAACATCTAGTTTATTTAAACAATGATCATAGTTTGCGTTTAAGCATGTGCAAATGAAAATTCCATAAAGTAGTATAAAAAACCAATTTAGCACAATGCACTAGACTCATTGTCTGTTTATTCTTACGTACTCAAGCATGCATGTGGCTATGCATGTATACCAGATCTTGTATATCTACGTTTGTGCATCATTTATTATATTTTGAATCAAAAAGTTAGGATCTAAGTTCAAGTTAGCTACCAGACAATACAGCCAGCTCACATGCCCTGCTGCATTGGACTCAATTATAGTTTGTTTATGTTTATAGCATGTTTAGAATGTGACTAAATCTGTAAGAAGGCACAAACATACAAATAAGGATGCATTAAAATTGGCCTTATGATCCATGGCAAGCTCAACTACGCACCATGGGAAATGATCTTATCCCGTCTTATGCAAGATGTCATAAAATATGACTTTTGAGTTGATCATACGATTCCCAGCGCAGTCACCATTCCAAGGCACCACATTTGAAAGACTCTGTTGAATACTAATCAAAATTGATAGTTTCTCATCCGCTGTGACTAGATACAGCAAAGAAGTGACAGGGCGATGATATAGATACATCAGAGACACATTTTGCACAAAAAAAAAAAAAACTAATCTAATATGGCGAGCTACTTATGTCAGCTATCAAGTTATCACAGTGAACTACCAATGTATGAACGTGTGCTTGAAAATGGAGCAGGTGCATGCCAACCTGCATCACATAATTTTGACACCAAAGCACACCAACAGAAGCAAGCAACAACAAACCAAAACGCCAATTGCCTGACTCTTCATGGAAGGCAAGACATAATTGATGACACAATGGAGATTAGGATTCCGCTTAAAAAAAATTTTTTTGGGTGCTTGGTGAAGTTCAAAAACCAACTACCTATCTGTTACAGCTTTCTCTTACTAGTCCTTACCCGCAAGCACATGAATGATTACCAAAACATGGTAGGTATGAGTATGGCCGAAAAGTTGCATCAAATCTTTTTGGAAAGATAGTACTTCAATAGGAAAGAGAGCTTGCTTAGTGGATACCATGATGGGAGCAAGTATAAATATATCTTGTTTAGTCATTTGCAAGAGACCACGTGGAGGAGAAGGCTATGGTTCTTAAGGAATGAGTTTAAGTTCTTATATTCAGGAGAATAATTCTAGAAGTGGGAAAATATTGCAGTTTATAAGGTTTCAAAGAAGAATATTGCAGTCTAGGTATCAAAGATAAGTTAAATGGGTAGAACGTATGTGATAAAGAAATCTCAAATGTTATGTGCGTCATGCAAGATTAAGGAAAATTGTTTTAAAGAAATTTTGGTACCTCATGAATGAATTAGTATAAATCTACATCTTGGAGAAGTTTAATCATTGGAGGGTTAGTTTAACAAACTCAGAAGGAACAACATTAGCTAAATAATGGGCTAAGCGGACATGTAGAGGTCATAGTTTGGACAAAAAATAATGAGATATAGGAAGATGTTATTGATTCTGTAATGATTATATATATATATATATATATGAGAAGTTCTCAGGAATGCCCCATTTAAAAAGGGGCGTTTCTGCCCTCTTTATATCCTCCAATGAAGGGCAAGTCATGTGATGACTTTTTCTCCTTTCTAAAAGTAACATTAATTGCTTCTCCACATTCTTAATCTCCTATTCGCTGCTAAAAAGAGCGTTTTCACTTTTAAAATCGCCCGGGCACTATCTAGCACTCCTCATGTGTGTGTGCGTCTTGTATCTTGTGATAGCTAACATACTTCTAACAAAGAAAACTTAATTGCCTGTAAGAGTTGATATGGTGAAAAACAAACAATCAACTTTTTTCTAAGACAGAGAATAGAAATCATAAGGATTGCAAAATCATTTCAGGAACGAACCATACAGCACAACATGAAGTAAACGAAGTTGGATATCAGTAATGATACCAGATGAGTTAGAACTCTCTTTTAATCCTACTTGTATGAAAATTAACAAAACAATGATAGGACATATGGAATGTAAGCTTGACAATTATTAAGGGAGAAGGAACTGGTCAAAGTTGAAAACAAGTTATTGCAACAATGTGATAAGAAACCTTGATGCAACTATAGAAGAAAAGGACGAAACCTAACATTCAAAAAAAAAAAAAAAACAATTATATAAAGAAAGGGATACATTGATGGAATATTGTAAATGAGGAGTCATGTAATTGTGAAGTTCCACTTGGCTAACCTACATTACCATATGGAGTTCAATGGTAGAAAAGAACCCACAAGAAGGCATAATTGATGCAGGCCATAACTGAGGTCTCCCAGCCCATTGGGCCCAGCCACAGGCCCAAAAATTTCGGCCAGATGCCCAAGCCCATTTAGGCTGAAGGAGACATCCAAATCATGCATTGTGCAGTCTTTTTTATATTTTAATAGATGAATTTTAGAGATATACGTGAGAATCTTCGGAAAGTTTCTTGTAGAGAATTTTAATTTCTTTAGACTTTTATTTTAATTAGAATTGTTTCTAAATTAGAATTAGGGTATGGAGTCTATATAAAGGTTGTAATCCCTCATTAGGGATCAGTTCACTGACTAATGAAACTTCTTTGTTGAGTTTGAGTTTTGTCCTTCAAATTTCTCTCTCAATTATGTTTGTTTGGTGTGAGACCACTATATTTGGATCCTATGGATCCCTATCCCTAAGCATTAGCTTGGAGAGTAGTACCTAGCTATACTCTTCCCTTACCCGAGTTGAACCAATATCCTTCCTGATAAAATAGATTTTAAGTATTAGTAGCAACACTAGCATCATCAAATTATTAGCAATACAATACCCTGAGGCCTCACTCTATAAAATTTGTGTGACATAGTTTTTAACAAACTGCTGTGCCATTAATTTGATAGTATCAATTGGATGTTATAATGAGTAATAATGGAACATGTCAAACCTTTCCTCTGGCAACAGATTGCGTTTGAAGATTTGTGCTTTCAATCACAATCGAAAGTATCAAGTGTGATCTTGAACTCTCTTCATTCATTTGAGTCCCCGAAGTGTGTCGTCGCTCAGACCCTCTTACAATAATGGTTCTCAAATCCTCATAGCTGGAAATAGGTACAATTGTTGTATTTTCTACAAACACCATCCCCTGAAAGAAAAGGGGAATCAAACAATCAATAAGATTTGCATAGTAACAAAATACAATGGACTTGAATTTGACAAATTGAAGCATAAGCCTGAAAAGCATTTCAAATAGACAAAATTCTCCCTTCGGATACAAGTGGGAAATAACATGAACAAAAGGAATTAGCTAGCACTTATAAGATAAGATGAGTCACCTTTTGATCCTTCTTTATTTCTAGTTTCATACGCTTTGTGTTCCTCGGTAGTAGAAGATCTACTAGGGTATCCTGATATAGTTCCACCATATAGGCCTGCATCATACGGTGGAAAAAATAATTATTAGTTATATGGACAAATAACAAAAATACCCTTTGCTTAGGCTTAGTAAACCTCACTAACTCAAGTCAAGTTAGGGGTTCATTGGGAGTGACAATGGAAAGGCTTGGATGTAGATGAAGAAAATATGTAGCATCAAGCTGATCAGTTCCAGTCAAGGTCCCAATGTGTGAATGGGTTGGCCCCCCTATATGAAAGCTCAAATCAAACTGTTTGTAAAAAAGGCCGTTTTGGCAAATCATTATCATCATGTAAGTCATTTGAGATTTTCTCATGATGACAGATCGGTCAAAAGCAAAACTTAACGAGTATAGTTACTTTTTGCTCAGTTCCACAATTTGTACAGGGATGTCTTGGTAAAAAAACAAAATATAGTGGTCATTTTGAAATTGTGTGCAAATATAGAGATCTTTGTATAAAAAATCATTATGAAATGTTTTTATTTGTTCTAAGTTGAAAGTATTGTTACAATGTTATTTTACTCAAAAATAAGTAAAAATATACAACTAACATAAAAGAGAAGGTTCGGCAAGATCAACAAGATCCAAAATATTTTAATTATATAATAACAAAGAAGTTGTCAGCCATTTCAAAAAAAAAAAAAAAACACACAATAAGCACATATTGTGCAATAAGCACTTTAAATAATAATTAATAGAAGTTAGAAGTAGTACATACATTGAAACATTAGAACAGCGTACATGCAGATGATAAAGGGTGGCAAAATGTCAATGTTCATGTTACCATAAGATAAAAAGGGGATGCTTACATGCCAGATTTCTCAAGATCGCCAAGTTTGACATCACGTGGATATTGTAAGGTTTTAAGTAAATTGAGTTAAATTAGATAATTTTCAGGAAGATTAACTTAAGAATGAGTTAATGATCAACCAAATTCAAATAAGCCAGTTCTTGTCTTTTTTTTAATTGGTGCCATGACTTCAACCCACAGCCCAAGGTTGCAATAGTGATTAGTGAGTACCTTCCACAAGTTAGTTTTACTAAAGGCATCATTTTTCACAACACAGGTGAAATGGTTTGGCTAGCTCCAACTAATCTTAGTCAGAGCAAATGGATAGATCTCTTAATCTAAGACATTTGAATAGCCAGCACAAGATGTTGGCTTGGACGCCTTAGTTCTTAGAGAATCAGTGGTAACATGGTTTATACACATAATAAGGCATTTGAGGCATGCACCCACATCTTTATCAATGCCATTACTTTTTCTGTTCTTTTTCTTTTTCAAAACTATAAAGAGAGTTCATTGTTACAGTCGCGACATCCATGAACATAGTGATCCACTACGAAATTCTTGGACAATGTTCTCACCTAATAAGGCTTGTGGACACATCTCCACATGTTTGACTTTAAATTTTGGGATAGCATGAACAAGTACACCTCATAATTTCTATAACATTAAACAAGCATGTCATAAATGCATTGAGACTTTCCAGTAGCATATTCTAGGAATATTTCTTGAATATGCGTGGTCAAACAGTAATAAAACTTATAAATATTATTAGATATCCTGCAACACATCTTTAAGTAGTCACCAAGTCATTTTCTAAGACTCTAGGAATAAAGTAATAAAAAGAATTCAAAATCCAGTATGTAAATCACAGGAATATGCACTTATCAATACACATCAATCTCTGATAAATATGAAAGAAATTTACCTTCAAAGAGAAAGAAAATTTGTTGCTGTCACGCTTCAAAATCTTGAAAAGTTCAGCAGTTGCTCTGGGAGTAAGTCCAGGATTACTTTCAGATCCATAAATTGTATAAGTTTTTCCAGAACCAGTTTGTCCATATGCAAATATGCAGACATTGTAGCCATCAACCGCTGATTGCACTAGATACTGCATTGCAATACCAAGAATAGTTAATTAGATCTTAAATAAAGCAAATTTATTAATTATCACCAAGATAACTCAACTAAAAAAATATAACAAATAGGGATAGAGAGGCAAAAGTTTAAATCAGTTAATGAATAAACTCACAGGAACCTACCTTTGTATCTTCGAAAATATCATCCTGAGAAGCAGCACAGTCAAAAACACGATCATAAAGGAACTGTTTTTGCTTATCATCCTTCCAAGGATGCTCAATCGTGAACTCATCAAAACTTGTAAGAACCATCTTCTCTTTCTCAGTAATTTCTTTTTCATTGAGAGGCCGCAAGCGACAGAATACTCTAATCTTGCCCTTCATATCTGTACCAAAATATTGACAATTAACAAAGAGAAATAAACAGAAGTGCCTTGGTTAGAGTGGAAAAAACACAACTTCCCATGAAAGTTGTAAGAAGTCCAGTTAAGATCATAGGTTAACTTTCATTGCTATAATAGAAAATAAATGATCCAAATGTCAACCTTCTATTGTATTGAAATATCGTTTCCTCAACACTTGTTCTTCCTTGTAGAGTCTTTCCAATTCGACCAATTGTTCACATTGCTTCTTTAAAATTGCAGCAGTTTGCTCATTTTTTCTATCAATATCCTGATAGCAAGTAGAAAGTAATTTAGCTAGATAAACTTTTTTTTTCATCTATCAATGATGCGATGGGACAATATACAAAGAACAAACATAATAGTGTCAAAAGATCAAGAGTTGAACATCTCAACCCCCAAGATGGATTAAAAATAGAAGTATAAAATGGCCACCTCTTTCATTTCACGCAGTTCCTCTAACTCCTTCAAGTTGCATTGCAACGTATCCAATTCTGTATTCCTCATTGTAAGAGTTGATTCAGCAACTGCCAAATCCTGAGTAACTCCTTCCAGCTTCTTTTCTAGCTCCAAAATTCGTACTCTAAGAGCTTTACGTTCTTGCTCAAAATTTCTTTCAAGACTTTCTATCTAAAATTCAAAAGGGACAAAATTTAGTGCATACCTTCCTGAAAATGCCATAAAATTTTCATGCAATTTAAATCAAGATAACGTTAACTCCGCCAGTTTTTGCTGCCGGTCCCAAGCCCAAGTAAAGGAAGGGGCTTGCGTTCGGTAAGTCGACAGCCAGCATAAAACTTTATCACAACCCAAACACAGAATCTGAGATAAGAAATAGAACTCATGCAGCTGACCCAACATGGATGGGATAAGGCTTTCATGATGATGATGATGAGTTTAAATCAAGATAACTTTGCGCTGCTTAGATTTAGATAAAAACTGGACAGTTTAAAAACTCAAACTTATTCATTGAAGGCACAAATATACTATCAGACATCAATCATTGAATTAAGAGAGTAAGCAATTATGCCTTTCAACTAATAACAAAGAAAACAACAAAGCATACAATACCTCTTCAGTCTTTTTCTTCTCAAGCCTTTGAACCTTTTGTTCCAACAATATTTTTTCATTCTTCAACCTCTTTGCAGCTTCTTCAGCTGCATTCAGCTCCTCTGTGCGTGCCTTCAACTCATCTTGTATCTTGCTTATTTCCTAAAATTAATAATAAAAACAGGTTGCATAAGCTCTAATGTATAGCAAGATAGATGCAAATTATCCATGCACTGGAACAAAATAACACAATGGAAGCTTCATAAAGTTACTCAAGTAATATGTGGAAAACAAGTTTACCTGAGAATTAGAAGAAGGGTTGATGTCATGACCATTAGATCCAACCAAATACTCTACTCTGGCATTGCTTTCCGAAGAATGGACTTGATTGCTCAACTTTGCCAGCCTAGCTTCCATGCTATGCTTTTCAATCAATGCAGCCTGACAAATTAGAATAAAATATTATACATAAAAGAGAACTAATAGGAAATTGTATCCAATAAAGAGAGAACACTGTGAATAGAAAGTAGGATCCTTGTGCATAAAAGGTAAAATCACTCACCTGCAAAGCAGAATCTTTTTCATCACATAATGTTTTCAGTTTATCACGCTCACATATAACTTCTCTTAAGTTTTGCTTCTCAGATAGCAAGGAATCTTTAACACCTTCCAGTTCCTCCTGCATTTCTATTTCTTGCTTCTGCTTTGCACGCAATTCATCTGATAACTACAAAACATAACCAATAATTCAGTACCCAAACACCAAGTCCAACGCATGATAATAAGTAACCAGCATTCCAAGCACCAACTGCATCAACAGCGGCACAGAGGAAACATTTGATATGCAGTCATAGAAAAACATAGAACCCACTGAGCTGAAGAGAAGATTGGCATAGGGCCAATAATATGTAGACATTGAAACTGTGAGAAAATAAACTGGACACTTTGATATCCATTAATTAGACAAGGTCCGATTTTGTCCGATTTTGGAGTATTTTTAAGAATAATATGACAATGCAAAAAGGGAAGAACAGGCAACAGAGAATACATGGAGAAAACATAGAATAAGAACCTCTAACATACCATTCAAAAAGAGGAAAAAAAATCTATTATGTAAAGGCACTGGAAAATTAAACTTCCGCTTAAATTCAAAATAATAAATAAAACCTTCAAATGATCAAGAAATTAAAGGCAACAATTTGGATTTTTAGACTTCAAAGTTAAATAACTACAAAAAAAAAAAATCCCACAAGAAATTAGGCAAGGAGTTTCAATTGTCCAAAGTAAAGACTTAAGACATAATTTGTGGGGGTTAAGCCTTATGAGCACATTTCTTTTTAATAGACAAATATTTACATCAATAATAGATCAATAGAAACTCATCATGTTTTGGCCATGTAATTAGTTAACTAGGATATATTTTAAGTTAATTCCAATTAACACATTTATAATTAGGCTTAAATTCCTCTACAACATATGTCATTGGGATTTTGTCCAGGCTGTGGCTCATCCAAGAGGTGACCCATTAGAGTGAAGATGAATATGAGACTAAACATTAGACCCAATAATTACAGATATGCAGTCTCATTCTTAAAATATAATAAAAAAATAAAAAACATAGAATCATGCCGAAATAAAACCACATCATCATCATCATCAAAGCCTTATCCCAACCATGTTGGGGTCGGCTACATAAATTCTGTTTTTCCATTCTGTACTATTTTGAACCAAATCCTTAGATAATTTAAACTTCTTCAAATCTGATTTAATGACTTCCATTAACGTTTTCTTCAGCCTACCCCTACCTCTTAATAGACCTTTCACCTGGATAACCAAATTCCTTCTCACCGGTGCCATTACTGGCCTATGCTCAACATGCCCAAACCATCTTAAACGGGTTTCTCTAATCTTATACCCTATTGGTTCTACCCTAAAAGCTCTCGAAAGCACTTATTTCTAATTTTCTTTTTCCTAATTTTACCACACATCCACCTAAGCATTCTTATCTCCGCCACATCCATATGATGTATATACGTCTTCTTAATTGACCAACATTCTGCTCCATATATCATAGCTGGTCTCACCACCATCTTGTAAAATTTGTTTTTCAATTTCGTTAGCATTCGTTTATCACAAAGCAATCCAGAAGCTAATATCCACTTCAACCATCCAGTTTTTATCCTATGCTCAACATCTTCGTCAATCTCCCCATCCTTACTAATCATCGAGCCTAGATACCTAAAAGAATCCCTACGTGGTATCTCATGAGTTTCAATTTTAACAGTGGTTTCAATACTTTGTATACATCTACTGAAATTACAATCCTTATATTCTGTCTTTGTATTACTTATTTTAAAGCATTTAAATTCTAATGCCCCCCGCCATCTCTCGAGTTTTGCATTTACACCCTCTCTTGATTCATCCACCAATACTATATCATCTGCAAAACAACATACACCATAGTATTTCTTCTTGAATATGCACAGTTAACTTATCTATAATCAATACAAAGAGATAAGGGCTTAAGGCCAATCCCTAATGTAATACATGTTTCTCCACATGTGGTTCTCACATTTGTTACTGCTTTTTCATACATATCCTTAAAACCACATGTATACTAAAATAAATTTCACATATATTTTTTGAATAGTAAATAAATCCACATATGCAAAAACTGTACATAGGCGAAAGAATACAGAAGAATCATGCATGCTTATTTACATAAATATCACATGAAAAAATAAAAAATTAATACAAAAATCGCTTAAGAAAGAATCATACTCAAATATACCCAAAGTATTCCCAAAGAAATCCACATAAATATAAATAAGAAACATAAAAGGGCTTGACTGGGCTAGGCCGGGCCGAGCCTAGTATTGTCCAAGCTCGGCACTCAATCAGCAGACCTTCAAAAATATTGTCCAAACCCGGCCGTAAGACTTTTTAAGAAAAACAGAAGCCTTCATTTTGCAATCTTTCTAAGGGTCGGGCCAGGATAGAGACCCTCTGTGGATTGGCTCAATCGACAGCCACACCTCAGGTTTGAACCCCCAATGGCATTTTGGGAACCTCACCCTAGATGAGTTTTAAGACATGAGCCCTAAAAGATTTTTAAAACACAAATGCAAAATAATAATTAGCTCACAATCATGTTGGAACAACAACTATCTTGTTGCAGTGACAAATTTTGTGGTAATTTCACTTAATTTACTTACAATATCCACATTCCTTTGGGATTCTTCGACATCTTTGGATAATTCCTTTATGCGTTTTTCATATACATCCATGCTAAGCGGCTTACTCTGAGATAACTCTCCTTGAATAGAGCCACTTGCAGCAGAGCGTGCTTTTGAGTATCTGCGCAGCATTACGTCATTTATATGTGTTTGAAGAGCAACACAAATTTCCTCCCCCTGAACCATAGTGGAAATTTAAGTTTAGAAAGACATCATAGAGTAATTTGAGTAATTTGCGACAAAAAGAACGGAGAATTGCTTCTAGATCAAGTAAGACGTAGAGTTTTAAGTACCTGCTTAGTTTCAAACTGGAAAATATGGAGGCCACCTGCAACTCTCATCTTAAAGAAGACAGCAGTGTTGCTGCTACCAAATTGCATGATATCTCTAAGCTCAGCAGAATGTAAGTATTCTTTTGGAACTGGACGGAAAAAATGAACCTGTGACAATTATGCATTTGTGTCAAGTAGATCCATAATTAGTTACATTAAAAAATGAAAATGAAAATGAGAATGGCATGCGGAAAACATCTAAGGAATGTCAACACACCCCTCGCTTGTTGATGCCTAAAATGATCCGACCAGGAAGAAGTCCAATAGGATCATCTATTTTTCGGACACTAAAGAAAATTGAATTTCCATATGGAAGTGATCTCAAGATCCTGAGGAACTGCTGCCTCGCATCATCTTTCGACAAATGTTCCTATATGGACAGGAAAAATTATTCAGCAATAACAGATTTGAAAGTATATTAGCCTCACTTCCAGCACAACATGCACAAAACTAGACAATTTCACATCAACTTAGCATCTGTCAAAGAAGAAAAATTTTAAGCAATGATCACAATACAGGAAAAAAAAAAAAAAAGCAGTACAAAAGGCAACACAAGATTCAAAACCAAAAATTCAGGTCTTAGCTAAAAAGGCTAGGATCAATTAAGGTGGAACAGAAAACCATGCACTAACAAGAAATGCGAAGAGAAATTGCCTAACCAAACCATTGAAATAATAAATTCTAAAACAAAGCGAACATAGAATAGATTCAAATGCTACTAAAGGAATAAAACACATGCGCGCGCGCTCACATACAGTCCCTAGTCCCCATCAAACCCTTTGATGTTGGGCCCACCTGTGGATGGGGATGTGTGGGTTCCCAAGAACTAGATGGGCCCTACTTGTGTACCAAATGTGGGGCCCACTCAATCATCCTAACCCATTCATCAACGACCCACAAGGTTTCACCTGTTAAAAAAATCATAGTCAATCCAATGGTGAAGTCCATTCAAATGGGTGATCAGGTAGGCCGCACTATTGGGTTTGCATGTAACACCAAAAAAAGGTCTGCACTGGTTAATTTCAGTATATATATATACATGGGGCCCACTGTAGGGCCTGCCTATTCTTGTATGAAGATTCTTCTAAATGGGCCTCTTCTTGCGCATACGTCCCTTGCAGACTTTTTGTGCACACTCCTCTATGGGGCCCACTGTGGACCCCACCGAGGGGAGGGGGGATGGAAAGATTCATACGGGAGCATGACCACCCAACAAATCAAGTTTGGCCCCTGAAAACATGTCCCTAACCCCTTCATCCGTGGCCCACATAACCATTCCATTCAGATTGGTGTACAATCGATCCAATGGTCCAATAAATTCGGATCTGACCAAAACTTGGAGCGTCTGCCTATCACGGTATTGCAAGGTTTGGATTGGGTGATACGTGAGCCCTCCCTAGAGTTCTCACGAAAAAAATATTGAGGGACAGATGCTATATGAAGATTCTCCTATATGTATATATATGAATGGTATAATCCTGTATGATATTCCTTCATGACAACTAGTAATATGCAAACATAAGCTTCAATCTAAAAAAACAAAATAACATTAAAAAGCTAGATAAGAAGAAAACAAATTGAACTAGGCTAATAAGTCCACATGAGATCTAATTGCTCCAGAGTCTAGACTTACCATAACACGGTAACGAGAAAGAATATCTAGCTCCCAATCTCGCTTTGCACGAGTAATTGCAATTTGTCTAGGTAAGAATCTTTCAAGAAGTGATGTCCACTCACTACAAATCAATCTCACATTTAGAAAGAACATTCACCAGCCAAAATAGTAGGATCATTGGCAAATACCAAGCAAAGAAATAACTATTCTATTGAAAGGATAGGACGAGTTACTGACTTGCATGATTCAGGACTGCCAACAAATCCAATCTCGACCAAAATCTGCAATGCAGAAAGCTGTGCAGCATCATCCCTCCCAACAGGATAATTCCCCAAGGTATAATCATGTTGCAACTGCCATAATACAACACCAAATTACCACAACAAAGAAAATGAAACCTATAAAAATGACAAATACAAAAACAAAAACTAGCAATTGCAAAACTAGGGGATTTTTTACAAATAAAATCTGAAGATAAATTTGAATACACATCAAAGAATTGATGGATTATCAATCCTAAAGACCATTATATTAATTTGAGATTACTAACCTGAACATAAGACAACTGAACAAACATTGGGTCAGCTATAGCATCATCAGACTCCCGAAACAATCGCTTCTTAAAGATCAACTTGCAGTGCAAAATCTCTCCCTTACTTCGATCTTTAGATGCCTTAAATTCAGCTAACAAATCACCAACGTATTTGTTATCATCAAGCCCAATATATTCCTCTGCAATGCATAAAAACATATTGATAGTGGTGAGTACATTTCAAAAGCAAATATTACATACAGATATATATATATGGGAAATATTACTATGCATCCTTCCCTCGCCATGTAGTGAAAGACAAATGCATATTTAAAAAGATTCACACACAAAAGAGAAAAAGTCATTTATGGTATTATGAAAAAGAAGAATCTTCATATGTAAAGAGGGAAAGCCACGTCATTGTCCCTCACCATGCATAGTAATATTATCCTATATATATGAGCTTTTATCTTATGAGAAGTGTTCTCACACACCTACTGCGAGAATTTTTTATGAGGCCCACTTGTAGGGTCCCATTTGGTGATGGGACTAAGGGACATGGAAAGATCTATGTGGGACCATGCTAAATATCAAGTTTAGCCCCAATCACATATCCCTAGTCCCTTCATCCGTGGCCCACAAATCCAGTCCATTCCAATTGGTGCAAGTCAATCCAACAGTCCAGTGAGTTCGAATTTTATTGAAATTTGGGGCGTGTGACTATCAGAAAAGTCCCTGTGTATTGCAAGATTTAGATTCGGTGATAGATGGGCCCCGCCTAAACTTCTCACAAAAAAGTAGTGAGAACTAGTCCTCATAAGATTAATTCCCTATATATATAATAGTAAAAAGGCAATTTGGCCCAACGGTAGAGGCTTACCGATAGCGTCCTGGAGGACGCTGGTTAAAGTTACAGAAACAGCCTCTTCAAAATGAAGGTAAAGCTATATACATCTTGCCCTCCCCAGACCCCGATATGCAAAAGCCTCGTGCATTGGGCCGCCCTTTATATATATATATATATAATAGTACCCTATCCTTTATATTCTTCATAGCACAAAGAGAACGCAAAAGGAATAACTAAAAATGAAATGAATTGATTACCATTGCCATGATCAGGCGATTTAGAACCAGACACAACCTTGCGGCATTCAAATAGACTAAAACTAGAATATGCTGAAAGTTTAATGATCCCAGCAAGTTCCTGGAGAAATTCCTTCAATTAGTAGACAAAAGATACTCAAAAATGCAATTGACAAAAAATGATTTCCATTTTAAATATCAAGGAAAATAATAATATTTCACTCGCAGAAGAGACAAGGGAAAAAAAAGGTCCAATCATGAGGAAGTCATTACATGAATTCATAAATTACAAAATATTCATGGCAAAAATACAAAAGATAAGACCTTTGGAAAGATAAAAAGGCAATCCAATTGTAGAAGAACATTCTGCAGATTGGAACTAAAGAAAATGTGAAGGAACTACAAAATTTGCAATGGACCTATAGATCAGCATTTTTTGCTTTCATTGGAATCAACAAAACATCAAAGATGATGGATGACCCACTTTGGTTGGACCATGTGATGCACTTTTTCAGTGATAAGTAAACTATCCTATTTTCTCTTTTCCAGATGGAAATTCATGTGTAACATTGAAGACCATACCCAGAAAACAAGTTGTGAAAGAGGAGATTGTATGCCTGCGGCAAAGAAGATTCTATGGCCAAAGAATAAGTAACAACACTAGATTCATATCATAGCAGAAGCAAGAAAAGAAGAAAATGATGATGACAGACTTGCATCCGTAGCAGCAACAAGAAGAAACAATGTCTAAAATTACCTCAACAGCATCAGAAACAGTTGTTGCCATATCATATGTAATTTCTTCAAAAGTCTCATCCAAGAAAAACACTATGGTTGTAAGCTTTCTACCAGCTAAAAGTGCTTCTATCTCCTCACGACCTGGAATTGTATGCCTAGGTCCAGCCTTAACAGAACGCTTCAAAGCATCCCAAGTATTCAATGCAAGGACTTGAACTTCAGGATCAATATTCATTCCATGAGCTACATAATGAACATATTCTGATAAATATCCTGCAATATCCTTACTAGGAGGCATGGAAGATGCGGATAAGTACATAAGCTCCCATGCTCTTATTAAGAACTGCCTGCATATATATAAACAACCAACACTCACATTAAGAACTAGATAATGCTGAGAGAACATTTACAAGTAGTATCAGGTGACAGCAACATCTTATCTACAAAGTAAAATATAACTACCTGTCAGTGTTGTTGCGTGTTTGCTTTGAAAGCTGGGCAAAAAGTTCATCTCGAAGCTCAGGATGCTTCAAAGTTTGCTTATAAAGTTTTCCTATAAGCTCAATCTGCTCTTCTAAGCT
This sequence comes from Sextonia rubra, assembly GCA_037013555.1. Taxonomy (NCBI): domain Eukaryota; kingdom Viridiplantae; phylum Streptophyta; class Magnoliopsida; order Laurales; family Lauraceae; genus Sextonia; species Sextonia rubra. Next base: position 26,506,116 of record JASUAD010000012.1, on the reverse strand, counting down.
CAAAGGAGTCATTCTATCTAATGAATCGACGCCCATGTACTTCAAGATAATCTGGAACATTTTCACTGCACGACTCACAAGGTCGCCATTGATCTTAAGCAAAGAGGTTGGAATTGGATCCTGCCAAAAACTCAGTATGATTTCCACTTTAGTATAGCATTTGTGGACAATAGCAGACATGACACAGGAGTACACAAGGGACTTCCTTTTAACACAAAGATTCATATGGTAATCAAATGAAGCAAGTACCTTCTGGAAGCACAGCATATCCTCCAAAGTGAATTTTTCACGAACTTGAGGACCCACAGATCTTTTAGAAAAAAAACCACGCTTTCCAGAAGATTGAATCTGCTTTTGCATGGATCTGAGAAATCCCTCTACCTAGAAAATAACAAAGAAAAAGAAATCAGAATGAAAATATAAGATGAGCCAAACATTGATAGGGAAAAGCAGAGTAGCCCATCTGGCCACTAAATCAGGCTATTAAGAGGCTCTCACAAGAGAAAAGAATGAGCTCTGTATGGTAAAAACTACAAAGCAGCCCATAAAAATTTATCTTAGTTTTAGCATGTTTATGCTGCTTTACGAAATCATGTCACTTCCAAGTGCGGGTGGGACCCACGATTCCAATTTTATATTAATGAAATCAAGTCACTGGCATTATCTATTTAGGGGGAGTTGCGGTACTGACATCAGTCAGTCAACCAACGAAGAGGCATATTTCATTAGCCACGTATGGGGTGGATAGGAAAGACTCTGATATTGATCCATTGTAGTTCTTATCATTGTGTTGTAGTTTGTTTGTAGCTTGGGCAGGTGATAATCTCTTACTCCACTGTCTTCACTTTTTGGTGGGTTCTAGCTTCTTTGCAGTGTCGTGTTTTTTCTTTACCTTTAAACTGAAAATACCAGTGACCAATAAAAAATTGTTTATGCTTTACAAAGCTTCATAAACTGCATTTCTCCGGTATTGCAAAGACTTGATTCCAGATGCATAAGATTTAAGAAATTATTTAAGGATAGTGATTATCATATTTTGATTAAAATGAAACTAAATACTTGCATACACATCTGCAAATGGCAGCTTGAGCTTCAAAACCTGTCATATTCAGTTTATTTCAGCAACAACTGCCAAAACTACAAACTTCGGTCAGTTGACTCTGAAACAAACATACCCCCTGAAAATTTGTGCCTAAATCTCCTATTTTGGTTAAATCCCTAATATGGATCTGAATTTGGAGATTTCAGCCAATATTTGCCAAGGTCATACTTCTGGGTGTTTTGTTCTATGTTTTTTTTACCCAATCTGCCTTTCATTTGAGCATTTTACACATAGTTTTTGGTCCTTTTTCATTCAAAAGTAATGGCCTTAAGTCATTTTAGGGTGCTAATGCAAGAAGCGATTCCCATTGTTTGAATATCTATGAATACATTGCTGCTACCAAAGTAGCTTCCTCTATATGGTTTCATTATATGGCCTTATAACACAATAACCCACCAAAGCTACCCAATGCAAAATCCTTACATTGGAGCTACCTTTCCCCTTCCTTAAATCCAACAACCCAAATCAGCCCAAGCCCCTATGCATACAATGGGCCAAATTGTACTCCAATTATAAAACAATAGCCAATTGATTGATCACTAATAAAGCAGAGTTTTTTTACTACTTCAAAATGACTTGTAAAACACATTATTGATTCCCATTTCAATGGAGTTAATAATGTCTATTATGAAAGATTGATCCAATGCTGGTCGTTACCTCTATTAGATTAAAATTTCATCCTAGGCCAAATTTATCATGGGTAGGTTGATTGAATGGATTGGAGTTAGAAACAATGGGCCACTACACATGTTCTGGCAAGTGAGAACATAATTGCTGGAGGTTTTTCCCAAGAGCTTACCGCTAGAGATGACTTTTCTCTCCTTCCTAAAGTTTAAATATTTCCCCAAAGCTATAATTATAGCATTTTTGGACTAAAATACCCATGGTGTGAACTATGGCATAAGAAATATGCATTTTGTGAATGGATTTAGCATTTTGACAACTTTTATATTGTTCCATTTGTGAAGCCGAAAATACATCGGCGTAAGTGTGTTTAAATGAAAATCAAAAAATGTATAGTACTTTAATGTAACTAAAGAGTGGTGATCTAACATGCATTTTCTTATTTTCTTGTAGATCTTAGGTCCTATTTATATATATAATAAAATATTTATATCTTTAAATACTAGTAGAATAAATATTACATAGTAAAATATTACAATATAAAAGAAATGGTCAATTCGGTAGATTTTGAACTGAATTGTTTGCTAGTTATCTCACATTCTTAATCACATTTAATTCAAAATTAACCTCAATTTTCAAATCAAAGAAATGGTCAATAACTTTATGATTTTATTTTAATTATTTTTAAATGACAAGATAAGAACAATATTTTTTAGGAATCCAATATTATGAAAATAAAAGTATCCAATTATATTTTCATTCTATGGAACTCAAGGTAAAGTGGGTTTCTTTAATTTTTTAAGAATTTTATGCATGCAAACAAACATATTATTAAATTCCAAAATAAGGGATCTCTAGGTACAATGAGTTTCTTTGAATTTGTAGATATTCAATTTCATGCAACCAAATAGATCCTGTCTTTCTCAGCATAATAGGTACCTTTGAATTTTTAGAAATTCATATCCATACTAATTGACCTACCCCAGTCATATTTCAATGATAATGAATTTATTTCTTTAAATCCCTAAGAATTCAATTCCGTGCAAATAAACAGGCACTATTAAGTACTCAGGATAAGAAAATAGTGGCAAAGTTGTTCCTTATAATTCATAAGAAATATTTTCATGCAACTAAATCGGCCTAAGCAAGACAAGCAACTAAAATTTTATGAGTCTTTCATCCTCACCGTCTATCAATCAATGTGATTTTTGGTGCCAGGTCCTATTAAATATACATTTTGGATCATGGACAAAAGGACCAATTTTTTTAAGAAATGGTGAACTAATTAATTTATCCTATTCAAGCCTCACCTTTCATTATTCAATCATAATCAGGTCTTCATGTGCACCTTGCTTTGGGCTGACCAAGGGCTGGGATAGGGGATCAATTCATCTAGGTAGGCCTTGACAATGTACGGTACCAAGGGCTCAAGTGATCCAAACCGCTTGTTCAATAGCCCACGAGTTTCACCAGTTAAAAAATTGACCCATCCATCCAACAGTACGGCCCATTCAGATGGGTGTAAATAAATGGGATCGGTAACGAGTGTGTGTTATCACCTAGGTGGGCCCCACTATGAGATGTTGAGTTGTTCATAGGATAAATTTGTATATCATATTATATATATGTATATATATGAGAGAGACTAGTGATATGGTGAGAGTCGTGAGACAAATTTTTTGTGGCCCACCAGGACCTATCAGGTGATGGACATGGAATGTGAAGGATCAAATGGATAGGGAGTGTAAGAAATTTCACTCTAAATGTTAACTAATTTTGGGCCAAGGAAAAAATCAATAATAAGAAGAAAGCCAAACTTACATTTCCACAAATCATTCAAATAAAATGATTGTGTAGGTTCAATTTGCCCAATCGTGTGCATCCACCTCATGTAATATCCCAGAACCACCTAGTGTGCTTAGCCTAATTAATTATTAAAGAGTGGAACATATTCTTAAAATTCAATTATTTAACTTGGGTAGTGGGCCCTAAAGTTACTAACTTATTGGACCAAAGGTGGGACCCTTGGTTTTACGTTATTTTTGTTTTAATCTATGTATAAGAATGGTGGGACCCCTTTTATGGAAATATAACTAGGAATTCATGTTGAGATAAGAGATGGGACCCAACCCTAAATGTGTGCACCAACTTCAAGTCCAATAAGGGACTTGCAGACGTTTTCCAAGAAGGGACTAGAGTATGCACGGCACTCATGTTTTAATTCAAGCCCTAGTTGACAAATATAGCTCTTAATTTCCTCTTATTTTCTTTACTCTATTCTCATTCCCTCATAGAGAAACCCTAAGTGAGAATTGCATTGGATTCTAGAAGTAGAACAGGAATTTCGCAAAGAGGAAGAAGACAACCAGCATAGTGATCAGTGGATGACCTATTCAAGACCACATATCACGAACACAATACTTTTCTACAAGAGGTAAGTGGATCCCCTAGTCTAGATGTGTACGAAATAGCCTTCTTCTAGTTTTGGCCACAAGGAGCCTAATATGAATGTGTATTCCCTTGTTTTTATGATTGTTGACATGAAATGATGAGGACGGGCCTTAGAGGCCAAAAACCCTATTGGGGAAATTCAACCCTAGGGGTTGAATGAGGGCCAAACGGGTGGGATGGGTCAAGAGAAATTGTCGAATCCTGAGCTAAAATTTGCGCAGCCCAGATCTCCGATCGAGTGTAGACCAATCTCCCAAGGGATTGATTGAATCTAGAGATGGATTGCAGCCCAAGGGCACAATAATACTGAAGGTAGAAACCATAATGAGAGAAAAACTTTGATATTTTAATTGAAAAAACATGGCTTTACAATGAGAGAACTCCTCAATATATAGATTAGGGAGTTGAAGTTTCTAAATAACCAAAATATATCAAAACCAATTAAGCAACTACTAAATCTCAATCCAACATAAAATAGGAAATAAATCTATTAATTAGAAACTAATTAAGATAGAGATCTCTGATCTTAAAGAAATCATGGATCAAGTGGGGCCCATCAATGTATGCAGGCCTGTGATCTAGGCCGGATCTTGGATCAACCTGCATCAAAGTGGAACTCAATGATGACCCCTCCGTTATGCGAAATATGATGATAGGGTATGTTGTGACTACTTATGCATAAATCCATACTATGAATTTCAGAAATACTTATTATAGCCTGCCAATTATCTTACTCATGTTAATGAGGAGGGATGTAAAGACTTTACAGTCTGAATTATACGTATGATAAGGATCTCTATGGTGCATACCTTATGTTTGATCAAATTCCACTATATACATGGACTAACTATATGATGGTTGAGATTGGTTTTCTTACATATGTTCAAACATATTACGATATGATAACCATGTACGATATTGGATTGATGCACATTTATGAATTGTGATGAGTTTAGTGTGAAGGTATTGTGACAATCTCCTACCACTAGATCAATTTAGTTACAAAGTGGGCCAGTAAATGCAGACATGAGCAAGGGGCCGCTTACATACTGAAACCAGCACATGGAACCTATTTGAATTATGATAAGGACATGCATGCACATGCAGGAATAAGAATCAGTAAAGGAAATTGAAATAAGCTTACAAAGAAACCATGGTAACTCTGAACTACTAGCACAATGCGAGGTGACGACCTCATACTTGAGTCTTGTGTGGATGCGAGTGTAGTGTATGGACCCTTGGGGTCAGGTTACAATGTGAGTACACTATGGATATCAACCTGTGATGGTCACTATGTTGGCAGATCCTTGCTGAACATAATGGATTATGTTGTGAGCCTTGATGGCACCTTATGTATGGTTTGCGCCTTTGTGGCGAGGTTATGTTGACCAATGGAAGTTAAGAGGTATATCATGGGAAAAGATAATGACCACTGTCATAAGTCATGATAACCGGTATGGATATTTTATGACTTCATTGGTGTTTTTTTATGACTAAGTTCGTGCATTTTATGTTATCTGTTACTTTATATGCATCCTAGAGTAGAAAATCCATTTACCGGTAATGTAGTGATAAATGGGTAGGCCCCTTCAGGTAACCAGGACATGGGTGAACAGGAGTATGAAGATCAGCCCATAGGCTTTACCATACATGGCAGAGAGAAAGTGGTTCAATACTTAATAATTTCAAGGAATTAGCCCTCTAAAAGTTTTAAATTGGTTTATATTAGTGAATTTAAACTGGTGGTTATATATGGGATTTTCTTAGCCCATTTGGAATATTGTTTGTTCATTATTGTTGGTTCGGTATCTTTAATGAAAGACTATAGATTAAGTAGGCAAATGCCTAATTCCTTGTATGATTTTAATATGATTTATGCATGGTTTGTGGCGTCCATGAGTCACGATTCAGAATCCGAGTGGGCCCCAGACTCTGAGTCATGACACCTGGCACAGATCTTTCTATGCGAGGAAGGATGTGGGGCCCACATAGCACTAATCCAAATAGACCACACACAAAGGCCCATCACCAGATTCCATCGGTTTGAACCAACCCAAATAGATTGGACTGTTGAATCGAAGGCCTTTTACTGTTAATATAAACCCAGTAACATTAAGCGCCATGGTTCAAGGGGTTAGGGGTACACGATTGACCAGGAATTTGATTCTGGGCCCCACTACAAACATGAATCTTTCCATCCCCCTTGGTCGCATTAACTGTAGGCCCCAAGAAGCTATCTCATATAAGAAACAAGCTATATTTACATGGAGAGGTATAGAGAGCCACACGCATGCGCAGCTGGACACACAGTGATAGATATATGTACGTGCAAGTGTGACTAGTTCTCCATTTCACTAGGCTCGCAGTAGCATTTTGCAAACCCACCTGTGGGGCACATTGAGGAATAGCAATCATGTGGTGAAGGAGGGGGGGATCGGTGTAGACCAGGTTTGAGCTAAAAGCAATTCCCACAAGACCACAGCCATCAGATCATCCAAACCCCTAATTCCAATGGCGTTAAAGTATACTCTTAGATAAAGTAATTCTTACGCGTGTCAAACCAACGGTTAGACAAGAGTATAAATTTTGAGTAAGTTGCAATTTACAGGGGTTGTGGTGAGTTCTAAGTGTTCAATTGGACAGAGGTAAGTCCCAAGTAAGAGTTGTGTTTTAAATTGTGACCAGTTCTTACTAGAAAATTTACCACGTGGTTTTATATAAATACATACACATGCAGATAATGGTTATATCTGTCTCACCAAATGAATCAACAAAGCATACAGTTCATCCTTAACACATTTGATAAAAAAGTGAACTCAGATGCTTTTGACAAAATATTCCTTCAATACCCATAAACCAAAACAAAGAGCAAATTCTTTGTCTAAAGATGAAAAATTAAACAACCCATATTATAAATACAATAAGAAAATAATTCTGGAGTCTCTGAGTAAAATTCTCACCTGGAATCTATCAAGCAAGGGTATAGTACTTGCAAGTTCCGGTGGTATAGACATTGACAGGCTTGATGGAGTGCTACAAGAGACAACAGAACGTATATACATTAGGTGTGGTTTGTGTCCATGCTAATTTAAATTGAGGTAACTGAAATCCCTTGGGAGGTTGCAAACTTATCCATTACTTTAAGGTCCACATATGAGCAAAGAAAACTAGTAACAAAACAAACAAAAAAAAAATTCTCTTTAACAATTCAAGAATTCAAAAACACGAAAATTTTGATGAATAAATCGCAACTTCATGTTTCCTTAATAAAACAAGTTCCAAAGTATCATACTACAGGCAACCCAAATGTAGAATAACGAAAAAAAGATACAGAAAATTGAATTTTATTTTATATGACTAAATTTCATGTCATGTCCTTCTCGTCAAATAATAATTTGCGAAAATGGAGAGTATTCTTGTTAGTACCGGCATATATAGAATGTCGTAATAGCATAAGTTTGGCAAACATCAATCATTTATAGTGTAGCAACATATCACAAATACACAACAAAACAACATCAATAACAATCAATAAATAAATAACAATAGACAAACAAACCCCGCATCATAAGAAAAACAGAAAATGAGTAAGCACACTTACAGAGGAGCAAAGTTAGACCCATCACTGTCATATTCATCCCCATTAGAGAGGGAAGCCAAAGTATGCAACGGGGTTCCGTGGCCATTGCTTGAGCTCAAAGAAGATCGACTCATCCTCGCGCTCGGGGCTGTCATAGGTGGTGCATCCACTATCATTTTACAAAAGAAATCCCAAAAACCCTTAGGGTTGTTATCCCAATTCCACCTTCTCTCCTTTAGTATTCCTCTACATCAAGCCGTCTTCGGCTCTTCCTAGCTAAACACAAGCAGACAAAGCACAGAACTATAAAAACAAGTTGGACAGGTCGGGCGCATTTCTGCCCTAATCAAAACAAAGTGTGCAAATTTAGAAGAGCGCGACCGCGTCTACCAATTTTACCAAATCCACAATTCAGTGTACAATCAAAATATGGAAATGACAATATTACAACTATCAAGAGATCTACGAATTGACGGTCAACCTCTTCCATCAACCTGAACTGAACTGAACTGAAGATCTGCACAAAGGTCACAGAAATTCCAAAGATTCCGCGGCATTTTGTTTCAACACTGAAACCTAAAGCCGTCAATGTTTTTTTTTTTCACAGTTTCAGTTACCATCATTCACGATAGCACATTTTCCCGATCCGAAACCACTTTCCTAGGAAATCGCGGAAATGCTTTTCCCTCAGAACGGAAACCGCCGCAAATGCCGGCACCACAAACAGCAGCAACAACAAAAAGAAAAGCCCTAGGACAAACAAAAACGGGGAATCCACAGTCCACAGAGAGATCGACTCCACTGCACTGATGAAATCGAAACAACCAGAGAGAGAGAGATAGAGAGAGAGGAGGAAAATGGAATGGAAGATGGATTCCAGATGTGGCAAAGGAAATCTGAGATGGGAATGGGATTCATTACCTGCAAAAACCGAGGAATCGAAGGGTTTTGGGGAAAATGTATTCCTAGTTTTGGTGGAATGGAATGCGATGAGATCTGGTTTTTTCCTTTCTCTAGACTGTAGAGAGAGAAAGAGATAGAGAGAGAGAGAGAGAGAGAGAGGAATGGGAAGGGAAGAGTCACGAGGAGTATAAAAAAGTATGGAAGACAGGGCTCGTCGTTGGGGCTTGATAGGAAAGGACGAGAAGCAAACAGATGAATGAAACCTGAGGAATAGGGTTTTGGAAATGCCCTCCCTCTTCCTCTTTATTATCTTGTAACTGCCCCCACTCCAATGCCGCCTAAATTTGAATAGGGGAAATTCATCCTGGATCCTTTTTGTGTGATGATGGTGACTTTTGAGGGTTAAAATGGTACACTGCTCGGATAAGTGGGGCCCACTGATGGAATCCAGCCGGCTCGTGATGGGTCCCTCCTTTTGTAAGCGTTGGACCTAGCCCACGTTTTACTCCAATAGGAATCGTCTTAGGAAAATTGTATGGGATGGCCCAACATGCCAAATCTAGAGTTTGTAAGATCTATTCTAGAAACACATGAAAGTTCTTAGCGAGTTCAGACTCCAACACCATCTTGAACCAGCAACTTCCCTGGAGTTATTTAATTTGGTCGTCTCTTGTGTATCTATGATGATTTCACATTTACCGGCTTTGGACCGGCCGTCGATCACCAAATTGATCACGCATGTAAGTGTAAAATGCAGTGTGCTTTTAGAGATGCTATGCTTGGGGCCTACTTGTTTGATTTGTATTGAAGGGATTCAATGTAAATAAGGTCTAAATAAAGAAAATTAAAGAGGTAAGTAAGGAATCAAGGATATAAGTACAGATGATGGGGAGATTCACTTTCCTGCCCCTAATAAATGGGCCCTTATTGTGAATTGAATTTGTGAGATAGCTATCTAATATGTCTTTCAACAAAAATGAAGAAAGTAGAGGACTACCCACTTTGATGCATTTCTCTCATTGGGTTTGGAATAGATAGGAAGGTCTCTTTATGAAAAGGCTCCTGCAAAAAATCAGCCCATCGGTTTACCTTGGGTTTTAGTCAACAACCTAAATTTTTAAACGGTAGTCATTTAACAATACATTTTTTTTTTTTTTTGAGATTTGATATGCTTGCAAGCATATGACAAATATAAAATTGGGCATGATTACAATCATAAGGGGATAAGAGTATGAAAAGAGTTGCTTTGATCTAAGGTGGGCCCAAGTGAAATCCATAGAGCTGAATTGCACGTATAATTCACTCTTAGGGGTAAATTATCCCACCTAATACACTTAAATCACTATAATGATTATATACGATAGAACCCTTTTACTATGAATTCCTAAGAATTGAACGGGAAATAGGCAAACACAAACAGTAAGAATTTCAGAGATGGGCTTAATTAACTGATGGATTTGTAGTGTGGAGTCCAATCCAATAACAGATGCGAATTGTCCACTCTTTTTTCCCCCGAGTTTACAAGTTTAATTGGCGTCAATTCAACAAGTTTTGCATCTAATCAGCAACTGAAGCAATCCACGTAAATGTGGACATCGACGGCACTCAACAGATGGATCACGTAATTCAAAATCGCTGGGGGTCAAAGACGGTGATTGTTGGTGGCATTTCACTGACATCCCCAAGCTATATTTCACTTGAAACCTGGCAATTAAAATACATTCCCTGAACTATAATTATTTCTAAATTTGAATGCACCCTTGGATATGAAAGAGCTTAAATTATGGTCTATATGGAGCCCAACGGTTACATGGAATGGGAAAGAACTGTTCCACAGTTTTAGGAGGCATATGACCGTTGCTCAGTTTTAGGAACTTGGCCTTTGGTCATATGAATTGGCCCACCGTTTTAGACATTGGACTTTTTGAAACTGACTGGGACGTAGCCTTCTGCTGAACTGAAACTCTTTTTCTCCATATGGCATGTGGGTGGTGGAGCCCATTTGTTGAAGGCAAACTGTGAATAGGGCATTTGCAAAGATGTTAGCTGATTTTTTTTTTTTCAACCGGCTTACATCTTATGTAGTAGTCGATTTATTGACATAAAGATGAGACAACAGTTTTGGGTGTTATTTTGTATGGTTTTATTTGGTGGGAGCCTAACACTGCACCTTCATCCCATGTGGCTCTTGCTTGACTATAGGAGGAAAATCAGTGCAGATAATCATGTAGGTTCTTTGATATTATGACATAGAGAAAGAGTGATGACAAATTAATGACCCACATCACTGAGACCCAGATTAGAGACTAGATAATTTTGCACTTCTTTTCTATTTTAACTTCGCAATATTTTTCTTTTCTGGTAGAAAACTGAAAGGCCACCTTCGGAAACCATCTTTTTTTTTCTCTTTTTTGCTATACTGACATTCATATTCATGCACTCTCTGTCAAGCATAGCTGAGCAACAACAAAGGCACATTACATGTTTTCGCTCTATCACTCCAATTAAAAGAGTGAAAAAATTATATGGCATGCATGTGAGACCCATCCAAGGACAAGATGGACGATAAAACTTCAGATTAAGTATCCAATCAGACTAAAATTGGAAACTTGTGTGGGCTCTCCTTCGCACGGAGGGTTATTCAATTCTAACGAGCAAAGACTGTTCACTGAAGATTTATATATGACTACACATATAGTATATAAATAACGTAAGGGGTGGAAGTCGAACTTGAGACCTTAAAGAGCAAACTCAAAAATCAAACCAACTGAGCAATGGTTTGAGCCTCCGCCTAAAAAAAACTTCTTCAAAGCATTAAATGAGCCTTGAGAATAAGGTTTTCTCATTCTTAACCTACTTTACCCTCACATGGACTATGCTACACCGTACAACTCAAGAGAAGTCGATGGTGGTTGAAGTTGATACTAAAAATTACCATAATACACAGACATACATGTGTAGTTTTATCCTCATCCATGGGCATAACTGCATTGATAGCCGGCCACGCCGGCTTCAATCCCTCCATGAAGCTTTCCAAGGCATCCCTTTCACACTAACTAATTTCACAAGAACGACCCCCACATGTTGTTGGCAGTTCCCTCTCTCCTGTGTATCAAGAGAGAGGGACAACACTACACAGCCATTTGGATTGATGTATGGCCGGTTTATAGCTGTTATGGCCAATAGCAAAAAAAAAAATTTCAGGAGATGGGCATTAAAGACGAACACGAGAGAGTGACAAATGATTTTATTTTGTCATTTAAGGTTACCAGGTCAAGAACCCCTCCTTTATTTAATATGACAGCAGCAAAACAGAAGGCACAGTTATTTTAGAGCCATCCTTTCTTCAAGCCGATAATTAAGGAGAGGAGTAGTGGCTTCATAAACAAGTAAAAAGATTGGTTTGATGGTGCAGACTTGACTGTTGGTAGATTGGCTAGTTGGAATATTGTTGGATGTACTCCAAAAAGGTTGTCGAAGCTTTTATTTACAGGTTTAGATGCACCAAATTGCAATCAAATTGTCTGATACTACTATTGTGGACTTAGAAGGAAGGTTATGTTAGAGTTTAATATTGCTCAAAAGCAGCCAAGGAGGTCATGCTTAGTTTAGTTTTCCCACTTCGATTCTAACCAATGAGGGCTTATCAATATTCACAATTGCATATTTGCATTTGACAGTTCATGGGATGGGACCCATTTCTTTGCATGATATTTTGGAAATTGGAATTTTAAGAACCGTACGTCTTCTTATAAAAGTTGCAACAATTAAAGAAACAAATATTTGACAATTCGCAAGTGACCAGCCAGGGAAAGTAGATTGAAATTTATTATTTCAATTATTCATGATCTTTTGGTTCAACCCTTTTTTTCTCAATTGGTTACTTGATCTGAACCCATGACCTTTTTATAACAGTGAGCATTTTTCCCCTGTACCAGAGGATTGTGTCACCTTTTTGTTCACCTAAAACATTTAAAGTTTTATTACAAGCATAATGCAGATGTACGTTGTGCCTGGTGACTCCTACAACAGTCACCAATTTTGTCAATATTTTGAAAACATCTCAATACTACTCTAATATTCTTCATAAAAAATGGAGGTTGTTCCAACAGGATTGTGGTATTTGAAAAAATTAGAAAATTTTAGAATATCGCAAAAATGTCACTGTATATTTTTAAAATGCCATGATGAAAAGTAAAACATGGCTACTCTTTTTATTTATTTATTTAGTTATTAGTATAACCTAGGGTGTCTCACGCCTAACCCAGCCGAGGAGCCTTTGGCCCTGAGCATGAGGGACATTTGATTTTAGGCAACTAAGACCTAATCCCTACCCTAGGGCACATGCAATGGGTAAAACCATGGAAGCTAACCAATGAGGATAAGTATTGAACACAATGACTCTTTACTTCTTGAGGCTCCTTAGCTAACTGAGCTAAAACCCTTGATTAGTTACATGGCTACTCCTTATAATTCACCACATCTCTAAAACCCTTTGTCTCCTCCTTCATTGCTTGTTTACTTCAATACATAATTAGAGATGGATAAGGTGTCTTAGGAGGTCATTGGCTTGTTACTCCTGAGACATAAAAATAAGTTTCAAAAGTTTAAAGTTTTCATGTGTAACTAACTATTTTAGATGAGTATCATACATATGTGCAGCATATTACCATGTGTGTCAAAATCACCATTTTCACATTAATAAAAGAGTACATCAAGTGGCTTTAGATGTTTTTTATATTTTTCATATGTTTTTCAAGATCTATAAAGATTTATATTACGAAACTAAACAATTTGATACTTAGCATTAATATGAGAATATTAAACAGTTTGGATGATAAATTCGGAGCATACAAAAGTACAAAAAACAAAAAACAAAAAAAAAAGGTCTATATGTTAGGGTTTTTTGAATATTTTTACAAATTTTCTCAAAATCATGAAGATTTAAGATCTGAAATTAAATGTCTTAAGAATTATTAAAAGTTAAAAGAAGATCATGGCTAAGGTCATAGTTTTTGGGCCTACTGTACAAAAAATGTAGTTGAAGGAATTCAATCCTGCAACTTACACCACGTCTCTTAGTTTAAATGTAATCAATACTTACTACTACCTCCTGTGTGTGAATAAGAAGCTAAAAACTCCCTCATTTACACACAACTTACAACTCATTGAAGCATGCGATCCATAAATGACGGCAAACAAATGCAAATGTTATCACCCTTCAATGATTTTCTTTCTAATCAAGTAAATCAAAATTCCTTAATTATCTTCATTAGGAAAGAATTTGTTTTATTCTTGTGACCATTTATTTACTATTAAAATAACTAAATATTAATCGCATGCAATAAATGATCATAAAATTGTTTTTGGGAGGGCAATGTCATGATCCACAGGGGCCACTTTTGTTTGATTGAAGCTATTCATATCTCCCCACATTTATGATTATGTACTAAGTGACTACTCACCCCAATTTCATTCTAGTCGGACAGGTGATATCCATATATAGCTGAATTTAGCAATGTTTGGAAATAGACTTTTTTTTCTCTTAATGGCTAATTTTGTTTTCCATACAGCAATTAATCTAATGGTGTATCACTAACCGGAGTACAATTCTAGTAGGTGATTGATTAATCACAAGGAAGGATGTCAGGTCATGAATGAGTTGAATCAAACATAGGTTGGCCTAATCATTTGCATGGATTATTATATTTGACATGGATCATTGCTTCTTTTTTTTTTTTTTACTATTTTGAAATTGCTTAACATGTATGTTTTTTTCTCTTATTTTATTAATAATGTTTATAAATATACCATTAAAAACGTTTAATCAATATTTTATTTGCTTTGATAATGTCCGATAACATTATGTGAAAGCACAAATAAAAGAAAAAAAAAGACCAAAAGGATCAAGATAAAAACGTAAAAATCTTCCAATATTTTGTAGAACTTCTAATTCACAAGAAGAATATCTGTGACCCTAGAACCCTTGATGGCCCACTTCTCTTTTCTTTTATAAGGCCCATTTCACTTTAGAGGATATGAAATCTAAAAGGAATTGTTGTCGTAGATAATCCACCCACATGTCACATGGAAATGGAAAAGTTAGGTTCCTTTGCCTTGCTTGCAAGCAAAATTCACACCACAACACCCATCAGACACCATACCCTTTTGTCATTTTGCTTATGACTCAACCATGTAACAAATTGCCTTTCTCACAGGGAAAGAAAGCAACTTCCAGCTATGGATTATTCAAAGAGAAAAGAGTTCTAACATGCTTATTGATGTAGCATAGTAAATCTAACTGAGATGCCTTGGGCTTGGAGGACAGTTAGAAGGAGATGTGGCCTTGCTCCTTGAGAGATGCAGTGCAGTCATCAAACATCTCTTCCAACCCTTTGAATTTGAAACCCAAGTTACACAACTTTGATGTGTTGAATTCGTAATACAATGCATTGCCTCTAGGGTTCTCAAATCTGGAATATCAAAGGAACAATATCATAAATAAATATAGCGCAAATCAAAGCATAAAACTCAATCAAATGCACAACATCAATCAAGATGCGATTTGATCAGTAGAGCTGTCATAAGGTGGGCCAGGCCTAGAAATCAAAATTTTGAATGGTCCCTCCATGCTTTGCTCATAAGACTCAAGGCCAATTGATCCATTTGGAGTGCCTTATCAATTAGACAAAGTGCAAAAGCTCAAGTCACCTGATTGAGTGGCATCTAACTCGGGTTCCACTTTATAACAAATGTATTTTGAGGCTGCTGATCTAAGTATACTTGTATTTCCAGATTTTTAGTTGATGCTCGAATCTAGATCCGGATTCAACAGGGACACATGGATCTGGATCCATCTTATACGAATGGATCCGGATACAAATACGTGGTTTGGCCTCTATCCAACCCATCCACATTATTAACCCCATTGGTTTTCACTCATCCTGGACATCTATTCTCAATTGGGTTGGGCTAGTTTTGGTTCGAACTTATTGGAATTAGCAGGGTCAGGCTTTATGCTATATTGTAATCGAAATTAACCAAAAGCCCAACTAGGTTCTAAAAGTCGCCTGAGTTCATTCAGTACTCAGTCAAATTGACTAGACGAGTTGACAGGGGACTATTGAGTTTTAAGTCTAATCTGCGAGTAGAGTCTAGCTCAGTTGCCTGAGGAGTTGTCAAGGGAACCGTCTCTAGTCTGGGCCAGGTAGAGCCCAAAACCAATAACACCAGATTTAGGTGGTCAAAGGCCTTGATGGACCAAATCTAGACTCAAGTGTATGATACCAAAACACTCTCCGTCAAGGGCTTGTCAGATCCATTGCATACTTATGAGACACCTATGACCTAACCCTCTTTTTCCAAGTGATCCTAACACCCTCCTTGCCATCTCTCTTTTCTTTAGACACATGGACCATATCTATCCACAATCACATGTTTGCATTATTTTATTTGAAAATTATTATTCAAAGTAATTTTACATTCTCTATTTTTTTGTAAATATTTAAAGTATATTGTTAACTTTTCCAAATATTTTAAACGATTTTATGTGAATGCAAGATAACATTATATTGAATTTAAAACTTTCATTATTTTTGTAAAGACTGCGTTAATTTAGGGCCTACATGAAATGGAACATCCATGGCTTGATGTAGGGCCATTTTATTTACTAATTACAAGACTCTTGCATATTGTATAATTATTGTTTTATAAAGATTTATATAAATTTATTTAATTATTAGATGATAAAAGTTGCTTCCTACATGAATAATCAAACAACCTTAAATGCTTTTACTATTAAAAAAGTAAATGCAAAAGTTGAGCTGATCAAATAATATTCATTATTAAAAAGTCGTGTCGAGGGAGTATATTTTCAAAAGCCATTTTTAAAAACGCATATTTGAATTTTAAGAGGTCGAACCAAACACACCCTCAAAATTTTGTAGGTGTAAAAGTACTTATATTCACCGGCTAAACTTTGTAACCCTAGATAAATAATGACAATCATATCACCTATCATCCATATAAAGTGCTTACCATTCCTTCCTGAATCCCAAGGTAGATTGAGAAGAAGGCAAGTTACCTTGTTGGGATGGGTAGGTATGGATATCTGTTTGCTAAAAAGGACCCGAGCTCATGGTTGTCCAGTACCTTGGAGCTGCAAAGATACCTTCCCTTTGCAGTGGGGTCTTCAAACACGACAATGTGGCAGCGGGCCACATCATCAATATCAACATATCCCATCCTTCCGTACCATGAGAATTTTGCAGTTTCACCTGATTTACAAATCCATTAATAAGGTTAATCATGAAGTACTTCATTACATGTATAATGTTCATTACAATAACAGGGTTGTTATTTGGTCAGGCCGGGTTGACCTCGGGTCACAAGAATGTCTAACCAAGGAGCTGACCCGTTGGTCATTAATTAGGTTGAAAACGCAAACCACAAAGCCTTTTAGGATCATGTTGCTAACTGTGCGCACTATGTGTATAGAGATGGCAATTCCTAATCCGGGCCAAACCTCCTGTGGTAATTTAGGATTTAGGTTCACCCTTTTTATTTTTTAGCTGGTTACAGGTTGTTGTTTCTATGACCCGATTAATAAGGTCCTAGTAATTAAATCTTTGGGAATTTCTCTCCCCTTTCCACAAAGTCATTGAAAACCAACGTTTAGGGGGTGTTTGGATTAATGCAAAATATAAGTGCAGAATATAATATTAATATATTTAAGTAGTGAAAGATTTTATTATTATAGAATAAAATAGTTATATATTATTATATTGGGTTATTTATTGGGTTTGTCAATTTTACAAATTTTAATATTTCTTTAAAGTGTTTGGAACTTTTTTAAAAACTTACAAGATGGAGAGAAAATAATCAATTGACCCAATGCAGGATCCATTAATTAGTAATTACATGAATTAATAATCATAGTAGGACCCATCTATTGTTAAAAAATTATAAGATTAAATTTTAAAATCGTGAGGCCTGATCTAATTAAGGTGTTCTACCAAATGTTGGTAATCATAGTGCAATAATATAAATCAATCTAATGGTAATTATCATTGATGAATCTATCTATTAGAAATCATTATGAAACCCATTTGATGTTATTAGTCATGTTACAGTAGGGAAACTATCAAATAGTGTGACCCATAAAATGATGGCAATTTGAGAATTGCACTGACACAATTCAATCTTAGTAATCAATGTAGGATCTAATTAATTTTGGCAATATGGGACTCACTTAATGTAATTAATCACAATGGAAGCCCACCTTAGCATTATATTTGTAGGACCTATCTAATATTGACAACTAACAAGTTAAGGGTTACATAATCGTGATATGGCTGTATGACCACACATTAAACTTGCGTTGTAGGACGAATCTAATATTGGGAGTCATAGGTGCACTCCTATAAAAATCATTGATGTTAAACTTATAGTCGGTCACTAGAATTAATAGTTGCTTATGAACTCGCAAATGAGTTTTACTAAAATTCTAGAGTTTCTTAAGAAAAGATTGTTTCATACATCATTTTCTTGAATATTGTAATATGACTTTTATTTTTTTTTAAAGAAAGTGAGATGTTGTAAAATCCTTTCTAAGTTATTTAAACACCTCATTTTTAAGTGAGTACATTCTATTCTAAACTAATAGATAATATTGAAAAATCTTTTTTCCAAATACTGCCTTAGCAATGGTAAATTCCCACAGGGGTTTAGGCCAACGCATTTTTACCAATTTACATATTGACTCTAATTTTTCTCAACTATATGCATTGATACAAAACTATATCAATGTGAAATCTTTAGCAATACAAATTCGTTGCAAGGAATTGTTATTCTAGGGGCACTGAGAAACTCTCAATTCTATTGGTTCCTCACATGGTACCAAACATATTCCCAAAATAAATTAGGTTCAAATTTGAGTTTAATTTTCCTATTCAACTCATCAACCTACTGAACAAGATCCAACCCTCGTAATTTCACTATGTACCAAACTCATACCAACAACCAATGGTTTCAGTTGACACTTTTAATTTGTAAATTGAATTTGGATTGACACTTTCAACCCAAATTAATAATAATTCATTCAGGTTGGGTCGAAACATGTCCCTTGGCCCCAAGCCCATCGATCCGACCCGTTGGGACTTTTGCAGGTTCAAATGGTAACGAGGGAACGCATAGAATTGTAAGAGCATTTACCTCTAAGTAGGCCAAGGATGTCAGAAGCAGTTGGAGACAAGTCGTTTGGCAGATTGGGTCCCACGACGAATGAAGGAAGAACAGTCACTAGGTCAATGTTGTTTTCCTTGGCAAAGTCCCAAGCAGCCCTTTCAGCGAGGATTTTTGAGAGGGAATACCAGACCTTTTCAACAGGCAAACAAACAACAACAGCTATTAAAAAAAAAAAATAAAAAAAACTAGAGGTAAGTATGCATGTAATCAATGCAATGCATCCACTTATCATCGTTGTTGTTGTTGTTGGACCTTGTTTAATTCTTAGGTTAAAGTTCATTTTGGACTCTGTTTCATTTTAGCCTCTATGATATAAATAAGATTATATCATAGCAGTTTATTTTGAACATTTGAACATCTTGCTTCCTAGATTTTATTTTAGAAAAGATATAAATAATTAATAAATATTGAGAAATACTAAAAATGAATAGATTAGAAAAACTTCAGTGGTGGCATTCAAAAGTCATCCTTAATTAGGACTAGATTCAAGATAGATGGCATAGGAGTGGAGAAATAAAATTTATATAGTCAACTCCTTTATCATTATGATAAGATATTAATGATGGTCATGATTCAAAAATTATCCTTAATTTCTCCAATCAAAGAATATCCTTTGACTATTTGACTCGTGATATAAAAAAAATATGTATTGAGTTATTACCACAATCGAGATTCGAAATTATTAAATCTAACAAAATAGTTCCATCAATTAGTCAACTCTAAAGTCATTGTTTGGCTATATTTTACCCCCGGTAAAAATTTCACTCCAGTCAAAAGGCATTTTAGTTGTCCAGTTCGACCAGAATTAATTAATTAAAAAGACAAAACAAAGGACTCAATTCATGTTTTCCGTACGTGAGGAACCGGACTATGAGAATAACTCTGCAGTGGAATTTAGTGGAATTTGACCTGTCGGCATGATGGTTTTTGTCTACTCCTACACCAAAGGAAGAGAGGGAATTTTGGCGACGTTTTTCAGCAACAGATTTACAATTTTGTCTGTAATAGTAAACATTTTATTGTCGTAATAAATATAATGTCGGCCACTAACCTTTGGGTAGAATTATTTACCGGCACAATTAATTTTGTCGGGTGAAATCAGGGTAATTACTGACATTTTATATAAAACATCGGTAAAATTATATTTTTATTGACGTAAAGTAAAAAATTTATCGGCAAAAGTGAATTCCTTTTAGCTTATTTTTTGAAAAAAATTAAAATAAAATAAATTATTACAGACACATTTTTACTTTTTTGCTACGAAAATATTTCATCAGTAAATATATAAATACTTTACCGATGATAAATAACGTCTGTAAAATTAAAAATTTTTTTTAAAATAAAGGAAATACTTTCACCGATGTTTTTTAATGTTGGGAAATAGTTATAAAGAATTTTGCATTAAAAATATAAAATTGTTGCCGACTAGAAAAAGCAGTGGTAAAATTAAACAAAAATTAAACAAAAAGAATGACATTCAATGACATTAAATATTTATGAAAATTTTGCATTAAAAATATAAATTTTTGTAGACGAAATAAAACATTGGAAAAGTCTTTTTCTACAAAGTTTTTAGAGTTGGAAAAAAAAGTTAGCGACATAATATTTCATTGGTGAAACTTTGATATTTGCCAACATAATTTAGTTCTGTCATTAAAAATTTTTCGCCGCAAAGTTTTGCCGACGATTGACCAATGCAAATTATTTTGCCGATGACATTTTAAGCTTTTTTGGCGACAAATTTTTTCGTAGCTAAAAATATAATTTGTTGTAGTGTATAGCTTTCGAAATGTTTTGATCTTATATACCAATTCATGTAATGACTATTTCACAATAAAAAAACTTAAGAAAATAATTCTTTTTATTTTTTAAACCTCTTTTGGTCCTATTACAACATTAAAATTTTCTTTTTTTTTATAATATTATTGTGTTCAAAGTATCTCATGCATGGGCTTTAGTAGAGCATGTTGTCACGGGCCGATCGTCTCGCCCACGATTTGTAGCCCGTGCGGCACTCAACTAATGCCCCGTGCACTTAGTGAGTAAGCCTTTCCTCCCAAGTCAATTGGAACTCACCCAACTCTAAGACTAACACCACACTCACAAGAGAAGAACACTTGGAGAATGCTAAAAGAACTAGAGAGCTTCTTAACTCTTGGATGGATACAAATGAGGGAGGCCACCCCCTTATATACACATTGGCCTTACAAGGTGTGGCTTAGAATGTGGCACGTGTCAAGCATACATTGGTTAAGAGTCTTCTAGAACTCTCTCTAGAATGTTCTACACTACTCTTTACAAATATCTAAGTTTCTACACTATTCCAAGGTTGTAGAGAATGGTAGAAACTTCTAGACAACGGGCCCTTGGTTATGGGTCATGAGATTGGCCTGGCCTGAAGACCCATCTAGGCACAAAATGTGGGGCAATTTAGCAGATTGTGACAATCTCCCCCACCTAACCCGCAGACGTCCTCGCTGCGGCATTCTCCTTGTGATAATCTTCGAGTACTTTCTCATATTGCCATAAAGTGTCTGCTCGTTCCCAACTTGCTTCATGGTTGGGTTGGCCCTTCCATTTCACTAAGTACTCGATATATGGAGGGACACCACGCCGACTTACTCTTCGGTCGTCAAGGATGCGTTCAGCCTCTTTATCAAATGATGTCATCATTGTAGCCGATGGTCGATTGATGCAATTCCTTGACGGGTCTTCCTTGTCTTCATGATACGGCTTAAGACAACTCACATGGAAGACTGGGTGGATCTTGAAGTTAGATGGAAGGTCTAACTTGTAAGCCGCATTACCCACCCTTTTAATGATGGTGAATGGTCCCTCATACCTTCGTATCAACCCCTTATGAACTTTCCTGAACACTTTGAATTGGTGGGGTTGTAACTTCATCATTACTTTGTCGCCCACATTGTAATGCATCGGCCTTCGCTTCTTATCCGCCCATTTCTTCATGCGCTTAGTGGCCTTGTGCAAGTAAGCCTTGGCGACATCCTGTTGCTCATGCCAATCTTTGGCAAATGTGAAGGCAGCTTGACTACTCCCCGCATAACCTGTTGTGACTGTGTGGGGTGTGAGGGGTTGCTGCCCTGTTGCTATCTCAAATTGGCTACGACCTGTGGATTCACTTCTTTGAAGGTTATAACAGAATTGCGCCACGTCTAGATGACTTACCCAATCCTTTTGGTTTGTGTTGACGTCGTGCCGTAAGTATTCCTCCAAGAGTGCGTTGGTCCATTCAGTCTGCCCATCGGTTTGGGGATGAAAACTTGTGGAGAAGTGTAGGTCGGACCCTAGCAGCTTGAACAACTCTGTCCAAAACTTCCCCGTGAACCTAGGGTCGCGATCACTAATGATGACTTCCGGCAAGCCCCAGTACTTCACCACGTTCCGGAAGAAAAGAATAGCTGCATCGGCGGCGGTGCAGTCTCTTGGTGCGGCAATGAAGGTAGCATATTTGGAGAATCTGTTCACCACAACCATAATGCTACCTAACCCATTCACCGTGGGTAGGCACGAGATGAAGTCCATGGAAATACTTTGCCATGGTCGTGCGGGGGTCGGCAACGGTTCCAATTCACCAGTCGGCCTTTGATGCTCCACCTTGTCTTGTTGGCACACAAGGCAAGTCCGCACGTAGCCCTCAACATCCTCCTTCATCTGTGGCCAGTAGAATCGTGCACCAAGTAGTGCGAGGGTCCTCCTATATCCTGGATGACCAGCCCATCGGGTGTCATGATATTCTTTTATGAGGTCCCTCCTCAAGTTCCCCCACTTAGGCACATAGAGCTTGTTCCCTTTTGCATAGAGTAGGCCATTCTCCTCCCAGAAGCGCCTGGTCTTTCCATCCTTAGTAGCTTCCAACAAGCTTTGTGCCATTTTGTCCTTTGGTAAGCCCTCCTTGATCCTTTCAAGTATGGGATTGGTAATGGTGATGATGGCATTTAGCTCCACCAACTCCGCCTTTCTACTCAAGGCGTCCGCCACTTGGTTAGTGCGCCCCGGCTTATACTCAATAGCCATGTCAAACTCAGCCAAGAAATCTTGCCACCTTGCCTGCTTTGGTGTCAACTTCTTTTGAGTTTGAAAGAAGCTTGTGGCAACATTGTCTGTCCGAACAATAAACCGGGATCCAAGTAGATAGTGCCTCCATGTCCGTAAGCAATGCACAATGGCAGTCATCTCCTTCTCATGGACAGAGTATCTCCTCTCTGTCTCATTGAGCTTACGGCTTTCATATGCTATAGGATGCCCTTCTTGTAGGAGTACCCCTCCAATAGCAAAGTCTGAGGCATCAGTGTGCACCTCAAATGGCTTGGTGTAATCCGGTAATGCCAACACCGGTTCCGTCATCACCGCTTCCTTTAAATCCTCAAAAGCTTTTTGACATTCCTCCTTCCAATGCCAAGCTTGACCCTTCTTAAGTAGGTCAGTCAAGGGGGATGCCCTCTTGGAGAAGCCTGATATGAACCTTCTATAATAGTTCACCAGGCCAAGGAATGATCTCAGCTCTGTCACCTTGGTTGGAGGGCACCATTCCCATATGGCCTTGATTTTTCCTTCATCCATACGAATGGTGCCTTCCTTTATCTTATGCCCTAAGAACATCACCTCTTCTTGGGCAAATGAGCACTTTTCCCTCTTAACATAGAGTTGGTTAGAGCGTAGTACCTGTAAGACTGTCCGGAGGTGCTCCTTGTGTTCCTCTAGAGTTTTGCTGTAGACCACAATGTCATCTAGATATACCACCACGAACTTGTCCAAGTAGGGATGGAAAATCCGATTCATAAGTGTACAGAACGTGGCTGGTGCATTTGTCAGGCCAAATGGCATGACCAAGAACTCATATGCGCCATAGCGTGTCACACATGTGGTCTTTGGCTCATCTCCTGCGGCTATCCGGACTTGATAATATCCTGACCGAAGATCCAACTTTGAGAAATACTTTGCTCCACCAAGCTGATCGAACAAATCTGCTATGAGAGGGATAGGGTACTTATTCTTGATGGTGACTTTGTTGAGCGCCCGATAGTCAATGCATAACCGAAGACTACCGTCATGTTTCTTTTGGAACAGCACCGGTGCTCCATATGGTGCTTTGGAGGGTTGGATGAACCCTGCATCGAGCAACTCCCGCAGCTGCTTCTTCAATTCTTCTAACTCTGGAGGAGCCATCCGATAGGGACTCATTGCTGGTGGCAGGGCACCAGATTCCAACTCTATCTTGTGGTCCACTTCCCTCCTTGGAGGAAGCCTTTTGGGCAGCTCTGGCGGCATCACATCCTTGAACTCTCCAAGGACTTGATCAATCGCCTTTGGCACATCTGCGTGGGAGACATCCTTGTCTTCCACTAGTGCTGCTAGGTAGGTGTCTTCCCCAAATTCCCGGGATTGGGGCGTGACAACCCCTCTTGACACCTTTGGCCAATTGCAGAGCTGATAGTGTGGCCGCCTCCTTCTTAGCCTTAATAGCTGGGACCATGCAAGGTTTCTTCTCATCCATGATGCCAACAGCGTCTGTCACGACCCGAGCCCAGAATTCGGGGGTTAGCGAAAAGCTAAACCGGTGACACACGTACTCCCGTGCACGTGCACCCAAACCCAGTCCAGCTGCACGCACACAAGGGATCTAACACGTGCGAACTAAGCGTACGCGGAAGCTGTACATATCATAGCAAGCAACAAAGAAAATAGCGGAAGCCAAAGCAAAACAAATACACTGAGAGAAAACCGAATACACACCAAAACCAATATACACAAAATATACAGAATACAAGTCCAAAGTCCAAAGTCCAAATACAAGCTCTCAAAAAACCAAAATGCAAAATAAAAGCCACTGGTATGCATGCACGCACTTGGCAGAAGTGATCAGGCCCACTCTGCCAGACCGGAGGGTGCCTCTACACTCTCCCCTGCAGCCTCCTCGACCGCCGGGGAGCTGGGCAAGGTAACTGCGCCTGCAACACCACAGACAACACCAATGAATACAACGATCCAGCAAATATAAGTAACAGGAAAGAAACACGCATAGTATCAAAGCGAATGAAATAGGAACAGAAGATTTAATACAGAGTCCATCTTAGTATGCTAAGCAAATCGTGCATAGAAGTAAAACATGATAATGGAATCAAAACATAGAATACTGAACTAGTTGGCTACTACATTAACCATATTCTCTCACATAGAGAGCAGAGCAAAACAGAGCAAAGCAGATAAGAACACCACTGTCCGGGCCAGGGCACAAGTGGGTCTCGGTTTCCTGGGTTCCGGGGTCCCAAGACAAAGCGACACTGCAGTGAATACAGAGAACAGAGATACAGAGATCTAAGCCAGAGGTAACCCCGTCGGGTAAATCCTAGGGCTGAGGCTGAGTAGAGCCAGACTAATATCAATCAAATCAAATCCAAAAGAAAGGGAGATTATCCGCTTTGGACTCACCGATGACACAGACCGGATCTTATCCTCACGTTTTAATCTCTGGGCAGAGCCACCAGGGAATACCCAAATATCAGAGATATACAAAGCCAGAGACAGAGCATAGATTAAGTCCATCACAGCATAGATCAAAGCATAATATAGACATACAGGACGAAAGCAAAATGACTGCGGAATGCATAAACATAGATTAACAGAACAGAGGGCAAAATCATAAACAATATGCAATGCATCTCAGATTAATACGGAATCAAGGTTCATTACAAGCCAAGTCTAATCTAGTTGCATCACTGTCACTAACCGTGCATGTTGATGTAGTTTTAAGTTATTCGATGCACCATTTGCCATCCTAGTGTTGCAAGGGAATCTACATGTGCACCGAAGTCCCTTAAACCAACACCCATGGGGAGGTGCTTAACAGTGATCAACGCTCACATGAATAAGTCACAGCCTAACAGACTATTCATGCGATCCAAAGAATCCATTGGGCCGATTTACGGGTATGGTTAACCTGTGTTTGAGCCCTACAAGGTCACACCATTATCCTACGTTTAAGTGTTATTTTACAGGTCTTACGGTTTAGCCATGGGTGACCTACGGCTTAGCCGTGGCATCCTACGGCGTAGCCGTATTATGCACTACGGCTTAGCCGTGGTTCCCTTCAGAACACGGCTAAACTGTCATCCTTTCCCCCTCTGATCTGATACATCTCACGGCTGAGCTACGGTGGAGTCCACGGCTTAGCCGTAGACCATCACGGCTTAGCCGTAGCCTCACCGTAAGAACACTGATATCAGAAAAGTTTCGACTGATCAGAGATTAAATTCACGGCTTAGGTCACGGTTGGGTCACGGCTAGCTTACGGCTCAGCCGTAGAACAAATTACGGCTTAGCCGTAGCCTAGCCGTAGAACAAATTCAGATTTTCGAGTCTCTGGAAACCAAGCCGTAGAAGTTCACGGCTTAGCCGTACAATACAGAGATGAATTCGGGCTGAGTACAGAAACTGAAATTTGATACAGAAACTGAATAAAATGAGTTACAGAGGTTCCAAATTCACAAATTGTGGCTGTAAAACATGCTAGACAAAGAATAAGAGTGAATCAAAGCCATCAAACAAACACCCATATGTGTTATCAAAGCCTGTACTTATACTTGCCTCAAATCTGACAAATCCTCTGAAATCAAGCTCCAAGCAACTAAAATCAAAACAAATCAAAGCAATCACACATGCATGAGATGAAGACAAAGCAACAGAGAATGGGAGATGTAATTTGGAGAAGAAATACAAAGAGTTGGGAAAGAACCCACTTACCACCAAAGCCACAGAGAGAATGGAGAAACCCAAATCAAAGAAGGGAATAGCAACCCAATCGAGAGACCCAATCGAAAGAGAGAGAGAGAGAAGAAGAGAAAACAGAATTGAAGAGGAAGAAGAACGTGGCTACCAAATTCTCCTTGCATGCAGCCGATCGAGACAAATGGTTAAGGAGAATGACACCTGGAGCTGAATTACTTATATAGGTTTTGTAGTTTTAAAACAAGGTCCAATGGGTTTAAGCAATTTACAGATTAAGTCACACGAAGGTCCAACTTCTCCAATTGACTCCAAACGGATCTGACACAGTTACGGAAATTGTCGAGCTCAACGAAATACACGTGCTGACACCAAGATGATGCAAAGATGACATGATCAAAGCAAAAGCAAAATTACGAAAAAGGGCTTAGAACTACCTATTCCAGGTCAAAGGTCACTCAACTACCTATCCATGACCCAAAACAAGTTCAAAAGAAATAAACAAAACAAAACACACACTAATGAGCCACTAATCCGGCTCAAAGGGGATCGGAGTGTTACATCCTCCCCCACTAGGAATCATTCCGTCCTCGGAATGACTACCTACCTGCGCAAAGAGATGTGGGTACTGGCGCGCTAGCTGCTCCTCTAGCTCCCAAGTAGCCTCATCTGGACCATGATGCTCCCACAACACTTTAACCCATCTGATAGTCCTGGTACGGAGAATCTGCTCTCGTGTCCCAACGATACGAAGCGGACGCTCAACGTAAGTCGCATTAGGCTGAATCTGAATGTCATCGTAGCGAATCACATGGCTCGGATCTGGCACATACTTACGGAGCATCGACACATGGAACACATCGTGAACACCGGAGAACTCGACTGGAAGCGTCAACCGATAGGCTAAATCTCCAACTCGGCTCTTGACTTCAAACGGTCCTACATATCTCGGGGCTAACTTGCCCTTCTGACCAAATCGAACTGTGCCCTTCATCGGAGAAACTTTAAGAAATACCCAATCTCCGACTTGGAATGCCAAAGGTCTCCTCCGAGTATCAGCATAGCTCTTCTGCCTGGACCGAGCAATCTTCAGATTCTCTATCACTTTCTGCACTTTCTCTGTCGTCTCAGCTATGATCGTCGGACCATGAAAACTTCTAGTTCCAACTTCTTCCCAGCACACTGGAGTCCTGCACTTGCGTCCGTATAGTGCCTCATAAGGTGCCATACCAATGCTCTTATGGAAGCTGTTGTTGTAGGCAAACTCACACAATGCTAGATGCGTATCCCATTCCTTCTCAAAGTTCAGCACACTAGCTCTGAGCATATCCTCCAACGTCTGAATGGTACGCTCCGACTGTCCATCGGTCTGGGGGTGGTATGCCGTACTAAAACTCAACTTCGTGCCCATAGCTTCCTGAAATGCTCTCCAGAATGAAGATACAAAACGACTGTCTCGATCCGACACAATCGATACTGGGGTGCCATGCAATCTGACTATCTCGTCAACAAACTTCCTGGCCATCTCTGTGAATGTCATCCCTTTCTTGAACGGAAGGAAATGTGCTGACTTAGTCAATCTGTCCACTATGACCCAGATCGCATTATTCTTCCTACTGGTCGGCGGAAAACCGGAGACGAAATCCATAGTAATGTGCTCCCACTTCCACTGCGGAATGTGCAATGGATGCAATGATCCTGGAGGTCGCTGATGATCAGCTTTTACCCTCTGACAGGTCAAACATCGAGCTACGAACCCTGCGATCTCCCGCTTCATATTGTTCCACCAAAATCTATCTTTCAAGTTCCGGTACATCTTCGTACTCCCGGGATGCATCGCATATCGGGCATCTGTCATCAATTTCTCTTTCAGCTCGTCCACAGCGGGAACACACAGTCTATTCCGAAAGTATAAAACTCCATCTACTAGGCTAAAATCCGGTCGATCTGAAATCCGATCTCTGAACTTCACCAGGAGGGGGTCCTCAAACTGGCGATCCTTGATCTGCTGAATCACCTCAGGCTGAAATACGACGGTAGTAGCTAATGTCACCGAGTCTCCTACCATCCGAACCTCTACGGGCTGATCATGCACAAGCATATAGAATCCTGCTAACACCTGAAGACGGTCTGTCCTCCTGCTAAGTGCATCTGCAACTACATTTCCCTTGCCTGGGTGGTACTTGATCGGAAAGTCGTAGTCTTTGATAAACTCCAACCATCTCCGTTGCCTCATATTCAAGTCATGCTGGTCAAACAAGTACTGTAGACTGTGATGATCGGAATGGACCTCGAACTTCACACCGTACAAATAATGTCGCCACAACTTCAGCGCAAATACAATAGCTGCTAACTCCAAGTCATGTGTGGCATAGTTCTTCTCATGTTCTTTCAGCTGTCTGGATCCATATGCAATCACCCTCTGATTCTGCATCAGTACACAACCTAGTCCAACGCGAGAAGCATCGGAATAAATCACGAATCCCTCACTACCATCCGGGAGAGTCAACACTGGCGCCGTAGTGAGCTTTTCTTTCAACATCTGGAAACTATGCTCACATTTCTCTGTCCACTCATACGGGACCTTCTTCCGAGTCAACTGAGTCAGCGGGGCTGAAATCTTTGAGAAGTCCTGCACGAACCTGCGGTAATATCCCGCCAATCCCAGAAAACTCCGAACCTCTGTCACCGATCTAGGACGGGGCCAATGGACTACTGCCTCAATCTTAGCTGGATCCACCATCAATCCATCTCTAGAAATCACATGTCCCAAAAATGCAACTTGCTCTAGCCAGAAATCACACTTGGACAACTTGGCATACAACTTGTGATCTCTAAGCAGCTGCAATGCTTTCCTTAGATGGTCTGTATGTTCCTCAGCTGTCTTCGAGTAGACCAATATGTCATCTATGAAAACCACAACGAACTGGTCCAAGAATGAAGTAAACACCCTGTTCATCAACGCCATAAAAGCTGCGGGTGCGTTCGTCAAACCAAATGGCATGACAAGGAACTCGTAGTGTCCATACCGAGTCCTGAAAGCTGTCTTCGGAACATCCTCATCCTTCACCCTGAGCTGGTGATATCCTGACCTCAAGTCAATCTTAGAGAAGTAAGCTGCACCCTGAAGTTGATCGAACAACTCATCAATCCTAGGCAATGGATATTTGTTCTTGATGGTCACTTTGTTCAATTGCCTGTAGTCAATGCACATCCGGAAACTGCCATCCTTCTTCTTGACGAACAAAACAGGTGCTCCCCAAGGTGAAACACTCGGGCGTATAAACCCCTTATCCAACAAATCCTGCAACTGTTTCTTCAATTCCAACAATTCTGCAGGTGCCATACGATATGGAGCTCTACTGATAGGTGCTGTACCTGGTATCACGTCAATAGCAAATTCTACCTCCCGAACTGGTGGCAACTCTGGCACATCTTCCGGAAAAACATCCGGGAACTCGCTGACTACTGGAATCTCGCTGAGCTGTCGCTGATCTTTCTTCTCTGAAATGAATGCAAGAAATCCCTCACATCCCCTACGAAGCATCCTGTCTGCTTTACAAGCAGAGATCACACGTCTTGGGCACTTCGTCTGGCTGCCCTCAAATCGGAATCCGCTGCCTAAATCAAAATAAATAGCCTTGCTGTAGCAATTGATACACGCATGATATCTCGCAAGCCAGTCCATACCAAGGATCACATCAAAATCCAGTGTCGTGAGCAACACGAGGTCTACTGGGAGCTGATGACCAGCTATCCGCACATCACACTGAGGGTAGAAAACACTGCACTCCACCCGTTTACCAACCGGAGTGGATACTAACAACAAGTAGGGAAGTGGTGTAGGTCGCTGTCGAAGCTGCACAGCAAAATGGGGTGCTACGTACGAACGCGTAGACCCGGAGTCAAATAAAGCTAAAGCTTCTGCATCGGAAATTAAAATTTTACCTTCCACGACCGTGGCCTCCTCCGCGCCCTCATGCGTAGCAGCATAGGCTCGGGCTGTCTGGCGGTTCGGCTTCTGAGCTGGGCGAGCTGGCTGAGATCTGCCCTGCGCTGTAGGTCCTGCCTGTCTCGTCTGTGGAGAGGACTGAAACTTCGGACATTGGGCCCGTCTGTGATCCGTAGAGCCACACCCGAAACAAGCCCCACTCTTCCTCCAACATCTGTCGGTGGGGTGATCCTTCCCACAGTGACCGCAAACTACCTGAGTACTGCTCGAACTGCCCTGCTTACCCTTGAACTTCTTCTGAAACTGACTTCGGCCACTGAAACCTGCCGTCCTCTTAGCTTCTGTTCGCTCCTCCTCGAAGATGGCCTCTGCATCATAGGCTCTGTCAATAGCGTCATCTAATGTAGCCGGCCACATACAAGCAACCACGTGGCGTTTGTGTCTCGGATTTAGGCCGTTGACGAAGCGAGTCACCTTCTTATGCTCCGTGTTCACCATATCCTCTGCGAAGTGGGACAACTCTGTAAACTTGTGTACATAATCTGCAACTGGCATCTGTCTCTGCTGAAGGTTGAAGAATTCCACTTCCTTGGCTCGCTGAATATGGAGAGGCATGAACTTACGACGGAATTGCTGCTTGAAGGTCTCCCAAACTGTGGCACTGGGCATAGTCTGAAATGAGGTCTTAACACTCCTCCACCATGTCTTAGCCACACTCCGAAGCATAGAGGCTGTGAGCACTACTCTCTGTTTGTTGCTGCAAACAATCGTATCAAAAAGCTCCTCTGTCTGTTCCAACCATTGCTCAGCCTGCAATGCATCCTCTATCCCATGGAACTCAGTCGCCCCTCGCTTACGGAACTTGTCAAAGAGAGCATTCGGATCTGATTCCTTAGGCTGGAAAATCACTTGTTGATCTACATGGGGTGATGCTACTGCAGCAGCTTGACTTTGTCTATCTACCATGGATGCCACCTGTGCCTGTAATGACTGCATAGACTGCATCATCATCATCATGCGCTCCTCACTACTGATATGTGGGGGTACCGATCCACTGTCACCATTATGGCCCTGTTGATTCTCATCTCGGGATCCTGATCCTGATGCCATCCTGCACAAGGGAAAAGAAACACAACACACAAATATAAAAGGCCCTGAGTTAGTCAAACCCCAAATCAACATATGAGACCTCGAGTCAAATAGTTGATATCGTCATCTCACCACGATCTTAGATGCCTACATGCTTATAACTAGCATGCTCTGATACCATACAATACGTATGTCACGACCCGAGCCCAGAATTCGGGGGTTAGCGAAAAGCTAAACCGGTGACACACGTACTCCCGTGCACGTGCACCCAAACCCAGTCCAGCTGCACGCACACAAGGGATCTAACACGTGCGAACTAAGCGTACGCGGAAGCTGTACATATCATAGCAAGCAACAAAGAAAATAGCGGAAGCCAAAGCAAAACAAATACACTGAGAGAAAACCGAATACACACCAAAACCAATATACACAAAATATACAGAATACAAGTCCAAAGTCCAAAGTCCAAATACAAGCTCTCAAAAAACCAAAATGCAAAATAAAAGCCACTGGTATGCATGCACGCACTTGGCAGAAGTGATCAGGCCCACTCTGCCAGACCGGAGGGTGCCTCTACACTCTCCCCTGCAGCCTCCTCGACCGCCGGGGAGCTGGGCAAGGTAACTGCGCCTGCAACACCACAGACAACACCAATGAATACAACGATCCAGCAAATATAAGTAACAGGAAAGAAACACGCATAGTATCAAAGCGAATGAAATAGGAACAGAAGATTTAATACAGAGTCCATCTTAGTATGCTAAGCAAATCGTGCATAGAAGTAAAACATGATAATGGAATCAAAACATAGAATACTGAACTAGTTGGCTACTACATTAACCATATTCTCTCACATAGAGAGCAGAGCAAAACAGAGCAAAGCAGATAAGAACACCACTGTCCGGGCCAGGGCACAAGTGGGTCTCGGTTTCCTGGGTTCCGGGGTCCCAAGACAAAGCGACACTGCAGTGAATACAGAGAACAGAGATACAGAGATCTAAGCCAGAGGTAACCCCGTCGGGTAAATCCTAGGGCTGAGGCTGAGTAGAGCCAGACTAATATCAATCAAATCAAATCCAAAAGAAAGGGAGATTATCCGCTTTGGACTCACCGATGACACAGACCGGATCTTATCCTCACGTTTTAATCTCTGGGCAGAGCCACCAGGGAATACCCAAATATCAGAGATATACAAAGCCAGAGACAGAGCATAGATTAAGTCCATCACAGCATAGATCAAAGCATAATATAGACATACAGGACGAAAGCAAAATGACTGCGGAATGCATAAACATAGATTAACAGAACAGAGGGCAAAATCATAAACAATATGCAATGCATCTCAGATTAATACGGAATCAAGGTTCATTACAAGCCAAGTCTAATCTAGTTGCATCACTGTCACTAACCGTGCATGTTGATGTAGTTTTAAGTTATTCGATGCACCATTTGCCATCCTAGTGTTGCAAGGGAATCTACATGTGCACCGAAGTCCCTTAAACCAACACCCATGGGGAGGTGCTTAACAGTGATCAACGCTCACATGAATAAGTCACAGCCTAACAGACTATTCATGCGATCCAAAGAATCCATTGGGCCGATTTACGGGTATGGTTAACCTGTGTTTGAGCCCTACAAGGTCACACCATTATCCTACGTTTAAGTGTTATTTTACAGGTCTTACGGTTTAGCCATGGGTGACCTACGGCTTAGCCGTGGCATCCTACGGCGTAGCCGTATTATGCACTACGGCTTAGCCGTGGTTCCCTTCAGAACACGGCTAAACTGTCATCCTTTCCCCCTCTGATCTGATACATCTCACGGCTGAGCTACGGTGGAGTCCACGGCTTAGCCGTAGACCATCACGGCTTAGCCGTAGCCTCACCGTAAGAACACTGATATCAGAAAAGTTTCGACTGATCAGAGATTAAATTCACGGCTTAGGTCACGGTTGGGTCACGGCTAGCTTACGGCTCAGCCGTAGAACAAATTACGGCTTAGCCGTAGCCTAGCCGTAGAACAAATTCAGATTTTCGAGTCTCTGGAAACCAAGCCGTAGAAGTTCACGGCTTAGCCGTACAATACAGAGATGAATTCGGGCTGAGTACAGAAACTGAAATTTGATACAGAAACTGAATAAAATGAGTTACAGAGGTTCCAAATTCACAAATTGTGGCTGTAAAACATGCTAGACAAAGAATAAGAGTGAATCAAAGCCATCAAACAAACACCCATATGTGTTATCAAAGCCTGTACTTATACTTGCCTCAAATCTGACAAATCCTCTGAAATCAAGCTCCAAGCAACTAAAATCAAAACAAATCAAAGCAATCACACATGCATGAGATGAAGACAAAGCAACAGAGAATGGGAGATGTAATTTGGAGAAGAAATACAAAGAGTTGGGAAAGAACCCACTTACCACCAAAGCCACAGAGAGAATGGAGAAACCCAAATCAAAGAAGGGAATAGCAACCCAATCGAGAGACCCAATCGAAAGAGAGAGAGAGAGAAGAAGAGAAAACAGAATTGAAGAGGAAGAAGAACGTGGCTACCAAATTCTCCTTGCATGCAGCCGATCGAGACAAATGGTTAAGGAGAATGACACCTGGAGCTGAATTACTTATATAGGTTTTGTAGTTTTAAAACAAGGTCCAATGGGTTTAAGCAATTTACAGATTAAGTCACACGAAGGTCCAACTTCTCCAATTGACTCCAAACGGATCTGACACAGTTACGGAAATTGTCGAGCTCAACGAAATACACGTGCTGACACCAAGATGATGCAAAGATGACATGATCAAAGCAAAAGCAAAATTACGAAAAAGGGCTTAGAACTACCTATTCCAGGTCAAAGGTCACTCAACTACCTATCCATGACCCAAAACAAGTTCAAAAGAAATAAACAAAACAAAACACACACTAATGAGCCACTAATCCGGCTCAAAGGGGATCGGAGTGTTACATCGTCCAAGTGTAACATTGGCACCGCCTTAGTTGGCTTAAGAAACTCCACCCCTAGCACCGCTTTGAAGTCATCCAAGGGGACCACAGTGAAGTTGGTTTTGCCTTTCCAATTCCCGACTTGGATTTCTACCCCCTTGGCAACTCCTTTGATGGGTCGAGCTTCAGAGTTTACAGCCTTCATACGGCTGGAGTCCTTCTCTAGTTTCAGCCCCAACTTGTGTGCTTCATCTTCGGCAAGGAAATTATGTGTAGCACCCGTGTCTACCAATGCTTTGGTGACCTTGCCGTTGATATGCACATTGACATACATAAGGCTTTTGTTGACGGGTGGGGAGCCGGTTGCTTGCTTCTTCACTGCATTGAGTATGGTGAGGGCACTCATCGTAGGGTCATCAGTGCCTTCCTCATCACTAGAGGCCGCCTCCTCTTTTCCCTTCAACAAGGCATTAAGGGTGCGCCTTTTTGGACACTCAAACAGCTTGTGCCCAAGGCCCCCACAAATGTAGCACTGGATTTGACTAGACTTCCCAGTCCCACTGGGTTTGTCTTGGCCCTTATGTGAGAAGAAGGGCTTTTTCCCACCATCTTTAGGGTCACCCTTCTTGTCTCCCCCACCTTTGCCCTGGTAGGGCTTAGTGGGTTTTGGCTTCCCTGATTCAGCCCTTTTAGTGAACTCTGTCAATTTTTCGGCCGTGGCAAGGGCCGTGGCTAGGTCCTGTACATTCCTCCTTTGAAGCTCTTGTTCAGCCCATGGTTGTAACCCATTCATAAAGAAGAACAACCGATCTTCATCAGTCATATTAGTGATATCCAACATACAATGGGTGAACTTCTTCACATATTCTCGGATAGAGCCATCATGTTTGAGCTTCATCAAGTTTTTCCTAGCCAAATACTCCACATTTTCAGGCAGGAATTGAGACCTCAGTTCCTTCCTGAAATTTTCCCATGACTCAATGGTACAAAGACCTCTCTCCATATCATTGAGCCGTCTACGCCACCGTAACATGGCATCATCCTCCAGATACATGGTGGCCATTTCTACCTTAGTTGCCTCATCCTCCACTTTGGCAACCTTAAAGTAATGCTCCATATGCCACAAGAAATTTTCTACTTCCTTAGCATCCCTAGCACCTTTATAGCATTTGGGTTCAGGTAACCGTACCTTTCGGGCCTCCTTGACGGAAGTGCCTCCATTGGCAACAGTTCGCTCCAACACAGCAAGTCGGTTCTTGACATCCTCATCCCTTGCACGAAGATCTGCCAACAACTCTTCCCTTAGTGAGGCGATGGTTTCCTTGACCTCCTCTGTCATGACTTGGAAAGCATCACGAGCTTCTTCGTGTAGCATCTTCCGGATGTCAACGACCTCTTCGCCCACCGTGTTTACCCGAGATGCCAACTCCTGTTGGCTCTCTTCTTGGGCATTAACACGGCCTTCCAGCAAGTCTACACGACCATCCACCTCACGAACGGTTCGCTCTAAGGACCTTAGACGCCTCTCTAGGGTGGCCAAGTCCAAGTCCCCAACTGGCTCACGGGAAGTGTCTCGTCCCTTCCCCCTCTTTCCACCCTTGCCAAGGACCTCGGTGAGTTCGCTTTCGTGAGATGCCATCACAACTTCTTCCTTGTGATCTTGCCTTAAGGGTGATGAACCAAACTGGCTTTGATACCACTTGTCACGGGCCGATCGTCTCGCCCACGATTTGTAGCCCGTGCGGCACTCAACTAATGCCCCGTGCACTTAGTGAGTAAGCCTTTCCTCCCAAGTCAATTGGAACTCACCCAACTCTAAGACTAACACCACACTCACAAGAGAAGAACACTTGGAGAATGCTAAAAGAACTAGAGAGCTTCTTAACTCTTGGATGGATACAAATGAGGGAGGCCACCCCCTTATATACACATTGGCCTTACAAGGTGTGGCTTAGAATGTGCCACGTGTCAAGCATACATTGGTTGAGAGTCTTCTAGAACTCTCTCTAGAATGTTCTACACTACTCTTTACAAATATCTAAGTTTCTACACTATTCCAAGGTTGTAGAGAATGGTAGAAACTTTTAGACAACGGGCCCTTGGTTATGGGTCATGAGATTGGCCTGGCCTGAAGACCCATCTAGGCACAAAATGTGGGGCAATTTAGCAGATTGTGACAATGTGCTGGCTACTTGATAAATGTTGTTTTGTTTTTCTTCATTGCAAGATAACCTCTCTCTTCTTCAACAAAACAAAATAACAAATCTTATTTTGAGGACATATTTTGGAGATCAGATCAAAGCAGAAGTATGATCAACCTTGATCAATGCCAGGGATAGGCTCACTTTATCTTGGGCACAGTTCTGCTGAGAACCATAGCTTTCCATTATCTTCTCAAGGAACAGAACTTATCTTGAAGTGGGTGTCAATATGTGCCTTACCTGCATTGACATTGTTGCATCCAGTTTGGCTATTGCATTCATAGTTTTCTTCGCTAAAAGTTTTGCATCGCATTTCAGATTCTCTTCATGTCTTCCATTTCATTGCAGTTACTTCGTTATTTTAAATTTGGCGGTAGCCCCATGCGTTTGTATAAATTACTTGAAAAATAAGAAAGCATTCTAATTATAAAAATCTGAGAATTCTAAAGGTCAGAAAGTAATTCTTCCCATCAAACATTTAAGTATTTTTTTTATACCCTAGTGAAGGAGTTGGGTCTGAAGAAAGAGCCCATCTATGTAAGAAGGAAAGCCTGCACGGGTAATGAAAGAAGCCCACATATATAGGAAATGAAGCTCGCCATGCACGTGGCAAAGAAAGCCCACACACGAGGAAAATGTGACATATCCAGCAGCCACTGTTTACCACTCGGGTGAAAAGCCATTTTCAACATTTAAATAGGTTGGTGTCTTGCATTTACCTTAAACCTTTGACAAAAATCCAGATCCACATTGCCCCATGAGGACTCATCCAGAGGTATATTGGGGTCGATGTCATCTCTCCCTCTTACTGCTACTGAAGAAGACGTGATAACCACTCGCCTCAGGGATGGATTCTTCTTGCATGATCTCAGCACATTTAACGTACCATTAATAGCAGGGTCCAAAACTTTGCCCTGCCACCAGTAATCACCATGCATTTCATTGAGTCTGGAAAAAATAATTAGGCAAATAACATACTTTGGTATTCATTAGACATCCTTAGCCCAAAAACATATCCAAACCCTGTAATTATACTGTTAAATTGTTTACGAGTGAAGTTTATTTTAAATACCTGATGCCTTACAAGTTACAACTTTTTTTAATACAGGGGCCAAGAAATAAAAGAGTCTGAACCCCAAATTGCCTCAATCCAGCAAACCCAGCCCAATATTGATTCAGTCCAACTAATTCAGTCAAAGACTGCCACACAAGAATGCAGCAATCGAGGAGCATACAAACAAGTCAAAGACTGTCATACAATCAAGGAGCAATCAAGAATGTGTTTAGCAAATCTCCGTAATGCTCTGTCTTAGATTTAAATCAGGATAATCAATGGTCCTGACTTGTTGCCTTTTCATGCAACCAAATCAATCTATATAAACACAACTATTCTCTCTCCAATTTATAGAGAAAGGTTATTCAAAATATAAACTATATCTATTGTTTTTAAATTTATCCATGCAAATGAAGGTCAAATTAGCTATAAAAAGTAGTGGGGGTGTACTACCTTAGCAGGATTCAGGTAGGGTTGTGGATTACCTGTCTAACAAAAATTAACGTTGTTAGACAATCCAAGAATTGAAATGGTTGATAGGAAAAGAAAGTCTTTTCTTGATTGATGAAGCTGAATTGCGGCCAATGAATGATGAAACCACTCTATTGAACACATCTGCGCTGGATTTGTTGCCAATTCCATTCACATCAAGTAGGTGTTGGACACAGTATGAATTGAGGCATATGAGTTTGAGACTACATTTTATTTGAGTTTGGCCTACGTTGCATTATCCTACTTACTTGTGAATCGCTATTCATCCTCAGTAGGCATATAAACATTGTTTTCATTGTCATCCTTACCCTATCAATGTGAAGGATCATACAATATAAATAAAAAAAAATTCCTCTATATTTTGGTAAACACACAATATATTGAGATAGTTTCTATCGAGAGCTCCGTCCCATTTTGACTAATTCTAAATACTTATGAGATTTTACAGAAGCCTTAATTTTAAAATTTATTGGAGGACCTATGTCTTATTTTAATGGATGCAAGTCGCCAAAAACCATATCTTTCAGAAAAAAAGAATCTTTCAAAAAAAAAAAAAAAGCACCAAAACACTTTCACCCTTTTATCCACCATGTGGTTTTTGTATTGTTTCTTAGCATTACTTCTACAGCCAAATTCACAAAAATTCTTCTTCATCCAAATTCACAAAAATCCTTTTTCTTCTTCTCTTTCTCCATATTTATAAGTTGTCTAACTCACCAAAGTATACCATTTCTCTCAACCGAAAATCAATGAACATTATTATTATCATCTCAAAAAGCTCATCCCAATACATTTCAATCACTACTTATCTCTTCTAAAAATAAAATGAAAACTAATTTATCAAATTCGGATAAAAATCTATTTTTTAACTCAGTAGTCGGCACATTTTTCTCGACTTGAAGAAGCAGGATTTGATCTTTAGTTGTGCGAGAGGTTAAAATAAAAAAGCAATTCATCGCAAGGATATTCAGGTACTTCAGTGGCCTTAAGAGCTCCATTATTAACAACACCCCTCTATCATTCTTCCAATAATGAGAGAAGTTTATTGACAGATTATTCACAAATCATGTATTGAACGAAACAAGATACAATATTATGATAGGGGCGTTCACTTTCACGTGAACCAACCATTTCTTACCAGCATCAATAGCCATATCAAAAGCCAACTCTCCAACACACTTACCAGCATCGATATCCGAGAAACCACATGCTGAATGCAATTCCACTCCATCTCTCATGACAAGACATGAAAGTCTCGTTTTAGGTGGCAAAGCCCACAGCGACAACACACAATAAAGAGATATTACTTAAATCTGTGAGTCAGAGAAGGGAAGCATTCCATGAAAAGGGTGCATTCTTTTAACAGGAGACAGAGGGGAAGACTCCAATGGGGGCACTGGCAGCAGGGCTGTCAGGCTGTGAGAGGGCCGGGTTGTCCATGCCCTGCCCTCGACGTACGTGGGCCACCGGCTTTCATACAATCTGATTTAATAGGATGATTGTTAAAGTATCATTTAGGACTTGTTTGCCATCTCTTATCTATGTGAAACAGAGCTGTATGAATAAGATTTATTTCTAAGGTCCCTATTTGAATTAGATGGTAAAAAATTAGGCCGTTTGTAACCTATAAAAAAGTGATTGAAAAAGACATTTTAAATTACAGTTGATTTTTGTTTATAAATACATTGATGTGCACAGTGAAGATGTCGGGGATACTTGACCACATGGCCATTTGGAGAATCTTATTTTTCAACTTATCAATTTTATGCCTTGACAAAATGGATTATAGCAAATTCTCACGAATTAAAAACTGAACAAACAAATGGATTTTATATTAAAAAAAGAAAA
This sequence comes from Sextonia rubra, assembly GCA_037013555.1. Classification (NCBI taxonomy): domain Eukaryota; kingdom Viridiplantae; phylum Streptophyta; class Magnoliopsida; order Laurales; family Lauraceae; genus Sextonia; species Sextonia rubra. The sequence goes on along the minus strand of JASUAD010000012.1, from coordinate 26,465,889 downwards.
AAAAGGTCCTGTAATTTCCTCTATAACATGCCATTGAGATTTTGTGTCACCATTTATTTCTGGTTTTGGCCCATCCAAGAGGTGTGCCATTGGAGTTCACTTTGAAAATAATACTAAACATTACATGATAACTAAAGACAAGTTATCCCATGCTATTCAAAGCTTACGTAAAAATCATGCAGAAACAAGCCCACGAATGAAACAATTACATGCAGATGATCCAATTGAAGAAGAAAAAACAAACAAAACAATACAAAACTTAGAGTCATTCATATCTTAATTTACATGAAAATGACATCAGAATCATATAAAAAACTAATATGAGAATCAAGTAAGAACTCACAAAAGAGTCACAATAAGCATCGCGGTCAAAGAAACCCATATATGTGGTTAAAACAAATCTAGAAATATTTACATAAGAATAATAAGAGGCCAAGCGGGGCCTACTATTGTACAAGCCCGTCCCTAAAATTGGTGGGCCTCCAAAAGTTTTGTCCCAGCGCCCCCCCCCCCCCGGGCATTTTAAGAAAAAGAAAAGCCCTTAGTTTATGGGCGTTTTGACTGCTGGGCCAGGTTGGGACTCACATAGGAGGGCCCAATTGACAGCCCTAAGTGGTAAGGTTTCCCATCTCAAGTTAATTGCTTGATCTTGTGATTATCTGTACCACATTCTAACTGGGGCCTAATGGGGTTCCAAAGGGGGAGAATGTAGTGTGTGCAAAGTAAATGGCCTTGATAGGATGAAACAAGAAAATTTTCTGTATAAACATAGAATGCACAATTATGAGATATGGAATTTAATTAGATTGGATGGGAGTAAATGCAATTTTTCCAAATTTTTCCTAAATCAATCTCAAAAAAAAAAAAAAAAAAAAAAAGAATGAAGAAGAAGAAGTAAAAGCCCATAAACTCCATTAGAGTCTTAAGTTGCAGAAAGGAGCAGGGCAAATATGATTTAGAGCCTATTTGTTTGATGCAATTGAATACCTAGTAATTCTAAGGCTTGTTTTTCTAAAAATGGTTAAAATTTATGAAATAAAGGTGAGGTGAATATCCAAGAAATATGCATCAAATAATCTCCCCTTCAATGAAAAAACAAAATCAAAGGGAGATGGGAAATGAGTACCCAACCACCACTCTTTACCTAGAATTCTAAGAGTCCATTTCCATCTACATTTTCACCTTATATTCATTATCTCTGTATGCTCCACCTTATATCCTTCATCCCTTACCTTTATTTATTTATTTTTTTTGCAATTACAATACTTGCGCACCCTTTCACACACACACACACCTAAGTTCCCTCACCATCAGTGTTCTGGAAGGTCAATTCCTGATTGTTTCTATGGGAGGTGCCAAAACAACTGAGCTACCAGTGGATTGGCTCTGTGATAACCCATTTTAGCTCATTTGAATATGAGTTCATCCATATTTAGTTCATGCAAATGATCTACACTAAGTTCTATTGTGCTAAGAATTGCCCTTTTACCCCAATGGTAAGAAGATGTGTTCTTACCTGGCTGCCTAGACTTCGAATCATGGGTATGTCATCTTTTCCTTTGTGTGCGGGCTTTTTTCCCGTGTGTATGAGCTTTCTTTTCCACTTGTGTGGGATTTCTTCCCTGTACAGGCTTTCCATTTAGATCTTAGCCCCCTTGAGTAGGTTACCAAAAATAAAAAAGTTCTATTGTGCTTCACTGGCTATCGCATTTTTTGTATGGACGAATGCCGGTTTTGATGCTACCTTTCTATCTAATGCAGATGCAGAATATAATGGTAGGGCAGGCCATAGTGGAATTTCCAATACGGTAAGGGGATCTATTGATTTCACCAAAACGATAGAAAGCTTTATATTGTGCCCATATAGAGAGATAAACAATACCACCACATGGTCCAAGTGCCAACACAAGATAGGAGGATGTAATAACATGCCTTAGGATCATCAGAGACAACTCCTACAACGGGGGAAGCTGTGTGGAAAACTCCCACACAACCCATGATAGCATCATCAAAACTGCCTTCTTCGATGAGATTAGCTTTCACTAACTGGAGCCTCTCTTGTGCTCCTTCCAGCTTCCATAGGTGTCCCACTTTCCTGCAATTTCCTATACGAAAAACCAACCATAGTCAGTCATTTCCATTGTCCTTCTCTCCGGTCACCAGTTCCTAATACACATTGGATCCAAATTCCAAACCAAAGCGATCTAGCTACATCCTTATTGAGCCACACTTGTGGCCTTCTTGTTTACATAGAATACATAGATTTGATTATATGGGGATTATGCTATAAGTAGTTAAAAATGAAAATCAAAGTTGAATACATGGCACGTTTGTGTATACACCCTTTTCATGAAAAGAGTAAATTGCCATTTCAGCAAAAGTCTATGGAAATGAATTTCATTGGAAAAGAGTTCCGCAAAAGTACAATAGTTAGTGTTTGGTATAAAATATTTTTCCTTGAAGAATTGGAGACAATTTTGTTTAGTGCAGTTGTGGAATATTTGGTGAAATCCATAAGTTGCAACCCATGGTGAAATGAGAAGAAGGTGAACATTTTAACAGAAATGGAAGTCCGAGGGTCCCCAAAAGGAATTCTGTTTTGAACCTTTTCGAGAAAACGTTTGACATGACGGTGATGTTGCGGAAAAGTGATTCAAAGAAATTATGCTGCACCAAACATATTAAAAATGATTTCTCATAAAAAAAACATATCTTTTTCCACAGATACGTGTTACACATATATGCCCAAGTGAAAATTGAATCAAAAGAAGATGAGAATGAAAAACGAGCCATGATGTCAAATATGGGAAAGTCACGGGCTCGTCTATATGGCTACCTGATATCTTTGACCCCTCCCTCATTAATAACCCATTGCTGGAGCTCATTTCACCATGAGTTCCTATGTAGTCTAATGAAAACAAGAAAGAAAGACGAGAGGAGATGAACCTGGGTCTCTAACCGTTCCTATTACATGATACCCTGATGAGAGAAGTCTCTTAACTAGCCAAGAAGCCAGATATCCAGATGCCCCAGTCACACATACAGGGCCCTTTACCGCAACCTCCTTGCCAGCCTTTCTACTGTGCACAAATTCCATGACTTCGATATCCCAAATGGGGAGTGGTAGCTTTGCAAGACTCTACAGAATAAATAGGCATTTCCACTACAATGTTGAAAAATTAAAAATAAAAAATCAGTTAAGTCATTACATTTATATGGGGATTAAATTAGCTGCATAAAACAGGGACGTCACTATTAAGCACATTAGAGATTAAAACAGCCAAAGATTGTTTCAAGCTCTAAAGTTCACGTCAAAGGCACTTCCTTTTCCCTAAAACTGAATTTGGTGGTATTTGTATGATGACAAATTTGGCAATACTATGACAATGTATGCGGCACTTCCCCCCTGGGGCAGGAAACCGTGTACACATGCGCCCACACACAAAACATAGTATGAAGCCTATTTCCCCTACCCAGATTTGAACCAGGATGTGTTGGTTCTCATTGCATCTTAGTTGCTAACCAATACACCCAAAATATGGTGCGGCAAACTAACTACTTAATAGAGCTAAGTTCCATTGAACTTTTTGGATCCAATAAAAGTTAGTCCCTTAGTTTATCAGATTTGACATGCCAACTCGAAGACTCACTCCCCTTTGGGCTTGAGTCAGTTTACTTGATGAAGTACAATTAGTAAGGCCAGGTCCTATTCATGTTGACGTTTCCCCGTAAAAACAGCGGCCGAACCCATATATAACCTATTTATTAACAGCATTGAAAATGTGGACTCAAAAACCTAAATATCATGTTGGGCTGCTAGATAAGGTCACTTTCTCTGTACAATGATTGTTCTCTTCCCAACCTGACCTACTTATTGATTCGGTTGGAAATTTAATATGAACCTAGGATTACCGCTGGTCGAGGTAATGTTGGCAGGTTGATTATCAAGGCATCTTTGTTTGCATAATTAGAGAGGTGAAGGGATGATGAAAATAAGGTAAGGATGTAGATGCAACCCATACTTCCTAAGGATTTTTTAATTCTTACTCTCGGTAAAACACCTTTTTGGGATTTGACTTACATTGGCTGGTTGGTTCATCTAAAAACCGTGGTACCAGTTAAAAATTGTCAAGACAGGTAAAACCAGCAGCTGAACCTACACCCTCCATTAATTATTTTTAAATATTTTTCACAGTTTATTATTTTAAAAGATTTTTTTTTTACCTTTTTCTATTTCCAGTCACAGTTCAGCTGGGTTAAAGCAGACACCCTCTTGTCCCCCTGTATAACATATACTTTGACTGACAACGGCCCCACAACATGCTCAGGCCTTAATCGGATTCAGGCTTTTTTAAGATGGGCTTGGAGCTATAATCCACAGTCCTCGTTGGACTCAAACCAGGTAGATTATAATAGAGGCAACACGGATCAATGAAGCCTTTTAAAGGTAAATGTCCACACTCTGGAAAACAAAAATCCATAAAGCGGTTCATACTGTTGGAAATGTAGATTATAATGTTGACCATATAACGATCCGAGTTTGGGTTAGACGCCCCAGCAGCCATTTATTATCTGACCACTGAAGGTTACGAGTCATGGATGATGGACCTATGTGGATAAGAATAAGAAAGATAACCCAAGTATCACTGTGAACATAAAAGGGGATAAAACTGTTTTGACTGGCATAAAATACCAGTTTGATCTGATACGTTTGATCCAGTTCCCCAATCCATCGTCCTCGTCAAAGATATTCCACTGTATCTATAATAGCTAAGGAATGGTGAGCAATGGGAACACTGCAAATCATAGCCCCGGGGCAACGAAGGATGTCTTCAATCAGATTGCCTGGTGCAAAGGCACCTCTATGCACATTAATCTCATCAACAGGCCACCATCTGGAAGCAAGACACAAGGCTTCTCATCACCTGCACTTCTGTTACACTTCTAAAAAGGTCTGCAAACCATAATGATGAGTAAAATTGAAGTTCCCAATCAGAAAGTTACAAATCAGCTGCATGCTTAAAAATGAGAGAAGCAGCCAGGATAAATGACTAGGACTTTCTGCATTACACTGTCAATGATCTTCTAAGCTTCAAGCTAAGCTCAGCTGTCACTGAAAAACACTCCAATCTCGTTAACAATGCAGCCCTAGGTAGAAGAAAATTCTATTCCCAAGTAGATCAAGGAACTTCGGAGATTATAAGGCTGGCATTGACAACAGAAAGCATACTGAGGCTGGCATTGACAATAGATAGCATACTGACAAATGAGGAAATGTGGTCCAATGACTATGCAGGCAAATGAATATAGCCTCTGATAGAGGAGGTTACCCAAATTTGGGTCCAAGTAAAGGGCTATTCTGATTCCTTCTCCTTCTGCAAAAACTTCCAGTATCTCAAACAAGATGGATTTAAGTGTATTGCTCGGAGAATCCACCTCTGTGAGCTTTGAGACAATGCCACACCTGGATACTGTTCAGGCCCAACTTTCGACTGTTTTGAAAGCAAATGCATTTGAAAATACACTTCTGCTGGCCTTGATTCTGTAGCAAAAGGACATAAAAAATGACCAACAGAAAACCAGCAATATCGGAAAACCAGTTACATGTACAGATTTTTTAAGTGAACAGGCTTCTCACCTGCTGGCCAAGAGAACCATTCAGTTTGAAGGTTTCTTTCCCACTTCATTCTAGAACCCAGGCTTGCTTCTGCTTGAGCCAGTAGTGCTGAGATAATAGGTGCAAAAGATGTCTTTTGAGCTTTGGAGAGGCTGTTTACAGTGAGAGACAAGAA